>CM075980.1:22877660-22988516 GCA_038087875.1 Malacoraja senta
GTCTGGATGTTGTCGTCGGCATTGAAATGCAGCAGTGAGATAAGTAGGTATCGATGGCGAACGTTGCTGAGGGTAGTTTTAGTTGTAGGTTTGTGCAGGCGGAGTGGTGGCAGTTCCAGGGGCGGGCTTTCCTCACCAGTCGCACAGACAATGGCGGCCCCGGGCAGCGGCGAGAAGGGTGAGAGCCGGAGAGAGGGAGAGTTAGGGGGGTGGGAGAGGGGGGTGGGAGCCGGGGAGAGGGAGAGAGAGAGAGAGAGGGGGGTGGGAGCCGGGGAGAGGGAGAGAGAGGGGGGTGGGAGCCGGGGAGAGGGAGAGAGAGGGGGGTGGGAGCCGGGGAGAGGGAGAGAGAGGGGGGTGGGAGCCGGGGAGAGAGAGAGAGTGAGAGACAGACAGCGGCCGGGGAGAGAGAGCCGGGGACACCAATGTGAGTTCTTCTGGTTTGTCGCCGACGACTTTAATTTTAGACCGAACTGATTCGGAGCGATTGGGAAACTCTCAGGGTCGGTTCCGGCTCCAGTTAACTGAAGGGGAAATCACAAAAGTTGGCTGGTCTTGATTCACACCATCACCAAAAACAGTGAGAAACCATCTCCAACACACAGATCAGTCTGAAGAAGGGTCTCGACCTGAAACGTTACCCATTCCTTCTCTCCAGAGATGCTGTCTGTCCTGCTGAGTTACTCCAACATTTTGTGTCTACCTTCAATTTAAACCAGCATCTGCAGTTCTTTCCTACACAGACCACAGCACCTTCTCATTAACATTCATCACCACCATCACACACAAATATCCTCCACACATACACACACACCATCTCCACCACACACACCATCGCCACCACTCACACAGCACTATCCCTATCACCATTCATCACCACTATTGCAAACAAACATCCCCATCATCATCTACACACACACCAATTATCACTATACAGACATACACAGAGTGAGAAACCATCACTACATCACTCACTACAGCACCATCCCTATCACTCAACTGTCGTGAGTAGTGTGGTTTCATCATGCCGCCACCCCAACATCACCTTCCCAAGTATTATGCTCACCACTATCGGGAGTATACACACATTCCACCATTCCCACCAGCACAAACACAACATCCCACCACCACATACACCACTGCCACCACCACAGACATACACCCAACCCCCTGATAGAAAGGAGGGTATTGAAAGATTTTCACCTCCACCAATTTCTGGGTGCATTCATTGGTTTGAACCTTTTTCTGCTTCGACCCATTCAAAGTATTTTTCCAGATCAATAGTTTCCACACCAATTTCAACGCACTCCCACAGATTATTTCACACATTTCTCTGACCTAGGCTGATTTTTGAGTCTTGGTGTCTGAAATTAATATTTATGTATTTAATAGTAATATATATTGGGTTAATATCATAATCAATAAGATCATGTTTTCCCTTATCAGTTTTGCAAAATAAAGTCCTTGCTGATTTTTTTTTTGGTTTAAATACGAGTTCTGGTCTAACTGAAAGTATACCCGGTACACTGCTTCTAAATGTTTACATAGTGTACCTACCTAGTATACTTCTTCTAATGGTCCTGCGCATTCAGTTTCCCTGAGTGCATTGGACCAATATTTTCTTGGTCCCATGCACTCAAGAAAACTGCCTGTACAATTCACCTCTAGTAGCAACAAGGGCCAGAGACAGACCAAAGTCAGAGTCAATTTTATTCGTCACATGCACCCAAAGGTGCATGTATAGTAAATTGTTTATGATACGGGTGATGATATAATTTGGTGGTGATAGAGTCGAGGGTTCAGTTGGTTCAACGTTTAGACAATCTGTAGGTTGAACCAATCCTTGAGTTTATTGTGTTGGAAAGAACTGCAGATGCTGGTTGAAGTCTGAAGAAGGGTCTCGACCGAACGTCACCCATTCCAGCATTTTGTGTCTACCTTGAGTTTATTGTTTTAAGCACATTGGTACAGCTGACTCGCCGTCTAATGTTGAGTCAGATTTACCAGAGGATATTTTATTTATTTTGTCGAGATGATGATTTTGATAATTCAGAAAGGTTAATAGCTAGCCAGAAGGGGGGCTGACCAATGCGAAGGTGAGCTCAGGGTAGCTGTGAGCTGATTGGCTGGCCAGTACCACTATGGCATCATAACTGAAGTGATAACACATCACGTTGTGATTATTTGTAAAATGTCCTGGTATCATTCAGTTAAATAAACTCGCATCGCGACGGTACAAACTATCTTGCATGCATCAGGAATATTTATAGGTTAGCAATTACCCTTTTTTTCATCTTTAGGAATTATTTAATTAGACAGCTTCCATTTTTAGAATAATGGTGAGTATATATAATGAACTGATTATCTTTTCTAATTCCGATAATTATGAGTCAACATGCAATGAAACTCTGCTCATCAAGACCCATTTGATGAATGCATGCCTTCTAACTGTTGCAAGAATTAAATGTGAACAGTTTATCTGTCTCATTCGATTCATGCACTATTTTAGGATTGAAACCAGGTAATCAGAAGGAAAGAGATCAGGCAAGATTGAGGTTATGTACTCTATGAATATGTTTTAAATTGAGTTTGTTCAAGTGAATGAAATATATGAACATATATGATTGTATATGTTTAATTCAAACCAAATATATTTTTCCACTTGGATTACTTTTCCTCATGGCACTTTAGTATTGTTGCCTTTCTTTCACCCAGCGCTTCCACTCGTTGTGAATTGTTCCTACTTTGTCGCTAAAGCGGCTCCGCTGTCTTTTTTTCAAATTTTGCTCAATTTGTTACCCTGTTGCTCCCCCTTTACATGACACATGAATACCTGATTTGGTCCAACAAAGTGAATTTCAGAAGCAAAGTTCAGTAACCATACGTAACAATCATATTGTTGGCATTACACTCTCTGTATTGATAATTCACACTATTTTAAATGAATTTCATATTTCAATTTCATCGGGTTTTCTCCTTGTGGGTTGGTGGTTCATATGAATTTGGTAAGGAGTATTAAGATCATTTAAAGGGAAAAAAATCATTTGCCACAATTATGTTGGAAAACTGGGCTTTGAAATATATCCTAGTTAAGGTCTTAATACACTTTAGTTTTGAATTATTTGGTTTTAGAGGTTGTAGCTTGGCTGTGGAATATTTTTATAATATATTAATTTGACCTAAACTTTCTTTGACCTCATTGCGGTATATAATTCTGCACTTCTGTTAGGCACCAGGTGTCGAAATGGAAGGAGACATCCCTTCAGGAGACTCTACCCTGATTAACCCTAGGAATACAGTTACTGCAGCAGGTTCCACCTCAGGTATAATGCATGATAGATCTTTATTTTGATATGACTTACATACTTCTGTACCATTAAATTACATTTCTAAATCTTAATTGATTGAGGTATTAATAGATTCTATTTGTGTCCATTATAGAATGTCACCTTGAACAGTGGCGAAGCACTCCTAAATCTAAAGTAAGAAAGCTATCTAAAATAATCACCAAGTGTATAATTTGTCTATCATTATTTATATTAGAGTTTCAATTTTGTCAACTGATGAGAGCGGGGAAGCCAGTTCATGTTACCTGAAAGAGCTGATGGCCCAGGGTTACTTAACTTGTACAGCCCTGTGTTTGTCTTCCACTCAATGACCTTGATTTTTTTTCTCACCGCACCCCCTCCACCTTGCCCAACAAGTGTGTTGCAAGAGAAAGAGAAAGATTAGTCTGAGCGGGCTGTGGATATGCCTATTTTGCTCCGCTTCTTTGCCAATATTCAGTTAGTTGAAGAAGAGTCAAATAGGCTGAAAAGGTCCTGACGCAAGAAGTCACCTCTGCATTCCCTCCACAGATGCATCTGACCCACTGAGTTCCTCCAGCACGTTGTGTGTTGTTTAGGATTCCAGCATCTGCAGTTCCTTGCGCCCTCAGTTATGTTGAGACAGATGTAAGACCGGATTGAATTCATGCCTCCGACTCAATTTTTGAGTTTACAATAGCCTCCCGCTACCCAAAACCATCTGTACAATTGTTATCTCACTCTCCCATTCCAAACATTGTTCCCCTCCAGGTCTCTCGTCCACTTACTGCTGGGTTCATTCCCAGCAATGTCCGGCTGCTCTGCCCTGTAGATAGGTCCACAGAGCAGGCGATGCATCAGCCTGGGTTCTGATGACTGCAAAATTCCACATAATGGTTCCCATCCTTCCATTAAAATTTACCAGGCCTCATTTCCCTGGACTCTGATTCCATGACCCACTTTGGAATTTTCACTATTCTCCTCTTTAATATCGGGGCCAGTGTCTCTTCCTGAGCATGGCTGAGATTGGGATTGGATGCTTCAAGACATAAGATGCATTATGAGTGGAACCAAAATTTTTATCTACCTTTTTAATGTTTCAAATACGGTCAAACTGCAGATCTAGTTAGTGATGTAATCCTTTATTATAATTAACACTAAAGATAACTCTCATTGTTCATTAAGTCTCCTGGTGACTTTCAACAAGGACATTGGCGAATAGAAAATCCTACCATCTCTTGTATTCTTCAGACTTACTGAATTAAATGGTTTTGTTCTAATATTGATTTTAATTTATTTCAGCCTTCATTAGAGAATGTTAGCTGTTCAAAATCTATTGGAGATTCAAAAATGAACTTTGGAAAAATGCAAGACTTTGCACCAAGGTATAAAACTGGCCCGACTAAAGCCATTCATGCAATTCCAACACTGAATGGCTCTTCCAAAAATGTGAGTAATACATTTTGTTTTGTCCGATTCCGTTTTTACCCAAAGAGCATAATTTAGATTATCTTCTGTACAAGGTCCTTTTTTATTTGGGCAGAGTGAGACCTTCTTGAACTTTTGTTGTCTTTCTGGTGAAGGTGCTGTCACTGTGCTGTTGGGCAGGGAGTTCCAGTGCTTGGATCGATCTCTTTCCATGTCAGGTCGATGCACGACCTGAAGAATAACTTTTTGCTGAACACTTACGGCTCAGTCTGCCTTGGCCTACACGATCTCCCGGTTGCCAAACATTTTAACACCCCTTCCCATTCCCAAATGACCTTTCTTTCCTGGACCGCCTCCACTGTCAGAGTTAGGCCACTGCTAAACTCCTCCTTAGAAACATTTACAAAGCAAAATGTATCAGTAAGCAGCATAAGGAGATAGCAGTGAGAATTCAGCTTTAGTAGTATAGCAGCATTCAGATTGCTTAGAATTGATGGGGGGAATCCAAAAAAAATAATTATTTTATAATTATTAGGTGTAGGGGAGCGAAACATGGAGGGCTTCGTCACACAAATGTTACGGAAATTTTGGAATTTGAACTTTTCAATTTGAGTTTGGCAGATTTTAGTGAGGTAAAGATATAAAAGGATGTCAACATTTATTGGAAATATAAAAACAGGGAAATATTTGTTCACCTGTACAGGGCATCGGTAAGACCACACTTGAAGTTGCATGTAGAGTTTTGGTCCAATTTAAGAGGAATGTTTGCCACAACGATGCTGGGGATAATTGAGATGTCTCATGAGGAAAGGTAGTAAAAGATTCAACAGGTTGAGTTTATATTCATCGTCTCAGAGGTTTGAGAGGTGATCTTACTGTAATGCATAAGATTCTGAGAGAGGAATTTTGAAGTAAGGTGCACAGTTTCAGTTTAAGCGATTGCCCGTTTTGAAATGGTGAAGAAGAGTTTCTTCTCTCAGATGATCATGAATTTTTGCAATTCTATGAACTTTGAGTCGTGACTGTTAAAGTAAATGATACTTAATTTCTGCTATATATTCTATGGAGAATATTGAACAGAGTTGCCATGATTTCTAATAGAATTATGGGTTAATGTTATTGTTGCCAATAACTCAACTAGGATTGCAATTGGTGATATTCTGTATACTCTAAAGAAAGTTTAATAATTTTCTCCAAATGCAAGAAAAGATGCTTTATTATAACATTTTTTATTTCCAGAATGCGAATATAGATCTGGAGAATGGTACAATCCAGAAACAACGCAATGAATTACAGCTGCTTGTTGCAGAACTCAAAGATCGGGATAAAGAATTAAATGAGATGGTGTCTGCGCATCAGAAGCAGCTCCTGGCCTGGGAGGAGGATCGTCTTCGCATACTCGGCCTGGAAGAGAGATGTGCCAAAGTGGAGCGTTAGTACTCTTTCTAAACATTTAAACTGCAACTCAGTGTCTTATGCACAAAAGCTCTGTGGCAAAAAGTTAATTACTTTGTGGTTTGTCACTTTGAAACACCCTATAAATACTGGATCCTGGAGGTGATTCACATTGGTGGGAAAAGTAGAATTTGGATTTATAACTTTACACTTTAGAAATTCAGTACGGAAACGCCCCCCCCCCCCCCCCAATTAATTTATGTCTTAGGAGTGTGGGAGGAAACCCGGAGCACTCAGAGAAAACCAACGTGGTCACAGGGAGAACGTACTTTGTACAGACAGCATCCGTAGTCGGGATCAAAGCCGGGTCTCCAGCGCTTTAAGGCACTCTACCGCTGTGCTACTGTGCAGCCTATAGTTATTTAGGTTGATTTCAAGATACAGTGCCCTCCATAATGTTTGCGACAAAGACCCATCATTTATTTATTTGTCTCAGTACTCCACAATTTGAGATTAGTAATACATGTGGTTAAAAGTGCACATTGTCAGATTTTATTAAAGGCCATTTTTATACATTTTGGTTTCACAAAGTCAAAGTATCCTTTATTGTCATTCACACCTTTCATTCTGAACGAAATTTCGTGCCTTGCAGTCATACATATAATAAAAATGACAAAAACACACAATAAACACAAATTTAACATCCACCACAGTGAGTTCACCAGGCACCTCCTCACTGTGATGGAAGGCAAAAGTCTTAAAGTCTTTGTCTCTTCCCTCCTTGTTCTCCCTCTGTGCCGAGGCGATCCAGGCTTCGGATGCTGTGACCCCGCCGGGTGATGGTAAGTAAGTCAGTCCCGCGGCTGAATCTAAGCGCCGTGAACGGGCCGGTTCGAACTCCGCGGCCCGGGACGATCGAAGCTGCCGCCCTCCAGTCCAGCGGACGAAGCTGTTGCGGGAGCTCCGGAGAACAGGTCACCAACCTGTGACCTGCGAGCTCCCGACAATGTCGTCCACCGGGCCCGCTGCCGAGCCTCCGAGATCGAGCCGCCGGAACGTCGCCACAGCTCCAAGGTCGGGTCGCCGCTGCCGGCGGAACGCCGGAACGCTGCCACAGCTCCGAGGTCGGGTCGCTGCCGCTGGAATGCCACCACAGCTCCGAGGTCGGGTCGCCGCTGCCGCCAGAACGCCGCCACAGCCCCGAAGCCGCCAGCTCCGCCATTAGGCCTCGACGGAGACGGAGACGGGGGATACGACAAGAAAAGTCGCATCCCCCCGAAGGAAGAGACCAAAAACATGTTTCTTCCCGCCCACCCCCACACATACACAACCTAATAAACCAAAATAAACTAAAACAGGACAAAAGAACAAAAAAAAAGAAAAAACAGACGGACTGCAGGCGAGCCGCAGCTGCTAAGGCAGCGCCGCCATCTTAAATTACAGCTGTGTTTATACATGGTGTCGTCCCCCCCCCCCCCCCCCCCATTTTCAGGGCACCATAATGTTTGGGACACATGGTTTCACAGACGTTTGTAATTGCTCATGTGTGTTTAATTGCCTCCTAAATGCCGGTATAAGACAGCTCTCAGCGCCTAGTCTTTCCTCCAGTCTTTCCATCACCTTTGGAACATTTTATTGCTGTTTATCAACATGAGGACCAAAGTTGTGCCAATGAAAGTCAAAGAAGCCATTATGAGACTGTGAAACAAAAATAAAACTGTTAGAGACATCAGCCAAACCTTAGGCTTACCAAAACCAACTGTTTGGAACATCATTAAGAAGAAAGAGAGCACTGGTGATCTTACTAATCGCAAAGGTACTGGCAGAAGAATTCTCTCTATAATAAAGAAAAATCCCCAAACACCTGTCCGACAGATCAGAAATACTCTTCAGGAGTCGGGTGTGGATTTGTCAATGACCACTGTCCGCAGAAGACTTCATGAACAGAAATACAGAGGCGACACTGCAAGATGCAAACCACTGGTTAGCCGCATAAATAGGATGGCCAGGTTACAGTTTGACAAGAAGTACTTAAAAGAGCAACCACCGCTTTGGAAAAAGGTCTTGTGGACAGATGAGATGAAGATTAACATATCCGAGTGATGGCCAAGGAGCAAAGTATGGAGGAGAGAAGGAACTGTTCAAGATCCAAAGCATACCACCTCATCTGTGAAACACGGTGGTGGGGGTGTTATGGCCTGGGCATATATGGCTGCTGAAGGTACTGGCTCACTTATCTTCATTGATGATACAATTGCTGATGGTAGTAGCATAATGAATTCTGAAGTGTATCGACACATCCTACCTGCTCAAATTCAAACAAATGCCTCAAAACTCATTGGCCGGCAGTTCATTCTACAGCAAGACAATGATCCCAATCATACTGCTGAAGCAACAAAGGAGTTCTTGAGTGGCCAAGTCAATCACCCGATCTGAACCCAATTGAGCATGCCTGTACATCCCCCAAAACAAGCATAAGCATAAAGATGGCTGCAGTTCAGTCCTGGCAGAGCATCACCAGAGAAGACACCCAGCAACTGGTGATGTCCATGAATCGCAGACTTCAAGCAGTCATTGCCTGCAAAGGATATGCAACAAAATACTAAAGATAAACCAGGTGCAGAGTCGTTGGGCCCCTTCCCCCAAGGCAATATTCCACCACTGACCCATAGCCCCCAACTGTGCAGGCGCGGCTGAGGGGTTCCCGTTGTGATGCCAGAGATCCCCGTTGTGACACGAGTCATGGCAACCCTCCCCAACTGCGCCTCTCCATCCTTCTTCCTACCCTATTCTCCTCCATTCCCCCTCATCTCCCAGCACTCCCTCCCCCTCCTCTTCACCCTCCCTCTTTCCCCTCTCCTCCCCACCCCCACCCTCACCTCTCCTTTCCCCTACCCTCAGTCACTCCCTCCCTCCCTCCATAACCCCTCTCCCCTCCCTACCCCCTCCTCTCCCTCTTTCTGCTCCACCACACAAAAATTGTAGCGCTATCGTGTTACGTTTTTGCACAAATAGAAGTACACACAAACCTGCAAACAAACAAACAAGATGAGAGTTTTGGTAATATATACTAGACCGAGTGCAGACCCGTTGGGCTTGCTCCCCCAACGCACCCGTTCCCTACCCGTAGCCCCCACAGGAGGCATGGTCCTCCAACTCAAGAAATTCCCGAACGTAAGATTCCAGCACTCCACTGCCTCCCTGAGGCGTGGCTTTAAAAACATTTCCAATTGCACTTCACCTGCGTGTTGCAATAACAATTCGCCCTCCTCCTGTGAGGTGAAAAGTTGAGTGTTCCTGTGTCGTCACTGCTAGCCGAGCCATCAGTTGAAGCTGGTCATTTTGAATTCAAAGTCTTTTGATGTTTTTAAACTTCTTTCTTACTTTTAATCAGTAAAGTCGAGAAATTAGGGGAAGGGAAAGGGGAAGGCATAAAATATTCAGATAAGGTGATCTCGGCCTAGAGGGGAAATATGTGAATCAGAATATGTAAAAATGTTATCGTTGCCACGTAGTGTTTTTGCGAAGATGTAAAGACAACCACATATACACACACATATACACACGTACACGATCAGGCTTTTAATGTTTATGATATATATAGACTAGACCAAGTGGGACCCATTAGGTTCTTGTTACACGGTCCCCCCAACGCAACAAGTCCCCCCAACGCAATATTCCACCACTCACCCGTTGCCCCCACGGGAGGCCTGGTCCCCAAAGCAACCCGTTCTCCAACGCAATATTCCACCACTCACCCGTTCCCCCAATGCAACCCGTTCCCCCAACGCAATATTTACACCACTCACCCCATAGCCCCCAACTGCGCAGGCGCAGCTCATTCCCCTCATACGCCTCCTCTTCGGCCTCCCTCTTTTTAAACTTTTTACAAAATTCAATTCCCTTGCCCTGCCCCTGCCCGTTACAATGTTTCAAATCAGAGGACTCAGTGTCCTGTCCTTGTAACATTGTAATGGGCAGGGGAATTGGATTTTTTATAGTGAAAAGTTAGATTTTTAAAGTTTAAAATGTGAATAAGTTGTAAAATATAACCTCAATCTGAACGAAACTTTGATAAAACACACCACAGGACAATGGTTAGTAAGGTGGGCCAAAAATTGTAGTGCTATCGTGTACCGTTTTGGCGTAGTTCCGGGAGCACATGGGCACGCAGACACGCACGCATGCAGACAGAAGCACAAACAAGATAAGAGTTTTAATAATACACTAGACCAAGTGCAGACCCGTTGGGTTTGCTCCCCCAACGCACCCGTTCCCTACCCATAGCCCCCATGGGAGGCTGAAATCTTCAGTGAAGCTGATCTCTCCTAACCAAGCCATTGTGATGTCATCATTTGAAGCTGGTCGTTTTAAATTCAAAGTCTTTTGATTTTGTTTTAAAACTTTAATCAGTAATAAGTTGAGAAATAAAGCATAAAATGTTCAGTGAAGGTGATTTCTGCCTAGAGGGGAAAAATGTGAATCATTGTTTGTTGGCATTTTTAAAGCTTTAATCACGAATAACTTGCCAAATATAGGATGAAATCTTCAGTGAAGCTGATCACTGCTTGCCGCGCCATTGTGACGTCATCAGTTGATACTGGTCGTTTTAAATTCAAAGTCTTTTGACTTTTTAAAAACTTTTAATCAGTAAGAAGTCGAGAATAAGTCGCGAACTAAAGCATAAAATGTTCAGTGAAGGTGTCTCGGCCTAGAGGGGCAAAATGTCAATCAGAATATGTAAAAATGTAATCGTTACCTTGTAGTGTTTTTGCGAAGATGTAAAGACAACCACATGTACACACACATATACACACGTACAAGATCAGACTGTTAATAAGTATATGATAAGATAGATGACTACTTTCATTTACATGACATTGCTGTGTCCCAAACATTATGGCCCCCTGAAATGAGGAGTCTATGTATAAGCACTGCTGTAATTTCTACATGGTGAAACCAAATTGTATAAAAATGGTCTTTATTAAAATCTGACAATGTGCACTTTAACCACATGGGATTTTTTTTCTATTACAAATCTCAAATTGTGGGGTATAGAGGCAAATAAATAATTGATGGGTCTTTGTCCCAAACAAGATGTGTAGGCTGATCATGAATCACAAAGCTAACACGTAGGTATTGCAAGCAGTCAAGAAGACACATAGTAACCTGTGCACAATTTATATTGCAACCTCTTTAAAACCTTATTGCCATTTTATTTTCCCAATACTAGTTTCATTATTGATGCTTAACTGCTTTATTCTGTTTTTGTCCTTCAATATTTTTTTGTACTCTTTGAATTTTGCACTATAATTTTGCACCATTCTACTGTTTTACATTCACCGTTGTACTTATTTTTGTATTCATCCCCACTTGTATGTATGTTGTTTACTTCGAGCTGCATGTGAATCAGGAATTTCATTGCACTCTGGTGTATATGACACTAAACTAATCTAATCTAATCCTTGTTCATTTGTAATTTGCTTTATTCAGCTTTAAGGCCCTAGTTTTAAATTGAACAAAATTGCTTTCAGTTTTTATATTCAACTCTATTATATTGTGTTCATTATTCCCTAAAGGCCCCTTAACTAATTAATCCTGTTTGCTTGATCCTGACAGTGTACAACCAGTATATATGAAATCAGGATAAGGTGTACGGCGTATAACCTATTCTTTGTAAAATAGTCTCCTGACAAAACCTTGCTTAAAGAATTAGAAAAACCTTTTCCACAGACCAGTAGCAAAGGAAATTGCATTAATGTGTTTTTAAAAAAAGACACTTAATAATATTCTTTGTAAAATAGTCCCCTGACAAAACCTTGCTTAAAGAATTAGAAAAGCATTCTCCTGAGACCAGTAATGTGCAAAGGAAATTGCATTAATGTGTTTAAAAAATTATTTTTTTAAAGATACTTAATAACATTGTGTTTAACAGATGAACTGCGAAACAGGAATGAGATTATCAGAACTTTAAGTACACAGCAAAAGATTTTAGAATCTCAACAAGCTGATTGTTTAAAAACACTCAACTGCACCCAGCAAAAGCTGAAGGAAATGTCTGAGAAAGCAGCAGAGTCTGTTAACATCTGTGAAGAGCTAGAGGTAACAAAAAAGAAAATTATTGACACTTTCGCCCCGTAAATGTGTATTTGTATTCAATTAATTGATTTTGTTTGCTTCTACTAGGACAGGAACAAAAGTCTGAATTCCTCTGTAATGGAGCTCTCTGCCCAGGTGGGACAGTTACAGGCGCATGAACAGGAGCTCGCTACAATGCTGGAGTTAAAGGTACTATGTGATCAGTAAAATGTGCACCACATCTGCTCTATTCTCAACTATAAGCAAATCCTAGTTTCCATTCAAGAGAAAAAAAAGTGTCAATGGAATGAACGAGATGTTATTGCTAGACCAGATACTATTGAAGCCAGGTTTTTGAAAAGTGATTATTAAAATTTTGTAGACACAAGGAACTGCAGATACTGGAATCTTGAGCAGAAAACACAAAGTGCTGGAGTAACATCCATGTCGTATCGACACCCTATCCATGTCAATCTATATCCGTTGAGATGGATATGGACTTCACATTGAAGAAGGGTCCCGATCCGAAACCTGATCCCAATCCATATCCTCTAGAGATACTGCCTGACCCGCTGAGTTACTCCAGCACTTTGTGGATTTCAGCATCTGCAGTTTCTTGCATCTTCTTGAAAATGTTCTAAATGGTGTCTTGCATAAATGCTGCAATAACCATGATGTTAATATAATATATTTTGTCTAGGACAAAGATATGGTTGAAGCTACCAATCATATCATGGATCTTACAGCTAGGTTTAAAACCTTGGAAGGTGCATTACGAGAAGCCAGGTTAAATGAAACAAATTCCAGGAAAGAGGTTCATGATTGTAAACAGCATTCAAAGAAACTGCGACATGAAATCTGCAAGCTTAAGGGTAGGTATATAATACTATTCTTTAGGAATTGATGTTAGTAAAGGGCGGTTCTGTGGTGCAGTGGTAGAATTGCTTCCTTAACGCCAGAGACCTGGGCTCGATCCTGACTACCACCGGTGCTGTCAGCATGGAGTTTGTACGTTCTCCGGGAGCCCCGGTTTCCTCCCACACACCAAAGACGTGCAGGTTGATGCGTTAATTAGCTTCTTTAAATTGTCCCTCATGTGCAGGATAGAAGTAGTGGAAATCGGTGATCGCTGGTCAGCGCAGACATGGTGTGCCAAAGACGCAGTTTCCTCGTTGTATCTCTAAACTGAACTAGATGTGTTTATGAATTAGGATTTTCTAATATTCTACATTATTTGGAAAAATACTGATATCCGGCATGCTTGGAACTTTGGTTGTGCCCAACCAGTAGCTTTTCCAGACTATTGGATGTTGTTAATACCTCAACTAACTTTTAAAGTTGTTGTATGATATCTATATATATCTATATCTATATCTATATATATATATATATATATATATATATATTGCTAAAACTCTCATTTTGTTTCTATCTATCTATCTATCTATCTATCTATCTATCCGTGTTTGCCCATGTGATCCTGGACCAACGTCAAAATGGTACATGATGATACTAAAATATTTGCACCACCTTACTCACCATTGTCTTGTGGTCATTTCTGTCAAGTTTCGTTCAGATTGATGTTATATTTCACGTTATTGACATTTAAAGGTTTACAAAACCCCACTTTGAAAACAATAATTTGACAGATGCTGTGGCAATTAATGGGAGATTCTGGCAGTTAGTTAGCAGCTATGACATTAATGGGATCTCAGCTGCCAATCAACAGTGTTGGGATAAACTCTTGCATTGTTGTAAGGAGAGGTAGGGAGTGGGGGAGGGGAGGAGAAGAAATCTATCCTGAAAAGCGCTATATAAATAAAATCTATTATTATTATTATTATTATATACTTTTAAAACTCTGTGTGTGGGTGTATGTCATATTTTTGGCCTTTGATTCGTTACTCCGCCAAAACCACACGCAAAAACGCCGAAATTTTTACCATTTCGCTAGCCATTTCACTTTTACATTCGCTCATCCACTCCTCATTAAATGTAGTCATTTTTCTGTACACATTTTTAATAAAATCCTTTCCCCCCCCCCCCTCACTCATTTTTTTGCCTCCTGCTGGCCAACGACCATACGGCTGCTGCCGCCCAGCTCTCCTCCAAAAACGCCGACATTTTTCCCATTTCGCTAGCGATTTTACTTCCTCCACTCCCCCCCCCCCCCCCCCCGGGGCCCGGCTCTGTCACGCTGGCCGAAGCCAAAGATCGCCTGCTCCCCCCGCTGCTTTTCGCCGTCCTCGCTGGCTTGCACTGTCCGAAAATCCCGAGCGTCAACGGCCTGTCGGCCCACAGGCGCATTGAGGGCGTACGCAGCGTCTTGACAGCGTACGCCTAGCGTGTGGCATTGCGCGATGACGTCAGGCTGCCCCCTCCCCTTGCAACCGCGTGTTGCGGGAACAGACCCAACGGGTCTGCACTTGGTCTAGTGTTATTTAAACATTGTGTTTAGTGGGGGAGTGCGATAGGGGAGAGGTGAAGGGAGGGAGTGACTGAGGGTAGGGAAAATGGGAGGGAGAGGTGAGGGAGGGAGTTGAGGAGGGGGGAGGAGAAGACGGGAGAGAAGACGGAGGGTGAAGACGAGGGGGAGGGAGTGTATGAGCCGCGCCAGCACAGTTGGCTATGGGTGAGTGGTGGAATATTGCGTTGGGGGAACGGGTTGCGTTGGGAGAATGTTACATCACAATGGAATCTCATTTAGCAGCAAATCTGGGATCGCTAATCTCATTTAAAAAAACAAGATTTTTGGGAGGAGGTTTTTAATGGTGGGGGGTGGAATAGGGGAGAGGTTTCATTTACTAAAACAAATTGCGATTTTCCTAGTGGGGGGTGGAATTGGGGTAGCTCCCTGTTTCATTGTGGGGGGGGAATGGAATAGGGCAGATGTTTCATTTACAAAAGAAAAAGACACTTGTGGGGGGATGGGATGGGGGAGGAGGTCCCCATTTCACCCCCCCCCCCTCCTACGTGTGGGTTTTTATTGTGGGGTGGGGGTTGAGTAGGGGAGAAGTTTCATTTACAATAAAAAATTCCAGGTTTCCTTGTGGGGGCGGGGGGGGGGGGGGGGGGGTGGTGTGACGGGGGGGAAGTGATTCCCCCCCCCCCCCCCCCAGGCGTGGGGACGATTGATTGCATCTGTAAATTCCGGGGGCGAGGAGAGGCCGCGCCGGGGACCCAGGGCCTGGGGGTTGGGTCTGGGTGCGGCGGCACTGCTGCGAGAGGAGCGGGACCCGGGGCAAGGACTAGGCCGCAGCTTCGACCTCTCCCTCCCCCTCCCCTCGGCCCATCCCCATACAGCCCCCGTCTCAAGTACAACTTCATCGCCGACGTGATGGAGAAATGGGGCCGAAGGGGGTTTACCTCGAGATCCTGAGGAGGGAGAGTGGGGGAGGAGGGAGGATGTTGGGAGAGGAGTAGGGGAGGTAGGGAGTGAGGGATAAAGGGAGAGGATGGCAATGAGGGAGGTGAGGAGGGAGAGTGGGGGGGTGGGATAGGGGTGAGGTGAGGAGTGGGGGAGCTGGGGGATAGAGGGAGAGGTAGGGGGTAGGGAGGGGAGAGGGGTTATGGAGGGAGGGAGTGTGAGGGTAGGGGAAAGGAGAGGGAGTGGGGGAGGGGAGGGGGAGAAGGGACAGAAGAGGGAGGATGAAGAGGAGGGGGAGGGAGTACTGGGGGATGAGGGGGAATGGAGGAGGATAGAGGTAGGACGAGGGATGGCAAGGTAATGGGGAGGGGAAGAGGGAGGAGGGGATGGAGGGGGTGAGGGGAGGGAGCAGAGGAGGGTTGGTGGAGGGTGGGGAGAGGATAATGGAGGAGGGGAATAGGGGACTGAAGAGGGAGAGTGAGATGCGATCGCATTGATCTTATATTTTACAGGTTATTGCCATTTTGAACTTTAAAAACGTCGCAGTCGCTCTCCCACTTTCTGGCCGCACCAGCGCAGTTGGGGAGGGTTGCTGTGACTCGCGTCACAACGGGGATCTCTGGCGTCACAACGGGAACCTATCAGCTGCGCCTGCGCAGTTGAGGGCTATTGGTCAGTGGTGGAATATTGCCTTGGGGAACCGGGCCCAATGGGTCTGTACTTGGTCTAGTTAAAATATAGGTTTGAATGAACCAGGTAGGTTTAAATGAAGCCGGGGTCCTGGTGAGTTTAAATGGAGCACAATAACCTGGACTTATTATAGGTGAGTGGAATTGGGGTCCTGGTGGGTTGAAAGGGAGCTCGGGAATGGAGGCTTCAGTGAATTGAAAGGGAACATTGGAGCCAGTGTCTCCATCAGAGGGACAGGTGCATGAGAACCTGTGCCCCCAGCAAGTTGCGAGGGCATGGGAACTGGGGCTCTGGTGAGTCAAAAGAGAGCATGGCAAATCATTAGAGAACAATACAAATGTCACATACATTACTTGTGGATGCATCCCTTTTTATTAAGGGAGATATTTGTTATTTGAAACTGTTTCCTGTACTAATGGTATAGCATCACAAAACAGTCATAAATTCAGAAGATGTAGGTGCAGAGTTAGGCTATTTGGCCCATCAAGTCCACTTGGCCATTCAATCATGGCTGATCTATCTTTCCCTCTCAATCCCATTTTACTGCCTTTTCCCTGTAATCTTTGACCAATTAATCCTTACCAATTAAAAACCTGTCTATATCTCTGCTTTAAAAATATCCAATGGCTTAGCTTCCACAGCTGTCTGCGGCAATGAATTCCACAGATTCACCACCCACTGGCAAAATAAATTCCTCCTCATCTTTCCTAAGGTACATCCATTTATTCTGAGGCTGTGTCTTCTGGCCCTAGACTCATTAATGGAAACATCTTCTCCACATCCACTGTATCTAGGCCTTTCACCATCTGGTCATTTTAAACGAGATCTGCTCTAATCTATCTGAAACCCAGTGAGTACAGACCCTGTGCTGTCAAGCACTCCTAGATGCAGATTCACCACCCTCTGGCTAAAGATGTGCTGATGTAATGATTCCTGTGTTTGAGTTGCATGTTTTCAGGAAAACTATTAGGTCCAATGTCATGATTTGCATTTGTCATTCCCTGCATTGACCAGCAGAGATTACTTTCAGATGCATCAGATGCAGTAGTTTCAGGAAAGATGGAGCAAAGTGGGAGGTGATGGTGATGTTTTTTTTTCAGAGAATAAAGTTCTAAATCAAGGATTTGAATTGTAAAGCAAAAAAATCTCTCAAAAGCAAATTGAAACTGTAAATCTGTCTAAATTAGTACTTGCCAGGGATTGAGAAAACTAATGATTTAAAGGTAGAGGCTTGATGTCAACATCAGACTGCAAAATTCTTCAATACTTTGAGCATAATCATTTTCTGTCCTATGTCCTGAATTTTCACCAGTCCACCACTGATGACTTTTTATCTTTTTTCTGTTTATTTAGATGAGTTGGATGAAAAGACAGCAGAAAATAATGAGCAGAGGGAAGACATTATTCGCCTTAAACAAGAAAGACAATATCTTGGAAATGAGCTCACTTTAGCTGGTGAGTAAATAATCCTACAGAAATAACAAGGGTGCTTCTACCTGTCTTAGTTTTGCTGCATGATATTTTATGACCCGTCAGGGATTCCAGGTTGGTCACGACACGCAAACGAAAGCAGAAATCAGTGCTAATACCCGTGTATTCTGGGACTTGTTGAGAGAAAATACAGTGCTCACTCACCTAATTCATTATTCATAGAACTTGGAATAATACAGCACAGGAACAGGCACCCTTCGGCTTACAGTATTTATGCCAAACATGATGTCAAGTTAAACCCATCTCATCCAAATTCCTCTATTCCTTGCACTTCCATGTGCCTATCTCAAAGCTCTTAAACACCTTTATTGATTCTACCTCCACCACCACCCCCATGAATGCATTCCAGGCCCCCATCACTTTGTGTAAATAAAAAAAACTTCCCCCACACTTCTCCATTAAACATTCCCCCTCTCACCTCGGTGATCAAAGGGCTAAAGTGTGGTGCTCCCAGGGGTGGAGTGCTGCCAGAGCTCACCGGAGCGCCACTCCACCTCAGGCACCTCTGTAAAAAAAAAGGGGGGGAATTTTAACTAGCGGGTTTGTGGTCGGGGTAACCTGATTATAAGAAGGGGAAGACATCACTACTGATGGGTCTTCCCTGTTGGAGGGGGGGGAGCACTAGGACCCACCCAGCAGAGTCCGACCACGTGCTGTCTGTATCATGGATGGTGGCGGTTGTGGGCCTAGTGCTGCGCCTGGAACTCTGATGAGGTGAGTGTCAGCTCTGGCCCGCTGGTGGCCGGTGGAGAAGCGAGGGTCGGCGGAGTCGCTGGTGGAGGCCCGTGAGTAGAGATACGGGTCGGCGGCAGCAGCATCGGTGTCCAGGGAGGTGGTGAGAGTCGGCAGCCGCGGGCGGCAGTTTCGATGGTCCGACTTCGGGCCTGGCTTTGGCTGGGAAGGCGGTGAGGGTCGGAGAGGCGGTGGATGTTGCTGCTCCTCGTGGTGGCCATCTCGGTCTCGTGGTGGTCGGGCAGGCGGCGCCGTGGCCCAGTCTGGCCTGTGAGCGGGTGGTCGATTCGAGGAGTGTCAGTGGAGGGACCAGTCTGGAATGGGTCTGTGTGTGAGTGGGTGGATGAGTGGGTGTGTGAGTGGGTGGGGGGGGTAGGTGAGTGTGTGTGAGTGAGTGAGTATGTGAGTGAGTGGGTAGGGATGTGTGTGATTGTGAGTGTGTGGGTGGGTGTGTGTGAAGGCCCAGAGCTGAGGGAGAGTCAGGGCGAGTTGGTGCAGGGCATCCACCTCTATAAAAATACATGATCACTGTCTTTTTTTTTACTTGCTTGATAATTATATTTCATGATAATTAGTGAGTGCAAACATGCAATATTTTGTCATATTATTAAATTAAGTACTATATATTTTATTGTATTAGCTATACACTGGGATGTAGTGATAGGCTATAATCTTGTTTGACCCTCTTGGGAGACGAGCTTGCCGCCCCCCCCCCCCTCCCCCAACCAAACCTGAAATGACGCCCCTGTTTGACACCGGCACCTACAAAATTAGCACTGCAACACTGGATTCTCCCCTTTGCTTTTCATAATTCAGCACAAACAAAAGACCTGCTTAATAAAGATATATTAAAGGGTTTCTTTTATTTGGGGCTGTGCTCTTTGGCTTCAGGATCAGAGATTAAGTTGAAAACCCATCTCTCTTTTGAAAACCCATCTCTCTTTTGCAGCTTCATCCCCATTTCAATCAGTCTGAAGAAGGATTCCAACCCAAAATATCGTCTGTCCTTTCCCACCGCAGATGCTGCTGGAACACTGTGTTTTGCTTAATACTTTAATATTGATTGAACATGGAACATTATAGCACATGGAACAGGCCCTTCGGCCCAGAATATCTGTGCTCGTGGTGTCATGACCATCTCTTATTTGCCTCACATAATCGATATCCCTCCATTCCTTGCATTTCGATGTGCCTATCCAAAGTCTCTTAAATGCTACAATTGTAAATGCCATTGGTTATGTTTAGATTTCATTTTCCAATAATTTTAGTAATTTCGCACGCCAATCTTATGTTAAAGAGAAATTCAGTGCCTGGTTTTGCAATTCTATTTTAGTCGAACGAGAGAAGAGAAAAGACCAGATTCTGGATCTGGCAAGATCAAAGCAGGAGCGAGCTGACACTGAACTGCATGGTCTACGGCAGGTAAGACCACCTGTGTAACCTGTTACTTACCTCAGGTTTTACATTGTGTACCACTATTTGCTTTGAGGTACTCAGGTGAACACAAAAAGAAGGTTGGATACCTTCAACTGCAGATGCTGGAAGAAAGGGTGTATTCAATCATCGTGTGTATAAATATAATTGATTTCCACATTCAGTAATCTGATCGTATAAATTAATTATTTTACATATTTTTAGAAAATGGAGCATAGAAGCTCAATTACTATTTAAAATGAACACTCCAATGCAGAAGATTGATCTGGAATTATTATGCCTTCTACTTTGGTCAGTGATATATGTGGAAAAACTTTGTGTGCAAAGCTGAAAGTGAATTAAACTTGTCTCTCATGAGATGTGCACAAATAACTTCTAAAAGACAAGACATTACATAGAATAAATTGCATACAAAAGCACAATAAATTACATAAAAATGTACAGTAAATTACTTACAAAAGCACAATAAATCTGAAACACTCTTCAGGAGTCAGGTTTGTCAATGACCACTGTCTGCAGAAGACTTCATGAACAGAAATACAGAGGCTACACTGTAAGATGCAAACCACTGGTAACTGTAAAAATAGGATGGCCAGGTTACAGTTTGCCAAGAAGTACTTAAAAGAGCAAACACAGTTCTGG
Source organism: Malacoraja senta (assembly GCA_038087875.1). Classification (NCBI taxonomy): domain Eukaryota; kingdom Metazoa; phylum Chordata; class Chondrichthyes; order Rajiformes; family Rajidae; genus Malacoraja; species Malacoraja senta. The sequence goes on from CM075980.1 coordinate 22,898,220, forward strand.
AAAAAGGTATTGTGGACACATGAGACGAAGATTAACTTATGTCAGAGTGATGGCAAGAGCAAAGTATGGAGGAGAGAAGGAACTGCCCAAGATCCAAAGCATAGCACCTCATCTGTGAAACACAGTGGTGGGGATGTTATGGACTGGGCATGTATGGCTGCTGAAGGTACTGGCTCACTTATCTTCATTGATGATACATCTGCTGATGGTAGTAGCATAATGAATTCTGAAGTGTATAGACACATCCTATCTGCTCAAGTTCAAACAAATGCCTCAAAACTCATTGGCCGGCAGTTCATTCTACGGCAAGACAACGATCCCAAACATACTGCTAAAGCAACAAAGGAGTTTTTCAAAGCTAAAACTGGTCAATTCTTGTGTGACCAAGTCAATCACCCGATCTGAACCCAATTGAACATGCCTTTTATATGCTGATGAGAAAACTGAAGGGGAACAGCCCCCAAAACAAGCATAAGGTAAAGATGGCTGCAATACATGTCTGGCAGAGCATCACCAGAGAAGACACCCAGCAACTGGTGATGTCCATGAATCGCAGACTTCAAGCAGTCATTGCATGCAAAGGATATGGAACAAAATACTAAGCATGACTACTTACTTTCATTTACATGAAATTGCTGTGTCCCAAACATTATGGTGCCCTGAAATGTGGGGACTATGTATAAACACTGACATAATTTCTACACGATGAAATCAAAATGTATAAAAATGGCCTTTATTAAACTCTGACAATGTGCACTTTAACCACATGTGATTTTTTTTTCTATTACATATTTCAAATTGTGGAGTACAGAGGCAAATAAATAAATGATGGGTCTTCGTCCCAAACATTATGGAGGGCACTGTATGATCTGTTTGGATAGAATGCAAAACAAGGCTTTTTATTGTACCTTGGAACATGTGACAATGTGACTATACCTTTGGCACCAGGAGAGGATTGTGACATTTCAACTGCATGCTATTGGGTCTTATTCTGAGAAGTCAATAACTATTGAATCTTTATTTCAGCTACTTAATATCTTACTCTATCCATGTAGGTAAATTAGGCTCCATAACTGAGCTTTTCCAACCTAATCTAACATTGTCTTAGCTCTGCAGGAATCTTGCTTGCATTTGGAATACCCACTCTGTGTTGAGTACATGAAGATTCGGTAGTTGATGATTTCTCAGTTAACTGAACTTAAAAAAAAAATATTACCATTGTTCTTAGTTACAATGCATTATTATGTTCGTACATCATTGACAACGTACAGATTCAGTGTTCATAAGCCAAAATTATGATGAAAATAACTGACATTAAGGAAGACTATTTTCTTAGTTCATTCTAGCATGTCGTAACTCGGCACTCCTTCCAGAGATCTGTATGCTTGTATATAAACTTTATTATGATTTGAGGTCTAGCAATTCTATTTCTTGTGATCAGGTAAATGAAAAACAGCAACATGACTTGCAGCTTCTTCATTTGAATCTTGAAAGTTCTCAGGAATTGATCCAAAAACAGGAAGAGAAAATTCTAGAAATTAGGTAGGTCGACAACTTTGATTTTGTGTTTTTAAGTATCAGTCTCTACTCTATACTGTCATCAACCCATCATAATGGTCTACGCCAAAATTAGCACAAGCTACTGAATATGCAGTGGTGTGCCACATATGAACGGAACGTACATGGCTGTGGGGTTACAATAGCCTTGTTTATTAGAAGATAAGTAATGAATCTCATTGAGACTCTCATCAACAGTGTAGAAGGTGTCAGATTTCTGAAAACTGTTCCATATTAACATGCTTGGAGATTTGGATGTTAGGTCTTGCATGACTAAAATTTCCTTTCTTCTTTAGTTTAGTTTAAACTAAAATAGAAAAAGGCCCTTCGGTCCACCGAGTCCTCGCCGACCGTCAACCACCAATTCACAGCAATTCAATGTTATCCCGCTTTGCATGCACTCCCTACACACCTGGGGTAATTTACAGAGGCCAAATATCCAACAAACTCTGAGCAAATCAGAGCACCAGGAGGCAACCCACGCGGTCACGGATAATGTGCAAAGTCCGCACAGACAGCACCTGAAATCAGGATGGAACCTGCCTCCAGCGCTGTGAGACAGCATTTCTGCTATCTATGCCATGTTCTCAAGAAGGGGAAAATGCATAATATCGAATCTTTGATAGTATTGGGCACGGGTTTTTCAGTGAACAAGTTTAGATGCTTCTCCATATGCCTCATTGGTATACCACTCGTGGTGTTTTAGTGAGATAATGATCAATGTTTTATTTCTGGTTGTGTTAATGTGTCCATTCTTGTGAATAATTTTCAATGTCATCATTGTGAATGGTTTCCCAAGTCATGTTAGGATAGAAGTAACTATTTCATTAGAACTATTTCATTTTGAGGGCAGCAGATGAATATTTGACTGATCATTTTGATGTATTACAGAACAAAATCATTTATTTTTTAGTCGTAGTCTTTATATCTGATCCTGGGCAAAAATTGGCCTGCTGGATTATATGACTTGCCTTTAAACTGGGCATAAAGGAAAATTAAATGCTTTCTTTTGTGCTTTTCTGAATATTTACATCTTTACAAAGTTTCTGATCTAACCAAGTTGTTTAAAAAGATACAGGATAGTGAGGTAGTTTCATGTAATGTGATGTTCAGAATAATGGATGTAATATTGATGAGGTCTAGTCTAATCAGGTGTAAAATAAGGAGGCATTTTTCACACAAGGATAGTGGGAAACTTCTCAAAAGTCTGCAGTTGATACAGTTAATGGAAATCTCCAAGATTCAGATCACCCAAGATTAAATAAAAACCTTGAAAAGGTGTATGAATAGATTTAAGCTGTAGAGACATGGGACTCAATGGCCGACTCCTGCTCTGATTTTTCTATGGTGTTGTACCTATCAATGTGAATCGTTTTGATAAAAGTCCTGAAGATTTCCGTGCCCAGTTGAAGCTAGTCTGGCTCTGATCATGGCTCAGCATGATCTTACCCTCAGCTTAAAGGGGCAGTTCCTCGTGGTTCTGTGTGATTCCTGGCAGAGTTCACTCAATTGAGAATGCAAATACTTACTTTATATTTGTCTTTTTGGGTCTAGAAACTCGAGCCAATTGTTTGTTGGGTTTTTTAATAATTACAAATAGTTAAGACATGAACGTTGAAATTATGTTGTTAATGCAGCAATGGAACAGAATTTTGATAGTAGAGTGTACAATGCATGGCTGCCACTCTTTTGTGTATTTACTGTTTTGAGCTTGCTGGGGATCAAGGGATTGGGCATTTAAAGGGATGAATTTACTACTTTAATGTGTATTTTTACGTTTGGAATGACATTTTATAAAAATGGAGAATTTATTTAATGATAATATATTGTGGATGCTGAATATTGACTACAAATCGGCAAATTGAAAAAATGATGTCTATTCCATTTTACATGTTTCTGTACCTTTCGTGAAGCAGATAAGGTTCCACTGAATTGTTAGTATAATAATATAGATTTTCTAAATGTGACATTTTTGTGTTTACCCATTTATAATTCCTTAATTAAAAACAATATGTCATTAGTATTAACATTTTGAAAAAATATATAAAGGGACTACTCGAAGTTAATCTTACCGTTGTTCCTGTTGTACCTTTTTTTTTAGTTCTGATAGATTTCTGTCAGACTCCAAATGTATTATACAGAACAACAATGGACACAATAAAGTAGAGGGACAAGAACATAAAAATGTCTTTAAATGGAAAAAGGGGCCAACTAAAGATCACAAAGTGGAATCCATGACCAAAAGACACACAGAAGTACCTACCTCAACTCAGAACCTTGATACTGAATTAATTCCTATGAGTACCAAAGAACAAGGCCACTTAATGGGCACAGAGGGGTGCAATGCTATCGATTCCAGATGTTACAGCTCGAATGATAGTGCAAATACTCAAGCAGCCTATCCTATTGACTTTGATCAATGTAGTAATGGAAATCTGACATTCAAGACCCAGAGTCCACAGTGTAACACCAATGATTCCAATAAGAAGCCTACAAAATACGTGGTGCCAAAGCAAAATTGCAGGTATACGACTGCAAAGGATTGTGGCTCACCTCAGGGAAGAGAGAACAATTTGCAGCAAATGTCGAGGAAGCAAAAATGGAAGTATGAGGGCTCTTGTGATGCCCCCACATTGGAGCATGATAACTTGGCATATATAAACTCTGACCACCGCAGTCCCAGCTGCGGCACCTCTTCCCGTTGCAAAGGCAGCATTTCAGCAGACAGCCATCACCCTCTTTGCACAAAGCCAAGTACGACTTCCATCATATCAACAAAAGAAGCTGCAAGGAATTCTGAGAGTCGTAGCCTGGAAGACAGATACAATAATGAACTGAGTGAACATGGAATGAATGGCGAAGTGACTCAGTCCCCTGCAAGGAATGAAGCTGACCAGGAGGCTCCCATTTCCGAACAAGATTGGATGAAGCTTTATCAGCCAGCTGTTGATGTAAAAGATTTGTGGTGGCTGTACCTTAATGATGGTTCAGTATCATCACATGGGTTAGGTAGTCCTACTTGTATGGAAAAAAAGAGGTGCGATACACTATTTAACTCTCTACATTAATTAGAAAAGGAATTGTTTACTTTGACCATCATTTCTGGTGCCTTTGGCTCATTAGACACTTGTGCTAGCTCAGTATTGGGAAGTATTGAGTGAGTAGAATTATATTTGAAAGTAACTTCCTAACTTGGAAAACTCCAGAGACTTGTGTATCAGGGAAGAACACTTGGGTGCTTCTGTGTTGCTTGAATTATGACATTTTATTCTATGATTTGTCACAATTAACAATAAACAAGAGAAAATTGGAGCAAACTTAAAAATCAATATGAGGAGAACTGACAGGGAAAAAAACTGCAATTACTGGAAATCAAAAATTAAAGCAGAAAATGTTGATAATACTCAGCAGATTAAGCAGCATCTGTGGAGAGTTTAGTTTTAGTTTGGAGATAGAGTATGGAAACAGGCCCTTTGGCTCATTGGGTCCACAAATGCTACTGATCACCCATTCACATTAGTCCCACATTATCCCACCTTCTCATTAACTCCCTACACACTTGGGGCAATTTATAAAGGCCAATTAACCTACAAACCTGCACGTCTTTGGGATGTGTGTGGATACCAAAGCACCTGGAGGAAACCCACGTGGTCAAGGAGAACGTGCAAACTCCGCACAGACAGCACCTGAGGTCAGGATCGAACCTGGGTCTCTGGCGCTGCGAGGCAGCAGCTCTACCAGCTGCACCACTCTGCCACCCTCATTGCCAGAGAGTCAATGATCAGTCATTGACCTGAAATATTGACTCTTTCTCTCCCTATGTATATTGCCTGACCTGCTGAATATTTCCAGCACTTGGTTTTGGTTGTTAATGGGACTTTGTAGCTGGACTTCACGCAGCAAAAAATAGAACTTTGTTAAATTGGTGTTTGGAAATTGTCACGGTTTTTCCTTCTTCATTTTATTCTTGTACCAATAACAGTGATGAGAGACTGGACCTGAATGCCTACGGTTTGGAGTCACCACTACGTTCCATGACTTCCTCGCCAGTGAGAGAAAGGCAGAGGGGAAAGAGCAGCCTCCGTGGTGAGCTTTGCGACTCTGTGTCACCGTCAAGACTGAACGCCAACGAGGACAATGCAACGGCGTCTGCTGCTAATGTAAGTTGTTGTAGTCTAATGAAGATTAGTAGCTAAAGAAGAAAACCATTCCCGTCAGTAGGACCTTGCGCTGGCTTGGATTTCCATCTTTACAAACGTAAACCATGATGGAATTTTCCAGAAGATCACACAATGGCAACTTTAACAGACCAGTGTGAATCATATTTGAACACCAGTATATTTTGAAACGAAAGATAAAGTGATAAGAGATATAAAATTGCATTTGCTACAGTTCTGAAATGCTAGGCAAATTGAGTCTGACTTCATTTATATCGTAAACAGGTGAGATTAAGCTTTGGGTGTAGACTGTCAGCCAGAATATATAAGAAATTAATTTCAACTTTATGACAATGCTTTTGAAAAGACTTTGTACCCTATAAAGTTATGACCTACATAAACATCAACACTTGCTTATCCAGTGTCCGCTGAAATATTGCTACTGGGAATTAAAACTTTCCCTGCTTGTAAAATGGACGGGAAGAGCAAATGTTCAACATTTTGTTGTACCTGTAGTATCCTTAAAAATTACCATTTTGTTTCAATATCCTTAAATTTCAGAAATTTAACTTGCCAAGCTAGTAAATTGTATATTTGACACCTATTTTAGTGAGAACAAATAGCGTGGTTTATGGAAAATTACTTGCATTAATTATGTAAGATGTGTATTGTGAATAAAAGCTACAAATTTTTGTCACAAAGTGCTAGAGTAACTCAATGGGTCAAAGTCAATTTTATTTGTCACATGCACCCGAAGGTGCAGTGAAATGAATTTGCCAGCAGCGATACACTTAAAAAGGACACACCATACATAATAAAATTTAGCACAAACATCCACCACAGCATTCTTCACTGTTGTGGAAGGCAACAATGTTCAGCCAGTCCTCCTCCTTGTTCACCCATGGTCGGGGCCATAAACCCTCCGTAGTCGCCGTTACGGACAGCCTGATGTACAGGCCCTCTCGTCGGGATGATTGCAACTCCGACATCGGGACGGTCAAACACGCTCGGCGGCTTTAAGGTCCCAAATCGGCACTTTCCTACTGGAGACTGGCGGCTTCAGGATGCTGCAGGCCGGCGGTCGGAGCTCTTCTCCGGCGATCCCCAGCGAGGGATCTCAGGCTCGCAGCTAGATGCCCCGCAGATCACAGTCCCATGATGCCAAAGTCACCAGGTCAGCATTCGGAGCACTCCTCTCTGGCGATCCCTGGCAAGGGTTCGCCCGCTCCGCAACAGAAAGTCCACGCTGCGCCTGCTGCCGATGCTCCGAACCCGGCTCCGGAAAGGCCGCTCCTATCCATGCTGTTAGGCTGCGAGGGAGGCGACATGGAAAAGGCGCCTCTCTGTGGAGGAGGCGACCGAAAACGGTTCCCCCCTTTCCCCTCCCCACCACCCCCCAAATAAGACACACGAGAGACACCCAAACCAACACTAGACACACCAAAACCCCGCAAAAAAGTAGGAATAACGAACACGCTGCTGGCAGGGCAGCCGACGCGCAGTGCCCCCACTGACTGGTCAAGCAGCATCTTTGGAGAACATGGATAGGTGATGTTTCGGATCGGGATACATCTTCAAAAGAATGGTCTTCTAAAACACAGTACGGCACAGTGGTGCAGCTGGTAGAGCTGGTGCTTCTTAGCGTTAGAGACCCGGGTTTGATCCTCACCTCAGTTGCTGTCTGTGGAGTTTGCGGGTTTGTTGGTTAATTGGTCTCTGCAAATTCCCTCTGTTAAGTAGAGAGTGGAACAAGTGTGATTGGGTGATCGATGTTCGTTGTCGGTTCGGTGGGCTGAAGAGTTGCATGCTGTGTCTCTAATAGAAGAAAGGTCCCGAAGTGAAGCATAACCTATCCATGTTCTCCAGAAATGCTGCCTGACCCACTGAGTTACTCTAGCACTTTGTCTTTTATTGGTAAACCCACATGTGCAGTTCCTAGTGTGCACTAACGTTTGTTCTGTTAATATTAACAAGGCTTACCGTGAGGACTGTTCACCCACTAGTAAACTGCAACGCCTCCTAGCTGAATCCCGGCAGATGGTTGCCAGCCTAGAACGCAGCACTCAGCTTCCTCTTGGCTTGTCCTCCTGTGCCAGTAGCAATAGCAACTTAAGGGTGAGTGAAGTTTTTGTATAAACGTACTACATTGTTGGGGGAAAAACACATCAAGCAAATTAGGTTGTGGCACAGTGGTAAAGTTGCTGCCTAACAGTGTCAGAGACCCGAGTTTGATCCTGATTACAGCCGGCGCGGACTTGGTGGGCCGAAGGCCCTGTTTCCGCGCTGTATCTCTAAGCAGTTAATTTTTCAATTAAAAAATAAGTAACACAATTTCCACAAGTCTTTCTGACCTAAATAATTGGAGCATAAAGCATAGAGCATAATGGTTGATGTGGATGAATGGGTTGGTGTTGTGTCTGTGCCATAATTAAAGTGTGGTGCTCATTCCCTGTGATCTGATTACGCCTGTTGTTGAAGCCATCATTGCTGTTACTTAAATTGCGAGATCATATGTCACCACTTGTCTCACATGTTAGGCATTAAGTTTTATTACATTTGGTTGCAAAGCTCTCATTGCCATTTTTCTATTCGCTGATCACTTTGTTCCAGGAAAATAAATAGCAAATTTCCAAGATTAATTTATTCCTATCCCGATTGAAACTCTTGAAAGCTGCTTGCTGGTGAATGTTTGAATTTACTGCTGTGCTTCCAGGACAACTATTTAATCCTCAGTCCCTTAGAAGGATCTTTATCCCATCACCAGGCACGCAAACATACATGGCCTCAAATTTCTCAAACCACAAGTTTCATGGAAATAACTTTTTTCAAACTCGTGAATTGAAAGTCTGTAAATTACTTGCACAAAGGGTTACTTGGGGGGAAATAAACATTGGTTTGTTAAATTAAAAGATAATGTAAAGAAAATTGTTAGAGATCAAGTTAACACTGTACAAATCATTTGACTTTAATGACACCATCTTATCAATTCTGATTCAAAGTTATACTCTGTTCTCAGTTAAGGCTTGTTCCTACTCTTTGGAAATCATTAGTGAACACAGCGCAGATGCCATTACCACCAACAATCTTACCAGTTTCCTTTCCATTCCCAAAAATTGTACATTGCCACCCATTCACTATTCAAACAACACTGCAGAAAGCTGTTATAATTTCCTCTGCTTGGGGGGTACAAACATAAAGCACTGATATTAAAGTAATTTATTATACAAATAGAAACTGATCATATTTGCAAAATGTATTAACGGGATAATCCAGAAATGTGTGAGCTGATGTGTTTGGGGTGAAGGAATATATGATAAATGGAAGGATTCATAAGATCATGTGATAGGAGCAGAATTAGGCCATTTGGCCCATCATGTCTACGCCATTAAATCATGGCTGATCCATCTCTCTCCTAACCCCATTCTCGGCCTTCTCCCCATAACTGACACCCATACTAATCAAGAATCGTATCTATCTCAGCCTTAAATATATCTACTGACTTTGCCTCCAAAGAATTCCACAGATTCACCACCCTCTGACTTAAAGAAATTCCTCTTCATCTCCTTCCTAAAAGAATGTCCTTTAATTCTGTAGAGGAATAGAAAGATAGTAGGCTTTTAAGAGGCTTTTGAATAGGCACATGTAGGGAAAGGAAAGATATGGATTACATGCAAACTGAAAAGAGTAGTTTAACTTGGCATCATGTTCAGCGGGGACATTATGGGCGAAAGGGCCTGTTTCTGTGCTGTACTGTATTATGTTCAATATTCTATGGATTAGTATTGGGGCAAAAACAACGAGGTTCAGTTTAAGTTCGAATATAGGTCAGATTAACATTTAAAGTTTATAATTTAGGTCGGGTAACATCATTCAACATGTTGTAAATGTCACCATTCTGCAATCTATTGAAATCTTTCCTGATTAAATTGTCACTATGCAATTTTATTTTTGCAGGATGGCGGTTCCCTGTAGTGTAAGAAAAATCCATTCAGTAAATATTACTCCTGCTTGATGAAGTAAAATTGTAAAGCGGAGTAAATGCTAAAACAAGACTTCAGCTGCAAAGGAAAGGATATTGAGCTTTCAAGGTGAATCACAATTAGGCAATGTTTACCAATGGACCAGATACTGATGTGTTTTAGGACGCAGATATGAAAATTGCAAATAAATACACAGAAGCAATTGTCGTTTGTGCACAGCAATAACTAAGGTTGCATTTCAAGTTAGACACTTGGTTTTCATGTGTACCTCACTTTTTCACGTGTATATCGCAGCACTGATCAAGTTAACCATGACATGTGAAACCTGTATTGCTAGTGGCGCTTTGAGCAAAATCTCCACTTCTACAAGTTGTGAGGTAAATGTATATAAGCTACAAAATATCATTTCTGTTTGTGTAATCTGTCTCGACAAGTGTTGGACGATAAGATGTCATAAGATAAGATATCAGTCTGAAGAAGGGTCTCGACCCGAAACGTCAACCATTCCTTCTCTCCAGAGATGCTGCCTATCCCGCTGAGTTACTCCAGCATTTTGTGTCTACCTTGGACGATAAGATGTGGATTTCTGTGAAAACTTCTTCAAAATGGAGATAGACACAAAATGCTGGAGGTAACTCAGCGGGTGAGGCAGCATCTCTGGAGAGAAGGAATGGGCGACGTTTCGGGTCGAGACCCTTCTTGAGACTGATGGTCAAGGGAGTGGGCGGGACAAAGATAGAATATAGTCGGAGACAGTAAGACTGGTTGGAGAACTGGGAAGGGGAGGGGATGTGAAGAGAGGGAAAACAAGGGCTAAGTTGGAGATGGCTATGGAATTATTGCTGCTTGCTTGCTTTTCATTTCAAATGGAAGGACAGTTTTTCCACATTTTGGGATAAGTGAGATTGACGACCATTTCTATAAATTATCGCTTGATAAGAAAATCCTTAAAACCAACTTGTGGCAAAAGCCCCCCCAAAATACACCAGATTCCAAATGTCTAAATGTAAAAACTCTCCATTCCTGCTAACTTTTTAATGGACTTAATTATCATAAAAAAGGCCCATCAGTCTGATTAAATCTCGATGCTCGGGGACTGTGAGTCCACAGCTCAAGCGTTGGGTCAACAGACTACACTGTTTGAGTGATAAATGGGAGAGGAGATAATGCAGTTGAGGGTTTTCCTTCATCGTAGATGTTTGATTCTTTACAATTCTGTGAGAGCAATTCTAACTCCACCAGGCATAAATAAACCAGTTGGTTATGTAGGCGTTCCCTTTCAAGTAATTCAGTTTCAGTCATAGATATAACATAACCACAGATGAAAAGTAAACTTCAGTGAGCCATCTGCAAATGGAGGAAATGTGCTGACTGCTCCAGATCTACAGTGTGTCTGTTCACTTTGAATGGTATAGTCCAACCTGGACTGGGTAGAATGTGGATTTTTAGTCCTAGACTAGAAATAAACAGCAGTCGTGTGCCTTGAGCAGCATCTTTTGGTACTTTTTTTTAAAAGAAGTGCCCTATTCTATTTCGAAGACAGACACAACATGCTGGAGTAAATCAGCGGGTCATGTAACAGCTCTGGAGAAAAAGAATAGGTGATGTTTCGTGTCGGAACCTTTCTTCAGACTTATTTTGGGTTGGAACCCTTCTTCAGAAGTCTTCCCAAAACATCATGTTTCTATATTGGGGACGATCAGCCATGATCACAATGAATGGCGGTGCTGGCTCGAAGGGATGAATGGCCTCCTCCTGCACCTATTTTCTATGTTTCTATCATCTAGTTTTCACTAGAGATGCTGCCTGACCCGCTGAGTTACTCCAGCATTTTGTGTCAATCTTTGGTATAATCTAGCATCTGCAGTTCCTTCCTACACCTGTTCTAATAATCTAGTTTTCAATTATGTGATATAAACTTAGCAAAATGAAACAATTTCTGATGTGCATTGAAATAATTTCAAGCAAGGACTCAGTAAGGCAGCTAAATTAAATTATTGCATTAATTCATTATCCAAATAAAGTTAAATCCACTTGCTCTGACGAGAGTTTATTGAAAGTTTATCATTAGACCCACTAGTTATGCTTTACTCTCTGGAGTAATTACTTTTCCATCCATATTTTAAACTCCTGAAAATTGATATTTGCATTGAAGTATGTTTGCTGTTTTACAAGATATCAGAGCCCAAACACAGCATTTGTGCCTTGAGGATGTTATGGCATTCAACTACATCATGGGCAATCTTGCAACTAAACTCAACTCCAATCATATCTCTTGGCTCCCTTAGATTCCGAAGGTTTATAGATTTTGATCTTGAATATATTCAACAACTATGCTCCACAATTATCTGGCAGTGAATAAGAATCCTCTGTAAAGAGATTTGTTAGATCTAAACAGACAGTCCTGAGAGAGCAACCCCTGGTTGTAGACTTTCCAGCCAGAGGAAACATCCACAATAAGCCCACTGATGTCCTGTCCAAGTATCAGACCATACATGGGAGGATAGTTAGCTGGCAGACCAGTAGCGGGAAAGGCAGTATGTCAAACTCAAACTGGATTCTCTAATCACTTACAATCTACAGTCTAGTATGTGCTGAATAGTAATGAGGAGCAGTGTTGTTCCAGCACAGTAGGCAATTATTGCAGAGATTGGCATGTGCTGGGGGTGGAAAGAATTAGTTCCCAGTTCATGTAGATTGTTCCCACACTGAATTGCACACTATATGCTGTATTTAAATGGCCTTTCTGCCAGTTCACATTCCCAGTTCTTGTAGATTGTTCCCACACTGCATTGTATGCTATATACTGTATTTAAATGGCCATTCTGCATGATTTTTTTAATTGAGATGTATTGTCTTTGGACAGGACACTAAATATTGACCTGTAAATGTTGAACTATTTTAATCTTTAAAAAAAAATTATCTGTATAAATTGTAAATATTTTTTTTATTTGGTGGTCCCATTATTGTATAATTAAAATGCTCCCTCAGTTGCATGTCTACATGCATGTATCTATGTAATATAATTAATGATTAAAACAAATCTGTCTTTTTCAAATTTGAAGATTCCCATATTTGATGGGAATCAAATGTTTATGTATCCACTCATGTTGTTAGCAAATGTAGTAAGTTTACATTTTTAAGCAAGCCACTATCTCTAGTGTTGGAGTGATCAATCCAAGATGAGGATTTTGCCTCCATTGTGTGAACGAGTGTCTCTGATTCCCTGCCAGTATGCTCTTGTGTGTGAGCTGGTGGAGTAATCGTCATGTGAAGGGGAATTAAACTACAAGGACATTTGCAATGCAATCCCCTGCAACCAATTGTGCCTCTTCTTAACTTGACATTTCCAACACTGGTAAAAGTCAACTCACACAGGCCTTCCCTTCCCCATTGAAGCTGGGAAGTGAGGGTTTTAGCAAGAATGCATACATTAGTTATGAAGATATTGTATTGCATGGAATGACAGAGTAATGTTTATAGTATGTATTTAATTTTTAAATGTGTCCTTTTGTATCCTTTGTTCATTTATTAGAAGTCAAGCTGCACAATACATTTATAGTTTATTAAGGAGAACAAAATACTTAATTTCACTGTTATGTGCAGCATTAATTCTACCAGCAAAATTAACTTTTTTTCACATAAAAGTTTCTAAACATAACTGACTTATTTTGAAGCAATGTAATTGCAAGTTTTGTACTTGGGTTATTTTTTAACATAAAAGATTATTTAAGTATGAAAAGAAGTGTACATGTGGTTATTTTGTTGCACCTGGCAATATATTTTCCACCCCAGAGCCATGTAAAGATTGTGTTGCAAATAATAGTCTGAACTTTGACGGCATGGAATAAGTTAGATAAAAAGTACTGAACAAAATTCCCAGTTTAATAATAGATTTTTTAAAATGGTCTGTTTACTGTTCTTTTTAGCATAACTTTAAACAAAAATATCTGTATACAGGTGGATACATTTCATTTATATTTCTCATAGCTTTCAAGCTCCTGATATGCTTTGCTGGGATAACATTTGTATAAATACCATTGAGCAGTCTCAAATGTTATGGGATTAATTGTAGGTGGAACCCAGTCGACCATCCATATGACCTAAGCAAATCATGGTCAGAGCAGACACCGTGTCTGCGTTGACCATGATCACCTGTACACTAGTTCTATCCTACACACTCGGGACATTTACAGATGGCGATTAACCTACAAACCTGCACGTCCCTGGAATGCGGGAGGAAACCGGAATACCGGGAGAAAACCCATGCAGTCACAGGGAGAATGTGCAAACCCTGTACGGACAGCACCCAGAGCCAGGATCGAACCAAGATCTCTGGTGCTGTAAGGCAACAACTCTACCGCTGCCCACTGTACTGCCTTTTGAGTTACCCCGATACCAAGCCCAGTATTTAATTTGAGAGGGTTTGTGTAAGACTGTATTGGTTATTGGAAGGAAATCACAGCAACGTATTTTGGTCACAGCCATGCAGCCTGATTTTCTGCTTATGCTGAATAAGTAACCAGGTTGTACTGTTTATTTCCTGCCCTTATTAGATGGAGTGCATTCTTTCCTCGCCCAGAAGAAAATATTTAAGCTGTTTTTCTTTTTCAATTATACATCCTTCTGCTCCTTACATTCTTTAATTCTTTCCTTAGAAAAAGACTAGCATTAATAATTTTAGAGGCTTTGCTGCCAATACTGGCATTTATTGCTCTTTGCTAATTGCCTTTGAGAAAGTAGTGGCGAGCTGCTGCCTTGAACTGCTGTGGTTTTGGTTGAAGGAACTCCAGTGGTGGGGAGTGTGGTCTGAGATTCATTTCCATTGACCATGTATGAACAGTAACATTTCCAAGTAAGGATGGTGTGGGCCTTGAAGGGACACTTGTGGTGGTATTCCTTGTGCCCGCTGCTCTAGGTGGTGGTTTGGGAGCCTTGGAGAATAATTACAGTGCACTTTGTGTATAGTACACACTGTGTTCTACAGCGGGAGGACAGGAATGCAAAGAATTGTGGAATGGTTCAATGGTACTTTATTGTCACAAACCTAGACCCAGTGAAATTCCTTGTTTTGCGTACAATTCAGTAAAATATTACCATACATAAGCACAATCATACCCAAGTATAAGTACAACGATCATAGTGTAAGCATAGTCGATTACACTGAGGCAGTACACAAAGAGTTGCCACGTTTCCAGCTCCATCTTGAATGGGTGACAGTAAGCCATTTAACCTGTCGTAAATGTGTGCTGAGCTGTTGGAAGTATTGTCAGATTCAGTCAAACAAATGTTGAGAATTGCATCGTAAAGAAGTACAGTGTACAGCGGTAGAGTTGTTGCCTTACTGTGCAAGAGATCCAGGTTGATTCCTGACTATGGGTGTTGTCTGTATGGAGTTTGTACGTATCCCTGTGACTGCGTGGCTTTTCTCCGGGTGCTCCGATTTTCTCCACACATCCTAAAGACGTGTAGGTTTGCAGGTTAATTGGCTTCAGTAAATTATCCCTAATGAGTAGTTCAGAACTGGTATGGGTGATGGCTGGTCGGCGCAAACTCTGGGCCGAAGGGCCTGTTTCCATCCTGTATCTCTAAACTAAACTAAACTATACTAATGAGAATTGCATCACACTCCTGACTTGCACTTTTGCAGATGGTGGAAAGGCTTTGGGAATCAGAACATGACATTCACTTTATCTGCAAGTTGTTTTGTTTTACCTGAAGCTTTCTCTCAACTAATGGTTAATACGGTGGGTTTTCAAGATTAATCTTTCTTTTTAAGCTGCCCCTAAAACCTATTACATTGACCAAGTTGCCAACAGTTCCAAGGACCCAGGTTTGATCCTGACTGTGGATGGAATTTGTAGGTTCTACTCAAGACCGTAACGTTTTCTGTCAAATGCTGTGGTTTCTTCCCAGATCTCAAAGTAGTGCCGAATAATTAATTGTCACTTGATTATTCCTTTGCAAGGGTAAGTGGCAGAAGAATTAAAATGAGTTGGTGAGAATATGAGTGAGAATAAGTTGCAGCGTTACAGGGAAAGAGCAGGGGAATAGGGCCAATGGGATTGTTCCCTCGAGATCTGTCACGCACCAGATGAACCAAATGGTTTCCTTAAGAAGACACGGTGCTGGAACAGCCGAACGGGTCAGACAGCATCTTAGCAAAATGTGGATAAACAATGTTTTGTGTCAGAATCCTTTTTCAGATTGATTTCCTTCGGAATGGTTTGTGTTAAGTAAGCCATGGCCACCCACCTGAGTATCTCTGTGATTCTCTACTAAAATATTTCCGTGTTACATTTCTGTCAACTGATTTGAAATGCTTTTTAAAATTAAATACAAATTGTTATTCATGTCACTTTGTTTGATCTGTAAAAGATAATGTATTCCCCTTCCATTTTCATAACCTTTAAGGCATCACAAAGTGCCATGAAATAGTTTGGAAATGTCACTTGTTGAAGAGTTGTCTACAGCTGGCAACCACAAACAGCAATGTGATCTTGGTTTCTGCTTGTGCCAATTGAATAATAGCAACTACCCTGGAGAGAAGGAATGGGTGATGTTTCAGGTTGAGATGACTCCTCTCCGACAAGAGTTCAGCAACATCCTCACTCACTGCTCCCCCTTTGTAATTCCCCCTGCCCTCCGACTTAAGAAGAAGGGTCTCAACCCGAAACGTCACCCATTCCTTCTCTCCAGAGATGCTATCTGTCCTGCTGAGTTACTCCAGCATTTTGTCTACCTTTGATTTAAAATAGCATCTGCAGTTCTTTCCTGCACAATAGTAACTTTCCTGTTTTCCTTCAAATTAGTGCCAATTCAAAGGTCAGATGAGTCCATGGTTTAATTCACAACTGAAAGGAGACATTAATAATACACTGCATTGCATCTTAATTTTGCTACTCGAGTCTTGGAGTGAGTTTTAAAATCAATTTTCAGATTTTTCACCGATTTGTATGACTAAAACAACAAATTACCAGAATATTTGAAAGCACCATATGGTGTAAGTCTTCCTTCATCCTGAATATATATTCAGAGGGGGAGAGGGAGGACAAGGATGAGGAAAGATAATCCCTATAGTATCCACAAGGTGGTGCAATCTCATACACATGTATCACTCTGGTCTGGTAATTTTATTTGGAAAGACAAAAATAAGCAACAAAAATTTTGAAGGAAATGTGGAAAATGTATTTTTCCTAAGCACCTAATATAAACTTGCAGGTCTCAGGATTTTGTTTAACATAACACACCAGCTATCTGTACAACGAAGGGTCTCGACCCAAAACCTCACTTGCTACGTGTAACATGGATGTTCCTCAATCCAAGAGAATTTCTTTCAGCCAAACTCTTTCCAACTGGTTCAGAGTCTGAAACAACTCCTGGTGGTAATGTTTTAATGTGTCTCTGATATTTCAATGGTTCATGTCACCTATTCCAACTACTTCAAAAGCCTACACTGTCCAGGTTTTCAGTTTTTTAGTTGAGTAAAATAAAACTTGCTCCACATACCATACGATAGAACTTTATTTATCCTCGGAGGGAAATTGATCCTCCAATAGTCATAAAATACAAAATTCATGAAACATGAAATTAAAGTGATGAGTGGAAAGGATTGGGGATGTGCAACAGAAGGGGGAAGAGTGGTTCTGTTTGATAGCCACAGGGAAGAAGGATCTCCGGTGGCCTTTCTGTACTGCAACTGGGTGCAGTGCTAAGATATTTGAACCAGACTGAAAATGTAGTGTTTTCTGGATACGCACCTGCATATTCAGTCTGGTTCAACACTGTGCCCGTGCCATAGAACAAGGATCAGTACAGCACAGGAACAGGCTCTTCAGCCCGCAATATCTGTGCTGAACGTGATGAAAGTTAAACTAATCTCACCTGCACGTGGTCCATATGCCTCCATTCCCTGCATATCCATGTGCATATCCCAAAACCCTTTTAAATGCCGCTATTGTATCTGCCTCCACTGCCACCCCTGACAGCACATTTCAGACACCCATCACTCTGAGTTAAAAAAAACACCCCACACATCATCTGTAAATGTTGCTCCTCTCACCTGAAAGCAAACCTTTCAAGTTATTGACATTTCCATTGGGGGAGGGGGGGAGGGGACGACCTTCTATCAGGTCTCCCCTCAGCCTCTGATGCTCCAGAGAAAACAATCTGAGTGTCCATGCTCAATTGTCCCATTTCATTCAATTTCATGCAATCATGAATTGTTTTATTTTTATTGTTAACCCTTTTATCATTAAACATTGTGAGCGCTTCTTGGTATTATAGTCATCATAATTTTTAAGTACTCTAAATGCTGAAAACTTAAGAAATTGTGCACACAAAAAAGACACAAGGTGCTGGAGTAACTCAGCAGGTCAGGCAGCATCTCTGGAGAACATGGATAGGTGACATTTCGGGTCAGAACCTTTCTTCAGGCTGAAGATGAGTCCCAACCCAATACATCACCTATCCATGTTCTCCAGAAATGCTGCCTGACCTGCTGAGTTACTCCAGCATATTGTATCCTTTTGTGTAAACTAGCATCTGCAGTTCCTTGTTTATACATCTTGAAATTTTGAGCACCTTTGTTTAATTTCTTGCTTTCATTTCATTTGCTCAATTTTACATTATGCTTATGCCTACAAATTCTGATGATGTGGCCTTTTACACCACATGGCAAGCGCTCGGATGGCATTTATTTCCTCTCACGATGCTAATAGCCTTTACCTAAAATGACATTCAGTTTGTTTCTGAACAGTGTGTTTGCTGTGTGTGCAGTCTCATTTGCAAATCCTTACATGCTCATTCCATTGTCTGGCATTTCTGGTAGGTTGCCTCCTGTTTCATTTATGAGTATATGAAATAAACCAATACCAAGTTAATGTGGGAGATACAAGGAACTGCAGATCCTGGATTACAAAATAGACATACAGAGCTGGAGTAAATCAGTGGGTTCGGCAGCATCTCTAGAGAACATGGAAAGCTAACCTTTCAGGTTGGGACCTTTCTTCCCCAAAATGTTGCCTATCCGTGTTCTCCAGAGATACCCGCTGAGTTACTTCAGCACTTAGACTATTTTTCAGGCTAGTATTGGATGCTTACAAGGTTAGTCATTAAAAAATGACAGTGCTAAATTTCAACGCTAATTTTATACCTTTATTAAATAAACTCAATACGTTGATTAAATTTTGGAAAACACTTCCTTTATCATTAATAGGTAGAATAAACGCTATAAAAATGATTTTTCTACCACAATTATTATACCTATTTCAATCTATACCACTATATATACCAAAATATATATATTTTTAATTAGACTCTAATATTACAAATTTTATTTGGGATTATAGATCACACAGAATTTAAAAAAAAAACACATATGTAAACCAAAGGATGTCAGGGGACTTTCACTCCCGAATTTGTTGTATTACTATTGGGCAGTGCATATTAAGAATATAATTTACTGGTTGGACAGTTCTACCCAACAGACAGAATGGATAAGAATGGAGAAAGAGGATTGTTTTCCTTGTAATATAGGAACGATCCTCTTCTCCCCGAAAAAACTGAACAACACAATATATAAGAAGAACCCAATTATACACGATACAATGAGAATTTGCAAACAAATAAAATTATCTCTAAAATTAAGAAATTTATCATTGTTAATGCCAATAGCGAATAATCCTTTATTTAAACCATCTCTTATTGATAAAACATATAACCAATGGGCAAGAATGGGAATTAAAAGGATCGGTGATATGTATGAAATGGGAAATCTATTATCATTCCAACAATTACAATTAAAATTTAAACTGAAAAATAACCAATGTTTTAAATATCTTCAGATTTGCGATTTCATGAAGAAATACATACAAAAGGATATCAAAAAACAACTTTTGATTTATTGGAAGAAGCAATGAATATTAAGGCTGACTCACAGAAATTAATATCATATTTATATAATAGTATTTTAAATATAGACCTACCATCGACAGAGGTACTTAAAGAGTGGGAACAGGAATTAATGATAAAAATTATGAAGGTTACATGGGAAAGGTATTTGATATATATACACAAATGTTCGATTAATGCAATACATAATTTAATTCAATTTAAAATTTTACATAGATTATATTATTCAAAAACTAGATTGAATACATTTTATCCAAATATATCCCCCATTTGTGATAAATGTCTATCCCAAAACGCAACTATAACACACTCTTTCGTTTCCTGCATAAAACTTTATAAATTTTGGAGTGATATTTTTGAAATATTTACAAAATTATTCAAGATAAGAATGGAACCTAATACTGAAATGATTATATTTGGAGTAATGGAAGATGGGAATAAATTGAACTCATCTCAAAATTTATGTTTTAATTATGGTTTAATAATAGCAAAAAAACTAATACTAAATTCTGGAAAAATACACCAATACCAACGCTTAAAATGTGGATTTCAAGCATGTTGGACACCGCACATCTTGAGGAAATGCGATTCCTCCTAATAGATAAATCAGACCAATTATTAACGAGTTGGTCTCCATTTGTCGTCTTTTTGGAATCATATGGTGCAACACAATTGTAGAAGCTAACTGTTCCAGGACTGGGTGAGGGATGGTCAAGGTGATAAATAATGATCTCCTTACTTTTCTTTTTTTATTTTCTACTCTCTTTTTTCTATTTTCTTTTCTTCAATTTTCTTCTTTCACTCTTTTTTTCTTTATCACACACTATATACCTCACGTTTTTCTATCTTTTACTATCTACTTTCTTTTTCTTATTCTTTATCATAATAAAAAAAAATAAGAAGCTGTACATAAAATGTACTATGTCATTATATATTAGGCACTTTGGTGCCATATGATTGTACTTCTAATTTAATTTTTTTTTAAAATAAATAAATAAATAAATAGAAATGACAGTGCAAATCATGTTTTGAGTGCATTTAAAGTTTAAATTTAGGTTTACTATTGTTATGTGTAACAAGGTACAGTGAAAAGCTTTGCTTTGCATGTTGCCTAATTAGATCAGTTAATATCATACATAAATCAAGCCAAACGCATGTAAAATAGGTAGGATGAAAGGGAAGATACAGAGTACAGAATATAGTTCTCAGCATAATAGCACAACAGTTCCAGAGACAATATGTACTGTATTTCCTAATTTTTAAACCATGAGTCCATTTTAAGGACTGAAGGAAAGCAGGGTTGAACAACTGTTACAATGCACAGCATGTAGAAACACCCCCACGTGTAGATTGTCTCATGTTCAAGGTTAGTCATTACAAATTGACTGTGGAAATCATGTTTTGTTTGCATTTTATTTTTATTGCCGCATGTTCTGAGGTACAGTGAAAAGCTTTGATTTGCATATGCAATGATCTACATAAATACAATAAAGTCAAACTCAAGTACAAGTAGAGCAAAGGGGCAGATTCAGTGCAGAATATAGTAAGAATCGTAGCACATCAGTTCCAGAGACAAAGTCCAATGTCGGCAATGGGGAAGAGGTGAATTGGACAGTACCTGAGCTAATGGAGGGACTGTTCAGAAGCTCGATTATGGAGGGGAAGAAGCTGTTCTGGCACCACTGATTTCAGTAACAGTTTATATTGTCATAACAAGTCTTATTAGCCTTATTTAAAATAAGAACATGTTTCAGTGTTAGGGAGTGACTGAGATAGGAATCCAAGAGAGATTCAGTTATAGGAAGAAATGTTTAGAAGCTTGATAACAGAGGGGAAGAAGAGTGGGGTAAAAGTGTCCTGCCTAGGTAAGGTTTGCTGTATGATTTTACCAGATTGTATGTAAAAACAAAGAATTTCACTGCATCTCGGTACATATGACAAAGTATCGTTGAATCATTGAACCCTAAATATATATATTTTAATTCTCAATAACGCTTATTTTTTAAATTAATAAAATGCTTCATCTATGCATGTGGGCTTTTTTTTCCAAAGCTAAAAAATAAACTTTATTCAGAATTAGAAAATTCATACTAAATTTTTTAAAAACTGGGAAAACAGCTGACAGATTCTCTCAGTGTCTACACAGTCAGTAGTCACAGTGAGGAGTGTGCAGGTCGCCTCAGTGCAGACCTCAGCTCGCCTCCTCCTCTCCCCCCCTCCCCTCATGCAGCCGTGGCCGCTCCGCCCCACGCCGCCGTCCTGCCCCGCCCTCGCCCCGTGCACGCGCACGCCGTCGCTCGCGAGCTGTTCCCCGGGGACGCGGGCACGCGCGCCGCCACCACCACCACTAGCAGCAGCCGCAGAAGCAACAGAGACATCGTCGCCTGTGCCGCATCCAGGAAGACTTTCCCCATGAACACCATCAGACAAGTGCCGGCCAAGGTTCTGCACCGCCGCTCGGTGCACAGCCTGGAAGCGGAGCGGGAGCAGTTTGACAGGCAGCAGGTACACATACAGAGGGAGGGAGGGAGCGCGGCCAGGCGGCAGGTACAATGCAGAGAGAGAGAGAGAGAGAGGGGGGGAGAGATAGAAGAGAGAAGAGAGAGAAGAGAGAGCGCGCACAGGCAGAGGAGAGATGGAGATGCAGGGAAGGAGAGGGGGAGCGCAGGAAGACGGGAGAAAGAAATGGGGTGTGGGGGGGGGGGGGGGTAGAAAGAGGGGGAGCGCAGGCAGGCAAGGGAGATAGAGATGGGGGGAAAGAAAGAACACAGGCAGACAGGGGAGATAGAAATACTAGGGGGGAGAGCACAGGCAGGAAGGAAAGAGATAGAGGGAGAATACAGTCAGGCAGAGGAGAGGGAGCACAGACAGTGGGTGCAACACAGCCCGCTCCCTCCCTCTGTGGATAGACTAACGCCTGGGTACACTGCAGGGGAGCTCAGGTAGGCAGGTGTGCAGAGAAAACCCAGGCAGGCAGGAGGGAGAGGGAGAGACATGGAGAGGAAGAAATAGCACAGACAGTGGGTATAATGCAGTGTGCCCCGGTGTTAGGATATGTAGAGGGACTGAGGGAGAAAGCCCAGGCCAACAGGAGATATATAGAGGGAGAGAGAGAGAGCACAGAGTGTGCACAATGCGGAATTTACCCAATACAGAGTATACTCGTGCGTTAGGAGTGAGAGGGAGAGCCCAAGCAGGTTTTTTTTAACAAAAAAAAGAAACCAAGTGCTGGAGTAACTCTAGGTCAAGCAGCATCTCTGGAGAACGTGGATAGGTGACATTTAAGATGGGGACTCTTCAGACCAATTAAACAAAATTAAACCAATTGACTAATTAAATGAATGCAAAGAGAGTTCGGGTTGGCAGGGGGGGGAGATAGAGAGAGTGACAGAAAGCATGGTACACCCAGACACAAGGATACCCACTGTGAGGGAGAAAGCCCAGCCAACGGGAGGGAGAGGAAGCTCAGATAGTGCAATGAGATTGTATTCAGGAATAAATTCAGGGAGCGGAGGGGAGAATCAAGGAGGGAGGGAGGGAGGGAGGCAGTTGATGCAGGTAAATAAATGGCTCAATTGTCACAAGAAATCATCCTCGCTCCAACATTCGCCATCTTCCAGGTTATTGGTCAGCTTTGAGTAGTTTTACTCCCGTGTATTTATCTTGTTTAAGCAATGATAGAGAGTTCTGCAAGAATCTAGGTGACACTGGCAACTTTATTGATCGGTGCCAGGGGGGGAGGGTGGTTGAGTGAAATTGGGGGTTTCTGCAGATGCTATGTTGACGGGGACACACCGGAGGTGGTCATAAACTGCCGCCATCCGTTTATTTCACCCGGTTTCGCAAACCTTTGGACGTGACGTTAACGCTTCTCTCTGCCCCCGCCTTTGTCGGCTGCAAATATTGACATTGCTAGAGTCAGTTTACAAACTGCTCTGCCGGGATTCGAGCCACCTCGCTGAAGGTGACAGGACAGGGGGAGTCACGTCTCTGTTATAGGGGTCTCTTGCTTCTCTCTGTAAAATGGGCAGGGGTACTTGTCAGATAGAAGCTTGAACTCTCAATTGTTGCGTGTTCATTCTGTCAAGGAGCCGGTCTACCAAGTTTCCAGCTACGTGTGGTCAGATGTTGCTAAATGGTGCCGGAAATGACCAATTAAATTAGTCCCTTAACCATTTACAAAATAAATGTAGAATCAAGGAACTGCAGACGCTGGTTTACAAAAAAAGAAACAAAGTGCTGGAGTAACTCTGGGTCAGGCAGCATCTCTGGAGAACGTGGATAGGTGACATTTCGGATGGGGACCATTCAGACCAATTAAACAAAACCTTTAACCAATTAACTAATTAAATGAGTCCCTCAACGAATTGACCAATTAAATGAAAACATAGACACAAAATGCTAGAGTAACATGGTGGGTCATGCAGCATCTCCTGGATAAAAAGGATAGGTAACGTTTCAGGTCGAACATCACCTATGTTCTCCAGAGATGCTACCAGCAGTAACATTGAGTTACTCCAGCATTTTGTGTCTCTTTGGTATAAACCAACATCTGCAGTTCCTCTTTATTACATGTCCATTATGAGTCACATAACCAACGGAGCAATTAAAATCTGCTTGCCCCTTGTAGTGTCGTGACCAGTTGCATCCATGTCTAAGGATAGGTGCTGCAAATCATATCTGTAAAAGTAGCATCCAATCCTGCCCTGTTGTAACATTAGCTCCCTGTGCATGTGATATCCTAGCAGGATATTTTTAAATGAGGGTGTCAAAAGCCAAGATTTGGCTTTCACCAATTCAGAATTTAGCTTGGCTTGAGTTTGATGTTCAGTCTGAAAGGTTCAAGGTTGGTTTTTTTAAATCCTCATTTCCATGAAGCACTGGCTTTTAATACTAGATATTATTTTAGAGCGGCGCAAAATGTCACTTCATAGAGAACCATACAGCCCCTGGAACCAGGCCTGTTGGCCCAACCTGCCCTTGCTGACCAACATGCCCCATCTACACTAGTCCCACCTGCCTGCACTTGGTCCATAACCCGCTAAACCTATCCTATCCATGTACCTGTCCAAATGTCCCTCAAATGAAATGATTGTACCTGCCTCAATTACCTCTTCCGGCAGCTTGTTCCAAATACCCACCACCCTTTGTGTAAAAAAACCTCTCAGGTTCCTATTAAATCTTTTCCCCGCTCACCTTAAACGTATGTCCTTTTGTTCCCGATTCGCCAACTCTGGGAAAGACTCTGTGCATGCACCCAATCTATTACTCTCATGATCTTGTACACCTCTATAAGATCACCCCTCATCCTCCTGTGCTCCAAGGAATAAAGTCGAAGCCTGCTCAACCTATCTCTATAGCTCAGACCCTCGAGTCCTGGCAACATCCTTGTAAAATGTCTTGGTCTTAGAAGGAGGATGATATAGAAACATAGAAACATAGAAAACAGGTGCAGGAGTAGGCCATTTGGCCATTCAATATGATTATGGCTGATCATCCAACTCAGTATCCTGTACCTGCTTTCTCTCCATACCCCCTGATCCCTTTAGCCACAAGGGCCACATCTAACTCCCTCTTAAATATAGCCAATGAACTGGCCTCAACTACATTCTGTGGCTGAGAATTCCAGAGATTCACCATTCTCTGTGTGAAAAATGTTTTCATCATCTCGGTCCTAAAAGATTTCCCCCTTATCCTTAAACTGTGACCCCTTGTTCTGGACTTCCCCAACATCGGGAACAATCTTCCTGCATCTAGCCTGTCCAACCTGCATATTGAACAGAGATAAGACTCCTGAAAAGCGCTATATAAATAAAATCTATTATTATTATTATTATTATTAATATAATCACCTCAATCCCATTTATTATCACAGGTTGCAAATTATTTGTTTCCCTATCAGTCTAGTTTTGCATGCCTTTGGACCAGTGTGGTTTATGTTGCTTACTCATCGCAGATTGGCTAATGGCAACCTTTTAGAATCTTGCTTGAGAGGCTGTTTTTTTATTGTTGAGCCTTCAGCGCTGACTATCCATTGATCGGCTGTTCCCATAATGCCTGCACATGCACACGTCCCTGAAGTCACAGAGAAAGGGGAGTACAGACACTGATGGCCCACTGATGACCCACTGACACCAGTGCTATTACTCTGCCCTATATCCGAAAGGCTGAAGCTCCATAACAGATGAACTAACCCAGCACTTATTGGGTAATCAGCTGTGATTTGCATCAAAATGTTTTGTCACCGGATCAGAAGTATTTGAATGTGGCTCAGGAAAGGCGTTTTTTGGGGAGCAGGGATAGGTTGAAATTTCAGTACATAGAATCATACAGCATGGAAAAAGGCCATTCCGCCCACCTTACCCATGACGACCAAGATGCCTCATCTATTCTTGACCCATCTTTCTGCATTTTGACCACATCTCTCTCAACCTTTCCTATCCACGCACTTGTTCAAACATCTTTAGCGTAGGGAATTTGTTTTTGTCTGTTTCAAAATACTCTTTATTGGCTAACTCTAAATTTTGTTGGTATCAGTGAGATGAAAAAAAAATGCAGATGAATATTAGAACAATTTAATGCAAAAAGCCCATGAAGGTTGTAAAGATTTTCTGTGTGCACCGGAGAAGCCGTAATTAATTCTAGAACGAGGCAAAAAAAAGCTAAAAGATAGACACAAAATGCTGGAGTAACTCAGTGGGTCAGGCAGCATCTCTGTAGGAAAGGAATAGGTGACCTTTCAGGTCGGAACACTTCTTCACACTCAGTCTGCAAAGAGTTCCGACTCGAAACGTCACCTATTCCTTTTCTCCAGAGATGTTGCCTGACCCCTGAGTAGCTTTGTATCTTTTAGGTGAAAACCAGGATCTGAGTTCCTAACTACGTGCTAACTAAAGGATAGATCTTACTATAACATCCAGTCTTCTTCTTTTCCTGTCTTTGAAGCTGGTTGGCTATATGACAGTTTCCCATTCCTTTACACAGTCCTTTGCGTTTTTATTGAACACTGCAAGATCCTTTGAGCTGCACTGGTTGGGTAGTAGGGGGCAGACAAGGCAGTGCTGCATTGTGTGGTCCTCTTCTCCACATTCACAAGTGGTTTGGCCAGTTTCATAGCCCCATCTGGCCATGGCATCTTTTGATCGCCCTGTTCCTGTTCTCAGGCGGTTGAGCGTCTTCCACTGGACCCATGGTGCTTCTGAGCCCGGAGGGAGGGCTTCAGAAGGAGGGATACCCATGTCAGTAGGAGGGGGGTCGTCCTCGAGCCTTTTTGTCCATTGTTTCTTCCCGTGATGCTATTAGGGGCTGGACATGGCTGAGAAAGCTTCTCCTGGACTTCAGCCGTTGGGCCGAGGGTACACGTCCGTAGAGGAGGTGGCGTTCATCACTGGTGGCCTTGGTCATCTCTACTCGGCTGGCGACTTCCCGTCTCACATCAGCAGGGGCAATGCCAGCGAGGAGGTGCAGGTTGTTTATGTTGGTGGGCTTCAAGCAGCCAGTGATTGAGCGGCAGGTGTTATTCAACGCTGGGTCTAGTTTCTTGGCATGGGATGATCTCTCCCAGACAGGACACGCATACTCCGCAGAGGAGTAGCACAGGGCCAGAGCAGTAGATCTTAATGTGTGAGCTGTGGCTCCCCATTTGGAGTTGGTCAGCTTCCGGAGGATGTTATTCCGGGAGTTTACTTTCAGTTTGGTGTTTTTGACGTGTTCCTTATAGGAGAGAGTGCGATCCAGTGTTACACTGAGGTAGACAGGGTTGGTGCAGTGCTCAAGAGGTGTTCCAGACCATGTGATGTTGAGGGGTCTGTTTGCTTCCCGGTTCCTGAGATGAACGAGCAGGCTTGGGTCTTCGCAGGGTTTGCGTGTAGGTGGTTGCGCTCGTAATAGAGGTGCAGCTCATCTAGGGCTGAGGTGAGATTCGTTTCTACAGCTTCAAACGTACTCTCTTGGGATGTTACACAGAGGTCGTCGGCGTAGATGAACCGCTCAGTGTTCTGGTCCATTGGCTGGTCATTGGTGTAGATAACATCGAGTAGTAAGTGATAAGGGTTGTTTGCTTTCTGTCATTGACTTTCAGGAAGTGGTGTTGAGGCCCATGTTTTAATGACTGAGATGTAGCACTAATGGATCTGACGCTGTGAGGAGTTACATCTATGCAATATCTTCGATCATCATTTCCCTGACGTTTCTGTCCATTTTAATCCTGAGTTTGAATTAATTTATCTCTGAATCAGTTTCCCTCAATGTTTGTTACATTCCTAGTTCAGATGAAGGCTCTTATCATAATATCATAAGACATAGGAGCAGAATTAGGCTATTTGGCCCATCAAGTCTGCTCCACCATTTGATCATGTCCGATCTATTTTCCTCTCTCAGCCCCATTCTCCTTGCCTTCTCCCCATAACCTTTGACACACTTACTGATCAAGAACCTGTCAATCTCCATTTCCTAAATACCCATTGCCTTAGCCTCCACAGCCGTCTGTAGCGATGAATTCCACAGATTCACCACCCACTGGCAAAATAAATTCATCCTAATCTCCATTCTAAAGATACATCCTTTTATTCTGAGGTTGTGCCCTCTGGTCCTAGACTCTCTCACTACTGAAAACATCTTCCCACATTCACTCTATCTAGGCCTTTCATTTCCCAGTAGGTTTCATTGAGATACTCCTCAACCTGAAACGTGATCTGTGTTTTTCTTTTCTGCAGTTGCTGTCGGACTTAGGGAGTGTTTCTAATTTTACTTTTCCATTCCACTTAACATCAGCCTCAACTACAGCTTCATTCTTTATGCCAGGCCCTGCTCATCCATCAAGTGTCATGGGTTATGCGGAGAAGACAGGAGGATGGGGTTAAGAGGGGATGACAGATCAGCCATGATTGAATGGTGAAGTAGACATGATGGGCTGAATGGCCTAATTCTGCACCTATCACTTATGAACATGAACATCACCCCCTTGCTTGACCAGACACTTTGGCTGCTGGTTAAACATTGAACACAGAACAGGAACAGGCCCTTCGGCCCACATTATCTGTGCTGAAGATACTGTGAGTTTAAACAAATCTCTGCAACACATGATCAATATAATAATAATAATAATAATACATTTTATTTATGGGCGCCTTATACCAAAGTCTCAAGGACACCTTACAGAGTTTAACAAGTATGAAACATATAATCGGAGTAAAATAAATTATAAAGACATCACCAATACACAAATTAAGGACAGAATTCGATCCAAAAACACACAAATAAAATCAGAAACACAATGTGAAGAGAGAGCAGCGGCAGCTAAACCGCGCCAGCGTACACTCTCCCTTCCGACCGCCATCTTGGACACAGACTAAAGTAGACACAGCATACAAAAATCATCCCCCGACAATGGTTACCACTGTGGGGGAAGGCACAATGTCCAGTCCCCATCCCCAGTTCTCCCAAAGTCAGGCCTATTGAGGCCTCCGCTATGGCCTCTACGGAGGCCCGATGTTCCTGGCCGTTCTCACCGGGTGCTGTTGCCGCGGCGTCGGGAGAGTCCTCTCAGCGGCTGGGCCACCTGGAACGGCCGCATTCCTGACCGGAGGCCGTGGCTTCCGAAGCCGACAAGGCCGCGCCGGTTTGGAGCTCCCGATGTTGAAGTCGGCGCCGCCCACTCCTCTCCGCAATCCCGCAGCCGGGAGGTGTTGAGCTCGGCGGTCACAGCTCACCGGAGCTCCAGCGCGGCGATCCAGCGCGGCGACCCAGGCAAGGCATCGCCCGCTCCGCTCCGCGATAGCGCTCCAGCGCTGTGCCACCACCGAAGCTGAAGGTGCTGGGTGGTCCCCGCCAGGAAACGCTACTCCAGGCCCGTTGGTAGGCCGCAAGGACGGGTCGACGGGGCAGCCCGGAGAAAAAGCTGCCTCACCGACCAGGTAGGGACCTAGAAAATAGTTTCCCCCTTACCCCCCCACATGAAAAGTCAAAATTCCCCAGCGGACATAGACAGAAAAAAACTAAAAACTAAGAAAAAAAGTGAATTTAACGGACGGCTGCTGTTTAGCAGCCGTTCCCCAAGATGGCTCCTCCTCCTCAATATCCATCCATTCCCCGCATATCCACATGAAAATGCTTTCTTTAAAAAAAAATCTCAATTCACATGCTTCAAATCCCTTCAAGATTTCTGCTTCTCCTTTTCCTCCATTTCTGCAACTAAAATATCCACACTACTGTCTCTATTGTGATTTGTTCCTCACTTAATTTTCTCCAGAATTGTTGGTGGCATTGCCTTCATCTGCCAGCTCCCTCAGCTCTGAAACTTTCTCCACTCCATCTACCATACTTTGATGCTCGTTAAACTATTCTTCTCTGACCAAGCTTTTGGTCACCATTCCTTAATGGGTTGGAACTGGTTTTTGTTTGATTATATTCCTGGGAGGCTCATTCATATGATAGACACAAAGTGCTGAAGTAACTCAGCAGGTCAGGCAGCATCTTTCGAGAAAAAAGATGGGTGACGTTTTGGGTCGGGACAGTGCTTCGGACTGTAGAAGGGTCCCAACCCGAAACGTCACCCATCCTTTTTCTCCAGAGTTGCTGCCTGACCCGCTGAGTTACTCCAGCACTTTGTGTCTATCTTTGTTATTGCATTTAGGCACATTCATATATTTTATTACTGTGCCATATAAATGGAAGCTCTTAATTGCTTACTCTCTCAGATGAAAATAGAGGCACTTCTGCTTTCCTAGCGTACACTTGGGACTTTTTGCTCCTCTGAGCTTTATCACTTGTTCTTGGCTAGGTTATTATCTTAATGTTGAGTGCAGTGAAATATGTAGGACACAGCCTTGGGAACAGGTTACACTGGATTTCTGATGAATAGCAAATGAAAATTTAAGCAGAATTTGATTGTACGGGAACCTCTCACGAATAATGAGCATAACGTGAATAAATTTGCCATGGGGTGTGAGGGGAAAATTAAGATTTTGAATAATCCTACAAATTAAGCAGTAAGGTGCTTAGGAAGAACTATCTGATATGATATGGGAAAGTAAGGGAGGCTGATTAGAAGTATATTAGAATCTGAAGTAGGGTCCTGACCCGAAGAATCATTATCCATGTTCTTCAGAGATACTGCCTGACCTGCTGAGTTACGCCAGCACTTTGTGTTCCAGTATCTGCACTTCCTTGTTTTTACATTAGAACTCATACAGCATGAAAACAGGCCCTTCGGCCCAATTGGAGCATTTAAGTGAACAAAGTCAGGGTAGAGAGCTGAGACAGTATGCCGAAAAAATATATAAAGAAAAGTGCGATGTCCTGAAATATACTGATTCCTGTGCCTTTAGAAATCTGTACTTTTATAGCCCTGGTATACTGTTGAAGTATGATGTGCTATGACGCTTTTGAGAGGAAAGCCACATAAATAAACAAATGGAAAATCAAGCTAACTGGAGAGCTATAAAAGCAACAAGAGGATGCAAAGGGACCTGTAAATATATTAAAGGAGAGAGGGTGATATGTGAGTCCATATGAAATATGGCTTGCATGAAATGGACAGCGAGCTGATTGCACACACGTTAATTGCAAACAGTTCATCCATTTTCACATGGGAGCAAAATATTTGAGGTCCAAAAGAAACTCGAATGATTACTGGGGCAGTTGGTGTTGGGGTCTTGGTGGTTCTAATGTGAGAGAGAAAATAACAATCTCAAAGAAATGAGAGAAATGAAAATAATCGCTCGCAATTCAAATGGGAAAATTGACATCTCCGATACAGAAATTCAAAGAAAACGATTGAAAATTGCAGATTTTAACTATCATTTCATAAAACACTCTCAGCTCAGTAACTGCTTTGAGAGGAGAGGGCTTGGGTGGCCAGTGCAGTTTAGAATCAGTTGATGTGTGGAGAAAGTTATTAGATGTGTCTTTGAGAACGTAGACAGACAAAATTTGAAACTGGCTCAGAGACCGCAGTAACTTTTGTGGAAAAACACGTTGTTTCTAATCAATACAGTTGGTGCTCCTGGCAAGATGCCTCTGGATGTTGTCCACATAGACCTCTTGAAAGCATTTGGTCATGAATAAACATCGAGAGCAATTGAGAATGAAGGAAACCATAGCAGAGGTTTAGAGGGATATATGTCCCACCGAACAGTGTTGTGTAGATAGGGCATCTTGGTCAGCATGGGCAAGTTGGGTCAAAGGGCCTGTTTCCATCCTGTATGACTCTATGAATCTATCTGGCATGAACTGACAGTATTTTGAGCATGTACACACAGTGGGTTCCCTGACTTGCCAGTCTGACTTGGTGTACCACACGGATCCATAGTTCAGTTTCACATTCCCAATGTAAGAGCAAAGAATTGTACATCAGAGTTTGCAGACACTGCAGTTAGAAAGACTGGAAGTTACAAAACACATACGTTGTAATAGTGGATAAAATTGTGGCAGGTGCTGTGTTCAATTATCTTCCACTTTGGACTTCCGATATACAAATTAGTGTCCTTTTATTAGTTCCATTATTCATTTTCAATACTTGAAATGGTCAATAATTTATACTATTAATAAAGATTTTTTGTGAAGCAGCGCACAGAGCTAATATGGTCCTTTTGGGGTATTGTTTGTCACCAAATGCTGCTGGTACACCTGAAACAGTTATTCATATGAAATGATCTGTGAAAGAGTGAGAGCATTAAAGGAATAGATGTTACTAACGATAGATGAAGAGTGCTGGAATAACTCAATGGGTTAGTTGGAGAGTCTAGGACTAGAGTTCATAGCCAAAGAATTAAAGGACGTTCTTTTTGGAAGGAGATGAGGAGAAAATTATTTAGTCAGAGGGTGGTGAATCTGTGGAATTCTTTGCTACAAAAGGTTGTGGAGGCCAAGTCAGTTTAAGGCAGAGATAGATGGATTCTTGATTAGTATAGGTGTCAGAGGTTATCGGGTGAAGACAGGAGAAGGGGGTTAGGAGGGAGAGATAGATCAGCCATGATTGAATGGGGGAGTTATGATGGGCCGAATGGCCTTATTCCACTCCTATTCCTTGACCTTATGCATATCTGGAGAAAAAGGATGTGACGTTTCGGATCCGGACCCTTCTTCAGACTGAAGGAGTCTGAAGAGGGGCCGCAACCTGAAACGTCATCTTTCCTTTTTCAACAGAGATGCTGCCTGATCTGTTGAGCTATTCCAGCACTCTGTGTCTGTCTTTGGTATAAACCAGCATCTGCAGTTCTTTGTTTCTACGAGATTTTACTAATGTTACATATGACATGCATTTTACATTGAGACATTAGAATTATTAGAGATAAAAAGTGATTTAGTGGCCCAGGTCCACTGATTACAAGGTTAGTAGAAAGATGCAAGAAGCCATCAATATAGCTAACATAATGTTGGTATTTATCCTAAATGGATTGGAATTCGAAAGCAACCAAGTAATGTTACACCGAACCCTGGTCAGAATATCTGGAATATCTTTGCATTTGAGTTGTACACCTCAGGGGGAAAGTGCACATGGATCTTGGAATGGGTAGGCTGCAGATGCATGCGGAGATAGATATCCACTGCCGTTTCATGTTTTGCCTATCTACATTCCCAATGACACCTCGAATAACTTTCTCCACACTGCAACTGATGCTAAACTGGTCTGGTCTCTCATGGCCTCTCCTCTCAAAGCAGTTCCTGAGTCGAGAGTTTTAGAAAACTATAGTTAAAAAGCTGCAATTTCCAATGCTGCCTGACCTGCTGAGTTACTCCAACACGTTGCGTCCTTTTGTGTCTTAACTAGCATCTGCAGTTCCTTGTTTCTACATTGACTATAGGAGTTGGGCCATCATATTACTGCTGCAGAAGGCTTTGGTGAGACCCCACCTGCAATATCGTTGGCAGTTCTGATCGCTGTTCTATAGGAAGGATGTGATTAAACTAGAGAGGAAGCAGAAATGATTCACAAGGATGTTGTTGGGACTGGAGGACTTGATTATGAATAGAGACCGGATGGGCTGGGACTGTTTTGCGTGGAGCAAAGAAGGCTGAGGGGTGATCTTATAGAGATTCATAAAATAATGTTGAGCATAGACAAGATATATGGTCACAGTCATTTTCCCAGAGTAGGGGACTCTAAAACTACAGGACATAGATTTAAGCCAGGAGGGAAAAGATTTAAAGGGAGCTGAGAGGCAAGTTCTTCACACAGAGTATGTGGGAATATGGAACAAACTGGCAAAGGAAGTGGTAGAGGTGATTACAATTACGTTTAAAATATTTTTTGACAGGTTTAGAGGGTTCTGGGCCAAACGCTGGCAAATGGGATGGGAAGGAATCTTGTTTGGCATGAATGAATTGGGCCGAAGGGCCTTGTTTATGTGTTGTACGGCTCTGTTCATAAATAATACCTACCAAGTTTTTAAGGGCCAAATTATGAGGATAGTTAACAACATTAGAGCATATTTTCATGGGTTTAGGAGGTCGAGGGGATGACCAATGTATTTTCAATATAAGGCAATTGAATAAATTGATTGAGGAAATTGATAAATAGATTTCAGGGAATGGTTACAGACACATTATTTGCTCTGGTGTGGTATGCAAAACATTTGAGTTAAATTGGGAACATTTTTAAAAATAACCATCTTATCTTTAATTAAGAATGTTAATAGCCAAACTGAAGGTTAAATACACCAAGAAATCAATATTTATTTTCGCTGATGTGAATTGTAACCCATTCAAGTATCTGTAGGAGGGGAGGTTTAATTTTAATTTATCCACAAGCATTATCTGGTTGTAAGACTTCATGTTTACATTTGATTAGAAATGAATTTTCTGGTGAATATTTGTACCAGCATTAGGAAATTAGTCAGTCACCTTCCACTGGCATAAATAAATCATTTATATGACTACTATGTGGGAAATGCCAACTCACCCATGCTAATAATACTACAAAACTGCTTCAAACTTTTGCTTGAACCATGAGTAGTAATTAAAGTCCCTTGCTTAGGTTGGAAACGTACTTTTCTGCATATTTGCTAACTATCCTGATGACTTAACACTTAAAGCCTTGGTAAAAGTTAGTTCTAAAACAGGCCCTTTGGCCCAACTCGTCCATACCAACAAAAATGCCTACTGTCCATTATGTTGTTGGAATAAGTGTTTTAATACACTGAAGCACAAGAAAAAGTTAGTATTTCACTAAATAAGGCACTTTGAAAGACATAGACCTTACAGAACGCAAGCCATCCTCAACCCTGAGAGACTGTAAAGGATAGTGAACGAAGCTGGAGTAATTCAGCAGGACAGGCAGCATCTCTGGAGAGAAGGAATGGGTGACGTTTCAGGTCGAGACTCTTCTTCAGTCTGAAGAAGTCCTTCTCTCCAGAGATGCTGCCTGTCGCCCGCTGAGTTATTCCAGATTTTTGTGTCTATCTTTGGTTTAAACCAGCATCTGCAGTTCCTTCTTACACATAGTGAACAAAGGCACTCTATTGCTTGAAAAGGGACTGTAGATTTTGACCCTGGCTTTGTAATTAATATAGACACTTCATGTCTCGTGGAGATAATTGCTTGCACTCATTTGGTTTGAAATAAAATTCCAACTAATTAGTCGCAGAGGATATTAGAATTTACTGGTTAGCGCAGAAGAAAACTAACTTCTCTTTATTATAATTAGAATGTGTCATGGTTCAATCATCTATATTGTTGCTTTATCTGTGGATGTTTATTGTATGTCACATACAAGCCACAGAGCCATACAGCGTGGAAACAAAACCCTTCGGCCCAATTTGCCCACACCGACCAACATGTTCCATCTACACTAGTCCCACCTGTCTGTGTTTTGCCCATATCCCTCTAAATCTGTCCTATCCACATACCTGTTTAATTGTTTCTTAAATGGTGTAATAGTCCATGTCTCAATGACCTCCTCTGGCAGCCCATTCCTTACACCCACCACCCTTTGCGTTTAAAAAGTTAGAGTAATCCAAAACCAACCATTTCTGCTTTTGAGTCCAATGTGCCTCCGTCTCTCTCCATGTTATGGCGACTTGCTGAGGTTGAATCTGCTCGAGCACAGATACAGTAGTCAATGTGTCCCATACCTGCTCTGTTGTGGTGTCCTAGTCTTGTACTTTTGGACCATGCCTTATCCAGATTCCATCTTTTCCTTTCGGATGTTGCACCCTTTAATTGTGCAGTAATTCCTTCATCAACTGCTATCTCAAATACATCTCTTGACAAGGACCATGAATCCAACTATCCTTACAAACTGCAGCTCATCGAGACTGTTGTGTTCCAGGTTCCTTTCTATACAATCGTGCACATTTCCCGTGACTCAACAAATTGTGTCCAAATCCTTCTCATCACTCATTTCTATTCCACCTGATCATTTGCAACTATATTCCCAACAACAGCAATTGGTCTCTTTGCTGCTTTATGTTCATCTCCAAGGCAAAGTAGTCTTGAGATGTCCTTTGTTTAAAGAGGATATTGTAATAATTGTTGGAATCAGGACTTTAACATTCAACATTGAATATTACATTCACCTATTATTAAAAGATATTTTGACAGTCATATGGAATGGAAGGGTTTAGAGGGCTACGGGAAAAATGCAGGCAAATGGGACTAGACCAACATGGCAACTGGGTCAGAATGGACAAGGTGGGCTGAAGGGCCTGTTACTGTGCTGTACATCTCTCCATCCCATAGAGAATTGTAGATCTTGTTGTCCTTTATGCTATATAAATACAGTTTTATTGAGGAATGGAATTCATAAATCTTAATATGCTTGTCCTTAAAATGGTTTGATTATATTGCATACACAGCTTTGTGTGTGTGTTGTGTGTGTATAAAATACATTTTTGTATTAATAGGAAGATGGATCATAGGTGAAATTCTTCATTCTGGAAAATAATTTTGTAGAAATGGTTAAATGGTGACCTTTAAAACAACACCTCTCTTAAGATTTAGAAGGTTGCAGATGTTAAAGTGAATCAGAAATGACGCAAATGGAGTACTATATTGTCTGGTAGAAACAAAAGGAAATAGTTCATGGTTAAATGGTGGGTAGGTGATGTTTCAGCCTTTGATGTTCTGTGAGGAAAAAATAGAAAGTGAAAGTATACAGACAATGATAATCTTGTGATAGCAATAGTGATCATGAGACAAAACCAACAATACTTAAAACTGTTTCTTTATCAGAGTGGGTTTTGGCTCTTGTCGCTTTGCTCAGTTATTCCTTTTCCATTTACTTCTATTGGCAAAGCAAATACCCACAGGATTTCATCCACATAAGCGTTCTTTATTTGAAGCAGCATGATAAACATCAGGGATGTACCCATCACAGCTG
The DNA here is from genome assembly GCA_038087875.1 of Malacoraja senta. Taxonomy (NCBI): domain Eukaryota; kingdom Metazoa; phylum Chordata; class Chondrichthyes; order Rajiformes; family Rajidae; genus Malacoraja; species Malacoraja senta. The sequence continues at coordinate 22,935,146 of CM075980.1, forward strand.
AGCCAAATTCTACGCTCATAAGCGCAGTTTCTTTGCTCTTTACACCTTCCAAATCGAGCAGTTAATGAGACCAGATGTGGTGAGGAATTGAGGAAATGCAGAAAATATATTTTCTAATATATTCTCTCTTCCTCAGAACAATAGTTCAGCTACTATTTCTACATTTTGTAATTATTATGTACACTAATAAAGGGGGAAAAATTATATTTGGACGCTGCAATATTTTAGCATAATAGTCCACGCCTACCATCGACTACCCGTTCACATTAGTTTTATGTTATCCCAGTTTCACATCCACTCCCAACACACTTGGGGTAATTTACAGAAGGCAATTAACGTACAAACCTGTGGGTCTTTGCAATGTGGGAGGAAACGAGAGCACCCGGAGAAACCCATGCGGTCGGTCACAGGGAGAACGTGCAAACTCCACACAAACAACAGCTGATGTCAAGATCATACCCAGGTCTTTGACGGTGCACCACTGTGCTGCTCAACGTTACAGTGAATGAGAGGATATTGTAAATTGTACATTGAACAATTGAATTTATTTTTTAAAGCATATTGGAATGGTTCCCAACTGCAGAGACTGAGTGCAATGAGGATTGTTAAACTCAAATTACAATAAGGTATTTTCGAAAATGCAATTAGTGTGAAAAGACAGGCTGCCTGCAAAATCACTATCTTAACGTAGAACATAGAACAATAGAGCACAATAACAGGCCATTCAACCCACAATGTCTGTGCCAAACATGATGCCAACACCATCTCTTATCTACCTGTGCATAATCCATATCCTTCCATTCCCTGCATATCTGTGTGCCTATCTTAAAGGCCACTATCATATCTGCCTCCATCACATAGAAACATAGAAAATAGGTGCAGGAGTAGGCCATTCGGCCCTTCAAGCCAGCACTGCCATTCAATTAGATTATGGCTGATCATCCAAAATCAGTACCCATTCCTGCTTTTTCCCCCATAATCCCTTGATTCCGTTAGCCCTAAGAGGTAAATCTAACTCTCTCTTGAAAACATCCCGTGAATTGGCGTCCACTGCCTGGTGATGCGTTCCAGGCACTCGCCACCCTGTGTAAAAAAAAAGTTGGCCTGCACATTTCCTGAAAACTTTGCCCCTCTCACCTTAAATCTATGCCCTTTAGTATTTGATTTTTAAATAAAAATAAATATTACACACAGACAACCTTGGATTGTGATTAGGAGAAGTCCAACCTGTGTTTTGTAAGAATCTTGCACTGTCGGATTTCCACTTACATCTGGGCTTAGTTAAACTTGGTGCTGTGAATGCAAGTCAAAGGAACCCCATTGATACTTCTAAACATAAGCTTGTGTGTGCTGTTGACTCCTGGATTGTGGAGTAGTAAAAGGAAATGAAGTGAGTGTGTAGGAAGGAACTGCAGATGCTGGTTTACACTGAACATAGACACAAAATGCTGGAGTAACTCAAAGGGACAGGCAGCGTTTCTGGAGAAAGGGAATAGGTGATGTTTCGGGTCGAGACCCTTCTTCAGACAGAGAGTCTGGGGAGGGGAAAACTGGAGATATGGAAGGTTACAGAGAATGTCGTTTTCTCACCTACCATTCTCTTTATACCCTTCCATATCTCCATCTGACTCTAAGTATGATGAAGGGTCTCGACCCGAAACATCACCCGTTCCATCTCTCCAGAGTTGCTGCCTGTCCCGCTGAGTTACTCCAGCATTTTGTGTCTATCTTCGAAAGGAAATGAGTGTCTCAGTTAAAAAAGAAACATCTGATTTCCAGCATCTGTAGCCACTGGATACTGTTGACAAGGGTGTGTTTTAATTAATACTCTAGTGCAAGAACCTTCTCTTGACTTGCGCACAATAATCTCTTGTTGCTGGAACTGTTTGGAATCTGATATTTTTGCAAGCTAAACTTCCGCACAGAATGTTGTGTGTCTCTATTGAAAAATAAATGCGTGAATGCTCATGCTAAGAATTGACACCGGTGATTGAAGTAGTGTGAAAGCAAATATCCCTGCAGAAGCAGTGTGACATGACTGAGCCTGACTGAAGGTGCAAGGTTGGGTCCAGAGGACACGATGTGTTGCTGTGATTCCAATTATTTGCCTTGTCCCTGGGTCAGAGAGGAGAACATTTATAAAGCCATAATGTCAAAAATACAATGTCCCACATATTATCATTCTTCCTGAAGCTTGGAGAGAATATCAGCATTTAAAAGACACTTGGACAGGTACGTGGATAGGAAAGGTTTAGGGGGGATATGGGCCAAACGTAGGCACGGGATAACTTAAATGGTTGGAATGGGTGAGTTGGGCTGTTTCTGTACTGTATTATGATTAGCTCTATAGAATCATACAGCATGGAAACAAATCCTTCAGCACAACTTGCCCATGCCAACCAAGATGCCCCATCTACACGAGTCTCATCTACCAGTGATAGTCATAATTATACAGCATGGAAACAAGCCCTTTGGTCTATTCAGACTCCATGACTGATAAATGGGGTAATTAATAGCACTATATTGGAAAAGTATTTAGATAGCACAAATACATGCATAAAGACCAAATATGGAATGAGCTCTTTTTAAGGTTGTCGAGTTGTATGTGTAAAAATAAAAAAAATGTTTTGGATTTGTTTTGTTTTCTATTCCCATTGAGTCTTTGTAACAGTTTTGTTTGAGGTGAGGTGCGGTGATTTAATCCTCAGGGATTTTCTGTGGTAGACTGTGGAGGAGCGGAATCAACAAGAGAAGATGCAGTCACTAATTTGGGATGCCTCGGTGATTTTTGTCATTATAAATTTCTAATTTGGCTTTTTCGCTGCATTGGGGTATTGGTGTTGCTGGGCTGGTTTCCTCACTCTCACGGTAATACACATTTAGTGCCATTCAGGCAAAGAAATCTCTTTGAAGCCATCAAACTGCATAAAAACCACGAATTTTAAATCATAAATGAAAATCTGTTGTACAGTTGATAACTTCCCTTAAGTGAGAAAACCTATTGAGATGCAACAATTCATTGAAAATTCAGTGTGCTTCACTGTAAGTTGATGAGATGCAGATTTAATCTGTTATATTTACATATGATGAGTTCTTCCTGTCTATCTTCATAGAATATGGGTTCATTGTCATCCCCTGCAAATGAAAGGAAGGTGAAAGATTTTTTTTAAATCTGCACTTTTTCTGTAACTGTAACTCCATAGTATATTATGCACTGTTTATTTTCTCTTTTGCACAATTTGACATACTCGGGGAGCGCAGGAGGCTGAGGGATGATGATCTTATAGAATCTTATAAAATCACGAGGGGAATAGATAGGGTGAATGCACAAAGTCGTTTACTCAGAGTAGGGGAAACAAGAACAAAAGGACATAGGAGTTCGGCACGGACTTGAAGGGCCGAGATGGCCTGTTTCCGTGCTGTTATGGTTATATGGTTATATGGTTATATGGTTTAAAGTGAGAGGGGAAATATGTAATAGGAACCCGAGGGGCAACTTGTTCACTCAGAGGGTGGTGGGTTTATAGAACGAACTGCCAGGGGAACTAGTCGAGGCAGGTACTATAACAGCATTTAAAAGACGCCTGGACAGGTACATGGAAAGGAAAGGTTTAGGGGGATATGGGCCAAACGTGAGGAGGTGGGACTAGCGTAGATGGAGCATTTTGGAAGCATGCGGAAGTTGGGTCGAAGGGCCTGTTTTCATTCCATAGGACTATATGACACTATGCATTGTATGATTTGCCTGGATAGCATGCAAAGCAACATTTTTTATTGTATCTTGGTACATGTGACAATAATAAACCAGTACCCATAACAATTTTCATTGGCAGCATTATCACTTCTAGGGGGATGGCTGTAGAGCATCATTGGCCTGTCGTGTGTATGCTGATTTGACAGTATCAAACACAATGGTGGCAATATATGATTGAAGCCATTGACTTGTTTAATCACTTCCTTCTGTGTGCCCCTTCTGCCCAGAAAGATCTTTAGTCATCCTTATCCTCTATATTCTTTTGATATGGTCTCTCTTCTTTGTTCTCATTTAATCCTTTAACTGTGCCTTCATCATCTCCAGACATATATATATATATATATATATATATATATATATATATATATATATATATATATTCCAGTGTTGTCTGAGCTAATCACCTACCCCATTAATCAGCAAATTTCAGCTGTTTCAAATGCGTACAGCTTGTGTTCTGTTCACTTATTTCTCCCTTCTTGCAAAACTAAAATCCCTTATGGCTTTAATGCACACCTTGACTCTTGAGGTTTTCCAAGTTGACATTCCTTAGTGTTATAACTTCCTCTACTTCAAAAACCGCCTGCATTTTCTGTTTCTGTGAGTGGTCACTTTATGCATTCCAGCTTCTCTTTACCCTGTTAATGGTAGCCACATCTATCTAGGCTCTGTGGCTCTTTAAATATCCCCATTCCACTTCTAACATTCTCCTGCTGAAAGAGCAAAGAACACAAAGTGCTGGAGTAACTCAATGGGTCAGGCTGCATCTCTGGAGAAACGTTTTGGGTCGGGACACTTCTTTAGACCTTATCACGATCTGAAACGTTGCCTATCCATGTTCTCCACAGATGCTGTCTGGGCCACTGAGTTCAAGACTCCAGCATCTGCATTTCCCTGTGTCTCCTGCTTCAAGATTCTCTTTTCAACACCTTCTCCATTGATCGAGCTTTTCTTAACATTTATGCCACTTGCTGGGAAATTCACTTCCACAATTCAGTTTCGTCTTTCTGCAGATGAAAACAGATTGTCTATGTATGAATTAAATGTACCCATGACCAGTTCTGGGGCATTTCATGTCATATGGAAAATGTGACAAGGCTTTACATCAATAGCAAGGAGTCTTATTAATCTCCTTGTGGCCCTTTTGAAGCCTTGCAGGGGAACCTGGGCCACTGCATTTGGTTCCACTGACTTTTTGGATTGTTACCCTTGGGACAATGTGGTCTTCATCCCATAGTGATGCTTTAGAAGGCCTGCAAGGTTAGTGCATTGAACGTCCTGTGGGTAGAGCCCATATTGAATTTACTCTTTTCTCCCACCAACCACTCCAAGTTATTTTACCTCTACTCAGTCCTCCTGAATGCAGTCCCAGGAGTGGAGAACAACACAGGACATTTTTGGACATAAGAATGCACCTGGTCATAGAGTCATAGAGCACAGAAACAGGCCCTTCAGCCCAACTAGTCCATGCTGACCATCTTAGCTAGTTCCCTTAAGCTAAGGTAGTAGAAACACACCAACATCTCTAGTTCCTTAGATGGCTTGGGAAGTTTGGCATGTCCCCAACAACTCTCACCAACTTCTACAGATGCGCCATAGATATCATTTTATCAGGATGCATCACAGCATGGTTCGGGAATGGCTACATCCTAAGACCGCAAGAAAATGCAGAGAATTGTGGATGTAGCCCTGACCATCAGTTAAACTAACCTCCCTTGCATTGACTCCATCTACACTTCATGCTGCCTTGGCAAGGTCACCAGCATGCTCAAGGGCCAGTCTCACACTCCCTCTTCTCCCATCAGCCAAGAGGTACAGAGGTTTGAAAACACATACCTCCACATTCAGGGGCATTTTTTCCCCAGTGTTATTAGACAACTGAACCATCCTATCACCAACTAGAGAGTGGTCCTGACCTCCCATCTACCTCACTGACAACCCTCGGACTATCTGTAATCGGACGTTGCTGACCTTTATCTTGCACTGAACATTCTTCCCTTTATCCTATATCTGTACACTGAGGACCATTTGATTGTAATTATGTAAGAGTCTTTTTGCTGACTAGATAGCACACAACAAAAAAACTTTACACTATACCTCGGTACACATGACAACAATAGGCTAAACAAATTATAAACTAAACAAAACTAAATTTGACTACATTTGACCCATAAACCATGATGTCTTTTTGACATTGAGTTACTGCACATTTCTCAACTACCTTGTCTGGCAGCTCATCCCATACTCATACCACCCTCTGTCTAATGTGACGGGGAATTAAATATTCAAAATGTTCCAGACCCGAGTTTTCACGGCCACCTAGGCTGGTGGCTTTGCTAATAAATCATTAGGAGAGTGCTAAGATTGCACATTAGAGCTGTTGTGCTTTGCAATTAATCGTATGTGCATATTAATAATTAACCATGAAACTGAGAAAGTGAAATATTGTCAGAAATCTTCACAATTACACATTAATTATTAAAACTGTGAGGGTAGGTTCAGCTCTAACATTCAATTTGTAACAATTTTGAGTTACAATTATGTAATGATTTTAAAAGTCTGATTACATATGATCTTTCATGACTTAATTTAGTTATAACTTTTTAAATCACCTTGATTTGCAAGAGGTCCATCTAGTTTTAATTCCTTCACTTTCCTGTCATTTTGTTTGGGAGTTTAGTCCAATGATCTGTTTTACAGTCGCTACAATGGTTGATGTATGAACAACTACTTTTACATTGGAGATATTCATATCACTGCAGGTAGTGATAGGATTCTAAGTAAAATATAAATTGTTATCTCTGCATGAGGGAGTGATTGTAGTCAAGAATTGAAAATCCAAAGATTGTGACAGGAAAGTGGTGGAACTTGGGGCAGCAACCGCGGTGCATAGCTGGTAGAAGTGGTGCCTCACAGCGGCAGAGACCCAGGATCAATCCTGACCTCGGGTGCTGTCTGCGCGGAGCTGTGACCGTGTGGGCTTCCTCTGGGAGCTCCGGTTCCCTCCCGCATCCCAAAGACGTGCATTTTTAGATTAATTGGCCTCTGCAAATTTCCCCGTGTACTTTCACACCCTACAGGGGGAGTGGGTGTGAAAGTGGGATAACATAGAACCAGTGTGAATGGGTGATCGATGGTCGGTGTGGACTCAGTGGGCTGACGGGCCTGTTTCCATGCTGTATCTTGAACCTAAATAAAAACTATATTGACTTCTTGCTGATCAAGGTGATTCAAAAAGTTATAATTAGATTAAGTAATGAAAGTTCCTAGGTAAACAGTTTTGATGCACCATATCTGTAAGCACAGGCATGCTTTTGATGTCAGTTACATTTATTGTGAGTTGTTTGGTTTTCTATTTCTATGATAAAGAAAATAATTTCCTGCCTAGGTTTTGGGAATAATCTACCTCATGTGCCTGTTTCAAATCCAGTTCCTTATTTCACAAAAATATTAAGATGCTATTACCCTTCATGGTCACAAGGTTGTTTGATAAATGAAGGACGTTAAGGAGTGTTTTGTTTAGTTTTGCTAAATCCTGGCTTCAGGTTCACTCACACGTTGGACATGTTCATCCAGAAATAACTGTTAGAGCTCAGAGATTGGAGATGAGTTGTCACCTCCCCTGCACAACAGAAAATAGAATTGTGAGAGGAAGTTGTCTACTGGTCATTATGATGTCGCGTGCATCACATCGGCGTAGCTTGTTTAGGGTATTGGAAGGGGATATAAATGTGGGCCAGTCAGTGTGGCTGATGAAACAGGGACAAGTTGGCCTTGTTTTCTTTGAAGTGGAAAGATTTTGGGGAGTGCTAATAGTGTTAATAGAGGGTTAATTGATGGTTAATAGAGTTAAATGGGTGGCTATTGGCTATTAAGGGATTAACAGTATTAATGTAATAATAGTTTAATAGTATTCATATATTAATAGAGCATTAATAATTAACAGTTATTGCTCTATTAGTATTTAAAGTAATAGAGTATTAACAGCTAGCCGTTCCCATTAACAGAACTTTCTAGAACCCGGTGGCAGAGGTTAGGATGGAGATTTAGGAGATTTCGAGGGGACGTGGGGGAGAATTTGTTCACCCAGAGAGAGGTTGAAATCTAGAAGAATGTGCTTGAAGAGTGGTGGAGTCCTTGTGTTATTTAAAATACATTTAGATGAGCATATGAAACACATAGGAGGCATAGTGCCGGAATATTTATGTGTACGTGATGGCTAGAATGGACATGATAGTCTGTGGAGATTGACTATCCATGACTATTGTGCTGTCTGACTATTCTACTATATGTGTCTATTGTACTCTCTGTGACTGGTATACTACATACCATCTGCGACTATTCACGGACATGATAGTTTGAGGCGATGGTGTCTCTGTGACCTCCCAGACGGGTGTTGGTGGGAACAGGAATGTGCAGTGATGGGTGTCTCCAGAACACCAGCAGTGCCCATAAAATAGATGTTGCATGGGGGGTTGAAGCTAGGCCACATGGTCTTTACACTTCAGACTCTAGACTTTAGTGATACAGCATGGAAACAGGCCCTTCAGCCCATCGAGTCCACACCGACCAACGATCACCCCATACGCTAGTACTCTCCTACACACTAGGGGCAATTTTCAGAAGCCAATTAACCTACAAACCCACATGTCTGGAGTGTGGGAGGAAACCTGAGAAAACCTACATGGTCACAGGGAGAGTGTACAAATTCTGTACAGACTGCACCCATAGTCAGGCTCAAACCCGGGACTCTGGCGCTGTAAGGCAACAACTCTACCGTTGCCCCACCGTGCTGTCCTTGTGGACCTATTGTGAAAATTGTGTGGGGTTTGTAAGAACAATCTCCAGAAGAATTTTTTGAATGACCCAAATCACCACAAAAAAATCTTTTTTCATTTATATAACACTGAAAACAACTGCTGAGATTGAACATCCAGGCACATCAACTTTTTTCTTTGCCTCCAATTTTACAATTTTTATAGGAGTATACAGGACAGTTACAGTTTATTTCTAATGGCAGAGGCAGCCAAGATAGTGGTTTTCTGGTCAATTGTCCTCTTGTTGAGTGGCAAAATTGACATATAAGGCAAATCATTTATTCTTAAAGTGCAGCCGAAAATAATGCTTACATTTGTGCTCAACCAAAACCTTGTGTAGTATTTTTTTTACATATCAACTGAGGTATAACCAATCTTGTTCAAATGTAACAACCCAATGGTATTGCTAGAGTGAGGCCACAGGCAAACTGCAGGACCAGCACCTCATATTCTGCTTGGGTTGCTTACAACCCAATGGTATGAACATTGAATTCTCCAATTTTAGATGACTACAAAACCCTCCCCTTTTGTATCCACCAATCATTCACCAGGCTTTGGCCTGCCCCTGTTCTCTTCCAGCTAACCCCCCTCCCCTCACCCACCACCGAGCTTAGTCTGAAAAGGGGTCCCGATCCGAATTGTCACCTATCTCCCTGTGTTTGGGTTTCCTCTGGGTGCTCTGATTCCCTCTCACATCTAAAATACTTGTGGGCTTGTAGGTTAATTGGCCTCTGAATTAACACTGCAGTGTAAGGAGTGAATAAGAAAGTGGGATAACATGGAATGAGTGTGAACAGGTGATTAAAGGTCGGCATGGACTCGGGCCAAAGGGCCTGTTTCCGTGCTGTACCTCTAAACCAAACTCTAAACTCTAAAGTGACCATGCTTTTGACAACCCTGCCTTATCTAATGAACATTTGATTGTACATATTTTACCTGAACTTCTGGCATTGCATTCATCATGCTGCTATTGTCTGCTTGAAGGTGGTTTGACTGCTTTGATTCCTTATCTCTGTAACCTTAAAGGCACTTTGCAACCAGTTATTTCCAGGTGTATATTTAACGTGTTGCTTTGACAGCACCTGCAATCTTTACTGTGAAAATATCAAGAGCACCTGCACCATAGAAATACCGATGCCTTATCTGGGTCACAGGTTGGCACAGTGGCGTAGCTAGTGGAGCTGCTGCCTCACAGCGCCAGACCCGAACTCCTCATGTGTGGAGTTTGCACGTTCTCCCTATGACTGCCTGTGGGTTTTCTCCAGGTGCTACGGTTTCCTCCCACTTCCCAATGACGTGCTGGTTTACAGAGGGTTTAATAGGCCCACTATAAAGTATGTAGGGAGTGGATGAGGAAGTGGGATAACATAGAACAAGTATGAACAGGTGATTGATGGTCGGTGAGTTGAAGGTCCTGTTTCCATACTGTATCTCCCTAAACTAAACACAAACCTTAATAAAGAAGACAGAGGGACGAGGTGTTTGTTGCCCTTATCTAAGTACTGTGCTGCCTCGTGAGAACATCTGTGCCTTTATAAAATGTCAAGATTCAAGGAGCAGCCTTTCATGGCCTTCTCGGGATGTCTGGTTATTGCAATAGATATAGCTCTGCCAAGACTGGCCACACTATGTGCACAAACCAATTCTAGATGGGTTAAAGTGATTTCTTTAACTGAATCAAGAACCAGTGGACATAGTGTGTAGAAAGGATCTGCAGATGCTGGTATATACCGCAGACAGACACAAAGTGCTAGAGTAACTCAGCAGGACAAGCAGCATCTCTGGAGGGAAGGAATGGGTGACGTTTCGGGTCGAGTTTCCGCTGAGTTACTCTTAGCTTTTTGTGTCTATCTATCTATGAGATAATAAGATGTGTCCTTCCTGATGCTGAGAGCTCCCCCCTCCATGGCAGCCTTTGGTGTGTTTACAGCTGAAGCCCTTTATATTATTGAACAGTAAAGTATCAGCTTCTCAGCTGAATTCAGTCCGGTGCTGATGGGAACAACTATGTCGTAAAACATCGCATTCTGGGGGAAAAGCATCCAAAATCTGTTACATACTTGCTTTTGACCAGGTTTGCTATATTTTTTGAGGGGTACAGGTTTTATGTTACCACTGAACACAAAACAAATCCTGAGCTGACCCATTTCTGAATGCAAAACATGCATTATAGAGTCAATTAGGAATGCAGTCTCCTGACAGAAGTTAACTTGTATAGGGGCCACCATCATTGACAACATGGTGTTAGTGACGTTGGTATCAACAAAGTGCTAGAGTGTCCTTGTGTAGTGGAAATCAGCTGTGTACATGGCAAATGTATATGCCTCACTTAGTTTTCTTTCACCGTCCCAAATTCATTACTCCAGAGTAAATTTCGCTTCTTTGGAAAAAAATACTCTTGTATGAAAACATGAAGAGTGTAAATATTTATTTTTATTTTTAGCCCCAGTCCTGTCTGAAACTGTACAATTATTTTTTGAAAATATGCCAGAAAATATTGTCTGAAGAAAGGTTTCGATCCAAAACATCACCTATTCCTTTTCACCCAGAGATGCTGCCTGACCCACTGAGTTACTCCAGCAGTTTGTGTCTACCTTCGGTGTAAACCAGCATCTGCACTTCCTTCCGCACAACTATTTTTTCATGCGATTATTTATGTATTTATTGACACTTGTGAAAGGAAGGCAGTGCAGTTGTCAGGTTTACCAGTCAAAAGCAGTTTGAATGAGTGAGATCAGGGCTGCCGGATTTTCGGATCCATATCAGGTAAGGGTGACTACTAGTTGGCAGCTTGTTCGTTTCCGTGAAGTTTAGTCATACGGTACGGAAATGGGCTCTTCGACCTAATTCATCTATGCTAACCAAGATACCCCATCTGCCCAAGTTTGGCCCATATCTCTCTAAACCTTTCCTATCCATGTACCTGTCCTAATGGTTTTTAAATGTTGTGATAACATCCACCTCAACTACCTTCTCTGGCAGCTCGTTCCACATAGCCACCACTGTCTGGGTGTCAAAGTTGCCCCTCAGGTTCCTATTAAATTGTTTCTCTCCCACCTTAAACCCATGTGCTCTGGTAGACACAAAGTGCTGGAGTAACTCAATGGGTCAGGCAGCATCTTTGGGGGAAAAAGGGATGAGTGTTGTTTCGGGTCTGAAGGAGTCTTAAAGAAGGGTCCCGACCCAAAACGGCACCTCTCCCTTTTCTCCAGAGATGCTGCCTGACCAGCTGAGTTACTCTAGCACTTTGTGTCTGTCTGCAGTGTATACCAGCATCTGCAGATCCTTTCTACACAGTTCTTGATTCCCCTATCCTGGGTAAAATACTTTGTGCATTCTCTCTATCTATTCGCCTCATTATTTTATACACCCCCCAGATCACCCCTCAGCCTCCTGCGCTTCAAGGAATATAGTCCTAACTTGCCCAACCTCTCCCTATAGATCAGACCTGGAAAATCTTCTCTGCACTCTTTCCAGCTTAAATGCATCCTGCCTAGAGCAGGATGACCAAACCTGAACACAATACTCCAAATGTGGCTTCGCCAACGATTGTTCGCAGAAAGGTTCACAGATGAATTCTGAATAAAATTAAATCATAATAAAACATAAAGCAATGTTAAATGATGTTTCATGAAGAGAATACAGCATGGAAAAAAATGGGACAAAATATAGATATTATCTCAACCTTTCTATTACCACTAGATCCAGTTTGACGAACTGTCAATGTCAAATGGTACCACACCTTTTCATCAAAGTAATTGCAGATTTATCTTGCAATTCCATTGAGAAATCAGGCGAATTGACTCTATTGGAACAGGAGCAGTATTCGCTAAACACCAAGTGCTGGAGGTTCGCTTCTTGTGCCTCCAGCAACCTTTCCTACCTTTAGACTTTAGAGATACAGTGTGGAAACAGGCCCTTTGGCCCACTAAGTCCATGCTAACCAGCGATCATCCTGTACACTAACACTATCCCACACACTAGGGACAATTTTTACAATTTACCAAAGCCAATTAACGTACAAACCTGTGTAGCAAGGAAATGTAGTTACTCCTTTTCAATTTTTTTTGTTTATTTGTAGTGTTTAGTCCAATTTCACTTGCCTTGAAAAAACAGGGTGTGCCTTCTGAACTTGATTGCCTAAAAAAAAGAGTTAAGGCTATTCCCTGGTCCAGGGAGTCTTAAGCAGTCCAGCTAAGAGCTTTCTGATACATCAATGAGAAACATGAGCTGGTTACTTTACTTGTTTGGCAGCTTTTCCCTGGTGATTAATTGCATCTATTCATGAACATTGAACTTGAATGAGACTCAATGTGTTGCAAAATCCCTGGCATTCTTTTTTAAGAAGTATCACCAATTACTATCTTCTTCAGTCAACATTTATTTGACACATGGGAGATGTGAACATAGCTAATTGCTATTGATTTCTAGAAACATCCTAATAATTGTGAAAAAAAAACCTGTATAGCACCCTGACATTTACAGTTGTAAATATTGATTCCAGAGTTCTTTAATTGGGAAACGATGCAGTGGAAATGCTGGCACAAATCTATTTGTGTTAAAAGACTGTAAAACACTGTACATCCTACTTGCCCTTGAGATAAACATAGCATGCGGATTTGTTCAATTTAAAATTATCTTTATTAACCCATGTAAATGTTAGCATCTGAAATTAATTAAAGAATAAGCATCTTTCACTAATGGTTCAATGGTTTATTTAATGTCACGTTTACCAGGTACAGTGCAATACATTTTTTGCATACAGCTTAGCAACACGATTTTAAAAAGAATTATGTTTCTCATAATGGTTATATAGGGAGGTTTCACGGCAGTCGGGTCACGACCCATGACCCGTACTGTTGCTACGCTACGCCAAATGGATTACACGCGATGAACTGCAGGTAAGTACTTACCATTGTTTCCAGCGTAGCGGGCCCGTTAAAACCCGCCGAAATTGTCCATTTTTGCGCTGTAAATAATTATGGAAATCGGGATAAGTGTGAGAGACATTTAGCCTACTTCAGAATTCCAAAAGTGAGGAGAAATTACGGTAGATAGAAGCGAGAGCTGAAGGGACAACAACAGCCAAAGTGCTTGGCGAACAATGGCCGTTTGCTCACTGCATTTCATCAACAGTAAGGCAATATTTGTGTTTTTTCTTGATTCCTTTGGCATCTAAAAAGTTTCAGAAGGGATAAATCTGGCTGTAAAATTTTAAAATCGCCCATGGTTCTCAAGTGGGTTTTTACATACAAAAAGAAAACGCCTCTGAAGCAAAATTTTCAACTAGGTTTATCACTTCTGAGACTTTTTAGATAACAAAGGAATCAAGAAAAAAACAAATAATGCCTTACCGTTGATGAAATGCAGTGAGCAAACGCGATAATTCCCAATATTTTAAATTCCGATATCTGCACGGCCAATGTTCGCCAAGCACTTTAGCTGTTGTTGTCCCTTCAGCTGTCGCTTCTCTTTACCTTCATTTCGCTTCACTTTTGGAATTCTGAAGTTGGGTACATGTCTCTCACACTTACCCCGACTTCCACAATTGTTTACAGCGAAAAAATTCAACATTTTGGCGTTTTGTAACAGGTAGGAAAGTACGCGTTTCTCGCATTAATAACATATACCGGAAGTGACGGATGTCCTCCAGATGGATTGAGCGGCTCCGTGCGTCAAGCCCTATGACCCGGTGACCTTACGTGCAACCCCCCTATAGTTAGTGTTGACATTATGGTGCAGTTAGGTAGAGCTGTTGCCTCACAGTGCCAGAGATCTGGGTTTAATAATAACCTTGGGTGCTGCCTGTGTGGAGTTTGCGTGATCTCCCTGTGCCTTAGTGGGTTTCCTCTGGGTGCTCTGGTTTCCTCCCAAATCTCAAGGCGTGTGGGTTGGTAAATTAATTAGCCTCTATGCATCATCCCTGGACAGTAGTGCGATCTGTTTGGAGTTAATGAGAATGTAGGGAGACTTCAATTAAAAAATGGGGTTTGAGCAGACATGGCAGCTGCAAGTGGAAACAAGGAACTACTAATGCCAGTTTACAAAAAAAGACACAAACTGCTGCAGTAACGCAGCGGGTCAGACAGCATCTCTGGAGAACAAGGATAGGAGAAGTGACTTCATTGCATACTCCCCGCCCCACTCTCCCCTTGCCCCTTCCTCCTCCCTAGTTGTTTTACCAGTTCTCCACATTGTTTCTCTTAAGGTCATACCTTCGATAGTCAACAATGGGCCTACCAGGCAACCAGGCTTGAGGTAATTTGTGGCTGGCCCAGAATGGTCCTAATTTACCAAAGCTAATTAACCTACAAACCTGTATGTCTTTGGAGTGTGGGAGGAAACCGGAGCACCTGGAGAAAACCCACGCGGGCCAGGGAGAGAATTTACAAACTCTGTACAGACAGCACCTGTACTTAGGATCGAACCCAGATCTCTGGTGCTGTCTGGCACCAACTCTACCACTGCGCCATCGTGCTACGAGGTGTGCAAGACAAGTTTTATTACAGAGAGAGTGATGAATGGTTGGAACACGCTACCAGGGGTAGTGCTCGAGGCATTTAAGAGGCTTTTGGACAGGCGCACGGTGATGTGGTTGGTAGACCACTGTCAATGGCTCCGTGCAGACAGCATGTCCAGCAATGACCTTTGTGAGTGCAGTTTCTGTACCAGCTTGTCCTCATGACTGGATTAGCGACATTTCCTCTCCTCAGTGTTTCTTTATTTACTCGCCGACAAGGCTGTGTGTGTGCCTAAATGTGGGGGTTGTTTCATTTTGTGTACTTAAGATAGTTGTTCAACTGCAGCAACACTGACTTTGTTACAAAGTCATTTTAGTTTTCAATTGAAATTGCCTTTGATGGTAGGATTTAAGGAGAATGGAATGAAAAGGAAACATTTTGAAGTATCATGGGCCTGTCAAGGATTAGTTTAGTTTAGAAATAGTGTGGAAACAGGCCCTTAGACCCACCGATTCCACGCCGACCATGATCACCATGTACACCAGGGCTGCCAACTCTCACGCATTGAAACATAGAAACATAGAAACATAGAAAAATAGGTGCAGGAGTAGGCCATTCGGCCCTTTGAGCCTGCACCGCCATTCAATATGATCATGGCTGATCATCCAACTCAGTATCCTGTACCTGCCTTCTCTCCATACCTCCTGATCCCTTTAGCCACAAGGGCCACATCTAACTCCCTCTTAAATATAGCCAATGAACTGGCCTCAACTACCTTCTGTGGCAGAGAGTTCCAGAGATTCACCACTCTCTGTGTGAAAAATGTTTTTCTCATCTCGGTCCCAAAGGATTTCCCCTTTATCCTTAAACTGTGACCCCTTGTCTTGGACTTGAGCGTGACACTCACCCATTTGATGAAATTCTCACGCTCTCACGCTGATGACAGACGTTCTCACGCTAAAAAAAAAAAGTTTTTAATATATAAATAAATAAAGTCACACTCCTCCACACTCATCAACATATTTTTTTGTTGGCGGGTTCCCCGTAAAGAACGAGCAATTTAATTAGCTTAAGCCCATCGTGCACTATTTAAAATGGCAATGTAGACAAAGATGCTGGAGAAACTCTGCAGGTGAGGCAGCATCTATGTCTGAGTTTGACCATTCTTCAGACTCAAGCATTTCTCCAGCATTTTTGTCTACCGCTCTGTCTTGTCACTGATCCTCACGTCCCCCGGACCCCTGGGGTCACTGACCTTCACCTCCCCCGGACCCCAGCTGGACACAGAGCACCTGGGCCGGCCGCATTCCCGGGAGGGGGGGAGAGGGAAATGCTCCCCGGACATCGCCAAGTCTCCGCTCACTCCGGGTGTTGTCGTCGCTTCACTGACACACACTCTCACACACAACCTAACACACACCCTTACACACACACTGGCGCACACAAGGTTTGAAGGGATATGGGCCAAATGCGGATAAATGGGACTAGTTTAGATGGGGCATCTTGATCTGCATGGATAAGTTGGGATGAAGGACCTGTTTCCATTGGTGTAAGACTGTGACACACTGTAGAAAGGGTGTAATTGCTCTGGAGAGGATCTAGGCAGATTTAGGAACATATTGGCAGGGCTAGATTTTTTTTTTCACTTTGAAGAAAGATTATGTAACTGGGATTGTATTCTCTGCAGCAAAGGAGGTGAAGAAAAGACTTAGTTGAGGTGAATAATATTATGAGAATAGGACCTGTTTCGCTTAACAAAGAGTGTAGGAAGGAACTGAAGATGGCAGTTTAAACTGAAGATAGACACTAAAAACTACAATAATTCAGCTGGACAGGCAGCATCTCTGGAGAGAAAGAATAGGTGATGTTTCGGGTCGAGACCTTCACACTGAAGACGTTGAACAGCCGTAAAACACAATGACTGGAGATGTGTGTTATCCAACTAAGGGCAGAAATCAGAATCATGTGTTCATCTTTATTGACGTGACACCACAATAAATATATTACAGAAAAAAGAAGTTAATGGGGTAGCACGGTGGCACAGCGGTAGAGTTGCTGCCTTGTAGCACCACAGACCCAGATTTGATCCTGACTACGGGTGCTGTCTGTACAGTATTTGTACATTCTCCTTATCTCCTTATGACCATATGGTTTTCTCTGGCTATACTGGTTTCTCCCACATCCGAAAGAAGTGCAGGTTTGTAGCTTAGTTGGCTCTGTAAATTGTCCCTGGCGTGTAGGATACAACTGGTGTATGGTAGATTGCTGGTCGGTGTGGACTTGGTGGGCCGAAGGGCCTGTTTCCATATAAATGTTTTACTTATATATCTTAATTTCATTGAACCATATACGGTTGAATATGTGGCATTATTTGTGTCTTGTTTCTATAGTCAAAGGGTAAGGTTGATTGATTTATTTGTGCAGATCAGTGATGGAAGTCTGACTCCTCTTGCCTTGTTTCTATGTTTTTGTTTCTATATATATATATATATATATATATATATATGCACAACAGCATGAATTATAATCTGATTTCCATACATGAAAATACTAAGGTCATTCATGTGATGCACATGTTGATCTGAGCCTGGCTCCACTTTGGAATGTAATTAGGAATGTAATTTAGCCTAACCTTACTCATATCTAATCCAATTTGAAGCATAAATGTTGCATTCAAGTGTAAGTTAAAAGACTCGCTACAGTATGCACCAGATTGCACAATTTCAAGCTGAAAAATGCGAAAGCTCCCCCCCCCCTCCCCTGGTCGCTACGCTCCCTCGCAATTTTCACTCTCAACTCTCACCCAATGTTGGCAGCCCTGCCGTACACTGGCACTATCATACACACTAGGGGCAATTTACAGAGGGCCAATTAACCGACAAACCTGCACCTTTGGAATGTGGGAAGAAACATGAGCACCCGGAAAAAAACCCACGCGGTCACAGGGAGAACGTACAAGCTCTGCACAGGCAGCACCCAATGTCAGGATGGAACCCGGGCCTCTGACGCTGTAAGTCAACAGCACTACCTCTGTGCCGCAGCGGTAGACAACTCAAAAGTTCTACTTATAACTTTCCAGCCTCCATCTCTTGTCCTCCCCCTCCCTTCCTCCACCTCTTCCCCTATTTTTATTTTCATTGTCCTGGTTCACCTATCACCTCCCAGCCCCTGACTCACTTTCACACTTACTTCTTTATACTGGCTATCTTCCCTCTACACTCTCACTCCTGGTATATTAATACATCGACCATAACTGTGCCTCCACATATGCTGTTGATCTGCTGAGTTCCCCAGCCATTTGTCTTCCTTCAATTGTTCCATGATGGTTTCTTTATATCATGTGCACCAAGGCGCAGTGAAATACATTTTTTTTTCATACATATTTTGTACTATTTAGTACTATTACCTCTGTCATATGTCCCACCCCCAGTACCAGCTTAGCTGGGTCCCCTGCCAAGTGCGAAGAAACATAGAAACATAGAAAATAGGTGCAGGAGGAGGCCATTCGGCCCTTCGAGCCAGCACCGCCATTCATTGTGATCATGGCTGATCGTCCCCAATCAATAACCCATGCCTGCCTTCTCCCCATATCCCTTGATTCCACTAGCCCCTAGAGCTCTATCTAACCCTCTCTTTAATCCATCCAGTGATTTTGGACTCCACTGGCCTCTGTGGCAGGGAATTCCACAAATTCACAACTCTCTGGTGAAAACGTTTTTTCTCACCTCAGTCTTAAATGGACTCCCCTTTATTCTAAGACTGTGGCCCCTGGTTCTGGACTCGCCCAACATTGGGAATTTTTTTCCTGCATCTAGCTTGTCTAGTCCTTTTATAATTTTATATGTTTCTATAAGATTCCCCCTCATCCTTCTAAACTCCAGTGAATACAAGCCAGGTCTTTTCAATCTTTCCTTATATGACAGTCCCGCCATCCCAGGGATCAATCTCGTGAACCTACGCTGCACTGCCTCAGTCACAAGGATGTCCTTCCTCAAATTAGGAGACCAAAACTGTACACAATACTCCAGATGTGATCTTAGCGGAGCCCTATACAACTGCAGAAGAACCTCTTTACTCCTATACTGAAATCCTCTTGTTATGAAGGCCAACATTCATTAGCATTCTCTACCTTTTTCACCAGTAAAGTTGAGAAAATCAGAACGAATATTTCCCCTCCCACCCGTGACCTAGCTGTCTCTTTGGCCTATTCTTCTAAATTAGACTGCTTCCAAACCGTTACTCTACCCTCCCTTGTAAAGCTTGTCTCCACTATGAAACCTGCAACCTGCCCCCTTGACGTTGTTCCCACTGCCCTTCTGAAGGAAGTCTTTGCAATAGTTGGTCCCAGTATCCTCTCTATCATCAACAGTTCTCTGGCCACTGGCACTGTTCCAACCTGTTTCAAGCACGCGGTGGTCCAGCCACTCCTGAAAACACCTAACCTAGACCCCACCTTGTCTAGCAACTATAGACCTATTTCCAAACTGCCTTTCCCCTTAAAAGTCCTTGAAAAGGTAATTCTAAATCAACTTATGCCTTACCTTCACCAAAATTCCATCCTGGAAAGTTTCCAATCAGGTTTCAGGGCCCACCACAGCACAGAGTCTGCCTTGTTGAAGGTACACAACGACCTCCTTCTCGCCATCGACTCTGGCAACTGTGCAATCCTGCTCCTTCTCGACCTCAGTGCAGCGTTTGATACAGTGGACCACACCATCCTAATTGACCTTCTCCGGTACGGGGTTGGTGTTGATGGCACTGCCGTGAGCTGGTTCGTTTCCTACCTAAAAAACAGGAGTTTCTCTACCAACATAGGCAATTCTTTCTCTTCCCCAGCTAGCCTTTTCTGCGGGGTTCCACAAGGCTCCATCCTAGGCCCCATTCTCTTCTCTCTCTACCTGCTCCCCCTCGGCCAAGTCATTTAAAGGCATGGCATTTCTTTCCACTGCTATGCAGATGACACACAGCTCTATCTCCCCCTGAAACCCAACAACCAGTCTAATTTAAACAGCCTCATGCACTGCCTCGATGATTTAGAATGCTTGATGGCTCAGAACTTCCTCCAACTTAACGAGAGCAAGTCTGAGGTCATCCTACTCGGCCCCTCCGACCCCATCAAAACGATAGCCTTGGAAGCCTAACCTCCTTAGTCAAACCGCAAGTCAAAAACCTTGACGTGATATTTGACTCCGCATTAAAGTTTCACAAACATGTCAACTCTGTGGTAAAAGCTGGTTTCTTCAAGCTTCGTACAATAGCTAAAATCAAATCATTCCTCAAATTCGACGACCTTGAAAAAATCATCCACGCATTCATCTTTTCCCGCCTTGACTATTGCAACTCCCTATACACTGGCATCAGCCAATCATCCCTGTCCCGTCTGCAATTGGTCCAAAACGCCGCAGCAAGACTTCTGACGGGTACCCGTAAAAGGGACCACATCACCCCGATCCTGACCTCTCTCCACAGGCTCCCAGTACGGTATAGAATCAACTTCAAGCTTGTCTTATACGTTTACAAAGCCCTTAATGGGCTTGCCCCACCCTATATCAAAAATCTTCCAACCAACCATTCTACCTCCAGGTCCCTCAGGTCGGCTGACTTGGGGCTACTGACTATCCTGTGGTCTAGGTTTAAGCTCAGGGGTGACCACGCTTTTGCGGTTGCAGCACCTAAACTGTGGAATAGCATCCCGCTCCTCATCAGAACTGCCCCCACCATTGACTCCTTTAAGTCACGACTCAAAACATATTTCTACTCCCAAGCGTTTTTGAGCCCCTCTGAGGGGGCGCTGTAAACAGTTTATCTATATATGTATTGTTAGGTCTGTCTACCGTTGTATGTATCAAATTAGTACCTGCACTTTGGTTAACGTGAGTTGTTTTTAAATGTGCTATACAAATACATTTATTATTATTTTATTAGATCTGCAAGGCTATCACCATACATAAGCACAATCCCCTAGTTAGTACAGAACAGCCCAATGAGTCCATATGCAAGAGTCACCATTCTGGCACCATGTTACAGTCCCAGTTGCAGCAGGCCACAAAGGCCCTTTGGATCTGTCGCCTCCATTCCAGTCGTCCCGCAAACCGTCGTCCCCCAACTTGCACGGCCATCTTCAGCCCTCGTTCGCCGGGGGATACTTGCCACAGCCTATCTTAAGGGAGTTTATTCCCTATACTCACCAGCCTCATCATAATGGCTATCATGACACCATTTATTGGACATGGGAGTCTTGCTAATGTCTGGCCTACAAATATTCCTGACCAAAACCGCTAAAAATAAATGAACTAGTTGTTCACTTTATTTGCTCGTTGTGTGCCCTGTCTATGTGTGCATATATGGGCAGCTGTATTTGTCTACAAAAGATCAGAGACTATGTTTTCAAAAAGACACGTTAGCTGTAAAGTTGGACTCTTTGCGAACACGGGGTGCTTTATAAATGAGAGACTGTCTGTTTATTTACTCATTTACTGCATTACTATCCATTATGTTGATTACTAATGCCATAAATCCATTAATCCTTTGTGGGAATATTGACGATGTATAGAGTTGTTGCACCTTCAGTAGCAAATTAATTATACGTTTAAATATTTTCCTATTACTCATTAGTTTGTGACTTTTTTGGAAGTGTGAAAAAGCAAAAAAAAGTTTGATATTTAAAAATGATTACTAGATTTTTGATATCCCTGAACCTTTCAATGATTTAATGCAAATTTAATTGTAAATTCCAAATATAAGACTGGAAGACTCCAGAAAAAAGCAAAAGCACAATTGTTCAGGCCTGTTTAGTTGCAATATTTTTCATAGAGTTATAGTGTCATAGTCATACAGCGTAGAAACAGGCCCTTCAGCCCAACCTGCCCATGCCGCCCGACATGCCCCATCTACACTAGTCCCACCTGCCTGCGTTTGACTCATAGTCCTCTAAACCTACCCTAGACATGTACCTCGCCAAATGTTTTTTTGAATCTTGCGATAGCACCTGCCTCAACTACATCCTCCAGCAGCTTGTTCCATACACCCAAAAAGGAACCCCTCAGGCCCCTATTAAATCTATTCCCCCCTCATCTTAAACCTATGCTCTCTGCTTGTTGATTCCCCAACTCTGGGTAAAAGACTGCATTTATCATATCTATTCATCTCATAATCACTTTTATTTGTGCCTGAAGTCTGATGAATGGTCCTGACCCACACGGAATGTTTCCTATCCATATCCTCAATAGATGCTGCCCGATCTGCCAAGTTACTCCAGCACTTAAAAAAAAAAAAAATTTCAACTGGTTCAACATTATGATTTTAAGGTTCTCGTATTCAAATCCCTCTATGTCTTTGCTCCTCCCTACTTCAGCTCATCTTGGTCTGCGGGATTATTAATGAAATTCCTTCATATCTGGTTTTGATCATCTTTCTCATTAATTGCACTGTCATTCTATACTGGATGGATTTAAGAGAGAGTTAGATAGAGCTCTAGGGGCTAGTGGAATCGAGGGATATGGGGAGAAGGCAGGCACAGGTTATTGATTGGGGACGATCAGCCATGATCACAATGAATGGCGGTGCTGGTTCAAAGAATGGCAGGCAGTGACTAGTGGGGTGCCGCAAGGCTCAGTGCTGGGACCCCAGCTATTTACAATATATATTAATGATTTGGACGAGGGAATTGAATTTAACATCTCCAAGTTTGCGGATGACACGAAGCTGGGGGGCAGTGTTAGCTGTGAGGAGGATGCTAGGAGGCTGCAAGGTGACTTGGATAGGTTGGGTGAGTGGGCAAAAGCATGGCAGATGCAGTATAATGTGGATAAATGTGAGGTTATCCACTTTGGTGGCAAAAACAGGAAAGTAGACTATTATCTGAATGGTGGCCGATTAGGAAAAAGGGAGATGCAACGAGACCTGGGTGTCATGGTACACAGTCATTGAAAGTAGGCATGCAGGTGCAGCAGGCAGTGAAGAAAGCGAATGGTATGTTAGCATTCATAGCAAAAGGATTTGAGTATAGGAGCAGGGAGGTTCTACTGCAGTTGTACAGGGTCTTGGTGAGACCACACCTGGAGTATTGCATACAGTTTTGGTCTCCAAATCTGAGGAAAGTAATTCTTGCCATAGAGGGAGTACAGAGAAGGTTCACCAGACTGATTCCTGGGATGTCAGGACTTTCATATGAAGAAAGACTGGACAGACTCGGCTTGTACTTGCTAGAATTTAGAAGATTGAGGGGGGATCTTATAGAAACGTACAAAATTCTTAAGGGGTAGGACAGGCTAGATGCAGGAAGATTGTTCCCGATGTTGGGGAAGTCCAGGACAAGGGGTCACAGTTTAAGGATAAAGGGGAAATCTTTTAGGACCGAGATGAGAAAAACATTTTTCACACAGAGAGTAGTGAATCTCTGGAATTCTCTGCCACAGAAGGTAGTTGAGGCCAGTTCATTGGCTATATTAAGAGGGAGTTAGATGTGGCCCTTGTGGCTAAAGGGATCAGGGGGTATGGAGAGAAGGCAGGTACAGGATACTGAGTTGGATGATCAGCCATGTTCATATTGAATGGCGTGCAGGATCGAAGGGCCGAATGGACTACTCCTGCACCTAGTTTCTATGTTTCTATGAAGGGCTGAATGGCCTCCTCCTGCACCTATTTTCTATGTTTCTATGTGTCTATTTAGTGACCATACCTTTACTTCCAAAGCTCGAAATGGTGCAATTCTCCCTTAGTCTCTTTGTTCCTCTATCTGCTTTCTCAGAACCCATTCTCTTTGACTAAACTTTTGGTCATCGGCCCCATTATCCCCTTCTGTGGTTTGGTATTCAATTTTGTTTGCTTACACTCAGTGAAGTGGCTTGGGATGTTTTGCTATGTTGTAAATATAAATTGATCTCCCGGGAATGACTCGGTGATGGAGGTCTGCGTTTACAGAAACTGTGATAATTATTCTATTGGTTCAGTTTCCGTTGCAAGTGTACAATGTAGTCTCTCCTGGATGGACTTTTCATTACGTACAGAGATCAACCAGCAGCCCAAACATTATTTGCACTGTTTGATATCTCTTGAGATGAATGGAAAACTTGCATTTTACTTTTGTTCTTGTGGTAGGCTGAAGATCATGCTTACAAATTGCATTCCAAGTATAAAATGGGTCTGCTTTTCTAACAGCAGATTTTTACCCTTAAAGGCATCAGAAAAGAAATGTGTGTGACCAGGAACAAGAATTCCAGGAGAATATATTTCAATCACTTGTGCAGAGATCAATTCAGGTTAATTTAATGTTATGTAGAGGACCACAGGCCCTTGAGGCCAAGGAACGAATCAGCGGCAAGTGTCTGTGGGCCCATAGTCTCAAGTTATTCCGCTGCTGGACATTGAGGGATAGAATCGGTGGGGACAACCCTCAAACAAGGGATGGGACGTCACCCCAGGGGGGCACCTGAGTTCCAAGGGTCTCACGTTTAAAGATAGAAGCGAACCACTACTGAGTATGACATTATTGAATGTATGGAGAATGTATGAAGAGTTTTGGCACAGTTTTTGTTGTGTATATATATTTTTTTCTATATTTCTATATTTTTAAGAACTTGAAGGATACAAGTTGGTGCCGGAAACTTGGCAACTCTTGTGCATTGCCTCGGTGTAATTCACTATTCTTAAACACTTGTGCTGTAGTATGATTGTGCTTATGTGTAGTAAACGTTTTATTGAATTGCATGTGAAAAAAGGAATTTCACTCTACATAGATAAATGTGACAAAGTAGCATTGATGTACTGTACACCAGAGTGCAATGAAATTACTTGTTTGTATGAAACTTGCAGAGTAAACTAACCACACAGTAACATAGGTTTGTTTGGGTTCAGGTTTATTATTGTCACGTGTACCGAGGGACAGTGAAAAGCTTTGTTTTTTTCCATGATATCCAAACAGATCAGATACACAAGTATATGAGTCACAGGAGCAGAATTAGGCCATTCGCCTCATCAAGTCTACATTCATGTCTGATCTATCTGTTCCTCTCAGCCCTATACTCCAGCCTTCTCCCCATAACCTATGACACTTTTACTAATCAGGAACCTGTCAATCTCCACTTTAAAAATACCCAATGACTTGACCTCCACAGGCCGATTCGCCACCCTCTGACTAAAGAAATTCCTCCTCATCTCCTTTCTAAAGGTACGTCCTTTTATTCTGAGAATAAATACAATCAGGTCAAGCTCGAGTACAATAGATAGAGCAAAGGGGAAGGTACAGAGTGCAGAATACAGTTCTCAGCAGACGTATAGATAACACTTAACCATATGACCACTTCAGTCTGCAATAAAATGATGAGGCTGAGAGGACAATGTTTTTACTTAAAAACGTTTTGAGCATTTAACAGTGTCAAAACTATAAACATGCAACTGTGGCAATTTGGCTCAGCCTTCCATCCCAGTGAATGGAGAAGCTGGGAATGATTTCAATGAGTTCTGGTACTCTGAGAGAAATCCCAGCTGTTAGTAGAAGACGCACAATAACTCATTGTTCAGTTTTGTCTCGGCGTACTGTCCCTCACATTCAAATTTGTGTAGATGAGTACAGCTGGAATGATAAGGTAACGTTCTAAAGCAATTTGTAGCCTGCTGAAGATCTCTGAATATGAATTGTGGAGGGACACAGAAGACCCTTTGTGTTAAATGAGGTCATTTATGTTGAGTATTTTGCCATTTAAATAAACGGTACAGTGCAGACTGAGTACATGGGGTACAAAGAGGAGTGTTAATGTTTGGGTAGAGGAGGAGATGCGCATTGGAAACATCCTTTTTTAGCATTATTCTGCACTGTCAAAGCGCCAACCCCTCTTGGGGATGTTTTAAAATAACGGGCATTGCCTTGAAATTCAGAAAAGACCAGCTTAGAATAAAGGTGGTGCTTTATGGTGCTATACAGCCCAGAAACAGACCTCTTGGCCCAACTTGTCCGTGCCGTGGAGTCGTACAGCTCGGAAACAGGTCCTTCAGCCTAACTTGTCCACGCCTACCAAGGTGGCCCATCTAAGCTGGTCCCATTTTCACGCATTTGGCCAATATCCCTCTGAGCCTTTCCTATCCATGTTCCTATGCAAGTGGAAAATTTCATAGATAGGGGAATTGAGAACCAGAGGACATAGGTTTAAGGTGAGGGGGGAAAGATCTAATGGTAACCTGAGGGGCAACTTTTTTACACAAAAGGTGGTGGGTGTATGGAATGAGCTGCCATAGGAGGCAGGTACTATCACAATGTAAGAAACAATGTAAGTTATTCCATTCTTCTTTATTATTTCTTTCTTTTTTTTTTTTCTTCTTTTTTTTCTTTTCTTTTCTCTCTTTTCTCCCTTTCTTTCATCTATCTTTTTATTTCTACTTACTTAAAAAAAAATTTTTTTTTAATCATTGGAGACAATGCGAATAATGTTTGACAATATTATTAATTTAGAAATGAAAGACTGGTAACGATTTTAATATGATATGTATTTACCTCCAATAAAAAATATTATTACAAAAGAAACATTTAGACAGTTACATGGTATGATAGGTTTAGACGGATGCTGACAAGGGGGCCTAATGCCGAGGGGCAATTTACAGAGGGCTAATTAATCTACAAACCTGCTGGGCTGTGGTGGGAAACCGTAGTACCCGGAGGATACCCATGCAGTCACAGTAGAATGTACAAACTCCACACAGATAGCAACTCAAAATCAAGACAGAACCCGGGTCTCTGGTGCTGTGAGGCAGCAGCTCTACCAGCTTCACCGCTGTGCCGCCCATAAAGAAGGATTTGCACAGTCTGATGCTTGTCACATTCAGAGCATTTTGGTCAAGTTTATTGGTGGAAAGGCCTTTCATTTCTGTATGGTCAGAAAGATCAGGAAGGTACCCACATTCTTTGGACACTGGTGTCCACTTGGAAGTTATCTCTGAACTCCGGGTGAGAATGTCAGTGTCTGCTTTCCAGTAATGCTTGGCGCAGAGTTGTAGGACTATATTTTCTGACTCATGTGCTAATGTCTGTGGAGGAGAAATCAATCATTGTGGAAATACACTGTAAAATTTTACCTACAAGTAATTATATTTTTAGTGTATCAGAGCATAGTCTAACATCAGTGTCATCATTCTTCCGTGCATTTTCTAATATCACAAGGAACATCATAATTGCCTTTAGATAAGAAAGGATTTTGGAAATCAGCTTACAATTGGATGTGCCTTATGGGGTTTTCTATCTGGAAATGGTTGTGTAATCACCAATCTGATTGTCAATCTGCTATGAGAGAGAGAGATAAGCAGATATTTTTATACTTTCAGTGTAGAGCACTGAAGCCCAGGAGGTTTGGAAAGTGGGATTCCAGGAGAAACTATATGGAGGTTGAAGAAAGAGTACAGGTGCCTGAACCTTGCTGGATTATCCACTTGGCTGGACCAACAGAGGTCACGGCCTTGGGGGGGGGCAAGACACGGCCCACAAAGTTGGCCGTGGAAGTCGGCTATGGCGACGGATCTGCCGGCTCCAGCCGGGCCTGAACTCCAGAGCCCTGGCCTAGGCGGCAAATTCAACCTGCCGATCGGCAATTCCAATGAGGTTGAGATAGGCCGCCTCACCCAGCCTAGGCACCACATTTTCGGGCCTATTTTCCAGGGAGGATTTCAAGTGCGCTCAAGTATTGTGTGCAAGTTGAAAACGTGTCATTCAGAAAAATTATTACCCAGAGTTTTATTTTTGTTCGAAAGATCAAACGTTGAGGAATTTGTCCAAAGATATACTCTTGTGTGTGGAAAATCAAGCTTAGAGTCATGGAATCATCAAGTGTGGAAACAAGTCCTTCGGCCACTGACCAACATGCCCCATCGACACTGGTCCCACCTGCCTGCTTTTGGCCCATATCCTTCTAATAATAAATAATAATAATACATTTTATTTATGGGCGCCTTTCAAAAGTCTCAAGGACACCTTACAAAGTTTAACAAATAGTGTAAAAACATGTAAGCAGAATAAAATAAATAGTAAATAGACATCACGAGTACACAAATTAAAAACAGAATTCAATCCGAAAACACAAATCAAAAACACAATATGAAACCTATCCTATCCATGTACCTATCCAAATGTTTTTTAAACATGCCTCAACTACCTCCGCTGGCAATACAAGCTTGCAATACAACTTGGTTCTTCTTTTCCTTGATGAACTCCAACAAGTCCATCTGTCTCCTCGGATTCTGGTGAACTTCTACCGCTGCACCATCGAGAGCATCCTTACCAACTGCATCACAGTATGGTATGGCAACTGCTCTGTCTCCGACCGGAAAGCACTGCAGAGGGTGGTGAAAATTGCCCAACGCATCACCGGTTCCTCACTCCCCACCATTGAGTCTGTCCAAAGCAAGCGTTGTCTGCGAAGGGCGCTCAGCATCGCCAAGGACTGCTCTCACCCCAACCACAGACTGTTTACCCTCCTACCATCCGGGAGGCGCTACAGGTCTCTCCGTTGCCGGACCAGCAGGTCCAGGAACAGCTTCTTCCCTGCGGCGGTTACACTACTCAACACTGTACCTCGGTGACTGCCAATCACACCCCCCCCCCCCCCCCCCCCCCGGACACTCCTCCCACCAGGATTTATTAGATTAGATTTATTTATTTACTGCTCATATTTATGTCGCTCTTCTAGGGAGATGCTAACTGCATTTCGTTGTCTCTGTACTGTACACTGCACAATGACAATAAAGTTGAATCTGAATCTGAAGGCTTCCTTTGGGCACAAGACAAAAACAAACCATTTATGACATTAACGTAAATATTTTCTACTGTGGTCAGCTGGAACTTTGCAGCATGATTTCTCTGTCAACTGCAGTCATGCTTTTTCTCTTACTCCTGGGTCCTATACACTTCTCAATGCAGTGCCATGCGTTCTTAAAATAGCACCTTCTAAATGTGAGTTATTTGTAGTAAATCAGTCTTGGACAGAACATTGTCATGTCCAGTTGCTGCTCAGTCCCTCTGGAGGCTGAGAATGGTATTGCAGGAGCGGTGTGTTCTGAAGAAGGGTCCTGATTGAAACATCACCAATCCATGTTCTCCAGAGATGCTGCCTGACACCGCTGAATTACTCCAGCACATTGTGTCCTTTTATGTTCTGAGCTGCAGGGCTTCTGGATTCTGCTTGAATTCTTGCTCTCTTAATTCAGTTTTGTTTAGAGATAAAGCATGGAAACAGGCCCTTTGCCCCTCTGAGTCCACACCAACCATCGATCACCCGTTCACACTGGCTCTATGTTATTGACTTTGGATGAAGTTCTTAGATTGGCTTAGTTTAGCATAGTGTAGTTGATTATTATCACTGAGATACAGTGAAAGCTTGTTCTAAATGCTATCCAGTCAAATCGTCCCAACCTGAAACATCACCTATCCATGTTCTCCAGAGATGCTGCTTGACCTGCTAAGTTACTCCAGCACTTTGTATCTATTCTCAATCTTTGTAGGTTTCTCAATAATTCTCAATTTATTGCATCAAACACGATAATTTTGAATCTTTTGAATGCCACACTTGCTCTGTATCCAGGGACTGCCCAGTGCAGCCTTAGGATTTCTGAGCTAGTTTTCTCATCCAAGAACATTGTTTTTTAACGTCTAATGTTTATGTGGAGCCTTTCAGGACCCTGAGATGTCCAAAGATGCTCGACAACCAATATAGTTGCTGTTGTAATTTAGGAAACTGGAATATTCATCCTGGTTTAATAAGTAACCAAATTGCATTTTCAGAAACCATCAAGGGTTTATTACTTAGCTGTGAAGTTATGAACTGTAACATAACATGTAATGTGTATAAGAGTTATCTAGGGGCAGAAATATTGAAAGATAGGTTTTGTAGTAAATGCAAGTGAGTGCATAAAAGTTTTTCTAAATTAAATATAGCCACAACAGTAGAGCATTCCTTTATCAATAGGATTCAATCCCCAACCACAGCATTGGCTGCCATTTGTAGTCATTGTGTCACCCCTGGTGATAGGCAAGTTACTAGTTCAGGGTTTTATTCTGTATAGTCAGCTAATCACACACAACCCATTTTGATTCATCTATTCAGCTGTTAAGTGATAACCTTATCTGTAAATGTTCTGTTAATGCTATCGGGTAGACTTTCATCAGCTGAATACACCTAACCAATGTTTTTTTTGTTATGGGACGTGTTTTGGGATGGCTTACTGGCATCTATTACATAATTAAAAACTAGATTAATGCACAGCAGGTAACAGTATCACATGAACTATTCTATGTGTCAACAAAAAAGGCACTGCTGTTAACTACTTGTACTGAAAGATCTTGGATGTTGGTTAACAGAGCCAGTGGTTAGAGTGACACATTGGTTCAGCGGTAGAGTTGATGCCTTACAGCGCCCGAGACCCAGGTTTGATCCTGACTATAGGTGCTGCCTGTACACTAGTTCTATCCTACACATTAGGGACAATTTACAGAAGCCAATTAACCTATAAATCGGCACCTCTTTGGATTGTGGGAGGAAACCGGAGCACCCTTGAGAAAACCCACGCGATCAAACTCCCTGTGACCACGTGGGTTTTCTCCGGGTGCTCCGGTTTCCACCCACATTCCAAAGACATACAGGTTTGTAGGTAAATTGGTTTCTGAAAATTGTTCCTAGTGTGTAGGATAGAACTAGTGTACGAGTGATTGCAGGTCGGCGTGGACTCAGTGGGTCGAAGGGCCTGTTTCCACGCTGTACTTCTAAACTAATGTAAAGCTAGGTATCAGATTCTCAACACCAGTTAATTTGTCCAAGTCCTTTTGAGAAATGTTCAGTTGATTTTCTCCCTCCCACAGTGATTTATAGTGATTGATATGAAAATTGGAATCCTCCTTAATAGCAACATTTGAGCCATTTAACTGCCTCTTTTAACTACAACCTTTGTCTGTAGAGATTCTTTCTCCTCTGTTCTTGGAGCAGGACCATGAAGGAGAACTAATTGGCTCACCCAATGTGACAATCACTTGTTCCAGTGAGGAGGATTGCTGGGCTGAGGGAATTTTGCATTAACTACCTGCAAGAGTTGGTGTGTTCTGCCTCTAAGACCAAGAGCGGGGAGTTACACTCTGTAGAGTTTGATGTTTTCTTCAGGATATGGGTTTCAATGTTCTTTCAGGAAGTGCGGACCAATTCAAGATATTTGGGGACACAAGGAACTGCAAATGCTGGAATCTTGAGTAAGGCACAAAGTGCTGGAGGAACTCAACGAGTCAGGCAACAAGTGTGGAGGGAGTATGGACAGGCGACTTTTCGGGTGGGGACCCTTCTTTAGATTGATTGGAGTAAAGGGAGAAAGCTGGAAAAGAGAGCTGAGGACCGGTCAAAGTGTGGCAAGTGATAGGTGGATATGGGGGAGGGGGTTGATTGGCACATGGGTGGAATGAGTGACAAAGGCTAGAAATGAAAAGGACAGCAGGGTGTTAGATATAAGTCGAGAAGAGGAGGAATGAAATGTAAAGCCGCAAGGAGGGACAGAGGTGGAAGGAAACGGGATGGGGAGAAGGGAAAAGGGGTGGGAAGTGTGAGAAATGAGTGCGCATCCCAGTTGGGGAGGGGCACAGGGAAGAGTAAGGGGGTGGGTGGGGCGACTATTACCTAAAACTGGAGAATTCAGTGTTCATACAGTGTGTTTTAGAATTCTGTTATCAGTGGGCACCAAAGGAAGTACTTTCAGGGGTGAGTGCACACAATGAAAAGAGAAGGACACAGAAGCGTTTGTTTCAACGGCATCAATTGCAAATAGTGACAAGCTCTGGAACAGAGGAGAGGAAGCTGAAACCAAAACCTGCCATCATCGATCTGCTGTTGGTGCAGATAATCAGTCCCAGGCGGACTTCTCTGTGGAAACAAAGAACTGCAGATGCTAGTTTACACTGAAGATAGACACAAAATGCTGGAGTAACTCAGCGGGACAGACAGCATCTCTGGGGAGAAGGAATGGGTGACCTTTTTTTGGTCGAAACCATTCTCAGACAGCAGATGCATATTCATGAAGGGTCCCGACCTGAAACATCACCCATCCTTTTCTCCAGAGATGCTGCCTGGCCTGCTGAGTTACTCCAGCATTATTTGTCTATCTTTGGAGTTCTCAGTGTGACTGGTTGCAGTTGCATTGGTATCAAACCACCTGCAATACAGAAGGCCACAGAAGATCCTTCTTCCCGGTGGCTATCAAACTGTACAACTCCTTCCCCTTCTCTCGTGCGGTAGACTGACTCCCACCCCCCCCCCCCTACCCACCCCCAATCTTTGCACATCCACAATCCTTTCCTCTCGTCACTTTAGTATCATGTATTTTGTGTTTTATGACTGTTGGCAGATCAATTTCCCTCCTAGGATAAATAAAGTTCTATCGTATCATTTCGTATTGTGTACGTTCTGCTGACGCCTGTGTTTATATCTTGCTGACAGCTGTTGCCTCTTTTTCTCTCCCAGGCTGCCAGCATCAGCAAGGCTATCAACAGCCAGGAGGTGCCCGTCAAAGAAAAACATGCACGCAGTATCCTTACTTTGCAAAGACTAAAGGTTAAGCAAGTGAAACCAAGCAGAGATTGAATACCGTCACTCTTCATTTAGTAGGCACAAGGAACTGCAGATGATGGTTTACAAAAAGAGGACACAAAGTGAGCTCAGAATAATTTCATGTTATGAGCAGAATTAGGCCATTCGGTCCATCAGGTCTACTCCGTCATTCAATCATGGCTGATCTATCTTTCCCTCTCAACCCCATTCTCTTGCCTTCCCATAACCCCTGAAGCCCGTACTAATCAAGAATGTCAATCTCCACTTTAAAAATATCCATTGACTTGGCCTCTACAACTGTCTGAAGCAATGAATTCCACAGATTCACCACCCTCTTGACTAAAGAAATTCCTCCTCATCGCCTTTCTAAAGGTATGTCCTTTTATTCTGATCAGGGGTAAAGCTGAGTTAGTGGGGTGGAGCACCTTCAATGGGGTGAGTCACTTGCAGTACAATGGGCCTTTGAAGTGAAAATAAATCTGTCACCAACTCTGATTTGCAATCTTTCCATTATGACTGAATTTAATATTTAATTTTGCCATCAAATCAAGTCCATTAAGTATATTTTCCACTCTTTCCCATCTTGATTATCTTGAATATAAATTTGATTACTTTTTAAATTGGTCATCCTTTCTTACTTGTGCTACTTTAGACGTCCTGCATCTGAAGGAGGAATGTAAAGAGAACGACAAGGAATTAGATTAGGATAAAGCTTCATTTGCATTTCCAAATGACAAGATTGCAGCTTGTAATTTACCCAGACTCTGCACTTCACGTCAGACCCTGTATGTTTTTCCCTCTTTTTCACCAGACTACATATCGAGATCAAAACACAAAGTGCTGGAGAAACCCAGCGGGTCGGGCAGCACCTGTGGAGGGAAAGGGTTGGATGAAATTTTGGGTCTGAAAAGGAATGGTCTCGATCTGAAACATTGCCTATCCATTACCTCCGCAGGTGCTGCCTGACCTGCTGAGTTCCTTCAGCACTTTGTGCTTTGCTCAAGATTTCAGCATCTGCAGTTCCTTGTGTGTACATTTTGTGATATTTGGTCAGGACAACATTGCACAACCCAAACAAGGAACCAACTAAATAAGCTGAACAGAATTCCCTTTTTTAATAACTTCAATTCAAAGTTTCTTTCCGATCAATTTTAATTTTCAGGACTGCACAGAACTAGGAGCAGGATGCCATTTTCAATGGCAGCCTGAAATTAATTGCTTTATATTTGCTAGTGTATGAAATGCAATAATTCATATGACAGTAATATAAATCTTGCTTCTTTAAAATTATTTTATTCATTTGCTCATTTGGCAATCAAAAAAAAAAAAGAAAATGACAAATATGGCCTTGGATTATGTGTTCCATTTTAAATGTTTGATGATTAATTTATGAATAAATAATGATCACTAATGGTGGAAATAATGTTTCATTGATCCATGAGTGTTTTATAAAATTACAACCTGCAATGTCCAGGAATAAGTATGATCTGGCATAAGAAAAAGATCTTCAAGAAGGAACTGAAGTTGCTGGAAAATCGAAGGTAGACAAAAGTGCTGGAGAAACTCAGCGGGTGCGGCAGCATCTATGGAGCGAAGGAAATAGGCAACGTTTCGGGCCAAAACCCTTCTTCAGGCTGATGTAGGGTGGGGGGGAGGGGGGGCGGAAAGAAGAAAGGAAGAGGAGGAGCCAGAGGCTGAGGGAGAGCTGAGAAGGGGAGGAGACAGCAACGGCTACCGGAAACTGTATGGAGTTTGTCCGTTCTTCCCGTGACCATTGGTGTTTCTCCGGGTGCTCCGGTTTCCTCCCACATTCCAAAGACGTACAGGTTTGTAAGTTAATTGGCTTCTGTTGCAAATTGCAAATTGCCCCAAGTGTGGAGAATAGAATTAGTGTACGGAGATCGCTGGTCGGCGCGGACTTGTTGGGCCGAAGGGCCTGTTTCTATGCTGTATTTCTAAACTAAACCAAACTAAATATAACTATAGGTAGAAAAAACTGTTGGGGAAACTCAGCGGGTGCGGCAGCATCTATGGAGTGAAGGAAATAGGCAGGTTTCGGGCCGAAACCCTTCTTCAGACTGATCCTATATAATTATAGAATAATTTGAATGAAAATGTTTTACTTCAGGGAGTGAAAAAATGTTGTTCTTGGGGTAGAATCATAGACCATCTTTCTTGAAGAATTATCTGTTTACATTTAAATACTTGTTCTCTGTAAATGATAGCAGTATTTGTTACAAGAGACTGACATTATGGACGGACATAATATTAATTTAAAATGATTGAACGGTGTCATATTTACTCCAAGCACTTGTGAATTTTCTTGACTCCCTCTGTATGAATTATATTGGGAACGCACCATGAGAAAGGGGCCTTTACCTTCTGGTCCTACGCCATTGGACTTCCATTATCCAGCAACTCCATCATGAGCTGGAAGTTCTGCCACGTTCTCCATAAAATCTTGAGAGATGGACATCCAAATGTAAGTCACTCTTTTCTACTCAAGAATACTCCAATGAAAGAAATTTGTTTTTATCCGTGCCTTTAAATGTAAGTATCATTTACATATAATGCACCGAATATAGCATTTAAAAACTTTAATGCCAATGTTGTGATATAGGAATTGTGGCAACCAATATGTGCATAGCAGTATTTCCCAGACTGCAATGGCCTGATAATTAGTGAGTGATGTTGATTAGAGAATGACTATTTTCCACTATACTTAGCACCAAATGTTTTAATTTTTCTTATGATTGTACTAGATAACTGAGAATAGAGGAGGTCTTGGTTTTACCATCTCATCCAAGGGCTGGCAACATGGATTGTGTAGCTGTTCCTCAGTAACCTTAAGGACCCAAGGCGACACAAGTGTAAGGGATTATGGGGAGAAGGCAGTAGAATGGGGTTGAGAGGGAAGGATAGATCAGCCATGATTGAATGGCGGAGGAGACCTGATGGGCTGAATAGCCTAATTCTGCTCCTATAACTGATGAACTTATTAGGTCACCCCACCATTTGTTGACTTTGCTTCCTGAACTTTATATCCTTGGGTTTACTTGGTATCCAATAATGTGGGAGTCTTGGCCTGGAATATACTTTACTATTGAGTATCACCAGGCCTTTGATGTGGAAGATTTTGAAGATGTACAACTCTCTTTGTTCTGGTAGACCTTGCCAATAAGGTGTCATTTAGGAGGACCAGGTTGGTGGGTCAGCCAAATGTGTGTAGGGGAGCAGTGAATGTTGCTTAATGAAAACATTTCTGATATGTTGTGTTTGCTGTACATTTGAGGCATTCCTTCTAAAGAAAGGTGACACATTTCATTATAGTCATGCAGAGTATCACGAGGTGTGATATTTACCCTGAAGCAAAAACATATATTTCTGGAAATAATCAGCAGGTTGGGCAGAAATGGAGATAATGTTTTGGGTCAGTAACCTTCCATCAGAATATAGCATGAGAAATTCCAACATTGTTAATATGTACGGTACATTCAGCATTTCATACATTTGGTTGTTGAAGACTGCCAGGTTAAGATTACCACAAATCCAAAAAAACAAAAGTCTCTAGTTCATTGGGAAGGGACTGTAATCCGTGGTGAAGTATTGAACATCTATGTATATGGGTGCAACATTTATCCCTCTGCCTAAAGCACTGATCATTTTCTTCTTGAGGATTGTTTTGTCAAATAATGCTGATGGTTTTAAAAAGAATGTTACGACAAAATTCTGCTTCTGCTTATTTTTAGGTTCTTCACGATTTTACCAGGCATAAAAGTAACATCCGTGAAATGGGAAATTTATGGGTATGTTGGGTCGTGAAAATTATGACATTCTGATGTATTGATTTTTTGAAAAACATCATAAATGTTTTCTTTTTTTTTCCCAGTTTGTAATCATTGGAAGATCTAATGCAATATTTAAACATGCAGCATTCATAAAAAGTACCATAAGTTTTAATTGGAGGGAGAGAGTAACATATATCGTAGTTGAGATCTGTAACATCATTTGTAAGGTGTAAAGAAAGTTCTGTTTTTTCAATGAAGTGACGCAGCGGTAGAGTTGCTACCTTACAGTGCCAGATACCCGGATTTGATCCTGACCACAGATGCTGTCAGTACAGAGTTTGTACTTTCTCCCTGCGACCGCATGAGTTTTCTCCGGGTGCTCAGGTTTCCTCCCACACTCCAAAAACTTGCAGGTTTGTAGGTTAATTGGCTTCTATAAAATTGTCCCTAGTGTGGAGTAAAGTGCTAGTGTAAGGGGTGATCACTGTTCGGTTGGCCAAAGGGCCTGTTTCTGTGCTGTATCTCTAAACTAAACTAAATGAAATAAACAAAACTAAGTTTAAATGAATGGAGCAATAACTGGACCACACTGTTCGGATGCCATTCAATCTGCCTTCGGAAGTGATATGTGTTGTCTTTGATTTTCTATTTTTATTATAAGTGTATTTGTATTTGCTTTTAGAATGGAAGATGTAAATATTCTTCACTATACACATAGTTGCCAGTGGTAGAACTGGGTTCAGGGTGTGACTGTAGCAAGACAAGTTTACGTAGGTACATTCCATTGGGAGGAAGGTGTGTGTAGTTATTGTCTGACTAGTTTTGCACAGGTGGATGAGTGTGAGGCTGTTAACTGACCAATGTTACATAGACTTTATCCATTATGTGTCGACAGAACTAAGTTTATCATAGATTATAGGTAGAAACACAGACACAATGATGATGCCATAGAGTTTGGTTAAACATTGTGAATGTACTGGGCTATATCATACATAGAATATATAACACATAGAATAGATACTAACCCGTTTTGCCCACACACACACCATTGCATATTTTAGCAAATTTTCTTGTCAAAACAAACCTTTGGCTTCTGTCAGAATGACTCGGAATTAATTATCTATATTGTTGGTTACGAAATTTACATCTGAGTGGTTAACTTATAAGATTCTTTGTGCCCTTGGAGTCTTGATTGTATATCTATGTGCATATACGTTACATGTAGACACAAAATGCTGGAATAACTCAGCGGGACAGGCAACATCTCTGGCTATATATATATATATATACACACACACGCACATACACACACACACGTATATGTATACACACACGCACACCCATATACATGTGTGTGTGTATATGTGTACATATATGTGTGTGTGTATATGTGTATATATAAATATATATATATATACACGTATATATATATATACACGTATATATACATATATGCATGTGTGTGTGTGTATGTATAGCCTGGGACATGTGACAATAAAACACTCTTGACTCTTATATAACCTAAAATGTTGTTTTAAACAATTCTGCTTATCTTTACTCTTAATTTAAGGGAGTGTATTTTTGCCCTGGAACGTCTCCAATCAATGCCATTGTGGACCTTGCCCTTTTCTTTAATTACACTCTCTTTCACTGTGACAATATATTCTGCACTCTGTTTGCATTCTCTTTGCATTACCTGATGCACTCAGGTGTGGTTTTTGATTGTAATCATCTATAGATTTTTAAAAATCTACATAGCGCTATTAATCCAACCTCTCCAGTGTCCTTTGTCACAAATGTATCATCCCATTCCTTGCCTGTTGCTTTCAAAGTGCCCGAACTTGATAAATGCCATCTTCTATATGTTGATCAATTTACCTGTGTGATCTCCATTTATCACACTTGACAAGTGTATGTATGGGCGGTGTAAAGTATAAAGAACATCCCAGCTAGTTTCATTATCACAGGCGTAATCAGGCTGTTTAAAACAATTCTAGATAACGTTTTCCCTTTATTTCTGAGTGCGTTGGAGGTGTGAGGCTGCTGTATTCTGCCTCTTCCCCGATCTTTGTTCCAGTGGGCATTGTGTAAGTTTTGGTGCTGAATACTGGCAGTGTAGTCAGCCTTAGAGTACAAGAGCTGAACCCAAAACCACATTTGCCCAATGCCCACTTTCCGTAGGAATCCTGGGGTAATATTTCATGTTTGCCCCTGGCAATTTGGAGCGGCTGTAGTTAATGATTATAGAGGTTAATGAAACCTCTAATGATATCCCATCCCAGAGATCAAGTGACAAAGCAATCCCTCGAGGCCTGCCAATGAGCCAAGTCCTGCTTGTTTGGCATGACTCAGCCAATTGTAAGATAACTAACGAATCTGCTTCTGAATTGAAGAGTTTCACTTTTATTCACCACTGTCATTCAGTTTTATGCCATTACGATTTGGGGCGGCACAGTGGTGTAGCGGTAGAGTTGCTGCCTTACATAGATACATAGATACATAGAAAATAGGTGCAGGAGTAGGCCATTCGGCCCTTCGAGCCTGCACCGCCATTCAATATGATCATGGCTGATCATCCAACTCAGTATCCCGTACCTGCCTTCTCTCTATACCCCCTGATCCCTTTAGCTACAAGGGCCACATCTAACTCCCTCTTAAATATAGCCAATGAACTGGCCTCAACTACCCTCTGTGGCAGAGAGTTCCAGAGATTCACCACTCTCTGTGTGAAAAATGTTTTTCTCATCTCGGTCTTAAAGGATTTCCCCCTTATCCTTAAGCTGTGACCCCTTGTCCTGGACTTCCCCAACATCGGGAACAATCTTCCTGCATCTAGCCTGTCCAACCCCATAAGAATTTTGTAAGTTTCTATAAGATCCCCTCTCAATCTCCTAAATTCTAGCGAGTATAAGCCGAGTCTATCCAGTCTTTCTTCATATGAAAGTCCTGACATCCCAGGAATCAGTCTGGTGAACCTTCTCTGCACTCCCTCTATGGCAATAATATCCTTCCTCAGATTTGGAGACCAAAACTGTACGCAATACTCCAGGTGTGGTCTCACCAAGACCCTGTACAACTGCAGTAGAACCTCCCTGCTCCTATACTCAAATCCTTTTGCTATGAAAGCTAACATACCATTCGCTTTCTTCACTGCCTGCTGCACCTGCATGCCTACTTTCAATGACTGGTGTACCATGACACCCAGGTCTCGCTGCATCTCCCCTTTTCCTAATCGGCCACCATTTAGATAATAGTCTGCTTTCCTGTTTTTGCCACCAAAGTGGATAACCTCACATTTATTCACATTATACTGCATCTGCCAAACATTTACCCACTCACCCAGCCTATCCAAGTCACCTTACAGTCTCCTAGCATCCTCCTCACAGCTAACACTGCCCCCCAGCTTAGTGTCATCCGCAAACTTGGAGATGTTGCCTTCAATTCCCTCATCCAGTTCATTACTATAAATTGTAAATAGCTGGGGTCCCAGCACTGAGCCTTGCGGTACCCCACTAGTCACTGCCTGCCATTGTGAAAAGGACCCGTTTACTCCTACTCTTTGCTTCCTGTTTGTCAGCCAGTTCTCTATCCACATCAATACTGAACCCCCAATACCATGTGCTTTAAGTTTGTATACTAATCTCTTATGTGGGACCTTGTCGAAAGCCTTCTGAAAGTCCAGATACAACACATCCACTGGTTCTCCCCTATCCACTCTACTAGTTACATCCTTGAAAAATTCTATAAGATTCGTCAGACATGATTTACCTTTCGTAAATCCATGCTGACTTTGTCCAATGATTTCACCACTTTCCAAATGTGCTGCTATCCCATCTTTAATAACTGACTCTAGCAGTTTCCCCACTACCGATGTTAGACTAACAGGTCTGTAATTCCCCGTTTTCTCTCTCCCTCCCTTCTTAAAAAGTGAGGTTACGTTTGCTACCCTCCAATCCTCAGGAACTACTCCAGAATCTAAAGATGCTACCTGACTACGGGTTTGATCCTGACTACGGGTGCTGTCTGTACGAAGTTTGTATGTTCTCCTTGTGACCACGTGGGTCTTCTCTGGGTGCTCCAGTTTCCTCCCACATTCCAAAGACGTACGGGTTTGTAGGTTAATTGGCTGCTGTAGATTGTCCCTAATGTGTAGGATAGAACCAGTGTGTGGGAATTGATGGTCGGCGCAGACTCGGTGGGCCGAAGGAGCTGATTCCACGCAGTATACTAAACTAAACTAAACAATATCCAATTTCCTTCAGGATGGGAACTTAATATATCAATAATATAGAAATACAATCTGGATGTGAAGGTAAAATTCATGTATTGATTGGTAATCTGACTTTAGTATGTTTGTAAATTCAATATGAAAGCAGTCATGTGGTTGGGGGATGAAATCATTGTAATAGATTTCCTTTATATACATGGCCACCTTGCTGGAAAATGTTCTATAACTTACTGTACTTTCATTTCTGTTCCCAGTCTGGGCTTCGTCCAGTAGTGTTTAGTTTAGTTTAGAGATACAGCGCGGAAACAGGCTCTGCGACCTACCAAGTCCACACCAACCAGTACACTAGCACTATCCTACACAACAGGGAGATTTCATAATTTTTACCATTGCCAAATTAATCTGCAAACCTGTACAGCTGTGGAGTGTGGGCGGAAACCGTAGCACCCGGGGAAAACGCATGCTGTCACAGGGAGAACGTAGAAACTCCGTACAGACAGCACCCATAGTCAGGATCGAACCAGAGTTTCTAGTGCTACGCTGCGCCACCGTGCCGCCCCTTATAGTGGGAATAGGTCCACATTTTATGGAAAGAGCTATTGGATAACAATACATTTGGTAAATGTATTTTGATGTCTTTTCTTGGATAACTACTGTTAAAATCATTGTTCACCGGTCAGGCTGAATTCACCTGAATATACAAACACAGATTGACACAGTCCTGTCAGACTGCATTTCACACAGGGCAACAAGGTTACCATCTGAGCCACTTATACACACACTAACATTCCCCAGTGGCAGCATCTTGAGAGTGTGGGACATATTTATTCACATGTGGTAGGACTATCCAACAGCTTAAAACATACATAGAGCAATACAACACAGGTACAGGCACTTTGGCCCACAATGTCCATGCCGAACATGAAGCCTGCACATAATTCATATCTCTCCATTCCCATAGTAGGTACTTGAATTAATACCACTGGAAAATAGCGCAATAGACCTTACTGATTATTTCTGGGTAATATTACAATAGCACAATGTATGCATCATTGTCTTCATTGCACTAATATTTGAAAAGTTCCCATCTCGATTAGAATGCAACTCTTGGTGCTATCGATTATCTGACAATTAGGGCTTCAGAACTCTTCGGAATTTGTTGAAGATTTCCACAGTTGATAGTTTTGCTTTAATCCAGCTTGGCCAATTCGACTGTAAAGTGTCTCATTTTCAATTTCATA
Organism: Malacoraja senta; assembly: GCA_038087875.1. Classification (NCBI taxonomy): domain Eukaryota; kingdom Metazoa; phylum Chordata; class Chondrichthyes; order Rajiformes; family Rajidae; genus Malacoraja; species Malacoraja senta. The sequence continues at coordinate 22,976,996 of CM075980.1, forward strand.
TTTAGTCTTCTTTAAATATTACATTAATATTGTTGCATGATATCCCAGTGTACCGTACTTCTCTGGGCACTGGTGGGAGATTCTCACCATGAGCACACTGGATATTTACACCAGGCGTGGTCTACCTGTCCACCATTCCAGCAGAAACTGCATTAGAACATTGCTGGCTTCATTAAAGGTGAGTGGCACAGTGGTGTAGCTGGTAGAGCTGCTGCCTCACAGTGTCGGAGACCCAGATTCAATCCTGACCACGGATTCTCTCTGTGTGGAGTTTGCACATTCTCCCTGAGACCGCATCGGATTCCCATGGGTGTTCCATTTTCCTCCCACATCCCAAGGACGTGTAGGTTTGTGGTTAATTGGCCTCTGTAAATTGCCCCTAGTGTGTAGGGAGTGGATGCGAAGATGAGATAACATGGAACTAGAGTGAATGGGTGAGCGATAGTCGATGTGGGCTTGGTGGGCCAGATGGCCTATTTCCCATTCTCCATCATCCCACCCCACCCCACCCATATCCATGTTACCAGTTCAAAATATGTTGTCTGGCATCAATTAGTCCCTGATATTCATGGAATTGCAAGCCTACGCAGGGTATAGTAGAAAGCCTATGTGGAATATGGGAGGAAAGATGTTCACTTTCACTAGGTTTCCTGTACACCAGAGGTTGATGTTGAAGGTAGGGCATGTTGATCATTAATGGAGGCAAAGTGATGCCCAGGTTTTGAGAGGACATGAGACCATGGCTTTGAGTTACTGTATCTGCTGGGTGGCATTTATTCCATCGATGGGTCACACTCCAGCAACTCTTGGCCGTTCCCGTGTATTGTGCTGCCTGTCTATTTATGACTGCTGGATTTCTGACACTCAGCCATACTGGCTAACGTAGTTTAAAAGCAGAAACACTCTTCAAATATCCAATCTGACTTTAAACTTTTAAAGTGACTGATCTTCATCTAGTAGTGGATTAGTTTCTGCCCTCGCCTTGCTCTAAGTAAATCTTAAGTGGATGCGTTGAGTTGTTTTAGATTTTTAACCTTTTTAACCTCTTGCCCGACCCAAATGTAACAGTTTGGGAGGCTTAAAATTACCCTGGTAGTTACTGAACAACCTATATCATTGTGAGAGGCGACTCGAACAGCCACATCTTTGGAGACAAAAAAAAGATGGTTGCTTGGATTTAAATTTGAGGGGTGCAATGTGCCCAAGGGAGAGACAAGGGCTTCTCCATAAACAGAAACACTACCTTTTAGTTTTGTGGTACTATCTTTTTCTTATTTTTCTAGGCGCATATGCATGATCGTTATGGACAACTGGCAAGTGTTTATGTTAAACTTCTCAACACCAAGATGGATTTTCATAAAAAGGTATTTTCTTTTCATACAAGATTGTTTGAATAGCATGCATTATTTTATGTTTTTTTTATACTGAAAGTATCCAGAAGCAACATAGTTAAATATAATGTTTAGGAAAAAACTGCAGATGCTGGTTTAAATCTTCAGTCTAAAGAAGGGTCTCGACCCAAAACATCACCCATTCCTTCTCTCAAGAGATGCTGCCAATCCTGCTGAGTTACTCCAGCATTTTGTGTCTATCTTAGTTAAATATTGTTGTGCAAGGTCGGCACAGTGGAGCTGCTATCTCATAACGCCAGAGACCCAGGTTCGATCCTGACCTTGGGTGCTGTCCGTGTGGAGCTTGCATGTTCTTCCTGTGACCCCATGTGTTTCTTCCAGGTGCTCTAGTTTTCTCCCACGTCCCAAAGACGTTCGGGTTTATAAGTTAATTGGCTTCTTAAATGTGTACGGAGTGGATGAGAAAGTGGGATAACAAGAACTGGAGTGAACAGGTGATCGATGGTTGGCGTGGATTCGGTGGGCCAAAGGGCCTGTTTCCCTCCTGTATCTCGAAAGTAAACTAAAAGAGATTAAGGATACAATGTAGAAACAGGCCCACCGAGTCCACGCCGATCAGCGATCACCCGTACACTAGTTCTATCCTACACATTATGGACAATTTACAGAAGCCAATTAACCTGCAAACCTGCACGTCTTTGGAGTGAGGGAGGAAACTGGAGCACTCGGAAAATACCTACACAGTCACAGGGAGAACGTACAAACTTCATACAGACAGTACCCGAGGTCTGGGTGGAACCAGGGTCTCTGGCGCTCTAAGGCAGCAACTCCACCACTGCGCCACCGTGCTGCCGCCTGCGCCAGTGTGCTGCCACAAACTAAAAATTAAATACAAATGAATATTTCATGAACAATTTGTCTGCTGATGTTAATATACCGACTCCATTGATCTGGTATAATGTTAGAGTGCATCTGCAGAGTGCTTTCTATATTCCTTGGCTTGCATCCAACAAGCTTAGTCTTATTAAGAAGGCAATTTCAAACAATGAGCTGTGGAAGGTGGGTTTCTGCAGCAGCTCCTTAGTAATTGAACACTGCTTAATGAATCCTCTAGGACATACTTTAAAGACTGCAATTTAAAGTGTGCCCTTTTTTGTTATTATCATTGAGAATAACCAGACAATCTAAATTGTGGCCAACTTCAGTGTCACCCGTGGTGGGTGGGGTGAGCACTGTTTTCTTACCAACAAGATTGTGCATAAACTCTTACCTGTTAATGCATGAGCCTGACAGTTCCCTGTTACATTGTCTTCAACATACAGTCACTGTCGAGCTGCAGCACACTTGCCCTGAGCATTCTCAACCCCATCTTCGGAATGGGCCAATCTTGAACTCACTGGCTCAATTTCTTTGTGTAGGAAGAAACTGCAGATGCTGGTTTCCTCCAGCTTTTTGTGTCTATCTTCAGCCCAATCTCTTTCATCCCTTCAAATATTCCAATTTGCTCGCAATCAAATTGGCAGAACAGCCAAAGAAAGGTAGTCGAGGCAGATACCATGACAACATTTAAAAGACAATTGGACAGGTACATGAATAAGACAAGGTTGGAGGGATTTGAGCCAAACGCGGGCAGATGGGACCAGTTTAGATGGGGCATCTTGGTTGGCATGGGCAAGTTGGGCCGAAGAGCCTGTTTCCATGCTGCATGCCTATGACTCTATGACTTCTTCATAAGTTATAGGAGCAGAATTAAGCCAGTCGGCCCATTAAGTCTAATCCGCCATTCAATCATGAATGATATATCTTTCCCTCTCATCCCCATTCTCCTGCCTTCTCCCTGTAACCTTTGACACTCTTACTAATCAGGAATCTGTTAATCTCCTCTTTAAAATACCCAATGACTTGGCCTTCACAGCTGTCTGTGCAATGAAATCCACAGATTCATCCCCCTTCCCTTTCTCTTCTGTAATTGTTGAAAATTGGTAGCATTTTAAAAGCACAAGCCCCACTTCACGTTGGCATGCATGGGATTTGCACTTTATGGATATTAATGTGTATTTATTGTCTTAAGGTAAATTAAACGATTCCTAAAGAAAGATATGCTTGTATTTATGTAGCTTCACAAATCGGTAGAAGGCCCCACATACTGGTTCAACCAATTAATTCAGAAAAAAAGGGCCCTTAAACAGTAGTACAATATACAATATGGATCTTTCGGCTTGTACAAAATCATGAGAGGAATAGATCGGGTAGACGCACAGAATCTCTTGCCCAAAGTAGGGGAATCGAGAACCAGAGGACATTGGTTTAAGGTGAGGGGGGGAAAGATTGAATAGAAATTTGAGGGATAACTTTTTCACACAAAGGGTGGTAGGTGTATGGAACAAGCTGCCGGAGGAGGTAGTTGAGGCAGGAACTGTCGCAACATTTAAGAAATATTTAATCGGGTACATGGATAGTACAGGTTTAAAGGGATATGGGCCAACACAGGCAGGTGGGACTAGTGTAGATGGGACATGTTGGTTGGTTTGGGCAAGTTGGGCTGAAGGGCTTATTTCCACACTGTATCACTCTATGACTTGAATAAATTGTCATATGCCTCCTCACCACTTTGAAATGGTGACATGGAATCATAAATGTCCTCTTGACAGGGCAAGAGGGACCTTTATTTAATATTTCAGCTGAAAGACAGAAGCTCTACTGCACTGTTTACATCCTGACATTTATTGACCACCTCCTCAAATATATGCAGCGACTTGGCCTCCATGGCCTTCTGCAGTTGAAAATTCTGTTGGTTCACCAAGTCATGCTATTTCTCCTCTTCTCAGTGCTAAGTGCCTTGGCCTGTATCCCGGGACTGAAACTCATGCTTCTTGAACCTTCAGCCAAGGGAATCATCACCCTCGGCTTTCAGCTTGTCGAGCTTGTACATTTCTATCTTCTAAATGCTAGTGAATGGAGGTCTGGTTGCCCAATATGCAAACCCACATGCTATGCAGGTCAAAGTACCTCTGCTTTCCCCTCTCTACTCTGTGCCCCTGGGCACCTGGATGCACACCCATTTCTCTCTTGGACCTTCTCCTGTCCCTTACACCTTTATTCCTTCCTCTAGCTTCACAATTCGAACCCCCTTCTATCCTTATCTCACACTTTTTGTCTTTTCATCCCTCCCCTTTTGTCAACCATTTGCCAATCAAAATCCCCCTCACCTGTATCCACCTATCACTTGCCAGGCTTTGTCAGGCCCCCAACTCTCTTCCAAATTTCTCTCCCCTATCACAATCAGTCTGAAGAAGAGTCCTGACATGAGACGTCGTCTATCCACGTTCCCCAGAGATGCTGAGTTACTCCAGCACTTTGTGTCTCATTAAGACCAAAGTGCTATTTGCCTTCTTAATGGCTTTCCGCTCCTGTTGTTTGTTTTCAGTGAATCATGGCAAAGAGCCCTGAGATCCTTTTGTACATCAATGTTTTCCAATCCATCGCCATTACGCTGTCTTTCTGTTTTCCCTTCATTAGTATCTGTGCGTATTTTTCCACTTAATTAACTTGTCTAAATTGCCCTGAAGCCTCTATATCAAAATATTCTGTCATCAGCAAACTTAGAAATAGTAGACAAGTCTGAAGAAGGGTTTCGGCCCGAAACGTTACCTATTTCCTTCGCTCCATAGATGTTGCTGCACCCGCTGAGTTTCTCCAGCATTTTTGTGTACCTTAGAAATAGTAGAGTTGGTTCCTCCCATCCAAATCATTGTTAGATTTAGTGAATTGCAGGGCCCCCAGCACTGGTCCTGTGGTACCACACAGCCAGCCCCGACTGCCTTAAAAATGATCTGTTTTTTCTTCCGTTTCCTGTTAACTTTCTTTTCAGGTCAGAATGTGACTCCCAGTCCTAAGTGCGTTAATTTTGCTCACATAATTTCTCATGTGAGATTTTCTGAAAGTCCCAGATAAATCACATCCACTTGCTCTCCCATATCCCAATGCAGATTGTGTTGGTTATTCATAACTCCACCATTATTTAATCACCATGGCATTATGTACCAACTTACCAGCAGGTGTAATAACCATAGGATAATCCAAGGGAGACCTCTCATGCTACCAAATTGGAAGAACTTGACACTAGGGCGGCAAGGTGGCGTAGCCATAGAGTTGCTACCTTGCATCGCCGGAGACCCACCCTGGTTCGATCCCGACTATGGGTGCTGTCTGTACTGAGTTTGTACCTTCTCCCCGTGACCGCGTGGCTTTTCTCCGAGATCTTCGGTTTCCTCCCACACTCCAAAGACATGCAGGTTAGTTGGCTTGGTGTATGTGTGTAGGGTAGTGTTAATGTGCGGGGATCGCTGGCCGGCGCGGACTCGGTGGGCCGAAGGGCCTGTTTCTGCACTGTATCTCTAAACTAAACTAAACTTGAGGAAAGTCAAAACAAACTAGAAGTAAAGCTAGGAATTGGAGATTCTGTAATGCAGGCTGTATTTACATTGTGCATTTAGATGCCTGCAGGGAAAGGTGCCTAACAAGGTTGTATACAGACAGTTTAGATACCTGGTGTTTGATTGTATTGCTTGCTACTGGCAGCAGCTGTTATTTGCTGGAGTGTCGCAGTCGATGTAATTGCTTTTTAATGTGCTGAATAAATTCAACAGTTATTGTTAAATTTAATTCAGGATGGGAAAGAAATTGATTTATTTTAGAATGTAGGTGAGGGGAAAGATGTACAAGGAACTGTAGATACTAGTTTACGACAAAAGGCACAAAGTGCTGAAGTAACTCAGTGGGACAGGCAGTTAGAGAAAATGGATAGCTGACATTTAGGGTCAGGAAGAAGGGTCCCAACGCAAAAAATATTTGTGTTCTCCAGAGATACTGCCTGATCCGATGAGTTATTTCAGCACTTTGTGTCTTTTTTTGTGTGAGAAACAGATTCTGTGGGATATGTATACAAAATGATGAGAGGCATAGATAGGGTTGGTAGACAGTCAAAACCTTTTTCTCAGGGTGGAAATGTCAAAGACTAGAGGGCATAGCTTCATGGTGAAAGGGACAAAGTATAAAGGAAATATGCGGGATGTTTTTTACGCAGAGGATGGTGGTGGTAGATGCCTGGAACATGCTGCCAGGGTTGGTGGTGGAGGCAGATATACTGTAATTGTGGGTTTAAGAGACTTTTGGATAGGCATGTGAATATGGAGGGATATGGATTTTGTGCAGGCAGATAAGAGTTGGTCGTGGCATCATAGTTAGACACAATGTGCTGGAGTAACTCAGTGGGTCAGGCGGCATGTCTCGTCAGGGTTTGTCACGCCCCCAAGGATGAGTAACTTTTTGGGTCGGAACCCTTCTACAATCTGGTCTTGGCATCATGTTCGGCTTATAGGGGCCAGTTCTTCTGCTGTACTGTTGTATGTTCTAATAAGGTCACTTCCTGAACACAGTTTGTGGTTATTATTTTGCACAGCATTCTGAGTTCCCACCGAATCTGGAAGTGACAGATGAAGCACTGGATAAAGCTTCTGGCACAGATGTAAACAATATGTAAGTCTGATCAGCGCCAGGCAACCACTGTGTTTCCTTTGAACGTGATGCATTGAATTGATCTGAGCGTGTTTATGGGAGGAGGAGTTGGAATTATACCCGAGGAGGATGGCTGTGATTGTTGGCCAGTGCTCCCAGGCTTGGACTTCATTGCAGGAGCTCCTAGTTATCCTTGGCCTTTCAATCTTCAACAGTTTCATCAGCGGCCCCTCTTGCCTTCCTTCCATCACATGCTCAGCACAGACATTGTGGGCCGAAGGGCCTGCTCCTGTGCCGTATAGTTCTACATTGCAAGTGTGGCTGCTAATTGATTGCACAATGTTAAATTCCATTGACAATTCCTCAGAAAATAACTCATGCCTGCATGCTGCAAGATGTAGGCAATCTCCTGCCGATTACTGTGAGGTTGCAAATAACATTTGTGCCTCAAAAGTGCCGGGCAATGTCGATCTCCAGCAAACGATGGACGAACAAGCTTGGCTTTCAGATAGGTAAGGTACATGGATAGGAAAGGTTTAGAGGGATATAGGCCAAATGGGGACAAATGGGACTAGTTTAGATCGGTCATGTTGCCTGGCCTGGACAAGTTGGGCAACACAATGGCACAGCGGCAGAGTTGTTGCGTTACAGCGCTAAAGACCCGGGTTCAATCCTGACTATGGGTACTGTCTGTATGGAGTCTGTACGTTCTCCCTCTGACCGCATGGGTTTTCTCCGGATGCTTCAGTTTCCACCCACACTCCAAAGACATACATGTTTGAAAGTTAATTAGCTTCTTTAAATTGAAAATTGTCCTAGTGTGTAGGATAGTGCTAGTGTACGGGGTGATCGCTGTTCGGCGTAAACTCGGTGGGCCAAAGGGTCTATTAACACACTGTATCTCTAAAGTCTAAAGTAAAGTTGGACTGAAGGGCCTGTTTCCATCTCTGTTACTTTCAATGGTATTACTATCAATGTCCTGCAGATCCCACTTAATTGGAAACTAAATCATCTTGGTTGCAAGACTACAAGAGGGGCTGGGTATCCAGTCCTGAGGGTCTCACCTCCTGACACCCCAACACTATTCCACTTTCCACAAGGCACCAGTCACGAATAATGATGAAACACACTCCACTCGAATGGTTTAACGACGCTCCATCACTTACCCGTGACAGCATCCAGCAGAGGCATTCCCTCCACCGCCCGTATTACTCATTATCACCAGTGGCTGAATTGTGCACCATCTCCAACATACACCATGTTCACTCACCCTGGTCACTCTGCACCCTCTGACACCAGGAAGCACAAAGGCAGAGGACACGCTGTAGAATTTAGACCCAGTGATGAGGAAATAATTGCCATATTTTTCTAAGAGCATGTTGGACAGTTTCATCAGCGGCCCCTCTTGCCTTCCTTCCATCACATGCTCAGCACAGACATTGTGGGCCGAAGGGCCTGCTCCTGTGCCGTATAGTTCTACATTGCAAGTGTGGCTGCCAACCTGTCCAACATGCTCTTAGAAAAATATGGCAATTATTTCCTCATCACTGGGTCTAAATTCTACAGCTACCGACCCAATAGTGCAATTTCATCAGAAGGAGGAAAGTTATTGATTGATTGATTGATTGATTGATTGAAAGATACAGCATAGAAAATGGCCATTCGGCCCACCAAGTCTATGCTGGCCATCGACCCACCCGGTCACACTAGTTCTATGTTACCCCACTTTTGCATTCATCCCTACACACGTGCAATTTACGGCCAATTACTAACAAACCTGCACGTCTTTGGGATGTGGGAGGAAACTGGAGCACCTGGAGAAAACCCACGTGGTGACAGGGAGAACGTGCAAACTCTGCACTGACAGAATCGAACCCAAGTCACTGGCGCCAGAGATAAGGACAGAAGAGTTGTGGAATGTGAAGCCAGAGGAAGGGATGTAGATGGACAGGGTGGGAGGTAGGGGTGGAGTGGTGGGGAGCAGCATTGTGAGAGAATAGGTTTGAACCCGAGTCTTTGGCACAATGAGGCAGCAACCCTACCAACTGTTCCACCATGGGGCCCTAAATTGGGGAGAACGTGCAAACTCCACACAGATAGCACCCGAAGTCAGGATCGAACCTGGGTCTCTGGTGCTGTGAGGCAGCAACTCTACCAGCTGTGCCACTGTGTCATTCCTCAATGGTTCATGGTATCAATAACCCACTAGCTGCACATGGACAATTATGGATTAGCAATAAATACTAGCTGTGCTTGCACTGTCCACTGTCCAACAATTTTGAAAGAAGTGTTGAGGGATCTCGGACCCACTGAGATTTACAAGCAAATTCCATTGTTGGAGGATTCCTACATTACTGGAGAGATTGAAAGGAAGAATATGTGTCCCTCCTCAACCGCATATAATTGGCCCAGATGGAATGAGCAGATTTATCAATCTACAATTTGACTGAGTTGTTATATATTTAACCTCAACCTAGTTAATTTGCCTTGCTAAATCTCAAATTGAATTAAGTGGTTGAAATCTCTAAGTAGTTTTAATAATATCTTGAACTGTGAGAACATCTCAGTTGAAGCATGATTTATTATTTTTGACCTTGAAATCGAGTGCTTGTTATTCTCAAAAGCAAAATATTTACCTGAATATACATTTCACTTTACTGTCTCTGGGCTTTTTGTGCCGCATCTGAACAATTGGGTGGCACGGTGGAGCAGCAGGTAGAGCTGCTGCCTCACAACGCCAGAGACCCGGGTTTGATCCTGACCTCGGGTGCTGTCTGTGTGAATTTTGCACATTCTCCCTGTGACTGTATGGGTTTCCTCTGGGCGATCCGGTTTCCTCCCACATCCCAAAGACGTGTGGGTTTGTAGGTTAATTGGCCTCTGTAATTTACCCATAGTGTGTAGGGAGTGGATAAGAAAGTGGCATAACATCGAACTAGAGTGAATGGGTGATTGATGGTCGGCATGGGCCGAAGGTCCAATTTCCATCTTGTTTCAATAAGGTAAATTAAACTAAACTAAGAGGCACAGATAGGTTCTGTTGGTCACATACACTGCTGCTGTATGAATGATCTCTGGGAACAAGGAAGAGCTGCTTGAAGCTATGCCCTAATACTCTTCTGTTTTTGAACTGTGTCCAAGTGTGTTCAACTTTGTATTTATCCAATGTTTTTCCTTGGGAAGAAATATTCGGAGAGCTCTATGTAAGTTGGGCATGTCCATAAACCAGATTCATTTTAACAGAAGACTTTAAGATTACTTGCAAGGCTTGGACATGTGTAGAACCGTATTGTTTTCTCAAAGTAGTGCCCTGGACTCATTGATTATCATCTGAACTATGAGACAAGAGAGGTGCTAGTGATATCTCAGCTGAATAAAGGTAACAAAGATTCCCAGTGGAACAGACCAGCTTTTCTAAGGCCTGCTGAATCTCCCGGTTGTTAACTAGAAACTAGAAAAAGTCAGTGCATGTTTAAAATTAGGAAACATCCTTTCACACCCACGGTAAAACATTCTCCCCAGTATTTGTTTTCTGCGATCAAACCTTACTGTTTGTACCTATTTTAGAGCATTCCTGTTTGTACCTTTTTTTAGAGCATTATTCTCTTTTTGGAGGTGAGTTTAAAAGACTGTACCTGGATGCCATTTTCTTAGTGAGTGAGCTGAAAAATGATGCCACTAACATTGGCTGTTTTATGTAATAATATTTACCATCATATCAAACCTACCACCCCAAGTTCAGGACAATTGCAGCTAACCTCAAATCTTATCATTTTGAGCAATAAAGCTAATTTTGTATTGAAAGAATGTTGGCAGGGCAACGTGGTAGTTCTGGTGTAATCAGCACTGGTGTGAAGAATATAGCCTTCAAAGGTCTATTGGAACAGGAAAGTGTTTATGAATTACTGTCAGTCCTCTTTTAAAACATTGAGATTTGCTCTCTCTTTGGCATTAAAACCCTAAATGCTGGTCTTCCAATTTAACTGACAGTGAAAGACTGTAGTTTGTAGATCAAATTACTTCTTCACGGTCTGATCTTAAGATTGTAAGCAAACCTTTTGGTAGATTTTTGTTCAAATACTGCATTTCCGTGCAACTTAGGGCACTTTGCATCATTCGGTTTACATTTGTAAGCATTAACATTGATCTTCCCAATTTATAAAGGTGGTGAAATAGAACACTGCTCAATGCTCTTAGTCATTCTTGCTCACCATACCTCATGACTGTTTACCAAAGGTTATTGTCCTGAATGGGTAAACAGATAATTATTTAGTTTCATATTTGTATCAGGCAAAAACATTATCTTCACAAATAATGTGCTGTTAGCCCTTTCCAAAATTAAGGTGCCTTCACAGTAATTGGTGACGTTGGGGGAACAATGTAGACCCTGAGCAAAATACACAGGGCTGGAGGAACTCAGTGGGTCAGGCAGCATCCGTGGAAGGAATAGATCAATAATATTTTGACCACCTTCAAACTGATTGGAGTAGGGGGAAAACTGGAAAAGTTTGTATGTTATAGCAAGTTATAACTATAGAATTAGGCCATTTGAATACCCATCATGTCTACTCTGCCATTCAATCATGGCTGATCTATCTTTCCCTCTTAACCCCATTCTCCTGCCATCTCCCCATAATCCCTGACACCCGTAT
>CM075980.1:22988716-23143288 GCA_038087875.1 Malacoraja senta
GATTTCAAAATCTTTTGCGATTTTGCCCGGATTAAAGGAGCCGCTGGACCAGCAGTTGCCGGAAAATCGGTGGTGGATTTATAGTGGCTTTAATGTATCACCCAACAGCATAGAGAGCAATGGACTCCTGGAATTTGTTAGTTGGCCATTAGATATCTCACTTGATTTTATGTACATCATGAGGTGACGTACAGAGGTCAACAAGCCAATCAGTCATCATTGATTCTCTGTTCAAAAAGCATCTGTGGTGCATGGTTCCCAAGGAGGAGTAAAGAACCTGGCTGAATTCCCCCATCAACTTTTATGCCCTGACACTGCCATGCTAAGTATTACAAACCCGGCAACTTATTTCCTAATATACTGGACATTCAATATCCTCGGGTTCCTATTAAATCTTCCCTCCCCCCCCCCTCCCCCCAGCCCCCTCCCCTCACCTATGTTTTCTGGTTCTTGATGCCCCTATTCTGTCTAAAAGTGTGCATTTAGCCTATCTATTTAGTAGATTTAACTGAATTATAATGACTAGTAGGGTGGTAGCTACCCTTGTACTCAATACCAATAGAATTAGAATGTAACCGCTCATTTAAATATCACATTATAGCGTGACGCCACAATCAGAAGCCCTTGGGTGTGGTTTGAATATATCTGGTACAGCTGTCAAATCAGATCATACTTATGACCTCTATTTTACATAACTAATATTTAACTTTTATGTTTTTGCTGCTGAGTTCCTGGATTACTGCCATCCATCAATCATTGTAACTGGAAAATAACTGACAGGTTCCAGCTGATGGAGATAATTGCTTCCGTAACTTCCCCAGTCTGTTTATAGTAGCAATGTTACAAAATTTTGAGATTTTAAAAATAAAGTCTGCAATTTATCCCATCAGATAAAGCATAAAAAGAAGTTTAATTTGACACTTAATTCACTTTCATATCTTCAGTATTAAAAAAGTTATGGCCATTATCATACTCAGAAATTAGCATCTAGTTCCCTATTGCTTTTCCATTGACTTAACACAAAAGCTGTGATCGAGGACAGTTAAAAGCCCATAACTTTCTTAAAAATTATGATAACTGAAAGAAATTTTCAGTTATTATAGATTGAAGCATTCTGAAACAAATATGAAACAATCTTACTTCGAAGACATGAAAGTAAAGCATATAATTAGTTAGTTACCTAATTGTAGCTAATTACAAAATTCAATTATTAGATCTAAACATCTATCAATTTCTTAAGAATAGATTAACATTTTTAAATAGCCTAAGTGTCCAAATAACATTCACACAATAATTCACAATATAACATAATTTTTTTATCTAATTTTCATGAATTTACAGGCCAAATGGAAGGAATTGAATGTTTAATACCTGTAAATTAATGGGCATTTAATTCATCTTGTGAGTGAGGATTTCTGGAACGCGATCTTTTGGAACGTTGATTTGCGGTGAATTTAACCCCGTATTGGCATGAAAAATACTGCCGTTAGTTCGGGGAATAAAATCACCGTGTCGCATGAAAAAATGTGAATTAAAGGCTTCTTAAGAAGCACTTTTATACATTTAAAGAAACCACTTTCGTTTATCTGTCCCATGCGTGAAATCCGTCCCCGTTATCGGCGTTGACGCTTCAGGAGCTGCTTTTAAAATTACTCTAGCGCTGACATTGACGATTTAATAAAAATAAAAAATTCACAAATCGCCACTAGGAACGATTTGTCAGCCAACGCTTGTACTCCAACAAAATATTAACCGGGACAAGGGAGGAGAAACCCGCGTTTTAACCCCGCCCCCCCTTAAAGGCGCCAAAATCGCGCACACGGCCAGTGGCAGAATTACAGCGCGACTGAAGGTAAGTTTTGTAACATACCTATTTATAGCAGCTTGTAGCAGCTTCTACACTTCAAACCAACACTGCCCCAGTTCTATTCAGATCATAAAGAGAATGGAAAATAAATTGATGTCAGATGAGCAATGAGTGTGCAATAGCAACTCATATCAACGTAAACATATCAGTTGTGTAAGAAGGAACCGCAGATGCTGGTTTAAACTGAAGATAGAAACAAAATGCTGGAGTAATTCAGCAGGACAGGCAGCATGTCCAGCGAGAAGGAATGTGTGATGTTTCGGGTCGAGACCCTTCTTCGGATATATCATTTTCTGTATTAGAACGTAGAATTAGAGGGCGGCGGAGTGTGTAGTGGTAGAGTTGCTGCCTCACAGCGCCAGAGACTGGCTTTGATCCTCACACGGGTTCCGTCTGTATGAAGTTTGTACGTTCTTCCTGTGGCTGCGTGGGTTTGCTCTGGTTTCCTTCGGCACTCCAAAAACATACAGATCTGTAGGTTAATTGGCCGGTTAAAATTGTAAATTGTCCCTGATGTGTAGGATAGAGCTAGTGTATGGGGCGGTCGCTGGTTGTGGAATCAGTGGGCCAAAGGGCTTGTCCCGTTCTGTATCACTAAAGTCTGTAGTAAAGTCTAAAGAACAGAAGAGCACAGGATCCACAATGTCTGTGCCGAACATGATGCCAAGTTAAACTAATCGCCTCTGCCTGCACAGGTTCCATATCCCTCCATTCCATATACAGTACGTGCCTATTTAAAAGCCTCTTAAACACCACCATTGTATCTGTCTCCACCACCACCTCTGACAGCACATTCCAGGCACCCACCATGCTCGTGTGTGTGTGTGGTAATAAAATCGTAGTTGCCTTACACATTCCCTTTAAACTTTACCTCCCTCGCCTTAAAACTTTGCTCTCCCTCCTCTTAAATCTATGCCGTCCAGCCTTTGACATTTCATCCCTGGGGAAAAAGGCTTTGATTGTGTACCCATGCCTCTCATAACTTCATATCAGGTATTCTACCTATTAACTGGAAACGTACTATAGCCACTAAAGCTCGGAGAAGGCGAGTGTCAGGATATGGAAGTTTGTGATTGTTGAGGCTGGGGAGGAAGTGGAAAGGAAATCGGATGTCATATTTATAATTGTCGTTTTGGCCTGTCACTAACCCTGAACTTATCTCGATTGGACATCCTAGAGCTGTTTGTACAGATTTGCTTTAATGTGCAGTAGTGCAGACTGGAGTGTAGAATTAGCATAATGAACTGAAAATATTACTGAGTGTCTTCAACAGTTTTTTTTACTGCAGATTTCTAGGATATTCAATTTTGTTTGCTTCTCATTAAAGTATCTGTAATTGTACTTTGTGCTGTTAATGTCAATATCTTTATTTATCTACAAGGGGTTTAAATACACGCTGGTTATTTGCATAAGAAACACCTTATTTACCAATAGGCATTTTACTGGATTTGCATCTTGATTAGTAATTGACATGCCACAGAAAACTAGTAACTAATGATGTTTGTGTCCATTTAATAAGATGGCAAATGTTAGTGCAATGTAAATCAAGATCTTTGGCCCATAAGCTGAAGCTTAATGAGTAGGAAAGAACTGCAGATGCTGGTTTAAATCGAAGGTAGACCCAAAATGCTGGAGTAACTCAGCGAGACAGGCAGCATCTCTGGAGAGAAGGAATGGGAGACACAAAATGCTGGAGTAACTCCATGGGACAGGCAGCATCTCTGGAGAGAAGGAATGCCATTCCTTCTGTCCAGAGATGCTGCCTGTCCCGCTGAGTTACTCCAGCATTTTGTGTCTACTTTCGAGCTGAAGTTTCATCTCTGGTACTCGTTCATACAGATGGTAAATTGTCCCTTGGTGTTAAAAATGTCAAAAGAAGGTGGGGTGGAGTTGTTTGTACCTTCCTACCCTTTTCCACAGCCCCCTCCATCCCCCTGCAATCTTAGTTCAACTTTCTTCTATATCTTATTTTGACAAGACTTTGTCCTCTTTCTCTGTCATCCCTCAGTCCATCTCAATATTCACTCTCTGGTTAAAGAGAAACACAGGTGCTAGCTCAGCAGCCCCCAAAAATTCAATCTGAGCCCATTATTAAGTTTAACACAGTCGCAGGCAAATGCAACCAACTTGGATGGGGCATCTTGTTTCCATGCTGCCTGACTCGAGTATAACTTCCAACAAGTCACACTGCAAATATTATTGAATTGATGCTGCCAAGCTGGAAAGTGTGCAGAGAAGATTTACGAGGATGTTGCCAGGACTGGAGGGTCTGAGCTATAGGAAGAGGTTAAGCAGGTTTGGACTCTATTCCTTGGAGTGCAGGAGGATGAGTGGTGATCTTATAGAGGTGTTCAAAATCATGAGAGGAATAGAATGGGTAAATGTACAGATTCTTCCCCAGAATTGGTGAAAAGAGGCCATAGGTTTAAAATGAGGGGGGAAAGATTTAATAGGAAACTGAGGAGTAATTTTGTTTACACAAACAGTGGTGGGTGTATGGAACGAGCAGCCAGGGATAGTTGAGGCAGGGACTATCGCAACCTTTAAGGAACATTGAGACAGGTACATAGATAGGATAGGTTTAGAGGGATATGTGCCAAGTGCAGGCAGGTGGGACTAGTGTAGATGGGGCATGTTGGTTGGTGTGGGCAAGTTGGGTCGAAGGGCCTGTTTCCACGCTCTGACTATAATTGGTGCACTAAATGTGAAAGCCCCACAAAGATTGGATGCTTCCACAGGGCCAAGTCTGGTCTCGCTGGCTTTGAAGAATCTGGTAAATCAACAAATAAGTGGCTGTGATTATGCAACGCCTGATTGTCAGGAACTAGTAGCTGTGGCTTGGTGCTTGGACAATCTAAAATAAGTTTGCTTTACACCACTTAGTTGTCACCCGCAAATGGAATTGATTTTTTAAATAATTGATATTGCAACTCAACCATGCACGTTGCAGAGATGTTTGTTGCAATTGTTATCCCTGCATTGTCCCGTCTCACCCCTCCCGCACCATTCTATTTATTATGCAAAATTTAAAAGCTGGAGGATGAACTGAACAGCAGTGCTGCCAATACTGTATTATCCTGATTCATGGACAAACCAGATCTCCAGTGTCCCGGATATTATCAGTGGTTCCAATTAATTCATTTGGGTTAATCTCCAGTTTAATTAATTAATGTTTACAAAAGGAAGTATTTGTCAGCACAATTAATTCCTTTAAACAGTGAAGGTTATCAATTCATTTTGATAATATCCTTTTATAATATATGTCATATATAAATAGATGTTAGAAGTGTACCTTTGTTTGGACTACTTATCCATCGGCACTAAATTTATCCTTGTAAGGAACTGGATTTTACCAATATATATGTATTTGTAGAAGAGTACTCTTGGCTGAGAGGGAAGATTTTAAATAAAAATGTATAAAGTTGCAAGGAGGAGCCAAATTTATAATGATCTCTTGAGCTTTATTTTTCTAATGGTCTATTTATCAGAGTCCAATCTGTCACATATCTTTATACAGAGACTGACTTCAGAGGAAGTGCATGCAGATTTTCTGTTCAATACCATGGACTCAGTATAAAAAATATCACCAGCTGGGGCCAATGAACACAACCCTGAGATTGTAAGGAGTGTTACAAGAGTCATTTAGGAGTCCAAGAGGCTAAAGTATTTGTAAAGAAGTAGTGAAATTAATTCAAAATCTTCAATGATCTTAGATAGTCATAGAGCATGGAAATAGGCCCTTCAGCCCAACTTGTCTATGCCGACCAAGATGCCCCATCTAATCGAGTCCATTTACCTGTGTTTGGCCAATATCCCTTTAAACCCTTCTGTCCATGAACATATCCAAGTCTCTTTTAAATGGTTATTGTACCGGCCTCAACTACCTCCTCTGGCCATATATCCACCACCCTTTGTATGAAAAAAGTTGCCCCTCAGGGGAAATATTTCCCATTTCATCTTAAATGTCCTCAGTTTCTTGATTTCTCTACTCTGGGTAAAGGATTGTGGATTCAAGCTATCAAGTTCCCTTCAATACACCATATACCGATCAATACACCATAAGATCACACCTTAGCCTCCTGCTTGGTTACTAAGGGTTTGTAGGTTGACATCTGCTTTTCATCCCCTCTAGTGGATCAGGTGTGGGCGTTAGCTGATCTCCTTGCTCATTTGATCACACTGAAGTGTGAGTCTAACAGAGGGCATTGACAGGCTATTGAACAGTAAAGGCACAAGGAACTACAAATGCAGAAATTGAGTAAAATATAGTGCTGGAATTCTCAGCGAGTCAGGCAGTACCTGTGGAGGGATGGACTGATCTGGGCATTTCTGGTCTGGGCTATTTAACATTGATGGCTGTGGTGACTACCCAATGAATCTCTCTCACTCACTCTTACATCCACATGCAGGCACGCACAGAGACATACGTATTCTGTTCTGTCAAATTCCTTCAAACCTCTCTACATCTCTCTCCTTCCTAAGTCGGTTCTTCACATCAACTTCTTTAACCAGTCAATCCCACACATTCCAGCAGCTTAGCTTGCTGTCAATTCTTTGTTTGTACTCCAATGAGGATGTCGCTATGTAAAATGCAAATTTATGGCAAGTTAATTCTTCATTGATGAGAGGGAAAACTTTGGACATCCTGTCCTGCAAGGTTAAGCAAACCATCATGAAGTTTGCATGGACAGACTTCAGTAATTCCTCTCCAGTGCTTTGGAAGTCAGCTTTGTTCCATTTAAATTGTTGGTCCCAATTAATTGTGGATGTGCCGCAGCTGGTAGAGCTGCTGCCTCACAGAGCCAGAGACCCAGCTTTGAGCTACTCCTGTGAAATTGAAGTAAGAGTGGAATGAGAATAATGGGGACATAAAAATATAGAAAAATATGTGCAGGAGTAGGCCATTCGGCCCTTCGAACTAATATGATCATGGCTGATCATCTAAAATCAGTACCCCGTTCCCACTTTTTCCCCATACCCCTTGATTCCTTTAGCCTTAAGAGGTAAATCTAACTCTCCCTTGAAAATATCCAGTGAATTCCCCATCTACTGCCTTCCGTGGCAGAGAATTCCACTGATTCACAACTCTCGGGGTGACATTTTTTTTTCTCATCTCGGTCCTAAATGGCTTACCCCTTATTTTTAAACTGTAACCCCTGGTTCTGGACTCCCCCAACATTGGGAACATTTTTCCTGCATCTAGCCTGTCCAATCCTTTAAGAATTTTATATGTTTCTATAAGATCCCCTCTTATCCATCTAAATTCCAGTGAATACAAGCCCACTCGACCCATTCTTTCATCATATGTCAGTCGCGCCATCCAGGGAATTAACCTGGTGAACCTACGCTACACTCCCTCAATAGCAATAATGTCCTTCCTCAAATTAGGTGACCAGAATTGCATTCCGTACTCCAAGTGCGGTCTCACCAGGGCTCTGCACAACTGCCCCTTTTCCTAATATGACACCATTCAGTTAATAATCTGCCTCCCTGTTCTTGCCATCAAAGTGGATAACCTCACATTTATCGACATTATACTGCATCTGCCAAGCTCACTCACCCAACCTATCCAAGTCACCCTACAGCCTCATAGCATCCTCATTGCAGCTCACACTGCCACCCAGCTTTGTGTCATCTGCAAACTTGGAGATGTCACATTTAATTCCCTTGTCCAAAATGTTAATATATATTGTAAATAACTGCGGTCCCAGCACCGAGCCTTGCGGCACCCCACTAGCCACGGCCTGCCATTCTGAAAAGGACCCGTTAATTCCAACTCTTTGACTCCTGCCTGCCAACCAGTTCTCTATCCATGTCAATACTCTACCCCCAATACCATGTGTTCTAATTTTGCACACTAATCTCTTGTGTGGGACTCCTCAAAGACTTTTTTTAAAGTCCAGATACACCACATCCAATGGCTCCCCTTATCCATTCTACTCGTTGCATCCTGAAAAAATTCCAGAAGATTAGTCAAGCATGATTTCCCCTTCATAAATCCATGCTGTGCATCTTCCCCACTCTCGATGTAAGGCTAACTGGTCTATAATCCCCATCTTCTCTCTCCTTTCTTTCTTAAAAAGTGGAGTCACATTGGCTACCCTCCAGTCCACAGAAACTGATCCAGATTCAAGAGAACATTGGAAAATAATCACCAATGCATCCACGATTTCTAGCGTCTCCTCTTGAGAACTCTGGGATGCAGACCATCAGGCCCTGGGAATTTATCTACCTTCAGTCCCAACAGTTTACCAAACACCATTTCCTGACTATTGTGGATTCCCTTCAGTTCCTCCCTCCCACTTGACCCTCGGTCCCCTAGTATTTCTGGGAGATTGTGTCTTTATTAGTGAAGACTGTTTAACTGTTCTGCCATTTCCTTGTTTCCCATTATAAAACAAAATTGAAGCATTACACTGCTGGTGGTGAAATGACTGAGTATGTGTGTGGTGTGTTATACTCTGGACCAAGGCAGCAACATGTTATTGGCTGGGCTGCCTGACTTACATCATCATTGGCACGGTGCTCATTCCCATTCTTTGCACAACACGTACAGTACTTTGATTGTTCACCAAGTCTGTTTTTGTTTGTAAGAAAAATATACCTAACTATTTTTGCATCTAAATCTAACCTGAAAAGGTCAAATGGAAGTAAGTCATTTAAACTGGGAACTGCTTGTCCAAGAGCAGGAATAAAGCTCCACCAGGGCTTTTCCGGTTTTGCTGCCTCACAGTGCCAGGGATCCGGGTTTGATCCTGACCACGGGTGCTGTCTGTGTGGAGTTTGCACGTTCCCCCTGTGACCATGTGGTTTTCCTCCGGGTGCTCTGGTTTTCTCCCACTTCCCAAAGACGTGCTGGTTTGTAGGGTAATCGGCCTCTGTAAACTGCCTCTAGTGTGTAGGAGTGCATGCAAAAGTGGGATAATGTAGAACTAATGTGAACGGGTATTTGATGGTCAGCGTGGACTCGGTGGGCCGAAGGGCCTGTTTCCATCAATCATTGAACGAGTGAACGAATGAATGAACAAATGAATCGATCGATCGATCAATCAGCCTCTGTTTCTAATTTAATGGGTCTTTTAAAATTATTATGGTGTAGACCAACCTGTTGTCCTACACTCCTGTAACCCTAGTTTACACTGTAAGCACCCTTTATAACATCTTTGTTCTTTATTTTTAGTCTTCCGGTCGCTGGATACTTCGTACGCGGTATCGCAGACGCCCTCTGGTCAGTGCCGCCTGGCCCCTCTCATTCAGGTGATTCAGGACTGCAGCCACCTGTATCACTACACTGTAAAGCTAATGTTCAAACTCCACTCGTGTAAGTACCCACGATTCTGCAACACCTTGTAAATATCTGATGAAACTGGAGACTGCAAAAAGAATAAATAGAGCATAGAAGAGTACAGTACCTCAACAGGCCATTTGGCCCACAATGTCTGTGCCGAACATGATGCCAAGACTAAGCCTGTCATCATAGAGTTACACAGCATGGAAACAGCCAACTTGACCACACCGAACAACATGCCCCATTTACACTAGTCCCACCTGCCTGCATTTGGCCTATATCTGTCTAAACCTATACTATCCATGCACTGTACCTGAACAAATGTTTTTAAATGCTGTTATATTATCTGCCTCAGTTACCTCCTCTGGCAGCTTGTTCCATACACCCACCTCTCTATGTTTGGCATCGATTACAATCTCTGGACAAACCACTCAACTCTGGGTTCATAATTGGACATTCTAATCCAGATCCAACTTTGTAAAGACACCCTTATTTTTTTGCTTTCCCCTTAACAGACTGCAAAATTTTCCTTTCACCTTTACCAAGAGCCTTGGGCTGCCTTGCCAACATGGAGGTCACCACAGAGTCCTCGGTTGAAATTTGTTTGTTGAAGGCAGATGAATAATTAGCGTTGTGTTGTAAATAAGCCTAAATAAAATTGCATCGCGCAACACATCGAGAGAAAATTATTCCACATCCTCAATTTACATGTTAACTTTGCAGCAAACATGTCATTAGTGCGACAGCTTATATAACATAATAGTAAGTGCTCACAGCTAAGGCTTCATAGTAAACAGAGCTGATTGCAGCACAATGTAATAAAAAGGACCTGCAGATGCTGGTTTATACCAAAGATAGACACAAATTGCTGGAGTACCACAGCAGGTCAGGTAGCATCTCCAGAGAAAATGGATAGGTGATGTTTTGGATCAATTACACCACAAGCTGTCTTATAGTGGTGTTGAGCTCTGTTAAGCTGCTGCCGCACCAATTGACTGGTTAGGTTGAGCACCGTAAGACCAGCAGTCATGGGCAAGTTTCCAGAGAGTGCTCTGTCCAAGTGGATGGACTGCAGGGTTTAGGGAGGTGTGCTTCTATTGAGTATGAATATCTAAAGTAAATTCAATGCCAGCGTGATTTTCATGCAGTGTTGTTGACTCCTGGTGTGAGTTAGTGGCACACGGTAGATTTCAGTGCTGCCCCTGTGGAAAGAAGCTGGTGTTGATTTGGATATACAAGGAACTATACATACTGGAATCTTGAGCAAACTACAAAGTGCTGGAGTAACTCAGCAGTTCAGGCGGCTTTTGTGGAGGGAATGACCAGAGGATATTTTGGGTCAGGACCTTCTTCGGGGTCTTCTTTGAAAAAGGGTCCCAACTTGGAAACCTCCCCTTACCAGTATCCACCTATCACTTGCCTTTGTTCTATCCTCACATTTTTTTCCAGCTTTCTCACCCCTTCTACACAAGTCTGAAGAAGGGTCCTGACCTGAAACGTCATCTGTCCATTACCTCCACAAATGCTGTCTGACCCCGCTGAGTTACTCCTGCGTTTTGTGTTTTGGTCGTGTTATGGTGCAGTATTAGAAATTAATGTTTTAATTTAGAGATACAATGCGGATACAGGCCCTTCGACCCACGGAGTCCATGCTGACCAGCGATCGCCCCGTACACTAGCATTATCTTACACACTATGGACAATTTACAATTTTTAGCGAAGCCAATGAACCCACAAACCTGTACGTCTTTGGAGTGTGGGAGGAAACCGGAGCACCCGGAGAAAACCCACGAGGTCACAGGGAGAATATACAAACTCCGTACAGACAGCCCCCGTAGTCAGGATCGAACCTAACACTGTAAGGCAGCAGCTCTACCGTTGCACCATTGTGCTGCCCGAAGTGTTTAGCAGTATGATGGGTGAGGAATGGACAGGCTAGTAGGTGATGTGTGGAGCCAGCTGGGGAGGAGATGACCGCAGATAGAAGTGGGAGGGGGTAAGGATGTGATATTTTGTTCCACATTCCAACATCTGCAATCTCTCTTTAACTTCTTGACCTTTGATTGAAAGCTGAGCAGGGAATTGTCTGGAAAAACTGGTTTGGCCTGTTCATGGTGTGATGCTGGGACACACTCATGTGATGTGTGGGAGGGAGTCCATTCTTCCTCAATAAATCATTCATTAGCACATATCTGGTGTTGCATCACTTCCCCCATCCTTGCTCTACCAGCTTAATTTCTCACCTCCTTCCTGCAGCATCTATTGTCCCTGCCACAACCTCTCCCTACTTTTCCTCCTTCCTCTCGCAAATCTGTTTCACGATGAATGCAATAGTTTAGTTTAGTTTAGAGACATAGCATGGAAACAGGCCCTTCGGCCCAGCGAGTCCACGCCGACCAGCGATTTCCGTACACTAGTTCTATGCTGCACCCTAGGAACAATTTACAGAAGCCAATTAACCTACAAACCTGTACATCTTTGGAGTGTGGGAGGAAACCGGAGTATCCAGAACACGCGCAGTCACAGGGAGAACGTACAAACTCCGTACAGACAGCACCCGTAGTCAGGATCGAACCTGACACTGTAAGGCAGCAACTCTACCGCTGCGCCACTGTGCTGCCCGAAGTGTTTAGCAGTACGATGGGTGGGGAATGGACAGGCTAGTAGGTGATTTGTGGAGCCAGCTGGGGAGGAGATGACGGGCAGATAGAAGTGGGAGGGGGAAAGGATGTAATATTTTGTTCCACATTCCAGCATCTGCAATCTCTCTTTATCTGAAGAAGGGTTTCGGCCCGAAACGTTACCTATTTCCTTCGCTCCATAGATGCTGCTGCACCCGCTGAGTTTCTCCAGCATTTTTGTGTACCCTCTCTTTATCTTCTTGACCTTTGATTGAAAGCTGAGCAGGGAATTGTCTGGAAAAACTGGTTTGGCCAGTTCATGGTGTGATGCTGGGACACACTCATGTGAACTTCTTCTTCTTGCGTATGGCGTGCACAGCCTAAAGTTGTAGGACAACTTGTTCTATTTGATCTTATTTGATTGTGCACAGCGGGTTGATTGCATTCGTCGAAACAGGGCGGACCACGTGAAGGTTGCAATCTCCCACACCACTCGTGTGATGTGTGGGAGGGAGTTTGTTCTTCCTTAACAAATCATTCATCAGCACATATCTGGTGTTGCATCACTTCCCCCATCCTTGCTCTACAATTTCTCACCTCCTTCCTGCAGTCTATTGATCAGCCATGATCACATTGAATAGGCTCGAAGGGACGAATGGCCTACTCCTGCACCTATTGTCTATAGTCCCTGTCACTGCCACAACCTCTCCCTACTTTTCCTCCTTCCGCTCGCAAATCTGTTTCACTATGAATGCAATAGTTTAGTTTAGTTTAGAGACATAGCATGGAAACAGGCCCTTCGGCCCAGCGAGTCCGTGCCGACCAGCGATTCCCATACACTAGTTCTATGCTGCACCCTAGGGACAATTTACAGAAACCAATTAACCTACAAACCTGTACATCTTTGGAGTGTGGGTGGAAACCAGAGCACCCAGAGAACGCACACAGTCACAGGGAGAACGTACAAAATCCATACAGACAGCACCCGTAGTCAGGATCAAACCAGGGTTTCTGGTGCTGTATGGTAGCAACTCTACCGTTGCGCCACCATGTCGCACAATGGACCCTCCAACACCTGTTCAGTGAAGTACTACCGGACTGTAAAAGATTACCATGATTGCCAGCGTTACAACAATTTACTAAATAGTTCAAGAGGGCAATAGAAGTCAGATATATGTTCATGGTATGCTTGCCGTGGAGTCGCTGTCGAGAACAAAGGGACCCGGGGGGTGGGGCGCCAAGAATGAAGAGAGACCATTGGGCTTCATGGAATAGTTTGTAACCCTGTCGGTGCCCTATACATAGCGACTCTATGCATACTTGTGTGTGGTTTACAAAACAAAGACTTTCATTGTGACATGTCACATGTGATAATAAAATATCATTAATTCATTCAATTTTTAGTAGGACCAAATGAATGCACATGACTTAAATTGTGTTAATGTTTACCTTAAACAGGTCTGTCGGCTGAGACGCTGCAAGGACATAGGGACCGATTCTACGATGAATTTCACAGGTACCGAAGAATTTTCTTACAATTTTAGGTAAATAAAATCATGCGGAAAATCGACAGGGTAAATGCACAGAGGTTTTTGTAACCCGATGTAGGGGAATCAAGAACCAGATGATATAGGTTTAAGGTAAGAGGGGAAAGATTTAATAGGACCCTGAGGGGTAATTTTTTCACTCAGAGGGCATCAAAGGTTATGGTGATAAGGCAGGAGAATGGGTTTGAGGAGGAAGGTTTGATCAGCCATGATTGAATGGCGGAGTAGACTCGATTGGCCGAGTGGTCTAATACTGCTCCTATGTCTTATGGTCTTATGGGTGATAGGTAAATGGAATGAGCTACCAGAGGAGGACGTTGAGGCAGGTACTACAACAACATTTACAAAACATTTGGACATGTGCATGATTAGGAAATGTTCAGAGGGATATGGGCCAATTGTGGGCAAAAGGGACTAGCTTAGATGGGACATCTTGGTCAGCGTGGACGAGTTGGTCTGAAGTTTCCGTGCTATATGATTCTATGGCTCTAATCTTAACAAACCAGAAATAGGTCCCGTCTGGAAACGTTCGTCGAGGCACGTTTTCTGGCAGGATAGATGGGTGAGAGATTAAACCTTCTGTCATGTGCAATATTGCATATGCTGTGGGCTGCAGATCTTTGCTAAATTTGAACAATGGAGCAGCAAGGAAGGAAAGTTTGTATAATATTTTCATACTAATTGTGTGCGGAATTATGCAGAAAGATCTGTGCAAAGCCTGCAGTGGCTTCCACATAATCAACGTCACAACTAAAGACTATATGCACCTCCTCTCAGCATCAAGCTCATTGTACCTTTATGGTGTTTATAGGTCATTTAGTACAGAAATAGGCCCTTTGGCCCATCATGTCCATGCCAACCATCTAATACCTATCTGATAATTCCATTTATCAGCAGACAGTCTGTAGTTAACTATGCCTTAAAGAGAGAGATACAGCATGGGAGCAAGCCCTTTGGCCCATCGTGTCCACACTGACCATCAAGGATGATAAATCTGTGGAATTATTTTTTAAGGGGGAGATTAACAGATTCTTGATTTGTAAGGGTATCAGGGGTTGTGGGGCAAAGGCAGGGGAATGGCATTGAGAGGGAAAGATAGATCAGTCATGATTGAATGGCGGAGTAGACTTGATGGGCCGAATGGCCTTATCGTGCTCCTAGAACTTATGAATTTATGAAGCACCCATTTACACTAATCCCACACTAATCAATCCAACTTTATTCTCCCCATATTGTCATTAATTACCCCCAGATTCTATCACTCAACTACACATAAAGGGCAATTTACAGTGACCAATAAACCTTGCAGGTACTATAACAGCATTTAAAAGACACTTGGGTACCTGTATAGGAAAGCTTTAGAGGGATGTGGGCCAAACATGGGTAAATGAGACCAGCATGAATGGGACATCTTGATCGTCCTGGACGAGTTGGGCCGAAGAGCCTGTTGCTGTGTGTTTCTATGATTCTATAAACCCGTGTGTCTTTGGGATGCAGGGGAAAACCAGAGTACCTGGAGGAACCCACGCAATCCCAGGGAGAATGTGCAAACTCCACTCAGACAGCACCCAAGGCCAGGTTCGAACCTGGGTCCCTGGTGCTGTGAGGCAGCAGCTCTACCAACTGCGTCACTGCGCCGCCCTTGTTGAATTGTGCCTTGTCATGAAGCAGCATTTAGCACTTACATGACAATCTCCTTGTTTACGCAGTAGGTTCGTGCTAAGTTCACCTTTGACCTTCACCACCAACTTCCATCCGGCACTCAAATACACCTGGACCATTTCCGACACTTCCCTACCATTCCTTGACCTCACTATCTCCATCGCAGGTGATAGACTTCTTACCGACATCCATTACAAACCTACCGACTCCCATGGCTATCTGGACTACACTTCTTCCCACCCTGCTTCTTGTAAGGACTCCATCCCCCACTCCCAATTCCTCCGTCTATGCCGCATCTGCTCCCAGGATGAGACGTTCCACACCAGGGCATCCGAAATGTCCTCATTCTTCAGGGAACGGGGGTTCCCCTCCTCCACCATAGATGAGGCTCGCACCAGGGTCTCTGCCATACCCCGCAACACTGCTCTCTCTCCCCATCCCCCCACTCACAACAAGGGCAGAGTCCCCCTAGTCCTCACCTTTCACCCCACCAGCCGTCACATACAACAAGTGATCCTCCGTCAGTTTCGCCACCTCCAACGTGACCCCACCATTCGCCACATCTTCCCATCTCCCCCCATGTCTGCCTTCCACAAAGACCGCTCCCTCCGTAACTCCCTTGTCAATTCTTCCCTTCCCTCCCGTACCACCCCCTCCCCGGGTACTTTCCCTTGCAACCGCAAGAGATGCAACACTTGTCCCTTCACCTCCCCCCTCGACTCCATTCAAGGACCTAAGCAGTCGTTCCAGGTGTGACAGAGGTTCACCTGCATCTCCTCCAACCTCATCTATTGCATCCGCTGCTCTAGATGTCAGCTGATCTACATCGGTGAGACCAAGCGGAGGCTTGGCGATCGTTTCGCCGAACACCTCCGCTCGGTCCGCATTAACCAACCTGACCTCCCGGTGGCTCAGCACTTCAACTCCCCCTCCCATTCCGTATCTGACCTCTCTGTCCTGGGTCTCCTCCATGGCCACAGCGAGCAACACCGGAAATTGGAGGAAATGCACCTCATATTCCGCTTGGGCAGTCGACATCCTGGGGGCATGAACATTGAATTCTCCCAATTCTGCTAGCCCTTGCTGTCCCCTCCCCTTCATCAGCCCTCTGGTTGTCTCCTCCCATCCCCCAGCCCTCGGGCTCCTCCTCCGCCTTTTTTCCTTTCTTCTCCCCACCCCCTATCAGTCTGAAGAAGGGTTTCGGCCTGAAACGTTGCCTATTTCCTTCGCTCCATAGATGCTGCTGCACCCGCTGAGTTTCTCCAGCTTTTTTGTGAACCTTGTGTTTAAATAGACATGGGTGTGTGACACAATCTTGAAATTGCTGATATCACCAAATCAGTCATGAACCTGATGAGAGAGATTGTAAATAGACACAAAATGCTGGAGTAACTCAGCGGGACAGGCAGCATCTCTGGAGAGAAGGAATGGGTGACGTTTTGGGTTGAGACCCTGCTTCAGATTGTAAAGGATTTTGGAAAGATACTTGGGGAAAGTACTTTTTAGTGAATAAGTTTAGTTTAGTTTAGAAATACAGCACGGATTTATTCCTGATTTATTGGAAGAAGTAATGAATATTAAAGCTGATACACAAAAATTAATATCATATTTATATAATAGTATTTTAAATATAGATTTACCTGCGACTGAGGTAATTAGAGAAGAGTGAGAACGGGAATTAACAATAAAAATTACGATGGTTACATGGGAAAAGTATTTGACATATATTCACAAATGTTCGATTAATGTAAGACATAATCTAATTCAATTTAAAATTTTACATAGATTGTATTACTCAAAAATAAGATTAAATAAATTTTACCCAAATATATCCCCCACTTGCGATAAATGTTTAATCCAAGATGCAACTATAACACACTCTTTTGTTTCCTGTATAAAACTTCATAGATTTTGGAGTGACATTTTTGAAATATTCACAAAATTATTTAAGATAAAAATGGAACCTAATAATGAATTGATTATATTTGGGGTAATGGAAGATGGGAATAAACTGAATCCATCTCAAAAATTATTTTTTAATTATGGTTTAATAATAGCTAAAAAATTAATATTGAAATTTTGGAAAAATACACCAATTCCAACGCTTAAAATGTGGATTGCAAGTATGTTGGACACCGCACATCTTGAGGAAATGCAATTCCGCCTAATAGATAAATTTGACCAATTCACAACGAGTTGGTCTCCATTTGTCGTCTTTTTGGAATCATGTGGTGCAACACAATTGTAAAAGTTAACTCGTGACTGGGCGAGGGATGGTCAAGATTATAAATAAGATCTCCTTACTTCTTTTTTTCTTTCTCTTTCTTTTTCTTCTTTTATTTTCTTTTTTCTATTTTCTATTTCTTAACTTTCTTCTTTCACTCTCTATTTTCCTTTTTCACACACTATATATCTCACATTTTTCTATTTTTCATTATCTAACTTATTTTTCTTTTTCTCCTTTATTATAAAAATAAGAAGCTGTACATAACATGCATTATGAAAATATGATTGTATACAATTGTACTTACTTCTAATAAAGAAAAAAGAAAAAAGAAAAAAGAAATACAGCACGGAAACAGGCCACTGAGTCCACATCGACCACCAATCCCCGCACCCTAACACTATCCTACACACACCAGGGATGATTTACAATTTTACTGAAGCCAATTAGCCAACAAACCTGTACCTCTTTGGAGTGTGGGAGGAAACCGGAGCACCCGGAGAAACCCCACGCGGTCACAGGGAGAACGTGCAAACTCCAAACAGACAACACCCATAGTCAGGATCGAATCCGGGTCTCTAGCGCTGTGAGGCAGCAACTCTACTGTTGCGCCACCGTGCTGCCAAGTATGAAGTTATTCATTATAATGCACGCAAAATAAAAATGATTTATGGACATGATGCAGAGATGATTTAATTTTGCTGTCTCTCATTTTATTGCAGTCTAAAGAGTTTCTTCAGTCGTTCTCGTGACATGTTGTATTTCAAACGTCTCATCCAGATCCCCAAATTGCCCGAGGTACGGGAATTCTGCAGAAAAATAGCGCAAAGTATTTGTGAATGAAGCCTTTATCTGATCAAATTTCTTATAAACTACTGGCTGCCATTATATTTGCTGAAGATTTTACTCAGATTACACTTTTAAGAGTTTAATGTGGCACTCACCATTTTGCAGCTCCGGGAAGTCATTAATTCTACCCATTTCCATGTGTTTTGCAGAGCAAAATAATATTTTAAATAATTTCACGTGTAGACTATAATAAATGTAAACAGTCTGTTAATGTTATTGGTATTTAATTATTTCATTCCAATTTGCGATTAGTATTATTTGATGTTACACTTCTATTTATTTTGTACCCATCTTTTCTGAATCCAGATCAGGGAATCGGGTTTATAATCTGTATCAAAGTCTGCAAGAAATTGCAGAGTTGTAGATGTAGCCCAGACCATCACACAGAGCTGACTCCCCATCTACAATTCATGCGCCCTCAAATAAACAGCCCACACAATCAAAGACTTGTCCCACCCTGGTCACTCTTTCTTCCTGCTGTCGTTGGGTATAAGGTACAGAAGTCTCAGGAACAGCTTCATCCCCTCTGTTATCAGACTCCGGAACGGTCCTTCCGTAAGCTGGGGTACTGTCCATTTCACTTCCACCTCATTGCGGACATTGGACTTTATCTCTGGAATTGGTGATCCACTATAATCTGCACTCCGTATCTTCCCCTTTGCTCTACCTATTGTACTTGAGTTTGACTTGATTGTATTTATATATAGTATTATTTAATCTGATTGGTTGATGATTCAAAACTTCTGAGTTACAGCTACCAGGATTTTCTTCACTGTCACCTACCTTTAGACGTGGTGACCAGAATATAGGGAAAGTCCTACCCATTTATAGCAATACAGTCATAGAGTGATACAACGTGGAAACAAACCCTTCGGCACAACATTCCCACTCCAGCCTACCTGTCTAACTGTTTCTTAAACATTGGAATAGTCCCAGCCTCAACTACCTCCTCTGGCAGCTTGTTCCATACACCCACCACCCTTTGTGTGAAAAAGGTACCCCTCAGATCCCTATTAAATCTTTTCCCTTTCACCTTAAACCCATGTCCTCTCGTCCTCAATTCACCTACTCTGCGCAAGAGACTGTGCATCTACCCGATCTATTTCTCTCATGATTTTATACACCTCTACAAGATCACCCCTCATCCTCCTGCGCCCCAAGGAATAGAGTCCCAGCCTACGCAACCTCTCCCTGTAGCTCAGACCCTCAAGTCCTGGCAATATCCTTGTAAATCATCTCTGTACCCAGCTTGACAACATCTTTCCTATAACATGGTGCCCAGAACTGAACACAATACTCTAAATGCGGTCTCACCAAAGTCTTATACAACTGCAACTTGACCTCCCAACTTCTATACTCAATACTCTGACTGATGATGGCCAATGTGCCAAAAACCTCTTTGACCACCTTATCTACCTGCAACTCCACCTTCAAGGAACGATGCACCTGCACTCCTAGATCATTCAGCTCTACAACACTCCCCAGAGCCCTACCATTCACTGGGTAGGTCCTGCCTCTGTTAGACTTCCCGAGATGCAACACCTCACATTTCTCTGTGTTAAATTCCATCACCCATTCCTCAGCCCACCTGGCCAATCGATCCAGATCCTGCTGCAATTTTTCACAACCATCTTCACTATCTGCAAAACCACTAACTTTTGTTAGCAAACTTGCTAAACCAACATTTAATTTAATTAAACCACCATTTACATGTAATTCACAGAGCCAAAGATAAATATTAATATTTTTGGACAAAATATAGATGTGTAACATTCTCCTTTTGGCAGAGTCCACCAAATTTTTTGAGAGCTTCTGCCCTGGCAGAGCATGTGAAACCAGTGGTGATAATTTCTGATGAAGCCCCGACAGATGACATAGAGGAACCGGAGAGTCTCATCGAGGTTTCCGCTGCTCCAGTGACTGAATCCCAGGTAAGAGACAGATTTTGCAACAAGACCCTCCCGGCAAATAATCTTTGCTGGCCTTGAAATAAGTGTAGCAGATTTTGAAGATGTCTAAAGTAAGACCACAAACAAAATCCTTAGAAAGAAGAGGCTGGGGAAGAATGAATGATGGAGTGTGAGTGTTTAATTTAGAGATACAGCGTGGAAATGGGCCTTTTGCCCACCGAGTCCATGCCCACCAGCGATCCCTGTACATTAATACTATCCTACACATCAGGTACAATTTAAAGAAGCCAAATTAACCTACAAGCCTGTATGTCGTTGGAGTGTGGGAGGAAACTGGAGCACCCGGAGAAAACCCACGCAGTCACAGGGAGAACGTACAAACTCCGCGCAGAGAGCACCCGTCGTCTGGATCGAACCCGGGTCTCTCGCTCTGTAAAGGCAGCACCTCTACCTCTGCACCACCGTGCCGCTTTTTAAAATATTAAATTAATGAGTACTTAACAGATTCAGTGAATGTGACTAAATAAGGTTATAGATCAGTAATGAGGCGGGTGAGATATGCTTTTTCCCAGCATGGAAATATCAAAGACTAGTGGGAATAACTTTAAGATGAAAGGAACAAAGTTTAAAGGAGATGTATGGGGCACTTTTTTTTCCAGAGGGTGGTGAGTTGGCTGGAATGCGCTGCTGGGGGTGATTGTGGGGTCAGATATGATAGCGGTGTTTAGGAGACTTCTGGATAGGCACATAGATGTGCAGGGAATGGAGGGATATGGATCATGTGCAGGCAGATAAGAGTTGGTCTTGGCATCATGTTCAACACAACCACTGTGGGCCGAAGGGCCTTTTTCTGTGCTGTACTGTTCTACGTTTTATTAACTGCTTTTGCTTTTTAGCTTTTTATAGGTAATAAAAAGTTAAGAAACATTTGTATATTAAAAAGCTGAACATCTTTTCTTCTAGAATTTGGTGGATGTGGACATTTTCGATGCTGCTTTTGGACCTCCAACTAAAAATGGTTTTGAGAAAGATGAACGGTAAGCTGAGCTTTGGCAATGAACGGCTGGGTGCAGTAAGATATGTTTTTGCTTCCATTTGACATATCCTTTTGTGCGATTTACTGCAGAAACCTTCAAATTGACAATCTGAAGAAGGAAGTGGAGATGCTGAAAGTTGAGCTGGAAAGAGTAAAGTCTGAGGTAGGGCCTTCTGCATGAACTTCAACATGAACTTCGAGGGGGGGGGGGGGTCAATGAGTCAGGTAAATGCAATGGGTAAAAATAAATTCTTTCAAAGTTTGCTTTAATGTTGGGAAAATCCAATCAAATTCCAGGCCTCTCTTAATTACTCAAAGGTGATCTCTCTGAGGAACCCATGTAGAGACTGCACAGCTCCCAATATCCCTGACCTTAATAGTTTATGGTTTAGAGATACAGCGTGGAAACAGGTCCTTCGGCCCACAGAGTCCGCACCGACCAGCGATTCTCGATATAGAAGTCTATTAAATTCCCACAGGCATAATTAGGGCAAAAGGAGAGGCGAAAAGTAGACACTCAAACTGTTTTCCCCTCAGGGTGGAAATGTCAAAGTTGGAGGGCAGAGCTTTAAGGCGATAGGGACAAAGTTTAAAGGAGATGTGCGGGGTAATGTTATACACACAGAGTGG
This sequence comes from Malacoraja senta, assembly GCA_038087875.1. Classification (NCBI taxonomy): domain Eukaryota; kingdom Metazoa; phylum Chordata; class Chondrichthyes; order Rajiformes; family Rajidae; genus Malacoraja; species Malacoraja senta. The sequence goes on from CM075980.1 coordinate 23,010,351, forward strand.
TGGGTGCCAGGGCTGGCAGTGGAGGCAGATATGATAGTGGGATTTAGCAGGCTTTTGCATAGGCACGTGGATATGGAGTGATATGGATCGCATGCAGGCAGAGATCAGTTTACCTTGGCATCATGTACAGCACAGACATTGTGGGTCAAAGAGCCTGTTCCTGTGCTGTACTGTTCTGTAGAAAGGAACGGCAGATGCTTGTTTATACCGAAGACAGGCACAAAGTGCTGGAGTAACTCAGTGGGTCAGGCAGCATCTCTGGAGAACGGATAGATGATGTTTGGGGTCAGAACCCTCCTGTCTACATTTGACTGTCTGGTGTCCTGATTCATTGTATGGCAATGTTGCTGCATGCAGCCTGGTTGTCGTAGTTGCCTATAAAAGAGCAGTGGTGACACGTGCAGCATTGTGAAGCACTTGGAGGCATCCCGCGTGTATGGAAGAAAATGTCCTGGCAGAAGCAGCTGATGTTGGTATTATGTTGTCGCCAGGCCCAGAAGTACATCGCACAACTGAAAGCCCAGATTAACGGCCTGGAAACGGAGCTGGAGGAAACCCGCAAGCTGAAGCAGAAGGCGCTGGTCGACAACGAGGAGCTGAGGGACGAGCTGGAAAACCTGCGGAAGCAGAAAGGCGACGTGGATAAAACGGAGTTCCTGCTCGTGGAGACAGAGAGTGAGTTCCGCCATGTTCGTTATGGAGCAGTGGCTGGTGTTTGCAACAGAGGCTGATCCAATGGGTGGGGCGCTCCCATTCAATTGACAGCACATGATGCACAATAACACTGGCCTGTGTTAGCCCACTTACACACCCACTCCCTACACACAAGGGGCAATTTACAGAGGGTCAATTAATCTACAAATCTTTGGGATGTTGGAGGAAGCCAGAGAACTCAGTGGAAACACACACGGTTCAGTGAGAATGTGCAAGTTCCACATCGCAGGGGTGGTGCAGTGGTGGAGTTGCTGTTTCACAGGACCAGGGACCCGGGTTCGATCCTGATCATGGGTGCTGCCTGTACGACATTTGTATGTTCTCCCTGTGACCACATGAGTTTTCTCCAGGTGCTCCGGTTTCCTCCCACATTCGAAAGACATGTGAGCTTGTAGGCTATTTGGCTTCTGTAAATTGTCCCTAGTGAGTATGATAGAACCAGTGTACGGGTGTTCGCTGGTGGGCTGAAGGACCTGTTGCCACGCTGCATCTCTAAACTAAGCTAAGCTAAGCTAAACTCTCTTCAGACAGCACCTGAGGTCAGGATCGAACCCCTGGTCTGTGGAACTGTAAGGCAGCAGCTCGACCTGCTGCACCACTGTGCCGCCCCTGCGCTACTGCTCCTACTTAATGATATCTGTGCATTTTTCCATATTCTAACATATCCCTGCATATTTTTCACTTCCATTCATAATCACCAAGGAGTGAAGATTTTTGATGCTTAGGTTTCAACCTATCTCATACACGTCCTATTGATTACGCAGCTGAGACCTGGTATTGTATAGAATAGCATTTGGATTTCATGCACTTCAATATATGGTAAAAACATGTCATTAGTAAGTGACTGACATAGAGAGGATTTTGACCATAGAGGAGATTCTTGAGTCTGTTTAAGGACTTGATTTTAATCGTACTAACCTATCTTATAGAAACTTCCAAAGATAGGCACAAAAAGCTGGACTAACTCAGCGGGTCAGACAGCACCTCTGAAGAAAATGAACAGGTGACGTTTTGGGTCGAGATCCTTCGTCTCACCTGAGTCGACCCGAAACGTCGCCTATTCCTTTTCTCCAGAGATGCTGTCTGACCTGCTGAGTTACTCAATCTTTTTGTGTCTTTCTTCGATTTAAAACCTACATCTGAATTTCTTTCCTACACGTTGTTCGGATTTCCATTTCCTTTGAGTCACAGAAAGGATTTCACAAAAAGGAAAAGATAATTAAAAAGCACTGAAATCCATTATCATCCAAAGCTGGAAATTCTAGATTCTAGTCTGTTTCATTCAGGAATTTGAGTATTTGTCTGTGTTATGTACATCTACTGTAGATATAAGCAACAGGAAATAAGGAAAACAAGTGGGCAGAATGCCATTGAGAATGCAGACGACCCTAATTTTGCATATGTAAATGTGATAATTATCACAGTGCGATAATTGATGGAAATATCCTTGACCCTGAGGATGTATATGAAGTATTTATTGGTTGGCTTTTGTTTTTAGTCACAATGAGTCCAACCACAGAAGAGTAGTTAGCTGTCCTGCCACCTAGTATCTATTCTGGCCTGAACAAGTGAGCGTATCAGATAAAATGTGTAGGAAGGAACTGCAGATGCTGGTTTTCACCAGAGATGGCCGCAAAAAAGCTGGAGTAACTCAGCAGGTCAGGCAGCTTCTCTGGAGAAAATGAATAGGTGACGTTTCGGGTCGAGACCCTTCTTCCGAGATGCTGCCTGACCCGCTGAGAACAGGTCCATTTCTGGATTCTGTTGTTCTTCTGAGAGTACAAGTTACGTGGAAGCCTCAGAAAGCTCACTAATTATCAACAGAAAGACACCCGCTAAAACCTATCGTCTTAATTTAACACCAGCTCCATCCAGTTTCACTTCAATGTCGCTTAATTTGCTTTTGCAGAGAAAGTCCAAGCGAACGAGCAGCGCTACAACAAACTAAAAGAAAAGCACAGCGATCTTGTCAACACTCACGCAGAGCTCCTCAGAAAGGTACGAGAATCCTTGCACTGGGCACAACCATGTGAAAACGAGCAGTTACGTTTGCGTAGGAAGGAACTGCAGATGCTAGTTTAACATCAAGATAGACACAAAATGCTGGAGTAACTCAGAGGGACATGCTTCTCTAACTTCAAGTAACCCTTGCTTTCCTTCTCTCTCCAACCCCCCGTTTCCCAGTTCTCCGACTAGTCTTACTGCTACCGACTACATTTTATCGCTGTTTCCTTTGTTGTTTATCTTCTCCCAGCTAACAATCACCTATTCTACATTATCTTCTCCCAGCTAACAATCACCTATTCTACATTTTCCTGTCTGATCTCCATTCCCTTTGTCCTATTTTCACACCTTACACGTCCTTATCTATGTGTCTCCCTAACCTCTGACATCAGTCTGAAGAAGGGTCTCACACAAAACGCCACCCATTCTTTTTCTCTAGAGATGCTGCCTGTCCCGCTGTGTTACTCCAGCATTTTGTGTCCAACTGGAGTTATTTTTGTGCTTGACTGGAGCACATTTTGTTAGCAGTGAACCTTTTGCATGTGTGTTCCTTGTGTCAGGTTAAGGTGTGTTCCTGGTTCCCAACAGGAAGTTTGACTGAGCTTTCTCTCTCTCACTTGGTTGTGGCCATTTACACTTGCTTCGTTTAGTTTATTATTGTCACGTGTACCAAGGTAGAGTGAAAAACTTTTTTGTTGCGTCAGCGGAAAGACTACACTTGATTACAGTCAAGCCGTCCACAGTGTATAGGATACAGGATGAAGGGAATAACATTTAGTGCAGGATGAAGTCCAGTAAAGTCTGATTAAAAATAGTTTGAAGGTCTTTAATGAGGTAGATGGTAGGTCACGACTGCTCTCTAGTTGGTCGGATGGTTCAGTTGCCTGATAACAGCTGGGAAGAAACTGTCCCTGAATCTGGAGGTGTGCCTTTTCACACTTCTGTACCTCTTGCCTGATGGGAGAGGGGAGAAGAGGGAGTGACTGGGGTGAGACTCATCCTTGGTTTTTGTTTTTGAATGTGCATGCTTGGATATTTGTATTAATGTTGCAGATATTTAGAGGTGATTTGGACTTAGGCTTGGATTATTTCTAATTCCTGCAGCAATCCTTTGAAATGAAACCACCCTTGAAATCAAACCATGTTTGGAAATGGGAACAATTTCCTTCTCTTATTCTGTTGACTGGAATTTATTGTTGAAAGCATTTCAACATGTTCGAAGATGTTGAAAACAGATGAAACTGAACAGATTGCACATTGCTGAAGATGTTTCCCAATTAATTGCACCTATTCAAACTTGCCCAGGGGCTGTTGTGGAAGGTGGGGTGACTGGTTCAGACAGCTGGTTTACAATGCAAAATTTGTGCAATATTTGTTAATTGTTTGGGTGTGATAAGAAAAGTCGGCTGAAATATTTATCTGGTTGTAAATGTTTCCTGGAGAATGAAAGTACTCGCACACACCTTAGTTCCTTGTTTGAGAAGGAACTGCAGATGCTGGAAAATCGAAGGTAGACAAAAATGCTGGAGAAACTCAGCGGGTGAGGCAGCATCTATGGAGCGAAGGAAATAGGCAACGTTTCGGGCCGAAACGTTGCCTATTTCCTTCGCTCCATAGATGCTGCCTCACCCGCTGAGTTTCTCCGGCATTTTTGTCTACCTTAGTTCCTTGTGATGTGTCATGTCGTGGAATGCAGCCTAGGGGCCTGCTGCTTTGCTGCCTGTGGTGGGATTCAAACTGGAACCTTGACATTGTCAGCCTCTGGAAACCACAGCTGACTCTTAACCTGTTTACCCGGTTTCATCATGGCGACAGGAGAAGATGGTGAAGTTTCCAAACTGCAGGAGCAAGTCTCCCACCTTCCCGTCAAATCTGGGCACCAGACTTTGTTAGTCATTGAGTCATACCAGGGGCAGAAAACCCGGGGGGGGGGGGGCAGAGGGGACACGTCCCCTCCATGTTTTGAGAGGTGGGGAACATCCCCCCCCAAGTTTTTGTAATCCGGATTTTAAAACCCGGTGAAATCTCCGCTTTCCGCGAGACAGTGGGGATGGGACTGAAGATCGAGGGCGCCGATTGGACGAGAGAGACGTCGGTCAGCAGGCAATGGGGGGGCGGGACATGATTCAGCGCGATGATTGGAGGAGGGAGGAGTAGGGGGGTGGTACTGAGGATAGAGCGCAGTGATTGGAGGAGGGAGACGTGGCACAGACCTGCGCCTCATCCGCAGGCAGGATCGATCCCGGCCGGGTCTCCGGAGCTGTCCCGTCCCCACCCGAGTACCCCCCCCCCCCGCGGGTGGCCAGAGAGGTCAGCAGCAAAGATCCTCCGCTATACGATCTTTGGTCGGGAATCAGACGGGCCAGCGCAGAGAAACAGCGATAAACCCAGCTAACTCTGCCTGTCCAGCCAGGTGAGCCTACAGCCTTCTTGGACTTGCGGGAAATATGGCCAGCGCGGAGAAGCAGCGCTGGTATCCCGTCAGTCCAGACAGGGCTGCAGTTAACCCGGTGAGACAGGCAGAGTTGAGCTGCATTTAACACTGGATTGAGCCTCCGAAGCCTCGCGCGTATGTGTGAGTGTGCGCATGCGCGCGCGGCCGCCAAAAAATTGTGTCCCCCGTCCCCTCCATGTTTTGATAGCGAGTTCCGCTCTTGAGTCATACAGAGTGGAAACTGGCCCTTCGGCCCAACTTGCCCATGCCGACCCAGTTGCACTGTCTCCACTAGTCCTGCATTTGGCCCATATCTCTCAGAATGTTGGCTTTGTTAACTGAGACAGTGGTGCAGCTGGTAGAGCTGCTGCTTCACAGTGCCGGAGACCCAGGCTCGATCCTGACATTAGGTTCTGTCTGTGTGGAGTTTGCACGTTCTCCTTGTGACTGCATGGGTTTTCCCCGGGGACTCCTGTTTACTCCCACGTGTGGAGGTTAATGGGCCTCTTGAAATTGCCCCGAGTGTGTCGGGAGTGGATGAGAAAGAACTTGTGTGAGTGGGTGATCGATGGGCGGCGTGGTCTCCATCACTACTGGTGCTCAGAACATCAATATTCACACACAGAGGTGGCGGGGCAATAAGCAGTAAAGATGGTCATTGGTTACAGAAGAGGGAGCTGACCTGGGCCTCTGTGTCTCACGAGATCATCCCGTTTATGGTGCCATCGCAGTCGTACGGAATCTTTGTCCTCAGTAATTCTGAGTCGCAGTAGTTGCTCATGTCCATAATAAAGTTTTTTTATGATTAGAGTAATTACAGTGTGGAAACAGGCTCTTCGGCCCAACCTGCCCACCCCGACCAACATGTCCCATCTACACTAGTTGCACCTGCCTGCGTTTGGCTCATATCCCTCCAAACCTGTCCTATCCAGGTATCTGTCTAAATGTTTCTAAAATGTCACGATAGTTTCTACCTCAACTACCTCCTCCGGTAGTTCGTTCCATCCACCTACAGCCCTTTGTGTGAAAAAGTTACCCCTCAGGTTCCTGTTAAATCTTACCCCCCTCACCTCGATTCACCCACTCTGGGCAAGAGACTTTGTGCGTCCACTCGATCTATTCCTCTCCTGATTTTGTACACAATGGAGTTATTTGTGATTCTCCTGAGCTTATACTGGATTAATAAGCAACTGAAATATTGTACTGTGATAGACACAAAATGCTGGGATTAAATTTGCTTTCTTTTTGTTCGATACATGCAGAGTGCTGAGACAACTAAACAACTGACAGTGACACAGCAGACCCGCGAGGAGGAGACGCGGACTAAACAAGAGCTTGAATTTACCATGGAGGAAGCCAAGAAGGAAGCGGAGATGAAGGTGAGACTCAGTTCTACCATTCAGGTTTCCCATCTCTCATCACGGGAGATGCCTGTCCTGAACAGGCCTCCACAGATGTGGCAATGACCTCAAATGTCAGAATAGTAGCGGACTATAATGATGGCCAATGCTATATTCACTAATGCATATTCTCTTTGTACCGGAGAGATCTTTACAACTTAGTTGGTGTCCAGGGAAATGAGTGAGATCTTGACATCAGGAAAGGTTCAGGGGGCAAAGCTTTAATAGGAACCTGAGCGGCAACTATTTTACACAGAGGGTGGTAGGAGAGTAGTGTGAGTGTATGGAATGAACTGCCAGAGGAGGTAGTTGAGGCATGTACTATATCAACATTATAAAATATTTGGACAGGTGCATGGATAGGACGGGTTTAGAGGGATATGGGCCAATCACAGGCAGGTGGGACTAGTGTAGATGGGACATGTTGGTCGGTGTGGGCAAGTTGGGCCGCAGGGTCTGTTTCCACACTATGTGATTATGATTAATCCTGGCAGCTGGAGACAAGTTACCATTGAGACTTCTGTGTATGCAACGCAATAACAGATCACTGCTTGCACAGTAAATCAACAGACAAACTTAGTTAATATTTAAGCTGATAAATAACCAGTACTTAATTTAAAGACAGCATGCTTGCCGTGGTTACTTCTTACCGGTATCCTCAATGTCGAGACACAGCCCGCTGCTCCTCATCAGCTATCAATGCAATGTTGGCAAAGTATCTCCCTGTATCTCGGTACATGTCACAGGAATAATCCAGTACAGGTTCACCACCGATTTTCCAGAACCCTTTGGTTCCAGTGCCTTGCCATTTTATCCGTTTTGCCAGACCAACAGAGGCACGGCCTTGGGGGGCTGAGATACCCTCTGCAAATTGTCCACGGTAGTCAGCTGTGGGAACGGATCTGCCGGCTCCGGCTGGGCCGGAGTTCCAGAGCCCTCATCGCAGGGGCCAAATTTGAGCCACTGATGAATCCCAATGAGTTTAGTTTAAAGATGTAGCATGGAAACATCCCCTTTGGCCCACCGAGTCCACGCCGACCAGCGATCACCCATACACTACACACTAGGGACAATTTACAATTATTACCAAAGCCAATTAACCCATAAATCTGTGGGTCTCAGTGTGGGAGGAAACCGGAGTACCCGGAAAAAACTCACATGGTCACAGGGAGAATGCACAAACTCCGTACAGACAGCACCCAATGTCAGGATCGACTCTGGTGCTGTAAGGCAGCTACTCCGCCGCTGTGTCACTGTGCTGCCCTAATGGTAACTTGTCACTGGAGTCTGGTGGAACTCTGTAAATGAGCTGGGTCTCATGATGAATAATGTGGGGGTCCTGCTGAAGTTATTGATGTGGATGAGAACACCTACAGAGTTTCAGCGCCGCAATGATTAAATAATGTATTCGAAGAAGCAATCACAGCATTAAATTAAGATGAATCCAGATTTGACCGAAAATCTTTTTAATCATTAATCCATTTAAAGGACAATTTCCAAGACTCCCTTCAGACAGTTGCTTCATAACCCGATAATTGTGCCGCAATCTTCTGCAGTCCAGTCAATAGCTTTTAAAGCTGCTGATAAATTAAGGGAACAGTGAGAGGCTTTGAGCTAACCCTCTTGTCAAGATTTTTAGTTCCTTATTATTACATTACGCTGGTCTACATGGCTTACCATGTCGTTTTTTAATGCTTCTTCTGGTGGCATGTTCTTTTAATTCTCCTTCCCACTCCCACATCCACTTGTCTGTCAGCCTTCTCTTTTAGCAGAGAGAGGCCAAATTCAAGCATCTCATGTTCTGCTGGATTGCTTACAACCCAATGGTATGAACATTGAATTTTCCAATTTGAGGTAACCCACAACCCTGGTGGTGTCCCCCACACACACTTGCCTGTCCACCTGGTCTCTCGTTGTTCATCTCTCCCATGCCCTCCTCCCACCTGCTCAACAACGGTTCCACCTGCCAGGCTATGTCTCACTCCCCCAACTTGGTTTCATCTCCTCCTCATCTCCACCTTTCGCCTACCAGCCTGTACCCTACACTGCTGGCAATCTTTCCTGTTCCTTCTCGGTCCTGATGCAGGGTTTTGTCTCAACGTCATCTTGTACCTTCTTCCTCCATAGATGTTAATGACCTGCTGAGTTCTTCCAGCATCCTAATGTGTCTCTCCTTACCCTGATCATCAGGGGAAGTGTAACTGGTAGAGATATGAAGAGGTTTCAATATAGTGCTATGCTCTACGCATACTATACATTTAATGTTCCTCTACTGATGTAGATGAGAGAAAAGAGCAAGTTAGGATCTAGTACACAGGGAAATACAGAGACCGTGGTGTGAGGAGGGGAAGTTTACCCATTGTCAGTGAATCTCTGTCTATGACTGGATGGGAAAGATGGAGGAGTGGAGTATACTTCAATGGTTCTATATTGTCACGTATGCACAGACAGCACAGTGAGTTTTTTTGCACGCCACAAAAGCACAGTCACCACATTTTGGCGCCGTTTCCAAAGAAAAAGCCCAGGTAAGCCCGCCCGCGACCCGACGCCCCTCTCCTCGCCTGACCGCCTCTGTGTCCCACGGGTGCCTCCTGCAGCCGACCTCCGAAGGCGCTGGAGACAATACCCCGGTCCCTCTCATCACCGGCCCACTCCTCGCGTCTGACGCCGCCAGCAGCTCCATCCTCGTCTCTCCGGTCTTCGGCGATTCTGACCTTCCCCTGTAGGCAGCTGCCCACCGGGCCCTTCTTCACAGCAGAGAACCAGGCCTGCTGTCAGGTCTTTGTTTCTTTGTGCTAGATGTTGATGGAGTGGTGTTAGAGCAGGGTAATACGATTCACTGTGGATCTCAGAATCTGAGTTAGCTGAGTAAGAATATGAGGGATGGATTTCATCTTATGCATGTGGGATGTCATTTGTGATTCAAATATGCCTGTCATTTTTTTTAAACGTGTTAGCAAGTTCTACCACCTGATATATCCTCAGTTTTATTGTACAGTTAGTTTAAAAAAGACTAGTTTATGATTAAACTGATAATTGTATTACTCAATTTCATTTAACCTGGCTTTGCCATGTTTAAAGTTATATCATCTTATAATAAACTCCGTAGCTATAGAAATAAATATAATTACACCGTGGATATGGTGTCATTGTATTGTGGAAACATAAACATAGGAGAATGTTCTTTGATTTCTGTTTCCTGTAAATCCATGATTATAAATCAAAGTGCTGGAGGAACTCACTGGGTCAGGCAGCATCAGTGGAGGGAATGGATGGGTTTTGTTTCAGGTCGGGACCCTTCTTCACACTGAAGATAAGTCCTGAGCTGAAAAGTCATCCGCCCATTCCCTCCATAGGTTCTGCTGGGCCAGCTGAGTTCCTCCAGCACTTTGTGCTTTGCTCAAGATTCCAGCATCTGCAGTTTCATTGTGTCTCTAACTCCCAACTTATTTCAGCTCGATCTCCTTGTCCCTGAAACAGCGGCATGTCATGTTTATTTAGTGCCAGGTGCTGCCCCCAAGAGTCAGATTAGCTACAAAATAATTTCTTGGACTGAATATCACTTGGGAAGTGAATTCGTCAACTTTCTTATAATCGGCTTATGTGAGCTGAGACCTAATATCATTGATGCATTTAACGAAATTCTATTAAGTAAAGCAGCAACCAACTTTTCCATAATGGCTTTTGTATCCTGAAAGATATTTCCAAATGTTGAAAAATCACTCAACCTGAGAAATTGCTTAATTTTTTTTAAAGTTGATAATGGTACTTGCAAATAGACCATGGTGTTGTCTTCAGGTGTGATGTGACTGCTGAGATTCACTCCTGAAAATAAGAGACTGCAGCCTAGTACTTTCAAAGTTAGTTGCGGTCATAGATTGGAGTTCGCAGGTTGGGCAGCTGGTAGAGCTGCCGCCTCACAGCACCAGAGACCCGGGTTTGATCCAACCTCGGGTGCTATCTCTGTGGAGTTTGCAAGTTCTCCCTGTGACATGTGGGGTTGTAGGTTAGTCAGCTTCTGTAAATTGTCCCTGGTGTGTGATAGAACTAGTGTAGTGCACGGGTGATCGCTGATCGGTGTGGACTCGATGTGCCGAAGGCTTTGTTTCCACAGTGCACCTTTAAACTAAACTAAAATCTTAATTTAAAAATATCCTCCTGCATCTCTCAGTTGTGCTTGATTTGGATTAAACAGTAAGCTGGGACAGATAACTGTAACATTCACTGGTTCAATGCTTCCTTACTAGTAACTTGCCCTAATGAGTTGTAGCGAATGGCAGCATGTGCAATATCATTGTCACGGAGTTCGCCGGGATTACTAAATTACGTTTATTTACTGAAGTTTAACTCTGCTTAACATCCATACCTGCAGCTGGAGGACCAGAGTTTTACAATGGAACAACTGAAGAGGGAAATAGAGGCAAAGAAGGAAGAGCTGGCTACCATCCAGGGCTCACTGCGTAACTCTGACCAGGTACAAAGTAGGGGAGCAAGAGTGAACAAACGTTCAGGTTGTATTGTTTTCCTGCTGTTTTTCTCCTCTTGCTGTGTAAGGTGCTGACCTGTGCTGTGATATTGTTACATGGCTGTTGATCATAACCCTAGTTGGCCACTCATTCGGCTTTAGTTCTACTGTAAACCATTGGAAAGCAATCCGGGAGCAATGCACATGTTGCGTCTTGAATCCCTCTTCATTTCGGGGGCACCAAGAGCTATTGTTGCCACAAAGATAGGCCCAGGTATTGACAAGGCAGGAACATGCTTCATCTCTCCTGCTGGAGAATATTCGTTATCCTATTGTATAACGAATATTCTCCCGTTAATAGTGGAAGAGATTGTGAGACAAGGGTGGAGCAGGTAGAGGATCCCAATCAATGCTTGACTGAAATGTTTAGAGTGATGGTGAGAGCAAGGAACTAGGGTGGCACAGCAGTGCAACTGGTAGAGCTGCTGCCTCGCAGCGCCAGAGACCCGGGTTTGATCGTGACCTTGGGTGTTGCCTGTGCGGAGTTTACACATTCTACCGGTGACTGCGTGGGTCTCCTCCGGTTTCCTCCCACATCCCCCCAAAATGTGCGTGTTTGTAGGTCAATTGGCCTCGGTAAATTGCTGCTGGTGTGTTGGGAGGTGATGAGAAAATGTGATAACGTAGAACCAGTGTGAATGATGATTAATGACCAGCATGGACTCAAAGGGCAGAAGGGCCTGTTTCCATGCTGTAACCTGAAACTAAACTAAATCAAAAGGGGCTGTCCCACTGCGGTGACCTAATTAGCGAGTTTAGAAGATTTTAGGAGAGTTTGAAAAAATGTTGAAGACCTCCTTCGACCTCCCTTCGACTATGTTGAAGACTATCTATAATACCTTCGACTACCTTCGATTACCTTCGATACCCTTGATTACCTACGAATAACATGACGACCTACTACGACCTACTTTGAATAAACCTACGAGTAAAAAAAGTATCGATTTTTTTCCATGGCGACCTTTTTTTACTCACGGACATTTTTCAGCATGTTGAAAAATACACCGCGACCTAGCTGAGGCCTCAAGGATACTCTCGAGCATGAAGAAGAGTTACAAAGACCTCCTAGGACCTCATGTCGACCATGCTGCGAGTATGAGTCGAGGGCAAACTCTTCTAAACTCGCCAATTAGGTCGCCGCAGTGGGACAGCCCCTTTAGGAGGGAGAGATATAGATCAGCCATGATTGAATGACGGCGTAGACGATGGGCCGAATGGCCTAATTCTGCTCCTATTACTTATGACCTTATGATGTAAAGGGGATTTTAATGATGTTATCTGAAAGACAAATTGATCCAATTCTGTATTTTCTTACAATAAATGAAGATCCACCTGTTGATTAAGAATGTGAAAGGACTTTGAGATCTCATTTACTAATGAGCTTGGGCACTCAAGGCCGTGTGCTCTGTTGGGTCTTGGCTCGGAGATGCACCTGTAGTAATGAGCACTGTGTGTGCCTTGGTTGCAGGCGGGCACAGAGATGAACTCGAGGCTGCGGAACCTTGAGGCAGAGAAGGACAACCTGAGGAAGACGGTGGCTGAGCAGGAAGCTGAGGCGTACTCACTGAAGAACACGCTGCAGGAGAGGGAGATGGCCATGCGCACCGAGAAAGACAAAGCCTGCAGGGAGCTGGAAGAGCTCCAGGGAAAATTCACAGAGAAGGTCAGAGTCCTGGGGTTACCATTGCAGCTTTGTTCATTAAATAGGTTGCAGCTCATCACTCTGTGGAGGCAGCTTCACCACACAATCAAAAGCTCATGGGTTCAAATCTCCTGCTGGAGTGCGAAGTCCAGCCTGAACCCAGCGTAGCACTGAAAGTGGACAACTTTAAACTGAGCTTCCACCTTCCCTCTAGACATTATGCACCAGGGAACTACGCAACAAAAAGAGTAGACAGAAATACCTGAGGGTGGTGCAGCGGCACAGCAGTAGAGTTGCTGCCTCACAGCGCCAGAGACCCAGGTTCTATCCTGACTACGGGTGCTGTCTGTGCAGAGTTTGTACATTCTCCCTGTGACCACGTGGGTTTTCTCTGGGTGCTCCGGTTTCCTGCCACATTCCAAAGATGTGCAGGTTTGTAGGTTAATCAGCTTCTGTAAACAAAATTGGCCGCAGTGTGATGGATGGAACTGGTGTAGGGGTGGTCGCTGGTCGGTGTGGACTCGGTGGGCCGAATGGGGCCTGTTTCGACGCTGTATCTTTAAACTAAACTGCAGGTGCCAGTTAATACACAAAAGGATATAAAGTGTTGGAGTAACTCAGCGGGTACTTTTGTGTCCTTAATCCCTCCGTTATCCTTCCATCATTCTCCCCTGCCTCTTCCCCTTTGCTTGCCTCCCTGCTGGCCTTGCTGCTTGTTTTCTTGCTCTTTTCCACACTCCACAACGGCTTTAATTCCAAAATAAGAAGAGTCTCAACCCGAAATGTCATCTATTCCTTTTCTCCAGAGATGCTGCTGAGTTACTCCAGTTTTTTGTGTCTCTCTGAGGTGTAAACCAGCATTTGCAGTTCATTCCTACACAAGATGATACGTTTATTCTCTCCTCCGGCCACTGCTGGAAACCAGCCTGCTGCCAGCCGCCTTTTCACTTATGTTTCAGGCAAACCGTGAGCAGCTGCTTCAGCAGAAACTGCTGGATGAGCAGTTCCACATGGTCCAGGGCACGGTAAGGGAAGCCGAGAGCATCATCCAAGACGCCGTGGCCAAGGTCGACGACCCCCTGCACATTCGGTGCACCAGCTCGCCAGGTAGGAAGTGGGCGACGAGTCTAATGATCATCACATGGAGACACAAGGAGCTGCAGGTGCAGCAATCCCGAGTAAAACACATAGTGCAGCCGCAGTAATCCCGAGCAAAACACATAGTGCAGGCGCAGTTAATCCCGAGCAAAACACACAGTGCAGACGCGGTTAATCCCGAGCAAAACACACAGTGCAGACGCAGCTAATCCTGAGTAAAACACATAGTGCAGACGCAGCTAATCCTGAGTAAAACACACAGTGCAGACGCGGTTAATCCTGAGCAAAACACACAGTGCAGACGCAGCTAATCCTGAGTAAAACACACAGTGCAGACGCAGCTAATCCCGAGCAAAACACACAGTGCAGACGCAGCTAATCCTGAGTAAAATACACAGTGCAGACGCAGCTAATCCCGAGCAAAACACACAGTGCAGACGCGGTTAATCCCGAGTAAAACACACAGTGCAGACGCAGGAATTTTATCTATTCCTCTCAAGATCATTTACACCTCTATAAGATCACTCCTCAGCCTCCTGTGCTCCAGGGAATAAATTCCTTGCCTGCCCAACCTCTCCCTAATGTTCGGGCCCTCAAATCCTGGCAACATCCTCTTATATCTTCTCTGCACTCTTTCCTACTTAATGACATCCTTGCCATAGCAGGATAACCAAAACTGAATACAATACTCAAAATGCAGCCTCACCAACATAGATAGAGCTTTAGACCTGTGTTTGAGGCTTTGAAGAAGGGTCCAAGCCCGAAACATCACCCATCCTTTGTCTCTAGAGATGCTGCCTGACCCGCTGAGTTACTTCAGCACTTTGTGTCTATCTTTGGTATAAACTAGCACCTGCAGTTCTTTGTTTCTATGGAATTCTGTGGAATTCATTGCCATATATGTATAAACGATATGTATATCAAAATATATGATTTTGCATATTGATGGGAATCGCCTCAGGACCTGTCTTGTTTACTTTGCACTAATTGAAGATGGGGAACTGACCTTGTCCATCTCTTACAGATTACCTCATCAACAGGGCAGAAGCAGCCATGGAGTCGGTGAACTTGATGCAACAAGGACACTCGCAGTACCTAACGAACATGGCAGGTACTGCCACCTCCGTCTCAGTCACACGTGTCCACATTCTGTACAGATAACAATTAAGATGTTGTGCAAGTTAAGATGCTGAAAGCCCAAACTTCTAGGGCCGGAGGGCATAGCCTCAGAATAAAAGAACGTACCTTTTGAAAGGATTTGAGGAGGAATTTATTTAGTCAGAGGATGGTGAATCGGTGGAATTCATTGCCACATTCGGCTGTGGAGGCCAAGTCATTCGGTATTTTTAAGGCAGAGATTGATAGACTCTTAATTACTAAGGGCGTCAAAGGTTATGGGAAGAAGGCAGGAGAATGATATTGAGAGAGAATAATTGCCATGTTTGAATGGTAGAGTAGACTCAATGGGCCGAATGGTCTAATTTCTATTCCTATGTGTTATGAACATAAATTTGCGTTTGGTTTAAAGGTAAAATACTTCTTCTTGGGACGTTCCTATCAGCAAGGGGGGCTGTGACCATCTGTTTCCTGGTGCTAATACTATTCTGAACATTAACCGGAAATAATGGGTCTTCAAAGGTTTACAATATTACCCACCATCCTCCCCCTGTAGTTAACCCTGCTTTCATTTGCATTTTGCTTTGTGAAATTGCCCATGTAAGACTCAGAAGAGGTGCAATTCTATCTGCGGGTCAAAAGTCTTTGGAAAACCTTTCCTCAAAGGGTAGCGGAGGTACATTTTGAAGGCAGTGTTAGATTGAGTAGGTTAATAAATGACAACAAGAGGTTGGGGGAGGGATTGAAAGGGTAGGTGGAAAGACAGAGTTGACCCATAATCTTGTGGTTTGTGGGACCCAGTGCCTTACTCCTGATCCTTGTCTGTACCTTCATATCAATTAACTCAACTGACAAGCACCTTGTGATTAGAATGCCTTAGTTATTCACGAGTCTGAGCTTATTAAAACCCAATTTAATGTCCTATTAACTATACCGTAATAGGGGTTACAAAAAAGTTGTTAAAGTCCAAGTGGCAGGAAGTGAAGAGGCTCATCTGGAATTTTTAGCACATTGAAGCATAGTTATGGCAACGTAAAAATAATTTAATAAAAATGTGCAATTCTCCCCAGATTTACTGATTCTGTATATAACGTGTCTTCACTGAATTGTCCCCTGTATTTTCCATTGGTTCCCACAGATGCCAGCAGCCTCTTGCAAGCATTGACCAGGTTTGCTCATTTGGCTGCCGACACCATCGTGAACGGCAGTGCCACGTCACACCTGGCACCGACTGACCAGGCGGACAGTGAGTATTGAGCACATCCTAGACGCTGGAGAAAAATCTAACTTCACATTCAGCAGGTGTTTGCGTTCCTGTTCAGCTGCAGCACTGAGACATGATGGGAGGAAGCAGAGGGAGATGGGGCAACTAGATACAAACAACTGCAGATGTTAGTTCACAAAGCGCTGGAGTAACTCAGCGGCTCAGGCAGCAGCTTTGGAGAACATGGATGGGTGACGCTTTGGGTCGGAACCCTTCTTCAGACTCAATGATGACTGAAGATAGAAGGGTGTTTTACAGACTGGAAGCTTCAGGGATCATTGCTGGGCCCGTTGCAGTTTGTGGTTTATATCAACGATTTGGATGAGAATGCACAAGGCATGATTAGTTTGCAGATTGTCTTTTACCCAGGGTAGGGGAATCAAGAACCTGAGGACGTAGGTTTAAGGTGATTGGGGAAACATTTAATACAAACCTGTGGGGCAAATCTTTCATACAGAGGTGGATATATGAAACAAACTGCCAGGGGTGGTAGTTGAGGCAGGTAGTCTAATTATGTTTAAAAGACATATGGATAGGTACATGGATAGGAATGATTTAGAGGCGTATGGGCCAAGCACAGGTAGGTGGGACTAACGTAGATGGGGCATCTTGGTCGGCGTGGACTCGTTGGGCCGAAGGGCCTGTTTTCCTGCTGTATGACCCTATGACGATGACTCTGTTAGATTAAATATCGAAGGATTCTTTGTGGTTTCCAGGAATCTTGCTTCAGGGGTCTCTGTGGGTTCTGCAGCTGTGTCCTCTGCAGTTTTGTTGTACGCTGGTTAGTTGTTAGCACTGATCCAATAGAAGGTTTCAGATCCTGGACCTGAAGGGTATTGGATGCTGTTACTGTGGAATATTGTTCCAAAGTAATCAGCCTTCCTCAGGGGAACACTGAAACCTGTTGAATGCAATGTGAAAACATTTCTATAAAACGGAGTCTATATTTATTTACCATCCTCACAGGACTGACGGACGGTTGCAGAGAGTGTGGGAAGGAGAGCCTACGCTATTTGGGTGAGCTGAAGGATAAGCGGTCAGTCAGCCGTGCCGACCCTGTCACCGTGAGGAGTGCGATTCAGAAAATCCTTGACCTCGGACAGGTATGATCAACTCACCATTCCCACCTGAGCGTTTGACATCACTGGGCCTCTACTCGTTGGAGTTTAGAAGGTTGAGTGGGGACCTCATTGAAACCTACAGAATAATGAAAGGCATAGATAGAGTGGATGTGGAAAGGATGTTTCCACTGGTGGGAGAGTCTAGGACCAGAGGTCATAGCCTCAGAATTAAAAGGTGCTCATTTGGAAAGGAGGTGAGGAGGAACTTCTTTAGTCAAATGGTAGTTAATCTGTGGAATTTATTGCCGCAGAGGGCTGTGGAGGCCGTCAGTGGATATTTTTATTTTTATTTTTTTTATTTTTATTTTTTTTATTTTTTATTTTTGTTAGAAGTAAGTACAATAATGTGGTACCACAGTACCTAATACTTGTTGACATATTACATTTCATATGCATTTCATGTACATTTCATATACAACTTCTTATTTTTAATTTAATAATAAAGCAAGAGTAAGAGAGAAAGGGAGAAAAGAAGATTGATATAGAGTGTTGCGTGAAATAGAAAGATAGCCCGAGAGAAGAAAGAAGAGAGAAGAAGAAGTAGAAAGAGAAAGAGAAAGAGACGAAATCGAGAAGAAGGAAAAAAAAAAGGAGAAAAAAAAGGGAAAAAGGAGATTGAAAACGATATATCTATTTAATGTTCCAGGCCACCCGTCACCTGATTCTGAACCATTTTATTTCTATGGTTGTGTTGCACCATATGCTTGTAAGAAGTCGATAAAGGGAGACCAAATCAGTAAGATTTGGTCTACTTTACCTGCTAGAAGGAGTCGCATTTCTTCAAGATATGCCGTTTCCGACATATTTGAAATCCACATTTTGAGCGTTGGTGTTGGCGCATTTTTCCAAAATTTAAGTATGAGTTTTTTTGCCGTTATTAAACCATAATTAAGTAGAGATTTTTTAGACGTATTTAGCTTATTCCCATCTTCCATTGATCCAAAGATAATCCTTTCTGTATTAGGTTCAATTCTTCTATTAAATAGTTTTGTAAAAATTTAATTCCAGAATTTATGAAGTTTTATTCAGGAGACAAAAGAATGTGTTATAGTGGCATTCTCAGATACGCATTTATCACAGATGGGAGAGATATTTGGATAGAATTTGTTCAGTTTAGTTTTCGAGTAGTATAATCTATGTAAAATTATAAATTGAATTAAATTATGTTTTGCATTAATCAAACATTTATGTATGTATATTTTTTTATTTTTTTATTTATCATTACACTTATGGGCGCCTTTCAAAGACTCTCAAGGACGCCTTGCAGATAAGCAGATTACAAAACATATAAGCAGAATAATTTTTTTTTTTTTAATAAAAAATAGTAGGGACATCAACAACATCACAATACACAAATTAAAGACAGAATTCATTCCAAAGGCACAAAAAAGAAAATCAGAAACACAATTTGAGGCGAGAGTAGCGGCAGCTAAACCGCGCCAGCGTCCACTCTCCCCTCCGACCGCCATCTTGAATCAGGTATTTTTCCCAAGTTTCTCATGTGGATATTTTTAAGGCAGAGATAGACAAATTCTTGATTAGAACGGGTATCAAGGGTTAAGGGGAGAAGGCATGAAAATGGGATTAGGAAGCAGAGGTCAGCCATAATTGAATGGCAGATTCGATGGGCCGAATGGCCTAATTCTACCCCTATAACTTGTGGGAAGACTTATTAGTTGAGTTTTTTTAGTTTAAAGATACAGCGCGGAAACAGGCCCTTTAATACACCAAGTATGCGCCGACCAGCGATCCCTGCACACTCGTGCTATCCCACACACACACACACACACTAGGGACAATTTATTATCTTACCAAAGCCAATTAACCTACAAGCCTGCACGCCTTTGGAATGTGGGAGGAAACCGGAACACCCGGGGAAAACCAATGCCGGACATGGGGAATCAAGACCCAAAGGACATAGGTTTAAGGTGAGAAGGTTAAGATTTCATAGGATCCCGAGGAGAAACTTTTTCACTCAGAAGGTGGTGGTCATTTAGTTGGGCTGCCAGAGGAGGTAGTTAAAGCAGGTACTATAACAGCATTTAAAAGGCATTTGGACCGATAGATGGATAGGATCGTTTTAGAAGGATATGGATGAAACACAGGCAAATAGGACTAGGTTAGATGGGGCATCTTGGTTGGCATGGACGAGTTGGGCAGAAGGGCCTATTTCCATGAGGTATGACTCGAAAAATCTATGAAATGAAAAACTGCAGAATTCAATTCGCTTCATTTGGGATTTGGCACAAACTTCAAGGAATTCGTATCTTTGTGAGATAAGGTCCAGTTGCTACAAAGTTGTTAATTTTGCTTTAGATGGGGAATCATTGGCATGTATCAAGGAGAACTGCAGCTCAGACTTTAACGTGCTTGAGCTGGATCTCATTGACCCCAGGAGCAGGCATGCCGGGTTCTCAAGCTGTTGGTGTGAGGCTAGTAATTCCATTGCATAAGGCAGCAGATAGTCTAGTACCGTGACTCTTTCTAGCAGTCAGGGAGGCTCATAGAGAACATAGGTCTAGGAGCAGGCCCAGGTGTAATGCCTCATTCAGTTGCATCTTGATAGATCTGCAGCTTTTCTCCATCTTCCCTCAATAGTTCCATAATCTTTTATCCCCTGTTCTCTCTCACACACTCATGCACACAGACATGCAATGGCAGTGTCTGTGGAGAAGTTAGAAGCTTCTGCTTTCCGAATACTGGATTCTCCGTTTAGTTTGTAAGATACGACTTAATAACAGTAATAAATCTTCCTTCTTGAAGTTTACGCTTAATCCCCAGTAAGGTGTTTCTGTTATAGAGCCAAAGAGTCATACAGCAAGGAAACATGCCGACCAAGATGCCCCATCTACACTAGTCCCACCTGCCCATGTTTGGATCATGCCCATCTAAACCTTTCCTCTCAATGTACCTGTCCAAATGTATTTTAAATGTTGTTATTGTACCTGCCTCAACTACCTCCTCTGGCAGCTCGTTCTAAATATCCACCACCTTCTGTGTGAAAAAAAAGTCGCCCCACAGGTTGTATTTAAATTTTCCCCCTCTCACAGTGGGGGGATCTGCCCTTTGTTTCTTGATTCCCCTCCTCTGGGTAAAAGACTAGACTGTTCTTTTTAACCTTGTCACTGCATCCCATCACAGTCTAGACTGAGGGACTCCCACATGACTTCGGATAAGATCTTTCATCAAAGTGTTTGAATCCGATCAAAGCCTGGCTTCATGTCATGATGACACGCTCCTAGAACGAGACCTGGCTTACACCAGTCTGAAAGAAATTAAATCTTGAGAGAGCAGGAAATGGTGCTATTATATCCAACAGGGTACATATCATTGATTTTGATTGTTTATATTCATTCAAATGTCATATGTTTTATTAGTAAGTTGTGCACAAATTAAAAAAACCATTAAGGATTTTTATTCTAAGCGATTTTAAGTAGATATTTTCAATGTTTAAAATATAGCCTAAATAGAGAATACTTTTAACATGTCCTTTCAGGAGTTGAGGCCCAAGAGCATTGATGTCAAACAGGGGGAGCTTGGGGATATGGTGGACAAAGAGATGGCATCAACATCCGCAGCCATTGAAGATGCAGTAAAGAGGATTGAGGTAGGGTAGAATCCATCTTCCTAGAAAGCAGACAATCTCAGAACATAGAAGAGTACAGCACAGGAACAGGCCCTTCCTCCCACAATGGCTGTGCCAAACACGATGCCAAGTTGAACTGATCTCATCTGCCTGTACCTGATCCATATCCCTCTATTCCCTGCATATCCATGTGCCCATCTAAAAGCCTCTTGAATCTGTATGGTATCTGAATGGTATCTGCCTCCACCACCACCCTGGTAATGTGTTCCAAGCCCCCATCACTCTGTGTGTAAACAAAACTTGCCTCACATATCTCCATTAAACTCTTCCCCTCTCACCTTATAGTTGTGCCCTCTACTATTGGACATTTCCACCCTGGGGGAAAAAAAGTTCTGATCATGGTTAGTTCAAGTTTCCCTGATTTCTTGTAAAATCATAATGCCTAAAATGGTTTGCATTTTCTACTGATAGTAAGTATACTGATAGTCAGAAGATGACTGTAATTGTTTCCAATGCAGAAAAACAACTCATGTAATGTCTTTACACACATTTCTGTGGGTTACTCCTTCCAGCTTGTCTGACCCATGGCAGACAGAGCAAGTAATTTCTCTAAAAATTCTAAAACACCAATCCAGGGTCTGGTGGACTTCAGTCAAGCTCGATAAGGCCATTTTAAGGATCAGAAGCAATCGAACTCTATACTTAATGACCCCTTTTCTTCAATAGCTATTACATGAGAGGGTCTGCTATGATTAACTGATAGTTAAGAACTATTTTATCATGTGTTATGTTGACCATGGGGGACATAAGGATATTGGATTTTGGTATATGAATGTAGTGGGGGGGGGGGGGGGGGCTGAAGGGTAATCTAGAATTGTTTCTCTTTTCATGTTAAGGCATTCTATAAAAAATGTAACGACATTCAGATGGAGATTTTAGTTTGTTCTATTTCAGACTGTCATGGCAAATGTGATTGGCATCCTTAATGGGTTAGAACATGCCAGCAGGGAAGTTTTGAGTTGGTAAAACTTAGTTTACGTTGCCTTTCTGGGAAGAGGAGCAATCCAGTACATTCTGAATCTTGCGCAAAGAGCTGAAAGCTAATGTTGTTCTAAACTGTAGGAAATGATGAAGCAAGCCCGACAAGGAAGCTCTGGGATTAAACTGGAAGTTAATGAAAGGTTAGTAGAAACTCACAGTCATGCACAGAACCCGGTTTATTTAAAAACTGATTTGGTATTTATTTTTTACCACTGTACACAGAGGTTTTCACATCATCACTTTTTTAATTACAGAATTTTAAACTCGTGCACCAGTCTCATGAAGGTAAGATAATACACACTAGTTTTCAGGTGTTTATTAAATTATTAAAGTAACAACATTAATCAGCAAGCGATAGTTTTGTAAGTACCGTACAGCCTCCATGTTCCACGGAACAAATTCTTTACTATGACAATATACTTAATATTAGCCGAAGCCCTTTCCTTATAATTACTACATGTAAAAAGGAACGTCAGCGCACTGCATTGTAGAGCAATGTCAATATGGTTATGGCTGAGTTATTTGGAGGATATGTTGATTTATTTAAACAGATGGTCAGATACAGCTGATGGTTTGAGATTTTGTTAAACATGGTGCCTTTTAATCCAGAGTTCATGGTTGTCTCATCAGTACAAGTTTACTATGTCACTGGCTTGCATTTCCCCTCATTTTAGGCAATACGGCAACTGGTGATGGCCTCAACGAGCTTGCAGAAGGAGATTGTGGAAAGTGGAAGGGTAAGCGCAGGAGATGGGGTGGGAGATTGCAACCTTCACATGGTCCACCCTGTTCCGACGAATGCAATCAACCTGGAAACTCCATCACAATGATCACTGTAACATGCTCCTAATGGACGCGAAAATTATAGAAGTAGCGTGAACAGGTGATTGATGATCGACATGGACTCGGTGTGAGGAAGGGCCTGTTCCATGTTGTATCTCTAAATTACTCTCACCTGAGATTCAGCTGTATCAGGCTCAAAATCTCTCGACACTGGTAATATTTGACAGATTGGTAACATTGCCAGTAAACCATCACCCATTTAACTAAAACTATTATCTATTTAGTTTCTGCCTGTAACATAAGACTTAAAACGTAATTTAGGCACGCTACCCCAAACCACACCACTCACATTTTGCTCCATTTACTGGTGTGCCTACAGGGTCAGTTGAGCTCAGTATTTTGATAATCCACAGACATAAAAGCAAAATTACACCAACTATTTCATTGGGCTTTTCCTACCCAGAAACAGTGGCGTAGGAGTAGCTTTTCTGCCTTACAGCACCAGAGACCCAGGTTCGATCCTGACTACAGGTGCTGTCTGTACGTAGTTTGTTTGTTCTCCCTGTGTCCCAGGTTCCTCTCACACTCATAAGACAACAGGTTTGTAGGTTAATTGACTTCGGTAAGTTGAAATAAAATTGTCCGTAAGGTGTAGGATAGTGTTAATATACGGTGTCATCGCAGGCTCAGTGGACCGTTTCCACACTGTATCTCTAAAGATCAAATTCTCCCTCCCGCCCGCAACCCGCCGCTTTACAGAAATTAAGCAGAGTACAAAATAATCTAAAGCTAATTCAAAGAGTTGGGAAAATCCTGATACTTTTAATATGACTGAGTGAACCTATTTGTACCTTTTGACATGCATGGAAATAATGTTTTTGGATTTGGTTCATTAAATGTCTTATAGGGAGCAGCAACTACAAAAGAATTCTATGCAAAGAACTCTCGCTGGACAGAAGGTCTAATCTCTGCTTCCAAAGCTGTGGGATGGGGCGCGACACAGTTGGTGTAAGTACCAGCCCCAACCGCTGGGCAGTTATTGTCTCTTGCTCTTCATCAAACTGTGACAATAATAGAGGATGTTTAGTTCCTGTATTATGGATAGAGGAGAAAACACCAATGTCTAATCATCGAGTAGAAACAAACAACTGCAGATGCTGGTTTATACCAAAATGCTGGAGTAACTCAGCGGGTCAGGCAGAATCTCTGGAGAAAAAGGATGGGTGACGTTTCAGGTTAGGACCCTTATCATAAATAAAAGTTTAATCAGAAATGGATAAAGTGTGGCGGTAAATGAATAGGCGTGCTAATTTAATAGAGCAAGAAATAAGTGTTGCTGCAAAATACAGCGAGCTGATATTTGACTAACGTAGAGAAAATCTCTCCAGATCAGACATCAAATAAAACGTCTTCAGTGTTTATTGAAATCGTTCAATTCTGGGTGTATTTTGAGCAGACTCAGCATTTTCTTCTCCATCACATGTAAACTGGAGCACAGCATTGGGCTGAAAACAGCCTGCGTTTGTGACTATTCTCCACACTGATTGTAATTGTGCTTCACTGCCTTGGCCTGGTTTCACAGATCACAATTCCCTTCAGCTACTGTAAATATCAAATCAGTGCTTTGATGTGGTGACGTTTGCTTCACTTACTCGCTTGAATTGCATTCCATGCCTTCGAGCCTCTTCACAAAAGCAAGCTTAGTTCTGTCATTGAGAAATGGTGCCTAGAAAGGAAAGTCCATGTGCAAAAATTTCTTGTTGTTTAAGATTGTAACTCTCTATAGTTTTGCTCAGGGTTCCTCTGACTGAATCTGAGTGCACACTTTAGTCCTTTAAACAAACATGTTTGTATATTCTAGCCTAAATAAGAGTTTTACCTAACACTGAAACGTCAACCCATTTGAAACCGCTCTGCAGCTTCAAGAGTGTGTCCACTGTTGTCTGAAGTTCATGTTACTTATTACAACACTTAATGATCATTCAATCATCACATTTTATTCAAGGAATAGCTCTGCTGTTCTGTAACTGTCCACCAGATGGCATGTGAGAATTACTGTCCACCTCCATTCCTTTGTTATTTTCAATCACCTGTTAACTCACTGCCAAAGGGCTCTTGCTCTAGTATCTTTGCTCACTACTCTCAATCAAGCCTGTGGAAACAGCAACTGTGCCCACTTTGGGTATTATAGAGATGTCTGAAGAAGGGTTTCAGCCCGAAACATTGCCTATTTCCTTCGCTCCATAGATGCTGCCGCACCCGCTGAGTTTCTCCGGCATTTTTGACTACCTTGGCTTTTCTAGTGTAACCTGAAATAATTTGTACTGATTTGGGTCAATGATGTGGATCATTTACTTGATTAAACTACAAGACGCAATGATCTCCAGATGCTGATTTACAGAAAAAAGTGTCAGGGGTAACTCAGTGGGTCAGGCAGCATCTCTGGAGAACATGGATAGGTGATGTTTTGGGTTGGCACCCTTCTTCAGCCAGTCTATGTGCTCCAGTGCTGCTGCCTGACCTGCTGAGTTATTCCAACTCTTTGTCTTTTTCTGGGGAGGGAATGGACAGGGGAAGTTTTGGGTCAGGACCCTTCTTCAGACTGATGGAACTGGACTTGTCTTTTTTGATAAAACTGCAACTGATCAACTGACAGGCAAGCTTTTATGCATTTAGCCATCTGAAAAAATGGTTCATTACCTCACAAAAGATGCAAGTTTGTGGGAGTTTTATTTCACGCTTTCAGTAATCAGTTTTTCGAGTTCTTGCCCCAGGGATCGAAGAGGTGAAATCTAGAGGTGATGCTTTTGTTTGTTTTTGGCGTGCAGAGATTCAGCTGATAAAGTGGTGCTCAAGACAGGGAAATACGAGGAATTGATTGTTTGCTCACACGAGGTCGCCGCCAGCACAGCCCAGCTCGTGGCTGCGTCAAAGGTAAGACTAATAAAATCAGGTGAAGCATATGATAAGTACAACTGAAATAAGAAACAGACACATCACCATTTGATAGGGTCTCACGTTGACAATGCACAATGGTGCATTGCTGCCTTACAGCGCCAGAAACCGGGATCGATCCCGACTACAGGTGCTGTATGTACGGAGTTTGTATGTTTTCTGTGGCCGTGTGGGTTTTCTCCGGGTGCTCCGGTTTCCTCCCACACTCCAAAGAAGTAAAGGGTTGTAGGTTAATTGCTTCGGTAAAATGTTATAAATTGTCCCTGATGTGTAGGAAAGTGCTAGTATACAGGGATCGCCGTTGGGTTGGCACAGACTCGATGGGCCTAAGGGCCTGTTTCATTGTTGTATCTCTAAACTGAACTCCAGAAACAGGATCATCTGAACTAGAAAAATAAATGGGAGTAGTCACAAATAGTACCTCTGCATCAGGTAGAGATTGATCCCATTGTTTGTAATTGACCCATTGAGTTCCTAGCCCAGCACATCCCTTTACCTCACCTGACAACACAGCCTCCATTCCTGCACCCTATTGATTGGTCTATTGTCACGTCCCTCTCCAGAATCTGTGGCCACACACCTTTCCCATTTCCTGTCTACACTTTTGCTAATGCAACCCGCTCAATCATGAACACTGTTGCTGTGATCTAGGTGAAAGCAGACCGGAGCAGCAGAAACCTGTCCCGCCTGCAACAAGCCTCTAGGCACGTGAATGAGACGGCGGCCAATGTGGTGGCATCAACAAAGTCAGGACAGGAACAGATCGAAGACAAAGGTAAACCGACCCCACGAGGTTAACAGGCTTATGCATTGTGTTCATTTGTACTTGGGTAGTGACATCCCCGTTTCAATATTTTTTCCAGATACAATGGATTTTTCAGGAATCTCAAGGATTAAGCTTAAAAAGCAGGAGATTGAAACACAGGTACACTTCTACTTTGAGATTGTCACCAGATAACGTAGTTTATAGCCCAGGAAAAAGGTTCTGACTGTCTACCCTATCTGCGCTTCCCCTAATTTTGTACGTCTATCAAGTCTCCCCTCAGCCTCTGACACTCCAGAGAAAACAATCTTTGTTCATCCTCTCCATATAGCCGATCTAATCCAAGCTGCATTCACATAAACATAGAAAACAGGTGCAGGAGTAGGCCATCCAGCTCTTCGAGCCAGCACCGCTATTCAATGTGATCATGGCTGATCATCCAAAATCAGTACCCCATTCCTGCTTTCTCCCCATATCCCTTGATTCCGTTAGCCCTAAGAGCTAAATCTAACTCTCTTGAAAACATCCAGTGAATTGGCCTCCACAGCCTTCTGTGGCAGAGAATTCCACAAATTCACAACTCTCTGGGTGAAAACATTTTTCCTCTCCCCCAACATCAGGAACATTTTTCCTGGATCTAGCCTGTCCAAACCCTTAAGAATTTTATGTTTCTATACGATCCTCTCTCATCCTTCTAAATTCCAGTGAATATAATCCCAGTCGATCTATTCTTTCAATATATGTCAGTCCCACCATCCAGGGAATTAACCTGGTGAACCTACGCTGCACTCCCTCAAGAGCAAGAATGTCCTTCCTCAAATTAAGACCAAAACTGCACACAATACTCCAGGTGTGGTCTCACCAGGGTCCTGTACAATTGCTGTAGGACCACTTTGCCCCTATACTCAAATCCTCTCACTATGTAGGCCAATATGCCATTTGCTTTCTTCACTGCCTGCTGTACCTGCATGCTTACTTTCAGTGACTGATGTACAAGGGCACCCAGGTCTCATTGCACCCCCCCTTTTCCTAATCTGACACTATTCAGATAATAACCTCTTCTGCACCCTCTCCAAACCCAGCATATGCTTACAGGGCTCTTATACTCGAAAGGTCATAAGTGATGGGAGAAGAATTAGGTCATTCCGCCATTCAATCATAGCCGATCGATCTTGCCTCCTAACCCCCTTCTCCCCTGACACCCGTATTAATCAAGAATCTATCTAACTGCCTAATCTCTGCCTTTGAACAAGCGGTGCTCTTCGAGGTTGGTTTATTGTCACATGTACCAATTAAGGTACAGTGAAATTCAGATTGCCATAGTCATACCAATAAAGAGCAACAAAATACCCAAATAAATTGTTAACATGAACATCCACCACAGCGACTTCCCCACATTCCTCACTGTGATGGAAGGCAAAAAGAGTTCAATCTTCTTCCCTTCTTTGTTCTCCCGCGGTCGGGGCACTCAAACCTTCCGTTGTCGGGGCGATCTTTGCTCCTGCAATCGGCGGTCGAGCCCTCCGCATCGGGGCGATCAAGCTCCCACTTCCGGGGGGATCTCAGCTCTTCGCGCCGGGCGATCGGACTCCATAGTCGGGATTAGTTGAACCTCCTGTGGCTTGGAGCTTCCCGACATCAGTCTCTACCCGAGACTGCAAGCTCCTCGATGTTGAAATCCGCAGGCCACGTCGATTCCAGGCTCCGATGGTAAGTCCACGAGCCCCACAGTGGGGCTCAAAGTCAGTGTCGAGCAAGGCCTCCAGCTCCATGATATTAGGCCGCAGAGTGACCGGAGAAACGATCCGGAAAAAAATAATTAAAAATCACATCTCCGGCAAGGTAAGAGATTTTTAAAAAGTTTTCCCCGACCCACCACATAAAACAAACCAGTGAACATGAACACATACTTTTTAAAACACACTAAAAGTAACAAAAAACACAAAAAGACAGACTGTAGGCGAGGCTGCCAATGCTGACGGCGCCACCCGGTGGTTATCTTATTGAAATACACAAATCTTACAGGCTTGAGAGGGAAGATGCTATGATGATGTTTACTCATGGCTGGAGGCCAGGATAGTCTTAAAGGGTTAGGCTCTTAGTACTGAAATTAGGTATTGATATCAGGTATTAAAAGTACACACACGCACGGAGTGTGAATCCTTGAAATGTTCTACCCAAGGGGACTGGAGGCTCAGTCCCCATGCATGTTCAAGACATTATCCAAAATTTAAGGGTATTGACATATGGGGTTGGTGTTTAAATCAGGAGGCAGTTGGCCTATCCTTACATACTAACTGCTTCTGTTTAGGTGAAAGTACTGGAATTGGAAAATAAACTGGAGCAGGAACGAATGAAGCTTGGAGATCTTCGAAAGAAACATTATGAGCTGGGAGGAACACACGATGAAATATTGGAATATAAACTGCCTTCAAAACCTGAGATTTCAAAGAAGCCACCACTTTCTCAAAAGCCAAATATCCCACCAAAAAAAGATTCACAGGCAAGTGTAATCAGGTCCAACTTTTACTACTACTGTTAATTGCTAAAATGAGTGACTACTTGGATGAAAGGATCCTGACCAAGAATTACACTGTTGATTTGGCATCTTTAGGATGTTCCAAGATACGTCACCCAGTTGAAGTAAAAATTATGTAGAACGACGGGAAGCAATTTTTCCACAACAACCTCTGTATTTAAAGCCTTGTGTGTGACCCAGTGTGTTAGATTATTTTTGACTTGTAATTATTCAATATTTTGCAGTTAAATGCATCGGACCTGGCTTACGTTTCTCATTTACGGAACTCTCAATAAGGAAACATGAAGGTGGCTACATTATATTGGAACACAACAAGACTCTGCATTCTTTACAAGTCAAGCACATCGGATGGCAGTGTTACATTCCATAAACTTGCCAGTTTTACTTTTTTGATGAGCCCCTTATTGAATTAAAATAGTGCAAAGCAAATTATAGGAGCTAATTTCACATTAATAGGCAACATTTCAAATTGGTCATGCAGGATGAAATGGAAACAGCCGTTCATTCTAGCCTTTAATCAGTCCTTCAAAAAATCAGACTTAGTTATCATTGTTTTTTTAAATAAAGATTGTTTAGTACACTGTACATTTACTACTGGGCCAGGATATTTGTTTGGTTGCTGGAAGGCAACCTAAATAATGAAAGATTAAGTAGTTTCAGCTTTGCATATACTTTTAAACTCCAATTTCTGGGAAATGCTGTATAAAGTATTTTGTATGTATGTGAAAATTTTAATAGGTGTGTATTTATTAGCAATAGAACATAATTTGCCCAATGAACATTTGTCTTCAGCTGTATTGAATTTTATGAGAAACCTAGGAATTTTAATGTGAAATTTGAAATAAACTGAGTATGTATATTATTTTTGTATATCAGATGTAACTAAAGATTCAAAAGTCAAGGAAATCTTGTATCCGTTGGAATAGCTGATCCGCTGCTTCCTTTGAATTTAAGATTGATCTCAGTTTCTCTTTGAATATTCAAGTTGAAAGCTGTGGCATGAGCATTAATGTTGGTGCAAAACAGCATCTGCAGTTCTTTCAGGCACCATTTTCTTTTTCCTCAGTGAAGTCTTTCCCTGTACTATAATTGACTGGACTCAGCCACATCCATTTCCTGCACTTCCCCCTCTTGCCCCAAGCACAGATAGGGTCCCCTCATCCTTGCTTTTCAACATTTCTCCACTGCCCCATTATTACACCCAGATAAAATCAGCTAGTTAACGTCAGCTTACTGTTTAGCGTTTGTATTCACCCATACAATTTATGCACTCCATTTTTCTCACTATCCTCCTTCATAAAACCTTTTACCTAGTTCTGATGCCAGGTCTTCAAACTGAAACATTAACTGCTCTTCTACTGCCGTTACCCGACTTGCTGTGGATGTCCAACACTTATCCACATCAAACAGTTGCAAAATGGGCGGTGTTAATGGGGATCAGTAAAACTCAATCATCTCTCTGAAAGTCCTGATGCTTTGTTAACCAACTGGTTCACCAGGTGAAGTTTCCCCACGAACTTCTGGTTCACAGGAGAATAACACTTTTTTTTTATTTTTTTTAAAGTATTTCTATCATTGCCTGAACTCAATCCAGAAAATCTGCTAGTTTGGCACCAAAATAGCAAGATTGCCCGATTGTTGGAGTTTGTTGTACAAGCACTGTTGTCAGCGATCATGAATGGTAATACAAACTGTGCCAGAATTCAAATTATACAAGAACCAGGAGCAATGCTCCACTTCAAATTTCACTCAAGACAGCTTGCCTTGGTCTTCATTCAAATAAGAAAAATGTGACTACAATTTAGCCTACAATTCAAACCCCTTGATTGCATTAATCTACTTCTAGAACATTGGCCAGTTGCCCCTTATCTTTCCCTCCTGTTTATGAAATTATGTGCAAATCTTTCTTAACCTTTCTTTCTCCCCCTCAACCAAACAACTCTCAGTTGCTTTCAGACTACAGATCCCATGTTCCCCATTAAAATTTTGACATTGTTGCCTACTCATCCACTGATTACTGTCCAATTAATTTTCAAATCCATCCAAGTTCACGCTTACCCTTACCTAAAGATCAAGACCCAATCACTAATTCTGGCTTTTCGTTTAGTTTAGTGATACAGCGTGGAAACAGGTCCTTTGGTTCACCGATTCTGCACTGACCCCTGCACATTAACACTATCCTACACACACTAGGGACAATTTACATTTACACCAAGCCAATTAGCCTACAAACCTGTACGTCTTCGGAGCATTGGAGGAAACCCACGCAGGTCATAGGGAGAACGAACAAAATACTACCAGACAGCACATGTAGTCAGGGTGGAACCCGTGTCTCTGGCGCTACTATATGCTACACCACCTTGACGCCCACTAAGCTTCTTGAATATTAGCTTTTTTTCTCCCTTACCTGTTGGCACTCATGCTTTCATTTATTAACAGCTGAGAATCCAGTTCCATCTCTACCCATTACTTTGAAACCACCCCTAACCAAGCTTCTGTCCTTCCATTAAGGTAGAGGGGCCTGGTGTCAAATTTTATTGGACTGCCTTTCTGTGAAGTACTGTGGGACTTTTAAATTAAAAAAGGTGCTTATGAAATTTGCATCATCTTTCATAACATCCCAATCTCTAAGCACGGATGTCATTTATTGCAGAGAATGAAAGCAAAAATTACAAGTGTAGGAAGGAACTGTAGATGCTGGTTTAAACCAAAGATAGACACAACATGCTAGAGTAACTCAGCGGGACAGGCAGAATCTGGAGAGAATGGGTGACGTTTCGGGTCGTCCCAAAACGTCACCCATTCCTTCTTTCCAGAGATGCTGCCTGTCCCGCTGAGGTACTCCAAAAACTACAGGTGCTTCTCGGGTTATAAACGTCAGGCCTGTGAGCAGTATGTGCATACAAACAAATGTTTTGTGGGATGGGATGGATTTGCTGGCTACTGTGGGGATACCGCCATCCTCTGCCACGTGGGAAACTCTGTGGCTAAATTTGCGACTCGCAGACTGTTTGGGTTACAAACAGATCAAAGGACCAGAACCCTGCCCTAACCCAGAAGATGACCTGCAGAGATTGTGCAACTGTGCCAAATCACTGAAGGAGTCACTGAACAATGGGAAAAACAAGTTCAAAGCGAACAAGATTCACTTAACCACAGCAAACCGCTTAATATGCAGTGAATATTTGAAATATGCACATACATTTCGATATCCTAATCAAACAATTAGGCTTCAGAAATTTGAGAAATTTCTACACCTAAATGCTTGTTTTTGTTCAGTACTTTACGAAGCTTTAAAATAGCTTGTCTTGCTCTGTCACAAGACCATGGTTCAGGCAGAAGGCAGCAACAACAAATTGTCAATACAAAACAAGATTTTTAAATCTAAAATGTTGCATTCCTTCCTCTACTCATCTTGTCACTTGATCTTGTCTTTGCACGCACTCCCAAACAAAGTAGGTCACTAGACAGCTGTCAATAATTTCTAATTACTAATGACTAATTTATCCTCCCTAGCCTTAAACAACTGAGGTCCTAAACCCACAATAGGTCCTAAACCCACCTGAGTCCAGGTTTGGTAACGAGGATCAAACATGGATCTGGATGCAACCCATATTAATCCAGAGAATGAGCTCCAAATAAAAACTGGGACAGAGGCAGTCAATAGTTAAAGCCATTGGCATAATTTGATCAACATGAATGAATTTTCTGATGCAAGGGCTCTTATGCTTATGATATTCATTGGAATGATGAAACTATCCTCGAAAACTCAGGGAAGTTTAGGTCGATACAGGAAGGTCGATACAGGAAGTTTAGGTCGATACAGCAAGGGAAACACATTCTCCATTGTGTTTGTTACACAATGCAATATAACAACATTATAAGTGCAACACATTAAAAACCATTAGTCTTAACAATAGAAGAGGAAACGTGTTACCCAGGTGGGTGATACAGCTGCCCAATGTTCAAATGCACGTCGCTGAGCTTGTCATCTCCGCCAATTACAAAGAGAATTATAATTGGACCTATAAGCGAGTTCCGTATTCCGACTGCGCAAGCCCAGGTCATAGGTCACAAGCGAAAAACCCTCAGCAGCCGTGCAGCGGCATGGACAGACCCGTGACTCATCCGCAGCCAGGATCGATCCTGGGTCTCCAGCGCCACAACCCCTGCCGAATCGCCACTGGACCATCCCCGTCCCTTCCCGAGTGCCCCCCCTCTCCACGTCCGGGGTCGGCCAGAGACGGCGGGAGTCAGACGCGAGCGGCGCACCCAGGCCTACAGCCAGCGCTAAATCCAGCTCAAATCTGCCTGTCCCGCCGGGTTAACCTACAGCCCTGCCTTGACTCACGGGAACGATGGCCCAGGCTTACAGCCAGCGCGTAGAAGCAGCACTAACTCCACGGCTCCGGGGTAAGTGCCCCGTCAGTCCAGGCAGGGCTGTGGGTTAACCCAGCGAAACAGGCAGAGTTGAGCTGGATTTAGCGTTGCTTCTCTGTGTTGGCTGTGGGCCTGGGGGCTCCGCTCCCATCTGACCCCTCCCTCCCGGACAGGGTGTGGGGTATGGTCCAGTGGCGGTTCGGCAGTGTTTGCGGCGTCGGAGACCTGGGTTCGGTCCTGGCTGCAGATGAGGTGCAGGTCTGTGTCCATGCCGCTGCATGGCTGCCGAGAGTTTTTTAACCGCTTGTGACCTTTGACAAATCCCATGATTCCTTGCTTTTTTCAGAATACCGAACTCGCTTATTCTTACCTTTGTTGGGTGAAGACCTGATCAGTTTTTATGTTTAAGAAGGAACTGCAGATGCTGGAAAATCGAAGGGTGACAAAAATGCTGGAGAAACACAGCATCTATGGAGCGAAGGAAATAGGCAACGTTTTGGGTCGAGACCCTTCTTCAAACAGATGTGAGGGTGGGGGAGGGCGGGAAGAAGAAAGGAAGAGGTGGAGACAGTGGGCTGAGGGAGAGCTGAGAAGGGGAGGAGAAAGCAGGGACTACCTGAAATTAGAGAAATCAAGGTTCATACTGTTGGGGTGCAAACTGCCCAAGCGAAAAATGAGGTGCTGCTCCTCCAATTTACGGTGGTCCTCACTCTGGCCATGGAAGAGGCCCAGGACAGAAAGGTCGGATTCGGAATTAGGAGGGGGAGTTGAAGTGCTGTGCACTGGGAGATCAGGTGGGTTATTGCGGACCGATCGGAGGTGTTGAGCGAAGCGATCGGCAAGCCTACGCTTGGTCTCACCGATGTAGAGCAGCTGACATCTAGAGCAGCGGATGCAATAGATGAGGTTGGAGGAGGTGCAGGTGAACATCTGCCGCACCTGGAAAGGCTGCTTGGGTCCTTGAATGGAGTTAAGAGGGGAGGTAAAGCAACAAGTGTAGCATTTCCTGCGGTTGCAAGGGAAAGTGCCCGGAGAGGGGGTGGTTCGGGTGGGAAGAGGCGAATTGACCGGGGAGTTACGGAGGGAGCGGTCTCTGCGGAAAGCAGACCGGGGAAGAGATGGGAAGATGTGGCAAGTGGTGGGATCACGTTGGAGGTGGCGAAAATGTCGGAGGATTATTTGTTGTATGTGACGGCTGGTAGGTGAGGACAAGGGGGACTCTGCCCTTATTACGAGTGGGGGGATGGGGAGAGCAGAGTCACGGGGTATAGAAGAGACCCTGGTGAGAGCCTCATCTATAGTAGAAGAGGGCAACCCCCGTTCCCTGAAGAATGAGATTTACGATGCCCTGGTATGGAATACCTCATCCTGGGTACAGATGTGGCGTAGACGGAGGAATTGGGAGTAGGGGATGGAGTCCTTACAGGAAGCAGGGTGGGAAGAAGTATAGTCGATAGCCATGGGAGTCAGTGGGTTTATAGTGGATGTCGGTCAGTAGTCTATCACCTGCGATGGAGATAGTGAGGTCAAGAAATGGTAGGGAAATGTCAGAAATGGTCCAGGTGTATTTGAGTGCCGGATGGAAGTTGGTGGTGAAATGGATGAAGTCAGTGAGTTGTGTGTGGGTGCAGGAGGTAGCACCAATGCAGTCGTCGATGTAGCGGAGGTAGAGTTTGGGGATAGGACCACGGTACGCCTCAAACAAGGATTGTTCGACGTACCCTACAAAGAGGCAGGCATAGCTTGGGGCCATGCGCGTGCCCATAGCTACGCCTTGTATTTGGAGGAAAGTCTTTCCAGGTGCGGCAGAGGTTCACCTGCACCTCCTCCAACCTCATCTATTGCATCCGCTGCATTCGCCCAACACCTCCGCTCGGTTCGCACTAACCAACCTGATCTCCCCGTGGCTCAGCACTTCAACTTCCCCTCCCATTCCGAATCCGACCTTTCTGTCCTGGGCCGCCTCCATGGCCAGAGTGAGGACCACCGTAAATTGTAGTAGCAGCACCTCATTTTTCGCTTGAGCAGTTTGTATTGTATTGTATATCTTTATTGTCATTTCCTGAGTATTCGCATAGAGGAAACAAAAAAACGTTCCTCAACCAGTGTCCATTCCAGTGTGCAGTAAAAAATAAATAGAAGCAAAAATACATATATCATGAACAAATTAACACTCTACTCTACTTAACATCAACAGGCGTTCCGATCGGCAGCGGCACGACAGTGGCTCTGCTGCCGTGTGTCCAGGTTGGTGGTTGGTGCACGATACTTTGGCAGGGGACAAAGTCCGTTTATCAGTCTTATAACCTGCGGGAAGAAGCTGAGGAGCATCCTGCTGGTTTTGCACCTAATGCTCCGGTACCTCTTCCCAGATGGCAGGATGGAGAATATGTGATGCGATGGGTGGTAGGGGTCTTTGATGATGGAGATGGCTCTGCTGATACATCTCTTCCTGTATATGTCCAGCAGGAAAGGGAGTGGAGCACCAATAATCCTGCTGGCGGTCTTCACAATCCTGTCTAGTTGGTGCCGTTCGTGCAGCTCCCGAACCAGGAAGTGATGCCGTAGGTTAATGTGCTCTCGATTGTCCCCCTATAAAAAGTTTGTAGGTGTGTAGTGGGGAGACCTGCTTTACGTAGTCTTCGGAGAGGGTGGTCGCTGCTGGGCTCTCTTGACCAGTGCTGTGGTGTTGGTCGTGGACGTCAGGTCATCTGACAGGTGGAGTCCTAGGAACTTCACGCTGTTGACCCTTTCCACATCAGCTCCATCGATGTGCAGAGGTGTATGGTGTTGTTTTCCCACCCTCCTGAAGTCAACCACCATCTCCTTAGTTTTTCCCACGTTGAGAATGAGGTTGTGGGATTTGCACCATCCTGTGAGCAGCTCCACCTCCATCCTGTACGCCGACTCATCATTGTCACTGATGAGACCCACCACTGTTGTGTCATCAGTGAACTTGTTGATGAAGTTGTTGTTGAGTCTAGCAGTACAGTCGTGTGTTAGCAGACTAAACAGCAGGGGGCTTAGGACACAGCCTTGGGGCGAGCCAGTGCTCACGGCTATGGTTTTTGATGTCCTACTGCCCATCCTGACTGTCTGCTGCCGTTGCGATAGAAAGTTCAGGACCCAGTTACATGTGCCAGCATCAACCCCCAATAGCTCCAACTTCTCCACCAGCTGCTGCGGAATGATTGTATTAAAAGCAGAGCTGAAGTCTATGAAGAGGATCCTGGCATAAGTATTTTTCCGATCAAGGTGTGACAGTACGAGGTTCAGTGTTGTTGAGACTGCGTCCTCTGTGGATCGGTTGGCTCTGTAGGCGAACTGCAGTGGGTCTATTTTTGATATGCTGCATAACCAGTCGCTCAAAACACTTCATTACTATGGGTGTTAGAGCCACTGGTCGAAAGTCATTATGGCAGGCTGGGTTTGGTTTCTTCGGGACAGGGACGATGGTGGCACTCTTAAGACAGTTGGGCACTACTGCCTGGCTGAGTGAGATGTTAAAAATGTCTGTGAAGACATCTTTCAGTTTGCACCCCAGCAGTATGAATATTGGCTTCTCTAATTTCAGGTAGTCCCTACTTTCTCCTCCCCTTCTCAGCTCTCCCTCAGCCCACTGTCTCCACCTCTTCCTTTCTTCTCCCCCTCCCCCCCCCCCCATCCTCACATCAGTCTGAAGAAGGGTCTCGACTCAAAACGTTGCCTAATTCCTTCGCTCCATAGATGCTGCCTCACCTGATCAGTTTTTATGTTCACATAAACATAATTCAACAGGAATTACTGGATAATTATCAACAGCAATTCAGATAGAAGGGTCCCAACCCAAACTTGTCTGCCCACCCCTCCAGATGCTGCCTGACCAACCGAATTCCCCCAGCACTGTTTTACACAACACTCCAACATCTGCTGTTCCTCATGTCTCCAACCACATTTATGTTTTTTCTCATTTATTCTCATGCTTGCACAATTCAACTGCAACAGACAAATCCTTAAACACTGGGAACTTGTGGTTTTTAAAAGCTCATTACTAATCTACAACCGATACCACTCCATTTCCAGCTTTGTTCCATGTTCTTGTAGCAAGTGTTGCCTCATATTACAAATCCACCTTCTCCTGGCCCTGTTCAGAACTCGCCTCAGCTTCAATATTTTGTGATAAACTTAGCTCTTTCTTCCACTCCCTCCCCTCCACCCTGGCTGCTAGAGGAGAAGGCAGGAACGGGGTACTGATTGGGGATGATCAGCCATGATCACATTGAATGGCAGTGCCGGCTCGAAGGGCTGAATGGCCTACTCCTGCACTATTGTCTATTGCTCACTTGCTCCCCACCACACCTACGTCCATGCCCCCCTCATATCTAATCTTACACTGCTCTTGCATTGCTGCCTATGCAGATGCATCACATCCACCCATTGTCTATCACTGCGGTCTTCTCGTCTCGTACGCTTGCTCCAAGTTTGACCACTGCACTTATGGATAACTATTTTCTAGAGTGGTTTAAAAAAGTCGTGCCTCATTTTGTAACACAGGTGACAATAACATAATCATAAAACCCAAACTGTTCAAATTCCAAAGCATCACATGTTGTTACGTTACAAGTACTGTATAAAAGTTGCTGAAAACAAACCAGCAGCATTGGTGGCAGGAAGTTGCTGCTGATTGGGAAGAAATACAGAATACACATTAATACACAAACGCGAAATGCAGACGTTTACAACTTGCATTAAACTTCACAGCAGACAAGACATCATTACAAATGTCTGAAAGAGGCATGGATATTTTAATTGCAATGAGG
Source organism: Malacoraja senta (assembly GCA_038087875.1). Classification (NCBI taxonomy): domain Eukaryota; kingdom Metazoa; phylum Chordata; class Chondrichthyes; order Rajiformes; family Rajidae; genus Malacoraja; species Malacoraja senta. Next base: position 23,048,515 of record CM075980.1, read on the forward strand.
TATGGACAACTGCAAACCACCCAAGATGCGAGTCCAGGCCTTTACGTGACCCAGTTTGATTGATCACTTGTGTCAACCATGGTTACAAGAATTTCAGCAACCCATTTGTAACTATGATAAAGCAAAGAAAAATGATCCAAGTGTTTTAGATTGTAAAGACAATGCCTCTGTAGCAGGGCAGCTCATGCAAGAATTTAAATTTGTTTTAACAATAATTTGCAATTAATGCATGCAACTTTAAAATAAACGGCTTTTAAAATGTTCTACTTTTAAACAATAGCTAGCATCTAACTTTAACTCAAAAGATGGGTAAGTATACACAATAAACAGTGGATTTATTAGCATTACTGTCACATTCTCATTTGGGATTTATCCAACGTGTGATATGAGAAAAGTTCTTTCATTAAAACAGATGAGCACTTTGAAATGAGAATAGCTACTTTCACACATTGCAGCACAATTATGAAGGTTTTGAAAGGAAACATCCTGGAATCTCTTGAGTTTTCAGTAATGAGACCTCTAAAATTCAATTCTCATAAATACTTCCAAGATTACTGTAAGAACTTTTTACCTAAAGATGATTAAAAAAACTTTTGTACAAAAATATTTTAATTGCAGGGATTTATATAATGAGTTAGTCGGAGTGGAATATGTTAAATATTAAATATAAGGATAAAAAACATTAGAAAAATATACACATAAATACTGGATATAAAAATGTGTTAAGCCATTATTCAAAACTTTAAGCTCCACTGGGAATGTATCATTTTTAACTAAAATTGCATTCTGTACTTTGCATTTTTACAAATATAGACAATTTAAATCTTATGATTAATAATGTAGAATTTAAGAGTTTGTCCATAGAAATTTCAAAAAAATTAGGTGACAACTTTTACTACAGAAGAGCTATATTCAAATGTAACTTTAAATACTTCAACTTAGCAAATCAAATTCTGATGCACACAGTAGAGCCAACCGTTCAATGTGGCGATGAAAATAAAGACATCGGAGAGTGGATATAGTACAATGCATTTTATTAATAGAACATGATTAAAATATTCTGAGGTAACCTTTTTAGCTCACCACTACATTAATGACAGCAGTCATGAACTATAAGACTTGTACGGTCAAACAATTTAGTTAAAACATCTGAAATTGGAGTGTAGGATTTTCCGTGAGAGATACTGTTCACCGTTAACATAAAAGTTGTTTCCAGTTACTGATGAACGAGCTGTAGTTGGGACAATCCTGGGGCCCTTTCAAGACAACTTCATTCAAAGTCATCCTCATTCAAGATGTACTCAGCAGTACACTTCGCAACTGTTTAAAATGTTACTAGATGACTTGATCAAAGTACTGAATGAATGTAAATGTTTAATTTCAGGAAACCACGAGAAAGTTTTAATCTCAGTCATTTGCAGCAGTGTAGTTTTGCACATGTTGCTATCAACTAATTTACTTAATTTTATTATTGATTAGTCATTAAATCTAAATTTATAAATTTGAGTTTAAATAAGTCAAATATTTTGATTAGCTTCAACACTCCACCCCCCCTTAACAAAAACATGAAAACCAATGGTGCTATCACAAGTAAAAGACTTCCAATTGTCCCTCATTTTCAATATTGCTAAGGCACATAACATGCAGCCGCAGATGACACTGAGCTTGCAAATAAATAAGGTCCATCTGTCTAGAGCCCTAAATATGCAGATACAAGGGAGAGAAACGTTACATGGCTTACCATTTAAAATAAAAGGGTATTCATTTTTTACTAATACACGTCAGAACAGTTACCAAACACTCCAGTTTGAAAACTGTTCACATTCACAATTTTAAAGTACATATTTCATGGTACCAGTTAACAAAGTGAAATCCAGTTTTGACAACAGGCCCCAGATTATGATTCTTGCACGCAAAGAGTGTGGTCGAGCATTATCAAACAAGTTTGCATGCTACCAGTAATTCCTTGATTTACAACCATTTGATCTCCAAGTGCTGACTCTTTGGGGTATAGATCTTCAACTTTTGAAGCTGTTTGTTGTGACAACAAAAAGCCACAATTCTCCCAACAAAGAAACACTTCATTTTCCAAGAACCCATCCCGTTTGCAAATCTGGGTGTTATTGTAGTGCCTCCCATGGTTGGGAGCATAATAAACAGCAAATGAATAATTGCCTATTTTGACTAAATCTTGAGACCATTTTACTAGCAGAAGCATTTTAAAAGTTAAACATCAAATGTGTCAAAATAAGCTTACTTTCCATCAGAACTGTTTAGTTTTAGTGTATACATGACAAACATTCAAAGTTATTTTTCAGAACTTGGAGTAATCAGGATTTAATAAATCTATAATGTTCTTGCTGAAATAACACAATGAAATCCCTTCCTTCAAAGCAGGACAAAAGTGTGAAAAATGATTATGAAAAGTATACCCAATCACATAGGCACAAACCTCAGAGCCCTGAAACTCTGAATACAAATTGCCCTCCTATAAAAACTACGTAGTTATACACAGTCTATGCTTCATCACAGTACTTGAAAGAAGAGGAAATACCATTTTTCATCAGAAAGTACATTTCTATAACTTGTGTGTCAACTGACTGTCAAACTTGTAGTTTTATGGCAGTTGCTGCTAAAGAACTTCTCAACGTCCCTGCAAAAAGTGCAAAAAGATTTCAGAAGTTAAACGACTCAGAATTACAGAAAGGCCCCATTATGTTGCGTCTTCCATCCAAAATGCTTCACAAAATAGAACTTTGTGGCCGCACGTGATTTAAGAAATTCTCAATGAAATAATGCCATGCCAACTTCTGATCTGCAGTCTGCCAATAACATTCTCTTAAAGGAACACAGTTCACGTACGCAACAGACAACAAATGCTGCAGCAGTATCTTTGCCAAGAATGCACTTGGAACCCGTTTTGCAGGATTACTGGAAAATAAAGCCAGGTTGAGGAGGATGTTGCCCCGCTCTCTGAGGTGGACAAGGTGGCCTGTACTGGAGCGGAGACACGAAGGTTGGAGGAGTGTTCCCCGATCTTGGTGGGATGGGAGGGAAAGAAGGAGCAGGGTATGGCGGTACCAATGTTGCTCCCAGGGCCGCACTTGTAAAAGGGGTGGGAGAGGCTCCCGCTTGGGGCGGTAGTGGTGGAACCCTCCGAGGCATCACGGTGGGAGCGTTGCATTCTGCAGCGGTGGAATTCCAGGTTGTCTGTGCTGGCTCAGGTTGCTTTTGTGCCTGGGGTAACTGGGGCCGGATTAACCTTGGCCCTTTTATGACCATTTCCTGCAGCTTCTCAATTTTTACCCGCCGTTGATGTGCCAGTTTGCGTTTTGTTGGATACTGTTCAATAAACACATCCAAGGGTACTTCACCGTCTAGAAAATCTTGAGCCATGATCTAAAAAAGTAGAGATTAAAACAATCAATTTTTTGAACAGTAATAAAACACTGCAGATGCCATGACATTTTTTTTGTTTTTTTATGTTTTAGAGATTCAGCATGGAAACAGGAACTAGTTCTGTGTTATTCCACTTTCTCAACCACTCCCTACACACAAGGGGCAAATTACAGGCCAATGAACCTACAAGCCCACATATCATTGGGATGTGGAAGGAAATCAGCACACCGCAGGAAACTCACACGGCCAGCAGACTACATGAAAACTTCACATACAACACCAAGAAAAGGATTGTATCCGGACCTCTGGTGCTGAGAGGCAGCAGCTCTTTCAGCAACGCCTCAATGCCACCCTTATAAATCTGAAATAGCAAAATGCTAGACACAGTTCGATCAGACTGCATCTGTGGTTTACGGCCTTGAACAGGAACATTTTCAAATGGTAACGAGATGCTGATGGGAGGAATGAAAAGGTCAGGTCTGGATAGGCTAGATGTGATTAAATGATAATGATGCACAGCAGAAAGAGACAAGATGGGTCTGCTCAAGGAATAAATGGGAATAGGAGAATTATTATCTAAATTAGTTGAATCCATTCAAGTCTGGGAGCAATAATGTGCCGATATGAAAGTCGTGTTCATGAGTTTAGGCAGAATACTGGAAAAGTGGAGGAGCAAAGAGAGATGTCAAATGGAGGCTGGATAAGAACCAAATAGTCAGATGAAACACAGACACGCCACGTCATTCATTTTGTGATTGATGCCCCAATATGGCTCTGTAAGATGCAAACAAGAAATTGAAATTAGAACAAGTCAATTAACTTTTCATCTAAAAATAATATTTGAGAACGCAGGGAACTGGTGAAGGACAAATTTAGCACCACCTGCATTTGCAATACTGTGGCCAGGAGTGCAGAGAAATAAATAGAATGTTGAAAGGTGAAGAAAGGGAATGATGCACATGGTGAAGGCATACGTTGGAAATGGTGTACAATCTGTTAAACACAGGTAGGAGATATGGAAGACTACGACAAGAGCTCTTTATTCTGGTTTTGGAACGTGTGGTGAAAGCTTAATTGCAAGAAATGGAATGAAGGCTGTTGAGATCATGTCATCCATAACGAAGGGGAAGCCTTAGAAGCAGTGGATTCCACAGAGACAAAACAGGAAGCGAGTCAGTAGTTTTGTTTCTCACGTATACCGAGGTACAGTGAAAAGCTTTTTGTTGTATGTTATACAGTCAGCGGAAAAACTATACACAATTACAATCGAGCCTTCCGGTGTCCAGATACAGAATAAAGGGAATAACATTTAGTGCAAGATAAAGTCCAGTAAAATCCAATTAAAGCTAGTCCGAGGGTCTCCAGTGAGAACACGGGGAACAACCTTAGAAGTGTAGCAAAAGTAGCCTTGAGCGCGTGGAATTGTATTCAATACTAATCCATCCTCAAACGAATAGTTATGAAAAAGAGGATAATCAGGGTGGATCATGTGAAGGTGTGAAAAATGGGATTTTCTCAGTTCATCATAAGAGGTGGAAAAGTCAAATACAGTCAATGTAACTGAAAGTGGTGATGAATGAAGGGACTGTTATTATCATGGAATTACTAGGATGACTTGCTCCTGTTTACAGTAGAGGTTGTGTGGTCTCCTTTGGTCAGAATGACCTCAGTACACAAAACAAGAACCGAAATGGGAGAAGGAACTCAGGATTAAGAATTTAAATCATGTCATACTTGCATGCATTTTGAAGATTATCAGAAATTAGATATGTAGAAATAGTACAACATTTGAAGAATAAAACAGCGCCACAGCATATAATTACATTGCGTTTTCTATACCTGGTTTATAAACAAAGAATCCGGGGACTTTAGAGACACAGCGTGGAAACACAGCCTTCACCCCAGACACTTACACTACCCTACATATAAGGGACAATTTACAATTTTACCGAAGCCTATTAACCTAGAAACCTGCACGTTTTTGGAGTGTGGGAGGAAACCGGAGCACCTGGAAAAAAACCACACGATCATGGGGAGAACGAACAAACTCCGTACAGACAGCACCGTGGTCAGGATTGAACCTGGGTCTCTGGCACTGTAAGGTTGCAATTCTACCACTACAACTCCCAGCAGCGAACTTCAAAATTAAATGGCATGGCCTATTTGACAATGTGGAACACAGATTATTCTGGTCAAATTATTTTGCAATGCCTCACACTACTACCTCAACATTTAAGGGCAAAGATTGTCCTATTAAAAGGACACCAAACACAATTGTGCTTAGCCAGCTCAAGAGTTAATGTCAGCGAACCTTTGTGTCATAGCCTGCATAGTTTACTGAGCAAGCGACTTGCATAAACTGAATCATAAGAAATCACCTCAGTTTCCTCTTCAATCTTTGCTCCTTCAGTCTGTAGGAGTGCAAGTAGCGTGTCCAGGGAAGTGCCACCGGATTGACTATCTGTGAAGGCGAAGAGAAAAATTGTTTCAAAGTCAAATTTCCACAATGATAATTTAAGATTTTAAACAATGAATTCCAAAGCTTTTTTCAAAAAATGGGTTAAATCTTTCAAATGCAATTAAATTCTACTTGGGAAAGGCACATAACATTTGCAGCATGTGTGTTCTAATGAGTTTATTAGTTTTTAAGTTTAGTTTAGAGATACAGCGTAGAAACAGGCCCTTCGGCCCACCAAGACCACGCCGACCAGGGATCCCCACATATTAACACTACCCTACACATACTAGGGACAATTTTTACATTAATACCACGGTAATTAACCTACAAACTTGTACGTCTATGGAGTGTGGGAGGAAATCGAAGATCTCGGAGAAAACCCACGCGGTCACGGGGAGAACGTAAAACTCTATACAGACAGCACCCGTAGTCGGGTTCAAACCCGGGTCTCTGACTGAAAGCGCTGCAAGGCATCAGCTCTACTGCTGCGCCCCTTGCCGCCCAGTACAGATCTATTCAACTAATTGCATGACCGATAGGGAAATGTTGGAACAAAATTCCATTGCCCATTTCCTTTACTTCCTTAGTTCCACCTGCTTCAAACATTATTTGCTACTTCAAACAGATGGCGTATTCTGTCTCAACTACCACCCGTGTTAAAGCATTGAATGACTAAGCAATGATCATTCCCCAGTTTCATGGGCATTTTACATTATTAGTCAGATGCTGACGGAGAGAAAGGGGCAATTCACTCAACACTAAAAATCTCTATACTAAGTCCCCTTAGCCTTTTCTGCAATGTCATATCCTTTTTGCCAAAGTTGCAAGATCTGAAGGAGGGATGATTGCTGATGCTTACACAACATTCAGTGCCATTTGTGACTCCTCAGAAAATGAATTAGTTTACGAACAAGTGGAACAATACCTGGGCAATATTCAGCCCCCGGCTGATAGGTGGCTAGCAACATTCGCACCGCACAAGTGCCAAGCAATGACATATCCAAATAAATAATTCAACTATCATCCTAACATTTACCGGCAGTACCATCATTAAATACTCTCATCTGGGATTTACCACTGACCGGAAAGGATCTGGAATATTCATTTATACACAATGAGGCTCCAGGCAGGTCAGAGGCTGCAGGGAGTCCTGCAGAGAGCAACATGCCTTTAAAATCCACAAAGCTTGTCCACCATCTAACAAGGCTCAAGTCATGAGCATGATGGAATACTCATTAATGCCCTGGATGAGTGCAGCTGAAATACTTCAGGAAGTTCCAGCTATTTTGATACATTTTTGCTGGAAATAAAAAAAAAAGAATTTTCCTGATCCCAATGGTCAAGACAAGCTTTTATAATGATGTTTGTTTTTGAAAATGCCAGCTTCAGTTCCTACTAAGTGCAAAATGTCCAATACATTTAGCTAAACATTTACTACATAAGATGGAACAACTTGCACCTAATGTTTTGCTCACTCCGACCTGGGTGGAGTACAATACTGACCAACAATGCCCAGAAATATCCTACTAACATGTTGGAATGTGCAGCAAGGCAAGGACACTCGAGAGGCATATAGGGAAAGGCTGCTTTAAAGCACACAAATGGACAGAAGAGAAGGAATCTTGCCAATTCAGAATTCAATCTCAGTTCTATTGCAAGATAAAAAGAGAAACTATGATCGACACTGAACTGACAATTTCACGCCTGGAAGGAATAGTAATTGATAGAAATATAATTGGCGCTGAAAGGAAATGCAGGCACTGGAATAAATACTTTCTACAGTATTTGAAGTAATACTACATGAAAATTGGTTTCGTCAAATGAATGGCAGGATACTTTACATTGCAAAGGTATGCCTTTGTACTTTAAATTTCACTTCAGTTCACATCAATTAACCTGGGCTCACTATACTAGTAATTATGTTGCAGCAAGGCAACTTTCCCTCCACCACTGAAAGATTAGGTATCGATATTTTAATTTTGCTATCAAAAGTTGTGTCAATGAAAAATAAACAATTCCTCACCTCTTCACAGTTCCATCATTCATTTCTGCAAGTTAAATGCAAGAAAGCATGTTCATGCATGAACATTTCAACTGTTAATCATCGATTTACCATCACACACCAGAGCTAATCAATATAGCTCCTGCTTCACGGACACAGACCTAATTGTCTTCATGATATTTTTCATGCTCCAAGTTAGATTGATTTGAATTCCAACTAATCAATCAAGCAGATTCCACCCTTCCCCCCAAAAAACAAGGATGCTTTATAATTCAACAGTATTTTCACATTATTTAGGAACTCCTCTCAATCTGAAGGGCCCAATCTTCCTTGCTATCTGTTCAAAAATGAACCCATTAGCATTCAGCTACTTCATCAAAAGCAAGTCCTGGTCTTGAGCAGACCTGCTCCATAACCAATCTTCACTGAGCAACAGATGATGTTGCACGTCACTGTACTCCATTGTGAACTATGTGGAGGTCAGCGGTGGAGACCAGCATTGCTGGGATTTCCCAGCATTACTGTTGGGAAGGCACACCTCTCTGATCCTACTGTGATCTGATCTGGCATAGGATTACCAACCATAGTCATTATAGTGGAGACGGGGGTGTGGGGGGAGTAGGGGAGGGTATGTATGTGGGAAGTGGGGTGTGGGAGAGTTGTGGGGGTAGGGGAGGGTGTATACGTGGGAGGGGGTGGGGTGTGGGGGGGGGGGTGTGTGAGCTCAGCGGCTCCGGCTCTGACCGCACTCACCGGCTCCAGGACCCGGCTCCGGACTCACTCACCGGCTCCAGGACCCGGCGCCTGTCGCACTCAGTGGCTCCCAGCCCCGGCTGCACTCATCAGCACACGGCTCATCGTGGTGGTCGCCGCCCCCGCCCAGAAACACAGCGGCGCCCGGTCGCGAACACAGCAGCCCCCACCCGCACTCTGCTCCTTCAGGTTTATTCTTGCCGCCGGTGATTGACAGCGGGTGCCGGAAGGGGCGTCACCGTCCCGGCGAATAACAGACCAATAACTTTTGTAATATTTCACCAATCGGAATAAAACTTGATGCACTTGCAGCACAGGAGAATGGCAAGTAAGGTGGCAAAAAAATCGTACGCTATGGAGGACTGTTTTTGCGCAAATTTTAAAACAACGCAAACTAGTATGGGTGTTGTGGGCTGATGGGACTGGTTTCCAGAGGGCTAGTACGGACATTGTGGGCCGAATGGATTCTTGGGCTGGCAGCTCAGTCACTCAAGCCTAGTGTGCTGGCAGCTCAGTCACTCAAGCCTGATGGGCTATTCCTTGAAATACCATTTCAAGCAGGGTGCCAGGTCACCAAATTTAAATGCAGTCTCATACCATTTCAAGCAGGGTGCACGGCCCCCAAATTCAAATGCAGTCTCATACCATTTCAAGCAGGGTGCAGGGCCACCAAATTCAAATGCAGTCTCATACCATTTCAAGCAGGGTGCAGGGCCACCAAATTCAAATGCAGTCTCATAACATTTCATGCAGGGTGCAGGGCCACCAAATTCAAATGCAGTCTCATACCATTTCAAGCAGGTTGCACGGCCACCAAATTCAAATGCAGTCTCATACCATTTCAAGCATTGTGCAAGGCCACCAAATTCAAATGCAGTCTCATACCATTTCAAGCAGGGTGAAACCACCACCACCATAAAACCACATAAAACCCACTCACAGTTCAGTGTGTTCAATTGATTCACAGCGCAGACAGAGAGTCGTGACCTCTCGCTCCCCCATCTTGTAGAGACTGAGCCACGCCCACACTTCCGGGTTTTATAGTCCCTCCCCCTCCCACTGGAAGGGGCGTGGCCTTCATGGCATGATTGACTGGAGAGAGAATCTCAACATTTTTAAAACATTAATAAGTCTTTTATTTTTCATCGATGGGAAAAATCCTCTTGTCCTGCACAGCGGAGGGGGACTCTGAGTAAGATGGCCAAAAATCACAGCCGAAAGTGGTAGCGTTTTTTCTAAAATCAATATGTAGTGCAAACAGGAAGTGTTCAAGATAAGACTTTTAATTATATAGATATGTCTTTCCCAATTTTACAAGTGCACAGGCTTTAACAAACCAATTCACTTCACAAATAAGGAACGGAAAGAATAGTTGAACAGGATTACTCATAGCAAAGGGCAGGGCTGCAAAAGATTACTCATCCATGGCTATCCTGTCAAGGCAGGGGAATGCGACTTTAAGATCCATTCCACAGTGTTAGATCACTGTACCTTGTGACAAATTTTGTGACACTATAAAAAGATAGCTGAAACACTGCACAGCTAATGGGGATATTGGCTGCAGTACAAAATACTCTTTAACTATTCCCTTACAAATGTAACATCTCAAAATGTGGTTCCATGAACAATTTTTAATAGTTGAACCAATACTGTATACTACTCAATACATAACATTACTCTATGTTAGATGAACAGGACTACTTGTAGCAAAGAGCAGGGCAGCAAAAGTTTGTTCATCTGTGGGAATCCTGTCAAGGCAAGAGAACTTGACTTTAAGATCCATTCCACAAAGTGGCGTCAAAAATCTCTCAATGAAAAATCATGGAATGGTTTCCTATTTTTTCATTCAATGGCTTAGAAAACGTCAGGTAAATCCTCACCATCTGAAACAAGAGAATTGTAGCAATATAAAGCAAAGCAGTGGTAAGTCTCTGAATATTTTATGAAGATGTAATAAACTTCATGGTAATGGCAAAATTCCCTAGTGACTGTGATTAAGGTACGTAGTCCCTGATAATGTTTTTTTTTAATATTTTTTGTTGATGGTTTTTCATGTACTTTGATCAGTGACAGAACCTGAATGGAGATTTGATGTTTTACAAGGGTTAGAACAATAGATTTGCATATAGTGCCTTTCACTGCAATCCAATGTGCCCAATAGCCAATTCCTCCACTACTGAAGTAGTGTCAGCCTAGATTTATGCACCCCACTTTGTGGAATGGATCTTAAAGTAGCCTTGACAGGATTCCCACAGATGAACAATCTTTTGCTGCCTTGCTCTTTGCTACAAGTACTCCTGTTCTTCTAACATTGCTCCTAACATTACTTCTAACATATGAATTGAGCCATGATCTCCAAGCTTCCAGGTAAAATATGTTTAATTCTTCATGGTTAAAAGGGATGTTCAAGGTACAGTTAGAGCCTGTATTTAGGAAGCAGGAAGTTAGCATATTACTCAAAAACATTTACAATGTGGTACATACTGCACATTTGTACATTATGACATGATTGTAAAGAAAATTAAAGCAAAAGACAGACATATACTGAGTATTTGCATCAAAATGTGATCAAGTGGTAGAAGGCTACACTGAATGCCAAACCATTTAAAAGTGTATTTACAAGTGAAACAATTTAAAACAAGTGCGTGCTACAGTTAAAGGAGACTCAAAAAAGTTACCTAATCTTGATTTCCTCATCTGATATGCTTCATACAGTGTCCGTAGTTGTTGGTATTTCCTGGTTAATTGAAGTTTCAAGTCGTCCAATTTGGGGTGATACTGCAGATTCTGTTCTGCTAGACTATGGTTACCAGCAAGACTCGTGTCTTTATTTGGTTGTATATTCTGCAGCTGAAAAACAAAGATCAAATTGTTAACTTTGTATTATACAACTACACTTGAATTATAAAATCGTCCAAAATGTTAATTTGTTGCTCTTTCGAATCCTGCTGTGTTGGTACTTTTAAGGGCCTGTCCCACTGAGGTGATTTTTTAGGCGACTGCCAGCGAATGTCATAGCTGTAGCAGGTCACCGAAAAACCAGCAACTGGACCACCCTCCCCATGACAAAGTCTACAACAAGCTACAACCCACCACCTAGTCGACATCAAGCTACAGCAAGCTACCCCGACAACCGGCGACCCATTAGGACGTCCACCTACGACCACACAGGCGACAACCTATGACAACAGAAGTCAACCTACATCCACCCGAGACAAACTACGACCCTGTCGGCGACAACTGAAGACAATTCAGTCGCCGGTACCTGTCGCCAGTTTATGTAGGTTGACGTAGGTAGTCGCCAATGGAATTCACCGGTCAACACTGGCGACAACCTATGACAGCACCTACGTCAGGAGAAGTCAAGTTATGCTCATTGGCGTCAAGCCCACTGTATCTGAAATTTTTTTGAACATTTCAAATTCCAGCCGACCAGAAAAACGCTACGCTTCTTTGGGCGGATGAGAAGACTACTCACGAACATACAGGCGGCACCCCGGCGACAGCCTAGTCGCCTAAAAAAATCAACTAAGTGGGTCAGGCCCATTACGCTTGGGATTTGAGGCATTGCCCCCAGCAATTTGAAGATTCGAGGAATAGACAGTGGTTAAAATAACAAATTAGAATTTAGATCAGGGTTTAAACGCAAACAGCCATGGAATTTAAATTCATGTCAATAATTTGGAATTAAAAAGCTAAGCCAAGGCATCAATAATTATAATCATAAAAGTACAAGACGAATTCTTATGAAAATTTGGTTCACTAGCGTCTGCAGGAAATGAGTAGGAAGGAACAGCAGATGAAATGTGTAGGAAGGTACTGTAGATGCTGGTTTAAACCGAAGATAAGACACAAAATGTTGGAGTAACTCAGTGGGACAGGCAGCATCTCTGGTGAGAAGTAATGGGTGACATTTCAGGTCAAGACCCTTCTTCAGACAGAGTCAGAGGAGAGGGAAACTAGAGATATGGAAGGGGAAGGTGTGAAAATGACAGATCAAAGCTGACGATGATCAAGGTAATGTAGAATGGTTCATTGCTGGCTATGCGAAATGTGATAATGAGGCATACAATCAGTAAAATTAATCAAGAGCACAGTGAAACTAGTCAGAAAACTCAGGGGTGGGGGAGGAATGGAGAGAGGGGGAAAAGCAAGGGTTACTTGAAGTTAGAGAAATTAATATTCATACCACTGGATTGTAAACTGCCCAAGTGAAATACAAGGTACTGCTCCTCCAATTTGCATTTGGCCTTACACTGACTGTGGAGGCGGCCCAGGACAAAAAGATCAGTATGGGAAGGGGGGAGGGAGTTAAAATGGTTAGCAACCGGGAGATTGCAGGAAATTATATTTGCTATCCACACCCAGTCTGACTAATGTGGACAAACCTACCAATGTTTTTCCACCATCTGCAGTTCCTTCTTAAACAACTACCAATGTTTGACTACCTCTGGAGCTGAGGGGTGATCTTAAAAGTTGTACAAAATCATGACGGGCAAAGATAGGATGATTGCAGTCTTTTCCCCAGGTTTTTTTGGGGAGGTGGGGGGGGGGGGGGGCGGTGAGATCAGGAACTAGAGGGCATAGTTTAAGGCAGGATAAGATAGTTTAAGGTGGCACAGCGGTAGAGTTGCTGCCTTACAGCATCGGAGACCCAGGTTTGATCCCGACTACAGGTGCTGCTGGTATGGAGTTTGTCGTTCTCCCCGTGGGCTTTCTCAGAGATCTTCGGGCTCTTCCCACACTCCAAAGACGTATAGGTATGCAAGTTAAATGGCTAGGTGTATGTGTAAATTGTCCCTAATGTTCGTGTGATGGTGTTAATGAGCGGGGATCGCTGGTCTGTGCGAACTCGGTGAACCGAAGGGCCTGTTTCCACACAGTATCTCTGAATGAAACTAGTTTCCTCCTTTGCTGATTCTTAGTCTGAAAAAAGGGTCTCGACCAGAAACGTCACCCATACCTCTTCTTCAGAGATGCTGCCTGTTCCGCTGAGATACTCCAGCATTGCATCTATCTTCGGTGCAAACCATAATCTACAGTTTCTTCCTGAACAAGAATATTTACATATTCTGTTGTGCAGCTGCAGGTAAGAATCTATTTGTTCTGTCTGGGACATGTGACAATAAAACGCTTGACTATTGAAGATTTAATAGGAAGCCAAGGGCAAATATTTCTACAGAGGATGGTGGGTACGAGCTGCCAGAGGAAGTAGTTGAGGCAGGTACAGAATCAACATTTAAGTGGCATCTGGACAGGAAACATTGAGGGATTTGGTCCAATTGGGACCAGCTTAGATGGTCATCTTGATCAGCATGGACAAATTGGACCGAAGGACCCATTTCAATGCCGTATAACAATGACACTAAGTGCCCTTCAATCTACTCAGTTATATCGTAACAATCAAGTTGAAACAGAAATAAAACGGTGGCAATGCGTAGAGTTGCTGCCTTACAGTGCCATAGACCCGAGTTTGATCCCGACTACGGGTGCTGTCTGTATGGAGTTTGCACGTCCTCCCTGTGACCTCCCTGTGTTTTCTCCGAGATCTTTGGTTTCCTCCCACACTCCAAAGACGTATAGGTTTGTAGGTTAATTGTCTTAAATGTAAATTGTCCCTAGTGTGTGTAGGATAGTGTTAATGTGCAGGGATCGCAGATCGGTGCGGACTCGGTGTGCCGAAGGGCCTGCTTCCGTGCAGTATCTCTAACCGAAACAGATGGTCCACTGAGAGCTCTAGGCACAAAGTCACTTCACGTCCAGTTGATTTTGCAAAGTTCTCCTCAAATCCGGCATCTAAACTGAGATCGACAAGCTGGGCAAAAGCCAGACAAGAATCCTCCAAGGCAATATGACAAAGTTTTCTATCACAATCCAAGTACACTCCCAATTCACAATTAATCATGGAAGTCTAGCCATTGATTTCCATCATTAGCATCCTGGGTGTCATGACCAACCAGCAACTCAGATTGACCAATCATTTAAACAATGTGGCTACAAGGTACAAGAAGTGATCCATCAATTCAGCTCTTATTTTAAAGAGATGTGCTGCAGCTTTTGCTTTTAACACTGATGCCTCATGCAGCAATATCTGATTACGGTCAAGAAAATTAATAGCGTGAGCGTGTACAACTGACATGGCTTTGATAATAAACTAAAAAACATTCCTTTCTTATCTGCAGTAAAATGTCCAATGATTATAAATTGTGGTAAAATCCTAGAGCATTGCCCATGTGTACACTTTATAAATATGAGCCAGTGCCAAGATTAGAAAAGTCAATTTAACAATGCAGATCACATAGCCTTTATGAAAAGAATGAACTCTGCTGTACGGACTGAAAACAAGGTGAAAATACAGATTACACCCTCCAATATCCAAATTCTCACCAGTTCTGAGCCAGCTGACCCTAGCAATCCTGCAGTTAGGAAGCACCAACTGCTGCACAGCTTCATAGTGCTAACTCCAATGACACTGCAAGAAAGACTTGTGCTTTAATGCTGAAGTGCGCATTGTTACTTATCTCAAGTTCAAAGGAAAGTTCTAATCAGCCCACATTCAAATATTTACTAAAGAAATATCACATCAAAGCAGCAAATCAGAAACAAAACATTTAGCAGTGATTACCAAGAAATATATGACATTTAATTTCTGTTATTATTATTGAATTCATCTATTATTTTAAGGTTTGCCATTTTATTTTATGGCCCCTCCACCTCCTGGGCTACAATTGCCTGACTACTGGACACCTGCATGAGCGAGCTCCCATTAAATTCAGAAGTACAATGTACGCACATACATACATTTGTTCCTACCAACGGCAGAATTAGTTTTCTCTCCTTCCACTTTTAATCATTGTTCTTTTCCATCGGTCTCATGTGCTTTTAATACCATTGATTACAATATTGTGGAGGGAAAATCATTAGTGTGATTTTGTGGATTCCCCAATGTGCAGACAAGATCAACTTAAGGACTCTGGAAAATAGTCCCATTCATTACCCAGGGTGGTCAGTACTACATTAAAAAATAATTTTCTGGTTTGCATGTTTACATCTGTGCAATTCAAGTTCTTAGTGTAAATGCCTTTAATGTGCAATAAGATTCATGGTTATTCCAAGATATAAATGACTAACATCACTTGACTAGCTTGAATATATACAGCACACAAACATACCCTTTGGCTTGCCATGCATATGCCAACCATCACGCCTAGCTATACCAATCCCACTTGCTTACATTAATTCCATACCCCTCCCTGCCTTGCTCATTCCAGTACCATTTCTTAATGGCCTTCAACATTATCTCTGGCAGCTCATTCCAGATATCAGGGGTTGCTTCCTTTAGGAGGATTGAAGGAAAAAAATAATTGAAATGGGAAAATTAGCGCATCCAATCTCATTTATCTTTTTGTTGGAAGGCTTTAATAGGGCATAGGCTACAGAGATTTTAGAAGAGATGAAATGTACGTAAAGGCGAGAAAGTCTCCAGAGTTACAACCTACAGAACCTCCCGGGTTGTAGCAGGGAGTCGTTCATGAGAACTGCTCGTAACACAGAATGGTGGAAATGTGGCCAGCTGGCAATATATTTAAATTCAACACGGGCCAACCAAGTGCACCCGGTTAAACCAGGGCATTTAACCCAACCAGATCTCTCTGCAAGGTGCAATAAGATTAATAGAAAATAGGAGAGGAGTAGGCCATTTGGGCCTTCGAACCAGCACCACCATTCAATATGATCATGGCTGATCATTCAAAATCAGTACCCCGTTCCGGCTTTTCCCCATATCCCTCGATTCCCTTAGCCCCAAGAACTAAATCTAAATCTCTTGAAGATTGCATTCCTACGAAACAAATTCCCACACAACAGAACATCCGTGCAGCCAGCAAATCCATCCCCGCCAGACTCCCAAATGCTCGCTCATATGCACAGGCTGTGCAGCGAGTGTTTGTAACATGGGGCCGTGCACCTGAAGTTCTTTAAACTACTACACTGACAAGTGGGATTGAATAAAACAAACAAGCGGTTGGTTCTCTTCAGTTCTGTCAATTTTCTAGAATTTAGAATTAGGATTTTGTATTTTTCAAAATGGAATTAAAAAATTATTACAAGTAATATTACACCCGTGGCTTAAAAATGCTGAATTAATTTTAGTCTACAAGTACAACTGCTCCACTGTTGTACATTTCCCTCTCCCAAACAATTTCAGTGATATCACTTGCTTATAACTTGTTCAACAATGAAGAGGACTATTCAGTTTTCAGTGAATAGATTTTCCAGTGGCTTTCATTACACTTGTTAAATCATTCGGCTATTTATAGTTGAAATAACCACATTCAAATACCTACTTGCTGCACGGGCAGGAAAATATTTAATAACGGCAGGCACAAATATGGCTCATAGACAGGTCATAAAATCCTGGTTTTAAGGCTCTCAAAGAGTTACTTGATTTATCCATAACGCATTAATAGAAGAGCTTAAAATAAGCCAACATAATCCTACTTATTCACCTGCCTTCACTGGTGCTGCAGGATTCTACAATCCTAAACGTTTAACTAAAATGTTGCTAAAATGTTCTTTCTGATATCACGCCCCCCACCCATATACATTCAGAAGGGAAGCCCTGCACAAAGAAAAATATTTTTGGGAAGATAGAAGTAGAATAGAGAAAATATAAAATTATTTAAATTTAGACAAAAATTCAAATCTGTTAACTCAGAGACCTCTGACATACAAGCAGTGATGGTCCATTGAGCAATTAACATAATAATGCTACCAATTTAAGCTACAAATGAGTGAGGCACAGTTCAATTCTCCAAAAGGTTTGAATGGTTGTCCTCTAGGTAGTTTATGGTACAGATTACTGTAGAAATAATCATTGACAATCTGCAATATTAACAGAATGTAGTAATAAACAAATCTGATGGGCTTTGGCTCAATAGCTCTGGAGTTTTCCACTCGACCGGTTTCATCAAAACAATTTATACAATTTAATTTGGCCTAAGTTTCCCAAGCACATGCTGAATGGCAACAATTTGAGCCAACTCGCCCACAGTACTACAGTTGAGAGAAAGACACAATGCTGAAGTAATCTGTAGTTCCCCGTTATTAAAGCTTAAAGAGTTTAGAGACAGCGTAGAAACATGCCCTTCAGCCCACCAAGTCCGTGCCTAACACAATTACCGATACATAAGTTCTATCCTAGGCATTATGGACAATTTACAGAAGCCAATCAACCTAAAAACCTGCATGT
This sequence comes from Malacoraja senta, assembly GCA_038087875.1. Taxonomy (NCBI): domain Eukaryota; kingdom Metazoa; phylum Chordata; class Chondrichthyes; order Rajiformes; family Rajidae; genus Malacoraja; species Malacoraja senta. The sequence goes on from CM075980.1 coordinate 23,066,377, forward strand.
CTTTGGAATGTGGGAGGAAATCGAAGTACCCAGAGAAAACCCAAGCGATCACACGAAGAACATGCAAACTGCGTACAGACAGCACCAGTAGTCAGGATTGAACCTGGGATCTCTGCCGCTGTAAGGCAGCAACTCTACCAATGCGTCACTGCGCCGACCTTTACATAACAGCCCGGGTATTTCAAATGAATTGAAGTGCCTCCGCTATAAACAAGCACACTGTAGCATGTTCCCATTCCCATTTCGCAGCCAAGTGAACATCCGATAAAGATACAGTAGAGGGGTTCATGTGTAGACACCGTGCCTGGAATTCTCTTTATCTTGTATTAGTGTCCTGTTAACATCTACACTGATCTCACTACAGGTAATGAAACCAACACTTCCTGCCAATGCCACACGGACATGCTTGAATGCAAACAATTTCATAATTAGAAGCTCCTGAAACAGAAGAAATTATGCCAACTTCCTCAACATTCTAACTTTATGAAAATTAGCTTGTAACCATCATACCATAATTTGCATAGTCGGAGTCTCTGGAGACTGCACAGAGGATCTGCACTGGTGTTTGTCACATAAGCTTCCTCCCAAACTTAGCAGCTCCTTTATTCATCAAGTGCTTTAATTGCATTCCATATTCTTGCCATCCAAATAAACAAGGATTCTTTATGAATGTCCTACTGCATTAGTGACTGTCCTTTTATCACCTCAGGTTTGGATTTCCCCCTCATCTTCTGGCCAAAATAAATAATCCAGATTTAACTAATTTATCAAATCCCTTATTAAATTTTTAGATACTCCCAACTTTCCTGAAAGTTAGTTCTCTCTGACTGGTCAATGTCTTCACTAATACCTTGAGTCACAGAGTCAGAGTCATACAGCATGGAAGCAGGCCCTGTAACCCACCTCGTCCATGCCGACCAGGATGTCCCATCCAATTTTCCCACGCCTGGCTCACACCCCTCTACATCTATTCGGTGAATGGACGTCCAAATGTCTTTTAAATGTTGATAATACACGTGGTTCAACTACTTCTTCTAGCAGTTTATTCCAGATACCCACCATCCTCTGAAAATGTTGCACTTCAGGCTCCTATTAAATCTTTTCCTTCTTACATTAAACTTGTGCCATCTAGCTCTTGATTCCCCTATCCAAGTAAAAGACTGCATTCCCCTATTTATTCCTCTCATGATTATATTCTCTACACCTCTAGATCACTCCTCAGACAGCTGCACTCAAAGAAGAAACTCCTAACCAGCCCAACCTCTCTCCATAGCCCAGACCTAAGTCCCGACAACATTCTTGTAAACTTTTAAACATCGAGACACTACTACACTGTCAATAAAACGGAAAATAGATGCTTTTCACAGATGACTCGGCCAAAGTGAAGATGCTCCACTTTTTAAAAGAAAAGCTTTAGAATCTACATGTGGGTCCAATAAAGAATGTAGATTTCTAATCATATAGTAAAGCCTTCAATTACATAAAAAAGTTACAGAAAAATAAATTAATTACCAGTGATAAAGCCAAACCTATACCGATGGCCGTGACTGGTGATGTGCCAGGCTTAAAAGTAAATGCATGCTGGTTTACAACCAGTTTATAACCAGCATAAGGGCACTTTAGAAACACAAGGAAATAGTTCGGTCTATTACACAGGAAAAGTCAAAGGTAATTAGCAAAATGGATTGATGGATATTATTAGCAAGTAGCACAAATGATTGAGAAATTTTGTAGTAGTGCCACTCCAGTGTAGATATTGAAAAATAGAATTCAACTGTTATACAATACAATACAATACAATTTATTTGTCATTTGGACCCCGTTGAGGTCCAAACGAAATGTCGTTTCTGCAGCCATACATTACAAAATGAAAAAGACCCGAGACACAACACAATTTACACATACATCCATCACAGCGCTGCGATGGAAGGCAAAAAAACCTTATCTCTCCACTGCACTCCCCCCCCCCCCCCCCGATGTCAGAGTCAAAGTCAAAGCCCCCGGCAGGCGATGGTGATTATCCCGCGGCCATTAAAGCCACGCCGGGCGATGCAAGGTCGCGCCGTGTTAGAGCCCCGGCGCGCGCTCGCAAAGTCCCGCGGCCATTCCAAGCCGCGCGGGGCGGTGATGTAAAGCCCCGCTCCAGGTACTCTTCAACCCCGCAACTCGGGCGGGAGAAGTCGCCGCTGCGGAAGCCCCGAAAAGCGGTCTCCCACCAGGGACCCGCGGGCTTCCAGTGTTGCCGTCCGCGGGTCCCTCGTGGGACCCGCGGAGGAAATCAAGCTACATTCTCAATTTTCAGGAAGCATAATGGCAGTTATTTGAACTACAAATACTATTTGGAAGAGAACGGCAACATGACACTTTCTCCTTGCTTTCTTCACATGTAAATAAATACAGCCTAAATGTAATTTAAAAGCTACAGTGCCCTCCATAATGTTTGGGACAAAGGCCCATCATTTATTTATTTGCCTCTGTACTCCACAATTTGAGATTTGTAATAGAAAAAAAAAATCACATGTGGTTAACGTTCACATTGTCAGATTTTATTAAAGGCCATTTTTATACATTCTGGTTTCACCATGTAGAAATCACAGTTGTGTTTATACATAGTCCCCCCCATTTCAGGGCACCATAATGTTTAGGACACATGGCTTCACAGGTGTTTGTAATTGCTCTGGTGTGTTTAATTGCTTTCTTAATGCAGGTATAAAAGAGCTCTCAGCACCTAGTCTTTCTTCCAGTCTTTCCATCACCTTTGGAAACTTGTATTGCTGTTTATCAACACGAGGACCAAAGTTGTGCCAATGAAAGTCAAAGAAGCCATTATGAGACTGAGAAACAAGAATAAAACTGTTGGAGACATCAGCCAAACCTTAGGCTTACCAAAATCAACTGTTTGCTACATCATTAAGTAGGTATGTTACAAAACTTACCTTCAGTCGCGCTGCAATTCTGTCACTGGCCATGTGCGCGATTTTGGCGCCTTTAAGGGGGGGGGGGCGGGGTTAAAATGCGGGTTTCTCCTACCTTGTCCTGAATTATATTTCGTTGGAGTACAAGCGTTTGCTGAAAAATCGTTCCTATGGGGCGTTTTGTGAATTTTTTATTTTTATTAAGTCGTCAATGTCAGCGCTGGAGTAATTTTAAAAGCAGCTCCTGAAGCGTCAACGCCGATAACGGGGACGGATTTCACACACGGGACAGGTAAACGAAAGTGGTTTCTTTAAATGTATAAAAGTGCTTCCTAAGAAGCCTTTAATTCACATTTTTTCATGCGAAACGGTGATTTTATTCCCCGAACTAACGGCAGTATTTTTCATGCCAATACGGGGTTAAATTCACCGCAAATGAACGTTCCAAAAGATCGCGTTCCAGAAATCCTCACTCACAAGATGATTTAAATGCCCATTAATTTACAGGTATTAAACATTCAATTCCTTCCATTTGGCCTGTAAATTCATTAAAATGAGATTTAAAAATTGTTATATTGTGAATTATTGTGTGAATGTTATTTGGACACTTAGGCTATTTAAAAATGTTAATCTATTCTTAAGAAATTGATATGTTTAGATCTAGTAATTGAATTTTGTAATTAGCTACAATTAGGTAACTAACTAATTATATGCTTTACTTTCATGTCTTCTAAGTAAGATTGTTTCATATTTGTTTCAGAATGCTTCAATCTATAATAACTGAACATTTCTTTCAGTTATCTTAATTTTTAAGAAAGTTATGGGCTTTTAACTGTCCTCGATCACAGCTTTTGTGTTAAGTCAATAGAAAAGCAATAGGGAACAAGATGCTAATTTCAGAGTATGAAAATGGCCATAACTTCTTTAATACTGAAGATATGAAAGTGAATTAGGTGTCAAATTAAACTTCTTTTTATGCTTTATCTGATGGGATAAATTGCAGACTTTATTTTTAAAATCTCAAAATTTTGTAACATTGCTACATTAAGAAGAAAGAGAGCACTGGTGAGCTTACTAATCGCAAAAGGACTGGCAGGCCAAGGAAGACCTACACAGCTGATGACAGAAGAATTCTCTCTATAATAAAGAAAAATCCTCAAACATCTGTCCGACAGATCAGAAACACTCTTCAGGAGTCAGGTGTGGATTTGTCAATGACCACTGCCTGATAGACTTCATGAACAGAAATACAGAGGCTACACTGCAAGATGCAAACTACTGGTTAGCCGCAAAAATAGGATGGCCTGGTTACAGTTTGCCAAGAAAAGAGCAACCACAGTTCTGCAAAACGGTCTTGTGGACAGATGGGACGAAGATTAACATATATCAGAGTGATGGCAAGAGCAAAGTATGAAGGAGAGAAGGAACTGTCCAAGATCCAAAGCATACCACCTTATCAGTGAAACACAGTGGTGGGGGTGTTATGGCCTGGGCATGTATAGCTGCTGAAGGTACTGGCTCACTTCTCTTCATTGATGAAACAACTGCTGATGGTAGTAGCATAATGAATTCTGAAGTGTATAGACACATCCTATATGCTCAAGTTCAAACAAATGGCTCAAAAATCATTGGCCGGTGGTTCATTCTACAACAAGACAATGATCCCAAACATACTGCTAAAGCAACAAAGAAGTTTTTCAAAGCTAAAAAATGGTAAATTCTTGAGTGGCCAAGTCACACCCAATCTGAACCCAATTGAGCATGCCTTTTATATGCTGAAGAGAAAACTGAAGGGGACTAGCCCCTAAAACAAGCATAAGCTAAAGATGGCTGCAATACAGGCCTGGCAGAGCATCACCAGAGAAGACACCCAGCAACTGGTGATGTCCAAAAAAATCACAGACTTCAAGCAGTCATTGCATGCAAAGGATATGCAACAAAATACTAAACATGACTACTTTCATTTACATTACATTGCTGTGTCCTAAACATTATGGTGCCTTGAAATGGGAGGGCTATATATATATAAACACTGCTGTAATTTCTACATGGTGAAACCAAAATGTATAAAAATGGCCTTTATTAAAATCTGACAATGTGCACTTTAACCACATGTGGAGTACAGAGACAAATAAATAAATGATGGGTCTTCGTCCCAAACATTATGGAGGGCATGGTATGACACAGTAACATGTGTATTCTGCTAAATTAACCAGGAAACAGAAGCACTGATTACCTTTACTAGTTAAAAAGTTCACTGGAATATATAAGTGTATGCCAATTATATATTTACCCACAACTTCATTCTTTCCCTCCTATGTGATGCTACTCAAAACATTTGATTTGGTAATAATTCTGGGAACAGAGATATCTTATCAAGTTAAATAGCTGCTATAGAAACAAATCACATAAACCTGTTTGTACTGAGTTTAGAAGCAGAAAATAATGTAAATAACACCACGGAGTTAGTGGAAAGATTTATAAATATACATTTTTATATATTGTCGAGAAGAAATAGTCAATAAACATTTAATTACCAGTCCTTTCAACGGTATTATCAAGTCTGACAATATTTCACAGAGGACAACAAATAGCTCAATTCTAGAAGCCATATTATTTCTATAAATATGTAAGAAGGAACTGCAGATGCTGGTTTAAACCGTAGACACAAAAAGCTGGAGTAACTCAGCGGGACAGGCAGCATCTCTGGAGAGAAGGAAATGGTGACATTTCAGGTCAAGACTGAAGAAGGGTCTTGACCCGAAACGTCACCCATTCCTTCTCTCCAGAGATGCTGCCAGTCCCACTGAGTTACTCCAGCTTTTTGAGTCTATCTTATTTCTTTAAATCATCGTCATGACAACTGCAGCACCACTGCCATTATCCATCATTACTCATTTCATTTCTCTGCTTCTGGATTCACCACCTATTCTCTCTTGACTTACATAAATATCACTCACATTTGAACATAGGACCAGCAGCAAACTAATGATGTAAATATAAAACTGTACAGTGCAAAGCTCCATTGAATTGAAATCACAAGATTTGAGTAGTTAGAGTACTGATTCATTTAAATAAAATACCTCATCTCAAATACAACGCTGCAGTTTTCAAATTATTTAAAAAACAAGTACCTCTAGTTCTTATCCAGTCCTTCCAGCTTCTAGCACCACTAATGAATGCTGTTTTTCTCCCACCAACCAAAGCAAAAGCAGAGTACATCCTAAATTCTGCTGCTACAAAATATTCTGTCAAAAACCACAGTAATGGAACTTCTGTGAAACAAGATGTGGAAGCAAGGCAAAAACAACAAGGTCTACAAGCTAGCAGAGCTGCCTTTTTTCAGAGAGGGGCGGGAGGGGGAGAAAAAGGTAGAAATTGCAGATCAAAACTAGATTACAGAAGGGCAAGAACAAAATGAGCCATATGCAAGGCAAGGCAACATGGCTGAAATTAGCATAAATCTCAGATGGACATTGATGTTGAATGTTTAGGAAGGAACTGCAGATGCTGCTTTACACCAAAGATAGACGCAGAATGCTGGAGTAACTCAGGACACGCAGTATGTCTGGAGAGAAGGAATGGGTGATGTTTCGGGTTGAGGGTCTGAAGAAGGGTCAGATGAAAGAAATGTCATTCCTTTCATATCTCTAAACAATCTTTATTGGCATATTCTCCAATACATGCATAGAGGGGGAGAGCAGCTAAGGAAGTGACTTCCAAACTTTGACTAGCTAACTGACTTCCTGAAAATACTGACATGCCCAAATTCCCTATCCAATTTTCCAGAAGGCAACATTGCTGCATTTGGCATAAAATATTTCAATCATCAACTTAGGGGCAGTGACATTATAAACCATGCACAAGATTTAAACATAGAGACCTCTATAAGTTCAGTCGGAAACAAAAAATGTCCCGGAGGAACTTAACAGGTCAGGCAGGATATATGTGGAGGGAATGGGCAGATGACGTTTCAGGTCTAGACCCTTCTGACTATAAGGAGGGGGGTTCAAGTTCAAGTTCGTGAGTTTATTGTCATGTGTCCCTGGTAGGACAATGAAATTCTTGCTTTGCTTCAGCAAAACAGAACATAGTAGGCATTGACTACAAAACAGATCAGTGTGTCCATATACCATTATATAAATATATACACACATGAATAAATAAACTGATAAAGTGCAAACAGATAATGGGCTATTAATGTTCATAGTTTTGTCCGAGCCAAGTTTAATAGCCTGATAGCTGTGGGGAAGTAGCTATTCCTGAACCTGGTCGTTGCAGTCTTCAGGCTCCTGTACCTTCTACCTGAAGGTAGCAGGGACAAAGGGTTGGACAAAGCCTTTATACGCTCACTTGCCATCCACATGTCCATTTTGATTTAATCTCCCCTCCCATCTATATCCCTCTCTCTGGCTTTACATTTCCCTCTTCTCTCCTTATCCAACACCACTTTGTATCCCTATCAGCTCTAGCCTTTGTCACTTACTCCTCTCTCCAACTTAATATTTCACTCAAAAAGAGACAAAACAGTGGAGTAACTCAGCAGGTTGGGTGGTATCTCTGGAGAATGTGAATATGTGACATTTCAGGTCAGGGCCCTTCTTCAGATATTTACATTTCACTCCACCTCTTCTCTCCTCACCTGACAACCCTTTCCCTTCCTCTAGCTAGCCTTTGTCACTCCACCCATCTGCCAATTAACCCCCTCTCACCTGTATCCATCTGTCTTTGTCCCACCCATCTACATTTTCCAGCTTTCTTCCCCATTCAACAATCATTCTGAAGAAGAGTCCCAATCAGCAAGTCGTCTGCTCGTTCCCTCCACAGATGCTGTCTGACTCAGAGTTCCTCCAACGCTGCGTTTTGTTCACGGCTCCAGCATCTGCAGTCCAGGTGAAAACTCACCCGACTCCACCCTCCTGGTTAATCTCAAGGTTAGTTTCCTGGTTCTCAGCCTCTGCTCAAACACTGTAGAGGATACTCGCAGCAACTGTTTATGAATCACACAGTAAACACAAGCAGCCTGCTGGCCCTTCACCAACTAGTTTACCAGTCGGAAACTTGGAACTGGTTAACACTGAGCAGTCACCGGTACCTGCGCCGGCTCCTTCAGACCCAAGCCCAGGGAACTTGACTCGGCCACTGCTCCATCTCCGACCGCCCAGGTCCGCGCCCCTCCTGGCCCCGGGTCTCTATCTCCTCCCCCCCCCCCCTGGGTCCACGGACCTTCCCCCTCCGTCCCGTCCACGGACCACACCCCGTCCACGGACCACACCCCGTCCCTACTCCCATTCCTAACCCCCTCCAGTCCCTGTCCCTTACTCCTTCTACCCCCTCTAGTCCCTGTCCCCTACTCCTTCTACCCCCTCCAGTCCCTGTCCTCACTCCTTCTACCCCCTCCAGTCCGTCCCTTACTCCTTCTACCCCCTCCCGTCCCTGTCCCTTACTCCTTCTATCCCCTCCAGTCCCTGTCTCTACTCCCACTCCTTCTACCCCCCCCCCTCTACTACCCCTTTCCCCCTCCGTCCACTACCAGTCCCGGTATCCCCCCGCTCAAGGCCTGGCCCCGGGGTCCCATCCCTCCGACCCAGTCCCGGGGTCTCCGCCCGCCCGCCCGCCCGCCCAACTCCTGCCCCTGTCCCGGGGCCCCGTCCCCTGCCGGATGCCGAGGTCCCACCGGGCCCAACCCTGGCCCCCCGGGCTCCTTTGTTATCGCCCGCTCTCCTCCTGACGGGCGGACTGACGGCCACCCACCTCCTCCAGCTGCTCGGCCATGTTGTTGAGCTTGTGCTCGTCCTCCAGCAGCTCGTTTAGTTGGTGCAGGCTGAGGGAGCTGAGGTCGGGCAGCGCCATGGCGACCGGCGACCCCCCGCGCACTGCCACCGCCGGAAGTGACGACGACGCCGCCGCCCCGCGCCCGCCCCCCCCCCTTCTCCTCTGACTGACGTCCGTGCTCGCCAATGGCAGCCGCGCCACGCCCGTGACGCGGCGCCCTGGGACACACGCCCTGACTGTGCAACAACAATGTCAGGTGTGGGTTCAAGGTGCAAGCATTGCACTGCCCTGCATTCATATAAGGCGCATTCACACCAACATGCACTGAATACAAATCGGCATAGCACAATTAAATGTGGTTCCAACGGTTCCATTACCTTCAATTCCACCTTGGATACTTCCAGATGCAATAGTAGACTTTACAACATTAGAACAGGAAAACAAGGATAAACAACATAGGTATAATTCAGTCATTATACAGGAATACATTGATAGATACAACAGTTTTGTCCAAATTTATACAGATGCATCAAAAGATTCAGTAGATAAAGTAGGAGTAGCATTTATTGTACCAGAATCTCACATCAAAGTAGGGAAGAGGATCAATAATGAGGTCTCAGTATACACAGGTGAAATGATTGCAATATTGTTAGCGGTACAGTGGGTCGAGGATACTAGGCCTTTAAGGACAGTTATTTGTTCAGATTCAAGTTTAGCAGTAAAGAGTTTACAGCACAGCCATTCAGACAGTAGACCAGACATTTTGATTGAAATACAACAAACACTATTCAGAATTCAAATGATGGGGCTTACAGTCATATTTTTTTATGGGTACCAGCACACATTGGCATTAGAGGAAACGAAATGGCAGATATGGTAGCAAAAGAGGTAGCAAAAAGAAGTAAGATTGATTTAAGTATTAACATAGGTAAAACTGAAATCAACGACGTTATTAAGCAAAGACTGAAGGAAAGATGGCAAAAGCAATGGGAGGAAGAGTGGAAAGGACGGTGGTTCTACAGAGTCCAGAGGAAAGTGGGAGAAATGAGATGTGCAGGAAAAAACAGAAAAGAAGAGACAGTAATCTCAAGAATTAGATTTGGACACACTGGTCTGAACAGTACACTTTTTATAATAGGCAAGCATAATACAGGCAGATGTGAATACTGTGGGCAAGAAGAGACAATAGAGCATGTCATTGTACATTGTGAGAGGTATGAGGAGGAGAGAGAACGGATGAGTGAGCAGTTCAGAAAAGAAAGAATACAATTTGATTTGGTAGATATTTTGCAAGGAAGTTCATGTAAGTGCTATCAAATCCTGTTGCATTTTCTTAGGGTAACCAATTTGTTCGGAAGGATATAGGTTATTAGTATATGTAATTGTGTTGTTTGATCCACAGTCCATGCCAGTTGGTGGCAGTAATGCACCAAAAAAGTGGTTTGCCAACCGCCAAAAAACACCACATAGAAGAAGAGGAACATGCACTGAAGCTTTCTGCAGCCAAGGCTCTGTGCGGGAAGGTGACAGTCTAGGCGCCTGTTGCCTGTAAAATAAGGGAAGGTGACAGTCTAGTTGCCTGTAAAATAAGGGAAGGGATTCATGCCAGTGGGCCACATGAATGGCAAGGGTGTGTGGTAAAATTATGTGATTTGGGTAAACAGTATTGAATGTATGTATAGCCTCCGAGAATGTTGGATGAATTTTTTGCATGGTTCCGAGGGTGAGCAGGCTAGGACTCTATGCCTTGAAGCACAGGAGTGTGAGGGGTGTACAAAATCAGTTTATTGTCACGTGTACTGAGGTACAGTGAAAAGCGTTTTGTTGCGTGCTAGCCAATCAACGGGAAGACAATACATGATTACAATCGATCCATTGACAGTGTATAGATACATGATGAAGGGAATAACCCATGAGAGGAATAGACTGTGTGGACACACAGAGTCCCTTGCCCGGAGTAGGGGAATCGAGAACTAGAGGACATAGGTTTAAAGTGAGAGGGGAATGATTTAATAAGAACCTGAGGGGTAACTTTTCTATGCAAAGGGTAGTGGGTGTATGGAACGAGCTGCCAGAGGAGGTAGTTGAGGCAGGTACTATCGCAACGTTTAAGAAACATTTAGACAGGCACATAGATAGGATAGGTTTACAGGGATATGGGCCAAAGGCAGACAGGAGGGGTCTAGATGGGGCATGTTGGTCATAGTAGGCAAGTTGAGCTAATGGGCCTGTTTCCACACTGTATGACCATGACTATGCAGTTACTAAAAATGTAGTGAAAAACTTGGAAATGGCCAGCAGGTCATGCAGCAGCTGCAGAGAAATAAATAGTGAGATCAGTGCAAGGCAACGAGTCCACACAAATGCAGTCAAAAGGGATTGTTATTCACCAATAACTTAGCTCTCTGTGGCCATGTCGTTTGGAGAAGAAACATATTGGGCTAGAAATTAATTGCACCAAAACACACAAAGTGCTGGAGTAACTCAGCAAGTCAGGCAGCATCTCTGGAGAACATGGATATAGGTGCCATGTCAGGACTAGACCCTTCTTCAGACCCGAAATGTCACATGTCCATGTTCTCCAGAGATGCTGACTGATCTACTAAGTTACTCCAGCACTTTGTGGCCTTTTATGTATTAACCAGCATCTGCAGTTCCTGGTTTCTACATTAACTGCATCATCTTTTTTCAGCATTATCTCTGGAATGCTAAAGGTTACGGGGAGACCTAAGGGAAGTATATAAAATTATGAGAGGCATAGACAGGGTAGACAGTCAGAATCTTTTTCTCAGGATGGAAAAATCAAATACTAGTCATAGCTTTAAGGCAAAGTTTAAAGTGGATATGCAGGGCAAGTTGTATTTTTAAACACAGAAGGTGGTGAGTGCCTGGAATGTGCTACAGGGGATGGTGGTTGAAGCAGATACAATAGTGGCATTTAAAATACTTTTGGATGGGCATATCATTCAATGGTTCTTCATTCTCACATATGCACAGCAAGGTGAATTTTTTTTGCACAATCCACAAATGCACAGTTGCCATATTTTGGCACCATATATGGATGAGCAGAGAATGGAGGGATATGAGTTACGTGCAGGTAGATAAGTGATGATCTTGGTGTCATGTTTGGTACAGACATTGTGAGCCGAAGGGCCTGTTCCTGTGCTGTACTGTTCTATGTTCCATGTTTTATCACCATGGAACTGTAGACACAGGGAACTGCAGATGCTGGTTTACTATAAAAGATACAAAGTTCTGGAGTAACTCAGTGGATCAGGCAGCATCTCTGGAGAATATGGATTAGCAACATTTTGGTTTGGGCATGGTAATGATGGAAAATATACTGACGTTGAATAAAAGTTAGTTGACAGACAGGAAGCAGAGAGTAAATAAATCGGTCTTTCTGAGGTGGCGGATGGTGACTGCAGGTAATGCAGGAGAGTCCATTGTAAGCCTCCCTTGAGTCAGATTTAGACCTTGATAAGGTGTCACATAATTCAGCTTGCCGTCAAGATCAAAGGCCATAGAACAAAAGAGAAAATTCACCTGAACTTCCTCTGTAGCTGTTACATTATATTCCTTATACACTGTTTCTTTTCTCTTTTTGCATTACCTGTTATACTCTTGTTCGGTATGATCTGCCTGAATAGCAGGCAAAACAGATTTTCACTGTATCTCGGTAAACGGTCATAAACAAATAACAATGCCAACCACTTCAGAGCCACTCTCTTTTCTGTCACTTAGCCAATTTTCCATTTGTGCTTTTACAATCCCGTTTGTTCTATGGCCTTTGATTTTGAAGGCTAGATCAATTATGTGAATCTGAAGAAAGGTCTCGTCATCAATCAATGTTCTCTAGAGATGCTGCCTGACCCGCTGAGTTACTCCAGCACTTTGTGAGCTTTGGAGCGAAGGAATTTTATTTTTTCAAAATAGACTTTATTCAGGTAATAAATATGTACAATACATGAACCGTGCAAAAAATTCATCCGACATTTTCGGAGGCTATACAAATTATTAAATACAGTCTACCTACATTGCTCAAATTTCACGAATGTGTTCCCCACCCTTACCACTCCTGTGGCCCACTGGCATGGAATCCCTTCCCTTATTTTGAGGGGCGTCTCCACCACACCCTGCCCCCATGTCCAGCAGCGGAAGGATCCTAGACTGTGGTCCTCCCCCATTGAGCCTTGGCGTTGGCTCCACCGAGCTTTAATGCATCCCTCAGCACATACTCCTGCAGTTTGCAGCGGGCCAGTCGGCAACATTCCCTGACGGACATCTCGCTTTGGAGCGAAGGAATGGGTGACATTTCGGGTCGAAACCCTTCTTCAAATAAGGATTGTCTGAAGAAAGGTCTGGACCCAAAACGTCACCCATTTCTTCTCTGAGATGCTGCCTGTCCCACTGAGTTACTCCAGCATTTTGTGTCTATTTTCAGTTTAAACCTGCATCTGTAGTTCCATTTACACACTTTGTGCCCTTTTGTCAATTATGTGACCCCTTGTCAAATTCCTTCTGTATGTTAATATATAACACATCTACTGGTGAATAGAAGCAAGGAGGAGTGATGCACACATTCCCTAAGGAGCTGGTGCCAGGAGTCAGGATATTCTCACTCCTGGAGATGCAAGAGACGGCAGATGCTGGAATCTTAACAAAGTGCGAGAAGAACATTGCGGCATGGTGGCGCAGCAGTAGAGTTGCTGCTTCACAGTGTGCCAGAGACCCAGGTTCGATCCTGGCTATGTGTGCTGGCTGTATGGAGTTTGCATGTTCTCATTGTGACTGCGTGAGTTTTCTCTGGGTGCCAGTTTCCTCCCTCATTCTAAAGACATGCAGGTTTGTAGGTTAATTGGCTTCTGCAAATTGCCCCGACTGTGTTGGATAGAACTAGTATATGATTGTTGGACCTGGTGGGCCGAAGGTCCTATTTCTATGCAGTATCACTAAACTAAACTAATCTAAACACTAAAGTGGGTCAGAAATGGGATAATTGGAAACCTCAAGCTGAGCACTAATAGGGCAATATTTTGAATACCTTTGATTATCCTCATTTAAAATGTATGTCTGACATTGCCCAGGACACAGTAGTATGGCAATGACTGAAACAATGGACTTAATCAAGCACTAACACTCAGAGAGACTGCAGAGAGAGTGACAGTGGTCGGTACAACTCTGGTCACATCACGGTGAAGGAGCGTGTGTGTGGCCTGGATGGCTATGGGTCCCCGCTTATGCTGTGTGCCCTAGGGATTCTCACACACCGCTGTGGTGGCTGTTTATGTTTAAATTTTTATGTCGTTTTGTATCTTGTTGCTTTTTTGGTATGGCTATAGTAAATCAAATTTCAATGTACCTCAGTACACGTGACAATAAAGGACCATTGAACCATTAAAGCTTGTTCATATTCTTACATCAATGTCCTTATCTCCAACCACACAGTCATTTGGTTGGAGTGTTTAGATTAGTTTAGTTTAGAGATGCTGCATAGAAACAGGGAGTGGTGCAAATGAGAACAGATGGCACTAGATATAATTATATCGATGACATTGTTGAAACTAATCCACTATCACGTGAAAATGTAATTCCTGTTAAAAATAGAATTTATGTGCAAAGATTATAATTTTAGTAACTTACATAGAATAGCATATAATGAACAGATATAAATCTGCTTGTGGTTTTAATTGTAATTATATTTTCAATTTTTCGACTTTTACGTTTGTGCTCACATTTCTATAGGAAGTCTTGTATTCAATTGAACAATGTGTCAACCCTTGCAATGTGAAGCAATGGCAGAAGTAAATAAATGAGCAATTATTTGGGCTGCAGCTTTTGGGATGGACCGTAATTGCTACACATTGCAAGGAATTATGTATTTCTCAATTTAACAGAAACATGAGCCATTAATTTCAAACAACCTAAGTGGTAAACCCAAAATGTAAAAGATTTCTGTAGAATTATATATAACAGCCACAGGTTCTCCACATATGCAGGCAATACCAAGACTCACATTTCTTGAGCTACTTTCTGTCCCAGAATTCTTGCAGTGAGTAAGAATTTATTTCAGGAAGTTGAAATTTGAGCTCACAATCTATTTGATAATTTTCCAAGAAGATCTAGTCAAACAAAAGTGCTTGATTGCAAAGTGTATGGAGTTTGTTTCTCCATAGGGCCGTTCAGCATTTAGTTTCAACAGCAAATTCTGTTAACTAACTCACCCACCGCTGTAAGCACCCTTTATAATCAAAAGATAAGATGAATTGGTACACAATGACATCAGCATTTTTAAACAGTGTTTTAAATTTGTTTAAACTTTGTTTAAAAAAAATCAGTTCTCTGCCCTAACTGAAAATACATGACTTTTCTGGCTTCAATGTGTTTTTCCAACAGTTAGTTCCCCAGTTAATGTCATCCATGTGGCTGTTGGGCTTGAAAATGCTGAGGTCCATTAAGATCCTCACAGCACCAGAGACCCGGGTTCGATCCTGACCTCAGGTGCTGCCTGCGTGGAGTTTGCACGTTCTCCCTGTGACCGTATGGGTTTCTTCCGGGTGCTCCAGTTTCCTCGCATATCCCAAAGTCGTGTAGGTTTGTGGCCTCTGTAAAATCCCCCTAGTGTGCCGAGAGTGTTCGAGAAAGTGGGATGACATAGAACTAGTGTGAACAGGTGATCGATGGTTGGCGTGGACTTGCTGGGCCGAAGTTCCTGTTTCCAATTTGTATCTCTAAAAAGCTGAACTAAATTGGAAAGATGTAACTTTGCCTTGTTTCACCCTGCAATTTAATTATTCAGAGCTTTTTCAACATTACAAGTTAACTGAGCCTTGAAGCGCATCCATGATTTCAGGCAAAAATGAACTGTAAATTTTCACATTGCTGACTGCAATTTGAAAAGCTTATATCAGTTGTTGTTGTGGATGCCACAACCAATATCAAATCCCAGTGTTCAGCGCAGAATCAACAACTGCAAAACATTCCATTTATGCAATGTATTTAGTGTTGCCCAAGTGTCTCAAAGCACTTCACAGGAGTGTCAGTAAACACAAATTAACACAAAGTGCGGCACAGTGGCAAATGCGGCATAACGGTAAAGTTGCCGCCTTACAATGCCAAAGACCTGGGTTCGATCCTGATTATGGGTGCTGTCTGTACGGAGTTGGTATGTTCTCCCCGTGACCACGTGGCTTTTTCCCACACAACAAAGGTGTCCAGGTTTGTAGGTTAATTGGCTTTGGTAAAGATTGTAAATGTGCCAGAAACAGGGAGGCAAATTTAAAGTGGAGGTGAAAAGTGCAGAGGGAATCTGGTGAAAAGCTTCCTGCTCACTCCACTGTTATTGAACCAGGATTTTGGACAGGTGTAGCACAAGGACTGCACTCTTCCTCGGAGTCCTGTCAATCTGTATTCTGTACGATAATGAAATAGACCACTGCCTTCTACACGCCAGCCTTTGGTCAATCTCCACTCATCTCCACACATCTCTCCTGCACCCAACTCATTTTACAATCAACACCACCTTAGCTTGATCCAACTATTACTTGCTGGTTCTTGCTCCACCTCTTCCCCCAACCTCAATCAACCATCTCTCTCCCCTCCACTCCAGTCTTGAGGGTGGGTCCTGACCTAAAACATCAACTGTCCATTTCCTTCCACCGATGCTGCCTGACCTGCCGAGTCTCTGCAGAAGGTACACAAAAATGCTGGAGAAACTCAGCGGGTGCAGCAGCATCTATGGAGCGAAGGAAATAGGCAACGTTTCGGGCCGAAACCCTTCTTCAGACTGATAGGGGGTGGGGAGAAGAAAGGAAAAAAGGAAAAAAGGAAAAGGCGGAGGAGGAGCCCGAGGGCTGGGGGAGGGGAGGAGACAACCAGATGGCTGATGAAGGGGAGGGGACAGCCAGGGCTAGCAGAATTGGGAGAATTCAACGTTCAGGCCACCAGGATGTAGACTGCCCAAGCGGAATATGAGGTGCATTACGGTGTTGCTCGCTGTGGCCATGGAGGAGACCCAGGACAGAGAGGTCAGATACGGAATGGGAGGGGGAGTTGAAGTGCTGAGCCACCGGGAGTTCAGGTTGGTTATTGCGGACCGACCGGAGGTGTTCGGCGAAACGATCGCCAAGCCTCCGCTTGGTCTCACCGATGTAGATCAGCTGGCATCTAGAGCAGCGAATTCAATAGATGAGGTTGGAGGAGATGCAGGTGAACCTCTGTCGCACCTGAGTCTCTGCAGAAGTTTGTTTTTTTGCTCTGTCATCCTTGTATTCAATTTATCTCACTAAAATTCGACTGGCATTTTTAAATTGCCTGTTGCCTGAATGCTTACTTAAGGGCCTGTCCCACTGTACGAGGTAATTCAAGATTTCTCCCGAGTTTCCCCTGATTCGAACTCGGAGAATTACGGTAATAGTAGCAACGTTACAAAATTTTGAGATTTAAAAAATCAAGTCTGCAATTTATCTCATCAGATAAAGCATAAAAAGAAGTTTAATTTGACACCTAATTCACTTTCATATCTTCAGTATTAAAAAAAGTTATGGCCATTTTCATACTCGGAAATTAGCATTTTGTTTCCTATTGCTTTTCCATTCTTAACACAAAAGCTGTGATCGAGGACAGTCAAAAGCCCATAACTTTCTAAAAATTTAAGACCTGAATGAAATTTTCAGTTATTATAGATTGAAGCATTCTGAAACAAATATAAAACATCTTACTTGGATGACCTGAAATTAAAGCATATAATTAGTTAATTACCTAATTGTAGCTAATTACAAAATTGACCGTTGTTGACGGAAATAGTAATAAACACCCAGAATGCCTTAAAAATTCAAAAATGTGATATTCTCAAGATCAGAACTTTAATATTATTGTATAATATGCTGTAAGTCCGTAACAGATAGGTTAATAAATTACAATTTCTAGCAATAGACCAAGTCTTTATGGAGAAGATCAGTTGCTAGCTGGTACATTGGCATATCATAATCAGTAGCATCATCATACTCCTCAGATTGTAACAAATAAGCAACTCTGTACACCTTGTTTTTCCTCAACTTTTCAATTTTGACATTGTAAACTACAAGTTTTTGCTCTTCAAACCACACATGACATGCCTTTCTGCCCACTACTTTCCCATTAACAATGTCCTGTAGATTCCATTTCTTAAGAAAAGGATAATTTTTTTAATAGCCTAAGTATCCAAATAACAAACTAATCCCATTCACACAAGAATTCACAATATAACATGATTTTTAAATCTCACTGTCATGAATTTATATCCCAGATGGAAGGAATTTAATGTTTAATTCCCATAAATTAATCTAGAAACATCCACCCAAAATATAATCAAATTATTGTTTTTTGCACAATACATGTGACTCAAACTGTTGTGAATATTTAGTTTAAAAATAATGATCATGGAGAGAGAGTATAACACAAAATATAGACAATTTAGACGGCATCTCCAAAAAAAAAAGGCATTTTAATCATCTTGCTTCTGGAACGTGATCGATTGGAACGTTGCATTTGTGGTGAATTTGAGCCCCATATCGGCAGGAAAAACACTGCCGGTTCGTATGGGGCCCAAATCACATTTTCGCAACGTAAAATTAGATTAAAGCCATCCCAAGAAGCAAGATTATATGTAAAATAAATGACATAATTTGTTTCGCCCCGTTCTTGCGATCCGTCACGTTGTAGGCGTTGAGGGCGTTCAAAGTCGCGTTTTATTTTAATCCAAATATTAAATTAAATTTTTCTTCAGCAGCTTAGCAACCCAAGGAAGTCCGCCTCCGATAGGCAGTACAAAACGGCATTTTAATCCCGCCCCCCCCACCCCCATCCCTCAAAGGTGCCAAAGTCACGCACAAGGCCAGCGGCAGAACTGCAGCGCCGCTGAAGGTTAGTATTGTAACATCGTTAGTAATAGCCGCTCGAAGGAACTCGGGGCTCTCGTGGACATTTTTCAACATGTTGAAAAAACTTCACGAGCTTACCGCGTTTCCCGAGTACCTGCCATTAGCATTACGAGCCGCTAAGAGACGTCCCGAGCTCCGACGTACCCGCTACGTACTTACCACGAGTTTGATATTTTTTTAAACTCAGGAGAGCTCTTGGGTAAGCTCTTGGGTATAGTGGGACAGGCCCTTTACAGCGACTGGTGGATGGAACAGTCTGAAGAAGGGTCCCTACCGAGAATGTCACCCATCCTTTTTCTCCAGAGATGCTGCCTGACCCGCTGAGTTACTCCAGGACTTTGTGTCTATCTTTGGTGTACGGGACATCCAGGGCCATCCATTGTTGCACCTATTCCCCCTTTCCCTCATCTCTCAATAAACAGATAATAATCTGCCTTCCTGTTTTTTATGACAAAGTGGATAACTTCACAGCCTGCCCAAACTCACCGACTGTGAAATAGAGTCATAGGCTCATACAGCATGGAAACATGCCCTGTGTCCCAAATTGCCAATGCTGATCAAGATGCCCTATCTACACTAGTCCACCCTGTCCATGTTTGGCCCATATCCCTCTAAACCTGTCCGATCCTTGTACCTGTCCAAATGTCTATTAAATGATGTTATAGTACCTGCCACAACTAACTCCTCTGGCAGCTTGTTCCATATACCCACCACCATTGGTGTGAAAATGTTTCCCTCAGATATCTATTAAATCTTTCCCCTCTCACCTTAAACCTATGTTCTCTGGTTCCTGATTCCCCTACTCTGGGTAAATGACTGCATCTACCCCAATCTATTCCTTTCGTGATCTTATACACCTCTATGAGATCACCCCTCATCCTCCTGCACTCCAAAAAATAAAATCCTGGACTGCCCATCCTCTCCCTATATCTCATGCTCTCAAGTCCTGACAACATCCTTGTAAATCTTCTCTGCACTCTTTCAAGCTTAACAACATATTATCTATAACAGGATGACCAAAACTGAACACAATACTCCTAATGTGGCCTTCAGGGCATTCACACAAGATGCTCAGTAACTACAAGTCCTTAATTTATATTCACACTAACACAATGTGACCTTTCCAGCAAACATATCAGTTCCTTTTAGCTGACATATTGATTCTTTAATGCAAGCGTGAGATCCATCTTAGCCATCTAGGGTGACGTGCTTATTGTTGCTCAACGTGTTTGTCTTCCCTCCAGCAAGTTTGTTGTCCTGGGGAAATTTATCGGCAGTAGGTGTTGTATTGCAGCCCTGACATTTCCACCTCAATCACACAATTACTGAAAGAACAAAAGTTCCATGGAGCCAGTTTCTAGGCGTAGATAGCTAAATCTTCTTTTCTGGGACTTAATGCCACATAACTCAAGATTCAACCTTATTGCACATCAGTGATGTCACAGCACCAAGCTCCATCAAATGCATGATAACAACATACCACGGTTTAGTTTAGTTTTAGTCTAGAGATACATCACAGAAACAGGCCCTTCTGCCCACCAAGTCTGTGCCGACCTACAATCATCCAGTACACTAGCACTATCCTACACACTAGGGACAATTTACAATCTTTTATCTTCTGTTTTGTATTATGTTTACATATTCTGTTGCGCTGCAGCAAGTAAGAATTTCATTGTCCTATCTGGGACACATGACAATAAAACTCTCTTGACTCTTGACTCTTTTATCGAAGCCAATTAATCTACAAACCTGTGAGTCTTTGGAGTGTGGGAGGAAAACGGAGCACCCGGGGAAAACCTAGGCGGTCAAGGGGAGAACGGACAAACCCCATACAGACAGCACTTATAGCCAGGATTGAAGCCGGGTCTCTGGCGCTGTAAGGCAGCAACTCTACCAGGGCGCTAATGTGCTGCCCCTCAGATTAGTGGAGGAAAAATAATTTTTAAAGCTTCATACAATACAATGCAGTTCTATTTTTTTCCGTGAGCAACAAGATTAACCATTTTATTTAATAAAATAGTACCTCCAGTCTGAAGAAGGGTCTGCAGATTCAGTCTGAAGAAGGGTCCTGACCCAAATGTCCATGTTCTCCAGAAATGCTGCCTGACCTGTCAAGTCACTCCAGCACTTTGTCTTAAAAATGTCCCATCTGTTGACCTCCTTATTGCATTCTAGTTCTAATGTGAATGAATGAATGAATAAATATAGAAAGCTGCTAGAAAGGATAAGCTTGTTCCATGATTGTTATTGAATTATTGTTCCATAATTCCATGAAGTTCCTGCACTATTTGCAAACCTGGCAGACTACTGGAATTCACAGATAGTGCAAAACTAAAGATTGTAGTTTGTAACTCAGAATGTTACAAGCCTTGTTTTTGCTTTGATTTTAACGACTTACCTGCCTAATGCAAATCTGGCCAAATCTACAATGGAGGCCAATGTCTTGGAAAAACATGGGTTATTCATTATATAGAGAATAAGGAACTGCAGGTGCTGGTTTATAAAACAAGACACAAAGCGCTCTAGTAACTCAGTGGGTCAGGCAACATCTCTGGTGAACATGGATAGATGATGTTTTGGGTGGGGAGGAAACCCACGCGGTCACGGGAAGAACGTACGAACTCCGTACAGGCAGCACCCGTAGTCAGGAATGAACCTGGGTCCTAAGGCAGCAACTCTACCATAGCGCCACCGTGCTGCTTGATTAATGCTAGATTATTAAATGAATTTAAATTCCAGTTTCTGTAATTTGTACTCAGATCTTTGGATTACTGGTCCATTATCTGTAATCAATTCCTTTAGCCCAAATAGAGATCTTTAAAGGGGTTACTTGAGCTGGAAAGGTAAAAGCAAGAGTATTCATTGAACTTGGTAAAAGTGTGAGTGTTTCTTCTGGCTTCATGATGAATCTATAGGCTTCTGCCGGACATTGTATGTCCAGCCACCGAGTAGTGAATGTTTTCTCTCCAACTAGTACATGCCAGATGATCTTGCCAAGCATGTCTGGCACTGATGAGCTTGTGCCAGTCTTATCTGCTGCCAGCTGGGTGGTGCCAGTAAATGAGCATGGCCAGTGCCCATATTTGGTCCTTAGAAGCAACAAACAGCAAGAGGAAAAGCCTGGATAGAGTGGACAGATTCTTTAAAGTGTGTCAGGGGTTATGGGGAGAAGACAGGAGAATGAGGTTGAGAGGGAAAGATAGATCAGCCATGATTGCATAGTGTAGTAGACCCGATGGACTGAATGGCCTAATTCTGCTCCTATAAACTTATGAACTTGTGAAGAGGGCATATTTTGCTTGGGTGGCTTACAACCCATTAGTATGAACATTGAATTCTCTACTTTTAAGTAACTCCCTTCCCTCCTTGCCTCTTTTCCTCCTCCCTAGTAGTTTTACCAGTTCCACAGTTCTCCACATTGTTTCTCTTCAGATCATACCTTCCCTACCTAACAATGGACCTACCAGGCAACGCCCTGCCCGACGTCATATGTGGCTGGCTCTGTTTGGTCCAGGTGTTTTCTCACCTTAAGCTCTTCACCACCCCACCTCCCACCCCCATCCCCTACTGTCAGTCTGAAGAAGGGTCCCGACCCAAAACATCACCCATCTTTTTTCTCCACGGATGCTGCCTGACCTGGCGAGTTACTCCAGCAGTTTGTGTCCATCTTAGGAAGAGGGCAGTGTTCGGTGGTCTCATGAGAAAAAAAATAAGTGGCACTGCTGTTCAAAAGAGGACCTGCAGTTCACGTTCCAGTGCTTATAGGCATCACTGCAGGTTGCAACGAGGAAGTTCTCGACAACTATATTCAGCACTGTGTATCTTCCCCTTTGCTCTACCTATTATACTTGAGTTTGGCTTCATTGTATTTATGAACAGTATTATCTATGTTAATTGGACAGCATGCAGAACAAAGCTTGTCACTGTATCCTGGATGCACATGACAATAATAAACCTAAACATTGCCAATGCGTCAGATGTCGCACCCGCCTCCTGATGCCTAGAGGCTGGTTTGGTTGGAGCAGAGCTCTTGTCTGCAACACCCAGTAGCTATTTAACAGTGTGTTGGGGCTAGCTGTTTAAAAAAAGCCCATGTTAGCAGTCTCTATATAAAACAAATCCAAAAAATACTGAGACCTATGATTCTCAAAACCTAAAGTGATATTGAGAAAGCACGTTGAAATGCATTGGCCTCTCAGTCTCGCAAGGCCAAGTGAACAAGCTGCTGACCTGGAGACACAAGGAACTGCAGATGCTGGAATCTTGAGCAAAACACAAATTGGTTGGAGGAACTCAATGGGACAGGCAGCATCTGTGGAGAGAATGGGGAGGCGATGTTTCAGGTCGGAATCATTCTTCAGACTCTGATGAAGGGACCCAACCCTAAACATCACCTGTCCATTCCCTCTACAGATGCTGCCTAACTTGCTAAGTTCTTAGGGCAGCACGGTGGCACAGTGGTAGAGCTGATGCCTTACAGCGAATGCAGCGGGTAGAGTTCTTGCATTACAGCGGAGACCCGGGTTCGATCCCGACTACGGGTGCTGCCTGTACGGAGTTTGTACCAGCGTGGGTTTTTTCCAAAATCTTCGGTTTCCTCCCACACTCCAAAGACGTACAGGTTAATTGGCTTGGTAAATGTAAAAAATGTCCCTAGTGTGTGTAGGATAGTGTTAATGTGCGGGAATCTCTGGTCGGTGCGGACCTGGTGGGCTGAATGGCCTGTTTCCGCGCTGTATCTCCAAACTAAACTAAACTAAATTAACAACACCCGGAGATGGAAGAGGGACCATTGGGACTACATTGAATACTTTTGTAACTTTGTCGGTGCCCTATACCTTTGCATGCTTGTGTACTGTATGCAAACTTGTGTACCCTTTGCATGCTTGTGTACTGTATGCAAACTTGTGTACCCTTTGCATACTTGTGTACTGTATGCAAATCAAAGAATTCCACTGTACCTGGTCCATGTGACAATAAAGTATCAAGCAATCAACCGTCTGGAATGAATTTTGCATTCTTCAATATCATGGGATGAAATGATAAACCATATAACCATATAACCATATAACCATAACAGCACGGAAACAGGCCATCTCGGCCCTTCAAGTCCGTGCCGAACATTTTTTTTTTTTTTAAATTAAAAATAAAATACTTCCCCCTAGTCCCATCTACCTGCACTCAGACCATAACCCTCCATTCCTTTCCCGTCCATATACCCATCCAATCTATTTTTAAAGGATAACATCGAACCTGCCTCCACCACTTCCACTGGAAGCTCATTCCACACAGCTACCACTCTCTGAGTAAAGAAGTTCCCCCTAATGTTCCCCCTAAACTTCTGTCCCTTAATTCTCAAGTCATGTCCCCTTGTTTGAATCTTCCCTACTCTCAATGGGAAAAGCTTATCCACGTCCACTCTGTCTAACCCGCTCATAATTTTAAAGACCTCTATCAAGTCCCCTCTTAACCTTCTGCGCTCCAAAGAATAAAGACCTAACTTTTTCAACCTTTCTCTGTAACTTAGTTGCTGAAACCCAGGCAACATTCTAGTAAATCTCCTCTGTACTCTCTCTATTTTGTTGACATCCTTCCTATAATTAGGCGACCAAAATTGTACTCCATACTCCAGAATTGGCCTCACCAATGCCTTGTACAATTTTAACATTACATCCCAACTTCTATATTCAATGCTCTGATTTATAAAGACCAGCACACCAAAAGCTTTCTTTACCACCCTATCTACATGAGATTCCACCTTCAGGGAACTATGCACAGTTATTCCTAGATCCCTCTGTTCAACTGCATTCCTCAATTCGCTACCATTTACCGTGTACGTCCTATTTTGATTTGTCCTGCCGAGATGTAGCACCTCACATTTGTCAGCATTAAACTCCATCTGCCATCTTTCAGCCCACTCTTCCAAATGGCCTAAATCTCTCTGTAGACTTTGAAAATCTACTTCATTATCCACAACACCACCTATCTTAGTATCATCTGCATACTTACTAATCCAATTTTCCACACCTTCATCCAGATCATTGATGTACATGACAAACAACAGTGGACCCAACACAGACCCCTGAGGCACCCCACTAGTCACCGGCCTCCAACCTGACAAACAGCCATCCACCATTACTCTCTGGCATCTCCCATTCAGCCACTGTTGAATCCATCTTGCTACTCCACCATTAATACCCAACAATTGAATCTTCTTAACCAACCTTCCATGAGGAACCTTGTCAAAGGCCTTACTGAAGTCCATATAGACAACATCCACTGCTTTACCCTCATCAATTTCCCTAGTAACCTCTTCGAAAAATTCAAGAAGATTAGTCAAGCATGACCTTCCAGGCACAAATCCATGTTGACTGTTCCTAATCAGACCCTGCTTATCCAGATGCTTATATATATTATCTTTAAGTATCCTTTCCTGTAAAGAATCTTGTTCATATGGAATGATAGCACGTAATTCTTAGAAGCAATTCAGAGCACTCTGACAGCAACAGCACGTTCAAATGTAGGGAGTTGAAGTAATCACTTTAACGGTTTAGGTACGTAACATCAAATAGTTTCATGCCAACTCCCTGAGGCCGCAGTGTAGTACACATCCATCTGCACTGTTTGTTGAATGGTTTGTCATCAGAACATACAGAGATTTCATTATGAATCTGGAGATCATAAGCTGAATTTAGCGAGTGCTATAGATTATCAAAGGGATTCTCACAGAGCAGCCTTGCACACTGACAGTGCGATGACATGGGATTTCCCCAACACTTGAAAAGAGAATTATTGATTTATGACCCAAGATAACTGGACTGTCCTCAAGTGGATGACTACAAAGGATTTTTCTGAAATGTATAATTTTATAGACTTTAAAGACTGATTGATTGACTATTTATCTAAGAGCTCATAAATCACTCACAGAAACAAAAATGCATCATTTTCATTCCTAAGTTGTTAGCGTTAGTTTATGAGTGTGTCATTTTGTCAGGGCTTCTCTTAAAACACTTTCCTCCACTATTCATTCTTTAGTTTCGTTCAGTTTAGTTTGGAGGTACAGCACGGCGATTAGCCCTTTGTCCCACCAGATCCATGCCGGCCATCGGTCATCCGTTCACACCGCTTCTATGTTATCTTACTTTCGCATCAACTCCCTACTCACTCGGGGTAATTTACAGAAGGTAATTAACCTTCAAATCTGCACCTTTGGGACGTGGGAGCAAAATGGAGCACTTGGAGAAAACCAACGCGGTCACAAGGAGAACGTGCAAATTCCACACAGACAGCACCCGAGGTCAGGATTGAACCCGGGTCTTGGAGAGCTGTGAGGCAGCTGCTCCAGCAGCCGTACTACTTTGTTGCCTATTGCACAGTATCAGGAGGTCAGAGAGGAGTATATTTTAACTTACAATGCGTCATAATGAATATTGGGCAATGGGGATTTAGCAAGGCATAATGCATAAGGCAGGAGAAGGGTTCAAGTAGAGGGTGGGGCTGAACAGCAGTGTATGAATTAGCTCATTTTTGTCATTTGTTTGCATAAACAACCACATAGTATGCTTGTTCCTCGAGGATAAAACAATGTTTAGAATTAATGGAAGGTAGACAAAAATGCTGGAGAAACTCAGCGGGTGAGGCAACATCTATGGACCGAAGGAATTAATGGTATAATAAGCATATTGTAATTAAAGGTAATCATGGGTTTAGTTTAGAGATACAGAAACAGGCCCTTTGGCCCACCAAGTCTGTGCCGACCAACAATCAACCCCGTACACTAGCATTATCCAACACACCAAGGACAATTTAAATTTTTTACCAAAGCTAATTAACCTACAAACATATATGTAGGTATATTCTGACGGTCAAGGTTTTTGAAAGTGTCGATCCTTGGGAATAAGAATCCAATACTGTACAACTGAAGTCGGTTAAATGAAATAACAGAACAGAGTAAGGTTCTGCAGACTCCAGCATTGTACAGAGACCAGATTGTCCATGTTTTTGCCTTCGAAGGATGGCTCCTCCGAGTTTTGTGCAATATTTTAAAGGAATGTGGAATCCAAGCACCTCAGCTTCCTTTTATTGGCTGCTGTACCCGGATGGATAGATATTCAAAGAAACCTGATAGTGAGACTTGTGCCACGAACCTTTGCAGACAGTTAACCATTGATTTTTCACTTCATCAAAAAACAAGGCTGTCTTCATGACAGCTTTGTGAGGCTCAGTGGAACCCGCAGTGTCGTAGAAACTCACGCAGCACGTAGAGGCTGAAATTAATTCCAGGGGTTGCTGGGTGTAGGTTGTGGTGAAGCAGACAAAGAAGGGTCTCGACCCGAAAAGTCACCCATTCCTTCTCTGCAGAGATGCTGTCTGTCCCGCTGAGTTACTCCAGCTTTTTGTGTCTATCGTAGGCTGTGGTGACATGGATTGCAGGGATACTTTGTTATTGGGACTCTTTGTGAAAGCATCGCAAGGTATCGCTCTTCAATTTCCTTTCCTGCTACTTTTGCTATCCTCTCCCTTCTCTCCAGAGGCAGAATGGGAACTTTGAGGTATCTTGGCCAAATACGTTTTCCTTGCAAGTAAATCTAGGCAGTACGTTTGGAGGACTTCTATTCAGTGGGAATTGACTGCATTCCTCCTGTGCTTGCCATCTGGATCACTTCCAAAGTTACCAGGCGTAATGATTTTCTTCTTTCCCACCTTGGGAACACTCAATAGTCACACTCAGTGTATTATCTCTGAAACTTTTGAGAGTTTGCAAGAAGTACTTAAATTCTACAATAACTTGAGATAAAAATGGTACAATGTTACCATTTAGACAATCATCTGGCTGGTTAAATCAAGATTATGCAGTTCATTGAATATTGGTTTAATTTTGTGGATTCAGTGTATCAAAGCTCACAAGAATATCAGAGCAATATTAAGCCCTAGAAGACTTGTGATAGATTTTCTTCGCCATTTAACCATTAGTTACCATTGCTGTTCTATCCTTCTTCTTCCACTTGAGGCCAGTATTACCTTTTATAAAATTACAAGCCATTACAATTACCATTCATACAGCACCTTTCATGATTTTCAGATGCTTTTACAGCCAGCGAGTTCATTTATAATCTATGAAACATGATAGGCAATTACCTCACATTGAGATGACTGTAAGTGCAATGTGGTAATTGTTGGATAAGCTGCCGTTTAATAATAATGTTGTTATGGGACGGGCTGTTAAAGGATGTATAGGAGGCACTGTCTGTGCAAGGCAGCCGGTATCATCAAAGACCCACATCACCCTGACCATGCTCGTGTGTCACTCACAACATTGGGAAGTCTGAAAACCATGAACACCAGGTTGAAGAATAGGTTCTTCCCAACAACCATCAGGCTCTTAAACATTGCTATACAACATTAACCTCAACTATGAACTTCTGTGGACTGTCCTTGGTTGCACTGAGAACTTTGAGTTTATTCTACTAGTTTTGGGGTATAAATGTCTTGATTTTTTGTTTATTATATATCATCTGTGTGTATTGTGTACACAGATCTGCAGAGCGGCTGCGTCAGGATGTCATTGTTCTGTTGTCGGTGCAGGTGACAATGAAACATTCTTGATTCTTGACGTCTGAAGAAGGATTGCGACCTGTAACGTCACCCATCCTTTTCTCCAGAGACGCTGCCTGACCCGCTGTTACTCCGGCATTTTGTGTCTATCTTGACTCTTTAATGTTGGCCAGTACACTGAAAAAAACCCGCCTGAAATAATGCCACAGAATTTTCTAATGATTAATGGCCCATGCAATTGACATTATACAGCCCCCTTAAGAGGAAAGCTTTAGAATTACCCATCACTTTGTTAATATGATTATAACACAATTATGAATCAGTTTGTTGATGGGACAATAATTGTATCATAGAGAAGATGAAATGATTAAAATATTCACTTTTCTCAAACCACGTACTCTGTTGTTCTCTCAGCTATGTCAGAATGTGCAATATATATCAGCCAATCTAACGGTAACAGCTCTCTTGTTTCATTTCAGCTGTATCTGCTGTAGCAACACTTCAGTTCAGGCACCCCTGTCTAAATGCAATCCATGTTCTAACCTACCTGATCATGTCAGCCATTACCATTAATGTAGAGTAGTTTAAAAACAGGAATCCATCCTAAGGTGCTTCACTGAAGAGCTGTCGGTCCAACTGAATGTTTTTTTGTTTTTTTAATTCAAAAAATTTATTCAATTATTAAAAAAATAATATTACACTACAATAAAACAAACCAGAACCCACCACCATTATACAATACAAACAATTATCCTTAATAAACTACTATACAGCTATCTTGCATTCCTTGTCAAGGATACATTCAACACCCTGCGGAGCCCAGCGGTCCCGGAACTCCCCCAGGGTGCCCGTGGACAGAGCGTATTCCCTTTCTAACCCCACCCAGGCATGGACGTAACCCCGGAAAAGGGGCAGGCAGCCGGCTCGGGTACAGCCCTTCACCGCCTGGCGCCTCCAACTGAATTTTGAGGCAAGGAAGGCTATATTGGGAAGACTTGCCCAGGAGGAGGGTAGTGGAGATATGGTGCAACATAGGCTTGGAATTTCAGAGATTAACATTTGGACCAGTGAAAATAAGGCTGATTATGTTTTAGTTTGGAGATACAGCGTGGAAACAGGCACTGTGGCCCACCGAGTCAATACTGACCATCGATCACATGTACGCTAATTCTATCCCACATTCCCATCCTACACACTAGGGGCAATTTACAGAGGCTGATTAACCTACAATCGTCTTTGGGATGTGGGAGGAAACCGGAGCACTCGGAGAAAGCCCATGCGGGAGAACGTGCAAACTCTGCACAGACAACACCTGGGTCTCTGGCGTTGTGAGGCAGCAGCTCTCACAGACTTACGGTCTGTTAAGACAAAGGTTATGGGATGCACATAAGAGGAAGATTCATTAATCAGAAAAAGGAATGGCTTCTCATCATTTCTGGGCAGGTGTTTGGACAGAAATGTCCATGGGTCTGAGTGATTATAGTTTGCATTGTAGCTATTGAGCTGTTTCACCAATTGGAGTTTAATTAATGAGGTCCTTACCTGATTCAGGCGAAGTCTTGGACCACCCATAACACAACTTTATTGCTGCCAGGTGATGTGGATCGAAGATCTTTGAAGGGGAGAAATGGAATAGCTCTAGTGAACTCATGTGTAGTCTGGTTCCCACCCAGCTGGGGGAATTAATAACCTCCAGAAAGGCTCCAGGTTTGGTTCCTGGTCAGTGCCGAACTAGTAAATACGAGCGATAGAGGAGAAATATGATGTTGGCTCTCTTGAGAGTTACGAAAGGTTGGTTTTTGATTCATAACCTGGACCCCCTGAATATATTCAAGTAAGGATGTCATGGGGGGGGGGGGGGTTAGACACCAAATCTACTGCATGAGTTAACATGCAGCCGGCATGTGCAAAGAAGAATCGCAGATCAATTGTAACAATGATTTCAAGTTTTCTATCAATCCATCATTGAAAGCATCATCACTTCCTCAATCACAGTCTGGTACGGAAACACTGACAGTCATTCACTACACAGAATACAGCGCATTGTCTCCAAGGCCTCTAGGATTATCAATTCTCCCCTCCCCTCAATCCATTCCATTTACCTCCAATGTACCTCAAAACGGGCAACAAAGATCATCTCAGACCTCTCCCATCCAGCAAACCACCTTTTCCAGTCTCTCCCTTCAGGGAGGCGCCTTAGGTCACTTGCTACAAAATCCACCCGCTCTAAAAACAGTTTCTTCCCCTCAGCAATAAGAACACTTAATTCCCTCCAATAACTTTTTGACTTTGATGTATACAGTGTCTTGTCTATGGTTTTTGTCTGTTCTTTTGCACTATGTATTGTTGGTGAGATTTGTGATTTGTGATGTGGTATGGATGCACTTTATTATTAGGATCTGTGTTGTTATTATTGTTAATGTGACTAAAGCAGTGTACCATCATGTACCGAACCCAAATTCCACCAACCCTGGTCGTGTGGCAAATAAAGATTCATTCTTTCTATCTATCTATCTATCTATCTATCTATCTATCTATCTATCTATCTATCTATCTATCTATCTATCTATCTATCGATCTATCTATCTATCTATCTATCTATCTATCTATCTATCTATCTATTATGCCGTTTAAAGTCATTTAGTTTAGTTTAGTTTAGAGATACAGCATGAAAACAGGCCCTTCGGCCCACCGAGTCCACGCCGACCAGCGATCACACATACACTAGTTCTATCCTACACACTAGGGACAATTTACAGAAGTCAATTAACCTGTAAATGTGCACGCCTTTGGAGTGTGGAGGGAAATAGGAACACCCGGAGAAAACCCACGCGGTCACAGGGAGAATGGACAAACTCTGTATAGACCGCGCCCGGTTAGAACCCGGATCTCTTGCGCTGTAATGCCCCTGTCCCACTTAGGAAACCTGAACGGAAACCTCTGGAGACTTTGCACCCCACCCAAGGTTTCCGTGCGGTTCCCGGAGGTTTTTGTCAGTCTCCCTAATGGTCGAAATTGGTTTCCGTTTCTTCTATGTTCTGGCGATTATTTCAAAAAATTAAAAACCGGCCGCAACTAAAAAAGGTTGCCGTTTTAAAAATCGGTAATTTTTTAGTCGAAGCCGGTTGCAATGCTAGTTGAAGGTGGTTGCCGGAGGTTGCAGGTGGTTGCCGAAGGTAAGACCTTCCACTACCTTAAAACGGCAACCTAGTTTTAGTCGCGGCCAGTTTTGAATTTTTTGAAATAATCGCCGGAACATAGAAGAAGCGGAAACCACTTTCGCCCATTAGGGAGACTGATAAAAAACCTCCGGGAACCTCCGGGAACCGCACGGAAACCTTGGATGGGGCGCAAAGTCTCCAGAGGTTTCCGTTCAGGTTTCATAAGTGGGACAGGGGCATAAGGCCGCATCTCTATCATTGTACCACTGTGTCTCCCTTCGCACATGCTAGCATTGCTGCCTGCATCTTTAGAGCAGGATCAGGCCGATTTTATGGAACAAATAAAAACTTACGGTCAGTTAGCCACTGGTAACATGTTGACTGAAAATTTGATAGAAATTAACCGAGACTCCAGCAGTTTTATAAGTCATAAAAGAAAGAACAAACTTATAACTCTACAGTGCCTTTCACAATCTCAGAACATCCCACAGTTCCGCTTTAAAATTAATGAAGCATTTAAAATCCAGTCTCCGGTTTAACGTAAGAAACCCAACAAAGATGTAATCTGGAATGTGAATCTTGGATAAGTGTCTTAGCAGACTCACACTAACCAAAGGAAAGGAGTACATTGTGTGACGGGTTCTGATCAAAGAACACAGTTTTTTGTAGCGTCTCCTATAGAATAAATCCACTACCACTAACAAGCAACAGATTGAACAGAAATACAATGCAGGGAAAGCAATGCTCAAGACATTGATGGCCAGGGGCAGAAATGGCCCAAAAAGCAGTAAAGTCTGGAAATTTGATTGAACGATGCTTTTTACTCCCCAGTGTTAAACAATAACCAGGTGGTTTCTATGTGGTTTTGTCTGACTAGAGAAAATTGACTGGGTGTTCCAAGATGGCCTCCCTCTTGCACAATAATGGCGGTTGCTCAAGTGATGATATAATTGCCCATAGACTGCCCCTTTTGGAACACAAGGGGGAAATTGGCAGTGGCAACTGTTGTTGGGCACCGCTGGGTCTGACTGGATATTAATGTCTCTGCATTGGATTGAGGCCCTTGTAAGTTCATACTTACCTTGGACCACTTTGGCTCTTCTCATCTACTCTTCCCTGCTCCCAACCAGCCTTAACAGGCACACAACTTCTACTTTCATTTTAATTTTAGAGATACTGCGCCGACCAACGATCCCCGCATATTAACATTATCCGACACACACTAGGGACAATTTTTACATTTGCCAAGCCAATTTACCTACAAATCTGTACATCTTTAGAGTGTGGGAGGAAACCGAAGATCTCGGAGAAAATCCACGCAGGTCACGGGGAGAACACCGTACAGGCAGCACCCATAGTTGGGATCAAACCCGGGTCCACGATGCTGCAAGCGCTGTAAGACAGCAACTCTATCGCTGCGCCACCGTGCCGCACATGGCAGTTTATTTCAGATACGAGATTTTTAACAGAGAAAAGGAAGACCCACATTCATATTGGACTATTTATGTTCCTTTCAGTAAAGACCTTGCAAGCTAACAAAGTTAACTCACCGTAGTAATACAGGAAACAGGATGCATAGTGTTGTTGTAATTTGCATTTTGTATATTGGTATTTGTAATAAACAAATAATCCCTTGTTTTTCCATCATGTCTGAAAAAGGCTCAGAGAATTGCTAAGGACAAACTGCACCCCCTCCACATACACCTGGATCTCCTGCCATCAGGCAAGAGATATCGCAGCATCAAAGCCCGGACTACAAGACTGCTAAACAGCTTCCTGCCATATGCTGTGAGGCTGCTAAACAGCCACTCTGTACTCACAGTCACCTGATTCTGCGGCTTGGCACGGACACTTTAATAACTGACACTGGCCACTTCAATAACTGGCACTGGCCACTCAAATCAGACATCCCGGACATGTTTATGATTGGTTTTACTGTATTTTAACGTTGTTTTTACCTACTTTTTAACTATTTATACTGTTCCATCAGGGACTGGATTAGTTTTAGTGTTATTATGTGTGAAATGTTTTAAATTTCATGTGCGATGCTCTGGTATTCCCTGGGAAACGTCTTTTCATTTTGCACTGTACAACTGTTGCTTGCAAGATGACAATAAAGGTTGATTGGATTGGATGTTGAGTGAGGAATAAATATTGTCTGTCGTATTTTTGCTTTTCTTTAAAACAGTAGCGTGGGATGGACTGAAGAGGCATTTATCTGAGGTCTTATTCAAACAATGGTAATTCTGACAGTGTGGCATTTCCTCAGTGCAAACTTGGAATAGTTTAGTTTAGTTTAGAGATACAGCGTGGAAACAGGCCCTTCAGCTGGCGAGTCCATGCTGCCCATTGATCACCTGCACACTAGTTCCATGTTATGCCACTTTCACATCTTACATGTGTAGGAAAGAACCACAGATGCTGGTTTAAATCAGAGGTAGACACAAAATGCTGGAGTAACTCAGCGGGACAGGCAGCGTCTCTGGAGTGAAGGAATGGGTGACATTTTGGGTCGAGACCCTTCTTCGCACTGATATCAGGGGAGTGAGTGGGACAGAGATAGAATGTAGTCGGAGACAGTAAGACTGGTGGGAGAACTGGGAAGGGGGAGGGGATGGAGTGAGATGGAAAGCAAGGGCGACTTGAAGTTAGAGGTCAATGTTCATACCGCTGGGTGTAAGCTACCCAAGCAAAATATGAGATGCTGTTCCTCCAATTTGCACTGGGCCTCACTCTGACATTGGAGGAGGCCCAGGACAGAAAGGTCAGATTGGGAATGGGAGAGGGAGGTAAAGTGCTGAGCAACTAGGAGATCAGGTAGGTTAAGGCGGACTGAGTGGAGGTGTTCAGTGAAACAATCACCAAGCCTACGCATGGTCTCGCCGATGTACAGCGGATACAGTGGATGAGTTTGGTGGAGGTGCAAGTGAACCTCTGTCCCACCTGGAAAGACTGTTGGGGTCCTTAGATGGAGCTGAGGGGGGAGGTTAATGGACAGGTGTGGCATCTCCTGCGGTTGCAGGGGAAAGTACATGGGGAGGGGATAGTTTGGCTGGGAAGGGATGAGTTGAGTGGGGAGTTGCGGAGGGAACGGTCTCTGTGGAAAGCAGAAAGGGATGGAGATGGGAAGTTGTGGCCAGTAGTGGGAACCTGTTGGAGGTGGCGAAAATGTTGGAGGATTATATGCTGTATGTAACGGCTGATGCGGTAGAAGGTGAAGACAAGGGGGACTCTGTCCTTGTTACGAATGGGGGGAGGGGGAGCAAGAGCGGAGATGCGGGATATCGAGGAGACCCCAGTGAGAGCCTCACCTATAATGGAAGAATGAGGACATCTCCGATGACCTGGTATGGAAAACCTCATCCTGGGCGCAGATGCGGCATAGGCGGAGGAATTGGGAGTAGGGGATATATTCTTTACAGGAAGAAGTGTAGGATGGAAAGAAGTGTAGTCTAGATGGCTAAGGGAGTCAGTGGGTTTGTAATAGATGTCGGTCAATAGTCTATCTCCTGTGATGGAGACGGTGGGATCTAGAAACGGTAGAGAGATGTCGAAGATGGTCCAAGTGAATTTGAGTGCAGGATGGAAATTAGTCGTGAAGTTGTTGAAGTTAGTGAGTTCTGAATGGGTGCAGGGGGATACAGTCGTCAATGTAGCGGAGGTAGAGTTTGGGGATAGGGCCAGTGTACGCCTGGAACAGTGATTGTTCGACGTAGCCTCCAGAGAGGCAGACATTGCTGGGGCCCATGAGAGTGCCCATAGCTACACCTTGGATTTGGAGGAAGTGGGAGGAGTCAAACGAGAAGTTGTTGAGGGTAAGGACCAGCTCTGCTAGGCGGAGGAGAGTATTAGTCGACGGAAATTGGCTGGTTCTGTGGTCGAGGGAGAAACGGAGGGGGATGGAGGTGTAGAGCGACTGGACGTCCATAGTAAAGATGTCTCCCTCATCTTGACTACAGTGCAAACCTGGAACACCAAACTTGGAATAGTTTAGTTTAGTTTAGATATACAGTGTGGAAGCAGGGAGTGATTTGTGGGCAGAGGAGAAGATGGGTTGATTGGCAAATTGGAGTCAGGTGGGAGGAATGGTGGAGATAAAAACAGAGATTGGGAGGTGATAAGTGGAGAAACAAAAAGCTACAGACTCTGGAACCTGATAGGAAAGGGAGTCAAAGAGTGGAACTGAATAAAGAGCGATGGTAGCAGATATGAATGATGGCAATGGCCTGGGTAGAGTGGATGTGGAGAGGATGTTTCTACTTGTGGGAGATTCTCGGACCAGAGGGCAGAGCCTCAGATAAAAGGACATACCATTAGAAAGGGATTTCTTTAGTCAGAGGGTGGTGAATCTGTGGGATTCATTGCCACAGATGCTGTGGAGGCCAAATCACTGGGTATTTTTTTTTTTTTTAAATATTTTAATTTTATTAGAAGTACAATTGTATACAATCATATTTTCATAATACCTTTTATGTACAGCTTCTTATTTTTTAAATTTTTTGTAATAAAGAAGAAAAAGAAAAAAGTTAGATAATGAAAAATAGAAAAATGTGAGATATATAGTATGTGAAAAAGAAAAATAGAGAGCGAAAAAAGAAAGTTGAGACAGAAAATAGAAGAAAGAGAGTAAAAAAAGAAAAGAGAAGAAAAGAAAATAGAAGTAAGGAGATCATTTATAATCTTGACCATCCCCAGTCACGGATTAGCTTTTACACCTGTGTTGCACCATATGTTTCCAAAAAGACGACAAATGGAGACCAACTCGTTATGAATTGGTCAAATTTATCTATTAGGAGGAATCGCATTTCCTCAAGATGTGCGGTATCCAACATACTTGCAATCCACATTTTGAGCGTTGGTATTGGTGTATTTTTCCAAAATTTCAATATTTATTTTTTTGCTATTATTAAACCATAATTAAAAATTGACTTTTGAGATGAGCTCAATTTGTTCCCGTCTTCCATTACCCCAAATATAATCAATTCGTTATTGGGTTCCATTTTTGTCTTAAATAATTTTGTAAATATTTCGAAAATATCACTCCAAAATCCATGAAGTTTTATACAAGAAACAAAAGAGTGTGTTATAGTTGCGTCTTGGGTTAAACATTTATCGCAAATGGGCGATATATTTGGATAAAATTTATTTAATCTTATTTTTGAGTAATATAATCTATGTAAAATTTTAAATTGGATTAGATTATGTCTTGCGTTAATCGAACACTTGTGAATGTATGTCAAATACTTTTCTCATGTAGCCTTCGTAATTTTTATCAATAATTCCCGTTCCCACTCTTCTCTAATTACCTCGGTCACAGGTAAATCTATATTTAAGATACTATTATATAAATATGATATTAATTTTTGTGTATCAGCTTTTATATTCATTACTTCTTCTAGTAAATCAGGAGTAATTTTTTGATATCCCTGTATGTATGTCTTCAAAAAATTACAAATCTGAAAATATTTAAAATAATGAGTGTTTTTCAGTTTAAATTTTAATTGTAATTGTTGAAATGATAATAAATCTCCCATTTCATACATGTCCCCGATCCTTTTAATTCCTAAACTTTCCCATTGATTATATATTTTATCCATCATAGATGGTTTAAATAAAGGATTATTCGCTATCGGTGTTAACAATGATAGGTTTCTTAATTTTAAGGATAATTTTATTTGTTTCCATATTCTTATTGTATCTTGTATAATTGGGTTTTTCTTATATATTGTATTGTTCATTTTTTTCGGGGAGAAGAGGATTGTTCCTATATTACAAGGATAACAATCCTCTTTCTCCATTTTTATCCATTCTGTCTGTTGAGTTGAACTATCCAACCAGTAAATTATATTCTCAATATGTATTGCCCAATAGTAATACAAAAGATTTGGGAGTGAAAGTCCCCTGACATCTTTTGGTTTACATAAGTGTTCTTTTTTAATTCTATGTGATTTATAAACCCAAACAAAATGAGTAATATTAGCGTTCAGTTTAGAAAAAAAATATTTTGGTACATAGATTGAAATAGGTATAATAACTGTGGTAGGAATCTCATTTTAATAGCATTTATTCTGCCTATTAATGATAAAGGGAGTGTTTTCCAAAATTTTATCATTATATTAAGTTTATTTATTAAGGGTATAAAATTGGCATTGAATAAAGCTTTATGTTTTCTAGTAATCTGAATACCCAAATATTTGAATTTTTCTGTTGCTATTTTAAAGGGGAATTTCAATAAGTGTGTAAATTCTTGAGGTTTTAACGTCATGATTTCACTTTTGTTCCAATTTATTCTATATCCAGAAAAGGACCCAAATTCCTCTATTAAATTTAATAAATTTGGTATGCTCGTTTGTGAATTTGTTATATATAACAAAATATCGTCTGCATACAATGAAATTTTATTATTTGAGTCCCTAGTATTATAACCCTGAATATTCGGATGGCTTCTTATACTTTCAGCCAGACGTTCTATCATAAGGGCAAATAGCAGGGGTGATAAAGCACATCCCTGCCTATTACCCCTTGATAATTGAAATTTTTGAGATAACATGCTGTTAGTTAATATTCTTGCCATCGGTTTATCATATAATAATTTCATCCATGCAATAAAATTCTCTCCCATATTAAATTTTTGTAATACTTTGTATAAATACTGCCATTCTACCTGATCAAATGCTTTCTCTGCATCCAAAGAAATAATTGCTAAGTCTTCTTCCTCCACTTTATGTGAGTACATTATATTAAACAGGCGTCTCAAATTATTAAATGAATATCTTTTGGGTATAAACCCCGTTTGATCAGGGTTTATCAATTTACTAATATATTTGCTTAGTCTTCTAGCTAAAGTCTTTGCTAGAATTTTCTGGTCTGTATTTAAAAGTGATATAGCTCTATATGAGCCCGGTTCCTCTAGATCTTTATCTTTCTTTGGAATAAGCGTAATAGTTGATTCTGCTAATGTTTCAGGTAATTTATATTCTTTAAAAACATAAGTATATAAATTAAATAGATAGGGGGTCGTTATCTCATGAAACTTTTAAATAAAATTCATTACCAAAACCATCTGGTCCCGGTGTCTCACCATTTTTCAGCGATTTTATTGTTTCACCTATTTCTTCGATTGTAATTTGCGCTCCTAATTCTTCTTGTTCCAAAAGGTCAAGTTTTGGTAGATTACATTTATCTAAAAAGTTTGTAATTTTACTATCTTCTGTTTTGTTTTTTGATGTGTATAAATTTTGATAAAATTGAGCAAATCTTTTATTGATATCTTTAGGTAGTGTTAGTAATTCACCATTCTCGGATTTAATTTTATTTATAGTATTTTCCTTTTCCTGTTTTTTCAGTTGACGTGCCAACAGCTTATGTGGTTTGTCACCAAACTCAAAATGTTCCTGTTTTGTAATTTTGAATAATCTTATTACTCTTGCCGAGAGAATTCGGTTAAGTTTAAATTTCAGTAGTATTATCTTATTATGTTTATCTATAGTGGGATCTTTAGCATTATCTAACTCTAACTGTCTTATTTCTTGTTCTAACAGCATCTGTTCTGTTTTATTCTTCTTATTTTGAAAACTTTCATATGAAATTATAATTCCTCCAATAAATGCTTTAAAAGTTTCCCATATTAAAGAAGGTGAGGTACCTGGTGTATCATTTATCTCAAAAGATGATATCATTTGTTGTTTCAAATATTGATAACCCTGTAAGTCATTTAATATATATGTATTAAACCTCCCAAAAAAAATCTTTCCTGGCATTCCTTCAAATTTTACTAAAAAAGTCAACGGAGAGTGATCAGAAATACTACTAATATGGTAAGTTGGGTTAATTATATATGGCATTAATTTCCTATCCACTAAAAAATAATCAATTCTTGAGTATGTTTTATGTACCGAAGAGTAAAACGAGTATTCCCTTCCTGCTGGGTTAGCAGATCTCCATACATCTGTTATGTTAGTATTTTTTATATATGTATTTAGAAATTCACTAGTCTTAGATTTTATATTACTCCTTCTTTGTTTTGCTGATTTGTCTAAGTATGGATCTAAAACACAGTTGAAATCCCCTCCTATTATGACATTTTGATAATTAAACTCCAGTATTATATCTATAATTTTCTCAAAGAATTGAGGGTTATCAAAATTCGGAGCATAAATATTTACCATAGTTATTGGGGTAGCATAAATTTCTCCCGAAACTATGATATACCTTCCCTCTTTATCTGATATAGTATTCTTTAATTTGAACGGTATACCTTTTCGAATAAGAATAGACTTACCTCTAGATTTAGAAGTAAATGACGAATAATATTTTTTTGCCTATCCACTTCGCCTTTAATCTCATTTGTGTTTCCTGTTTCATGTGAGTTTCTTGCAAGTAAATTATGTCGCTTTTCAAAGATTTTAGGCGAGCAAAAATTTTACCCCTCTTTATTGGTTCATTGGCACCCCTTATATTCCAACTACAGAATGTGATTCCTCCATTCTTTATTTGCCTATCGTCTTGCATTGTATATCAAAGTAATATTCTTGAAGCATATGGTGCAAACAAATACCTCCGTGTTCTGGACGTTGGGTGGTCATTCCAAATTTTTAAGTTTACATTACATCTTCTCCAAAAGTGCTTTAGATAAAGATCACTGGGTATTTTTAAGGTGGAGATTGACAGATTCTTGATTAGTAAGGGTGTCGAAGGTTATGGGGAGAAGGCAGGAGAATGAGGTTGAGAGGGAAAGATAGATCAGCCATGATTGAATGGTACAGTAGCCTTGATGGGCCGAATGGCCTAATTCTGCTCCTATGACATGAACAGATGAAGGGAAGGGGTGATCAGTAGGGAGGGTTACAGTGTGTGAGAGAGGGAAGTGGAGGGTGGGGTGGGAAACAAACAGGGTGATGGGGAATGTGAGAAACATCTTTTGGTTTACTAAAACCCTTAAGAAAAGGAAGGAACTCAGCCACTCTTACCCAGTCTGGTTCAAAAGGCAGAAGTTGTGTCTGCTTGCTCGACCCAGAGCAATTAGTGAAGGACAATAATCTAAACGATACCTGTATCATGATGCCTAATTAAATAAATATTTCCCGAGAGGAGCAATTCAAGATTTATGTAGGAAGGAACTGCAGATGCTGGTTTAAACCAAAGATAGACACAAAAAGCTGGAGTAACTCAGCAGGACAGGCAGCATCTCTGGAGAGAAGGAATGGGTGACATGTCGGGTCGAGACCCCTCTTCAGACTTGTTGGGTGATGTTTCGGGTTGAGACCCTTCTTCAGTCATTCAAGATCAATGTGGTATATTCACCATCTCCTTAAAATTGCGGAATGTAATAGCAATTAGATACTCATTCCAATTGTTCACTTCATTATTCCTCTTTTAGAGGTTGGTGTGGCAGGAAATAAGTGCAAGCTCAGTGGCTATTTTCTCATTGCTGTCTGAAGGTTGTGCCTTTGAGTTTTGCTGCTGCTGCCTCTCCCGTGGTGAGCTGTGGAAAGGAACACTGTGCGGTCAAAAGGTCTGACTGGCAAATGAGGCATGAAACCAAGGCCCCAAACTAATGTTCAAAAGAATGACCATGCACTATTTCAAAGGTAGTATCTCAGGTCAATGATATTTCATCTGAACTGAACTGATGAAAAATTATTGATCTTAAAAATGTGTCCTCTCCTCAGGTTCAGCCAGACCTGCTATATATCTTTCTATTTTAGAGTCAGTCGAGTCCGGAATCCACAGCATTTCTTGTTTGTAACGCTATGATACTTTGCTAAGCAGTAATGGTTAGTGTATTGTCTTCCACTTTGGGTTAATGGAAAAACTCACTCATAACTTTAAACGTCCATCTCTCCCCCCTCTGTCGCTCGTCCGTCCGTCCGTCCGTCCGTCTGTCTATCTGTCTTTGCATCTTTATCCAAGCCTTTATTCACTTATCTTATCTTTGCGTTATTTAACGGCAACTCATTTGTTTTGTAACACTTCATTTGAAGTAAATTTTGTTCTTTTAAATAACTTAAATTGAAGTTATTGCCGCTGTTTTTTCCCACAAAATCAAGATTCAGCAAACCGCTTTTACTGAAAACGGACTATTCTAATTTTGACATTGGAGACGGCGACAATAGTCAGATGTTCAACCACAGTTAAGCAAGTCAACGAAATGCTATCTGGCATCACAAATTTCTCAAATCCTACAATATAATATTCAGCATTAAAAATTTACACAACATAATTTCTGCAGATGTTATGTAATGTGAAACATGTGCATATTTTAAAAGCTGCCAGGAACATTCAGTACTCAACACATACATTTAGGCTGGAAAGCCCACAGACCCAAGTGAGTTTACTGAATACAATTAAACTTAATCAAGTCTTTACATAGTCAGGAATTGCATTCAAGCAAAAAAAAAAAGATGAGGTGTTCGTAGTGTACACTAAATAGTTTTATAATAAACTTAACTTACATGGGATACTATGGGCTAATTGGTTTTGTCTTACGTAAAAGAGAACTTGCAGTCAATGCAAAATAAATTAAATGAGTGTCTTATCCGTGCATAGCATACTTATACATGGACCATGAAAGAGGAAGTATTTGAGCCGTATAGCTTCAGTCGTGTGGTACAAAAGGTAATGTCACAGCCAGTTAGCATCTTAACTCAAACGGAGATCGACGGAAGCATTTCAAATGGGCATAGGTGAGATCAAACAGACATTGCCAGCAAGAATTGGAAGTGAATTCTGTGGGATGAGGGTCGGCATAGAAATTAGGAAAGAAATAATGATGGGAAAATTTAATGAATTTAAAAGAGAATGCAATATTCAACTCAATATTTCCTTCAATGCAATGGTGAAGCTTAATTTGGAGATATTTATAAAATTAAATTGTACTTTTGGAGAAGGTTGACTCATTTGTCCCAGGACTGGTGGAATAAGATGTGAGATTCACATCAGTTGGCAGAATGTGAGCTGGATCTTAATCAGTATTGCTCTTTGAAGAACTAAAATATCTTGTGTGGATGAAATGTACATGTACTGATCAAACATTAGCCCACAGAGATGACCAAATACTTAAAAATGTCTGAACAAGGGCCCTGACCTGAAATGGCACCTATCCATGTTTTCTAGGGATGGTGCCTGACTCACTGTGTTACTCTAGCACCTTGGGTATTTTTGTTTTGTAAACCAACATCTGTAGTTCCTCGTTTCTACTATTTAAAAGAAAAGTTCAATCTTTACATGAATCTCTGAGAATTCATTCTGGTTTAATGAAGTGCTTGTCTCATCAATAGCCAAAGGGAATGGTTCACCAGGTGCTTCTATTTAGAGATTCTAGAAGGTTCTGAAAAGGTCATATACTTTCTCAGGTAATGGTAGAACATAACCTACTCATTTACCAAGAAGCCTTTCAAGTTTAACAGATCATTAGCAAGTCAGTGTGAGAACAAAGTACTCATATTCAAAAACCGAGACTGGCAAATCCACTCCAGACGCAGAACCTAATTTACTTTTTAACTGAAGAGAGACACAAAATGCTGGAGTAACTCAGCGGGACAGGCGGCATCACTGGATAGAAGGATTGTGTTGTGCTGCAGCAAATGCAAGAATTTCATTGTCCTATCTGGGACACATGACAATAAACTCTCTTGACTTGACTTGACTTGGAATGGGTGACATTTTGGGTCGAGGCCCTCCGTCTACAAATTCCTTTTTACCTGGTCCAGTAATTTTGATCCTTTGGAAATGCAGTTAGAATGTCACATCATCAAAGTGCTGCTAGTTCACCTCTGGGTCTGGAGCCCGACACAAACTGATGCCTGCCGGTTTATTTTCCACAACGTCTTCCGTATTTTCAGAGTAAACTCAGAGAAATTGGGGAAATGCCAGGTTGCTTCTTTTCTGGACATCAATGTGTCTTCCACCAAACTTTTTTTTTTAAACGATTGAGAGATCCTAAGAATCATTGGCATAAGGGATAGGAGTAGAATTAGGCCATTCAGCCCATCAAGTCTACTCCGCCATTCAATCATGGCTGATCTATCTCTCCCTCCTAGCCCCATTCTCCTGCCTTCTCCCCATAACCTTTGACACCTGTACTAATCAAGAATATATCTATCTCTGCCTTAAAAATATCCACTGACTTGGCCTCTACAGCCTTCTGTGGCAAAGACTTCCACAGATTCACCACCCTCTGACTAAAGACATTTCTCCTCATTTCCTTCCTAAAAGAACGTCCTTTTATTCTGATGCTATGACCTAGACTCTCCCACTAGTGGACACATCTCCTCCACATCCACTCTATCCAAGCCTTTCACTATTCTGTATGTTTCAATGAAGTCCCCCCTCATTCTTCTAAACTCCAGCGAGTACAGGCCCAGTGACGATAAACGCTCATCATAGGTTAACCTACTCATTCCTGGGATCATTCTTGTAAACAACCTCTGGACCCTCTCCAGAGCCAGCACATCCTTCCTCAGATATGGTGCCCAAAATTGCTCACAATATTCCAAATGCGGCCTTACCAGCGCCTTATAGAGCCTCAACATTACATCCTTGTTTTTATATAAAAGCCCTCTTGAAATAAATGCTAGCATTGAGTTTGCTTTCTTTACTACTGATTCTACTTGCAGATGAACTTTTTGGGAATTCTGCACCAGCACTCACAAGTCCCTTTGCACCTCCGATTTCTGGATTCTCACCTGTTGTTGTTCTGCTGTTGGAATAACCAAAGTCTCACACCGTGATTAAGGTCCAAAGACTTTATTAACGTTCAGAATAGGTAACTTCATACTAACATGTTACACTATAAGTGAGAGAACAAGGCAGGGAAACTTTCTGTTAAACTAGTGGGCGTAGCTACAAAGTATGACTCATAACATGAGTAACACTGATCTACATCCTCCCTCTTAAAGAATTAAACATCAGTACAAAACCATTAACTAAGTAAGGCACACATAGTAATTGATAATAAACTGGAGGAAAGTCAAACATAGCCTGGGTACTTCACGACTGGCTTGCAAACACGACCAGCACGTGTGCGAGATAGACCATCTCTGT
Source organism: Malacoraja senta (assembly GCA_038087875.1). NCBI lineage: Eukaryota > Metazoa > Chordata > Chondrichthyes > Rajiformes > Rajidae > Malacoraja > Malacoraja senta. The sequence continues at coordinate 23,110,747 of CM075980.1, forward strand.
TTTTTCCCACCGGGGACAGAGCGGGAGGGCTCACAGGTGAGGGAGACTGAACCGGCATTCCCGGTGATGAAACAGGAGAATGTGCGCAGGCAGCCGCCACTGGCAAATCAGCCGTTGCAGAAGTGGGTTGTTGTGCTGGTGTAGGCAGATTAATGCCGCTGGACATGGACGGAAGTACACTTGTATGGTCTGGATAATAAGGAGGTGGAACTGGCTCGTTCACAGGCAGGATATGTTGTCTGTTACGCCTGTAGGTGGCGCCATCGACACTGACCAGATTTGAGCGGCGCTCAGAAGCAGTTCCAGAAATTACACCAATATGGTCATGGCCTTTGTCAGTCTGCAAATGAACCACCTGCCCCTTGGTTAACGGTGGCAGTGGCCTACTTGTTTTGTCATACCGTTGTTTTTGAATGTCACGCTTTTGTTGTAACCTGGACTGGTCGTCCGATGGTGGAACCACCTGTGGGATCAATGCCTGATCCGTCACAGGCACCGTGGCTCTGGTTTGCCTTGACAATAAACGTTGAGCAGGTGGACCCAAAATAGGGTCACGAAAGACATTGCATAGGTTGAGTAGATCCAGAAACACATCAGAATTAGCTCTGTACGAACGTTCCATGAGCTGTTTGGCCCTCTTGACAGCCCGCTCAGCTAGTCCAATCGACTGTGGATATTCAGGGCTGCTGGTAATCTGGCGAAAATTCCAGCGTGCAGCAAATTCTTTGAAGTGATGGCTGGTAAATTGACTGCCGTGTCAGATAACAGTATGCCCGGAGATCCGTGGACTGAAAAATGGCGAGACCACCCCGCGAGAAGTGGGGCTGCTAAGAAAAACAATGTCAAACCATCCTGAATATGAATCGACAAATACCAGGTACTGCTTGCCATGCCACTCAAATATCTCAGTTGCCACTGTAGACCACGGGAGTGCAGGAACCGGATGTGAAAGAAGTGGTTGCTTTTGTTGGTGAGGTGCCAAGCCGTTGCACACTGCACAGGACACCACATTTTACTTTGGAGTCACGTGAGTGACTACGTGAAGAACCCCGCCAGTGTGCCTGCGCGTCATTACGTGAGACGCCTTGACGCAAACGGACGTGAGGAGCAGAGCTCCTCCAGTGGTTTGTAGTTTTTTAACTACAAGGTAAGTAGAAACTTTTTTCATGTTTTCCAGGTCCGTTTACTGTGGGTCTATGGGGATTTTTTCCACAGACGCCATGGAAAAAACGGACGGGGGGAAGAGCCGAGCGACACAGCCGACAGAAGCCGGGAAAGTCGGGAGTCTGGTGTTAGAGACCAACCGCCTCTAAACCCCGGTACAGTCGCCAGCTGTGAGCATAGCGACTGTGGACCTGGGGCTGGTGAAAACACAGTCAGCGCCTGTCGGGCAAAAGACGAAGTTTAAATCCCAACGGCCCACGGAGGGAGTCCCAGGCAATGGAAGTAGCTCCAGGGCTAGATACTGCTTTTGAGCGTATTGCCCAAATAGAAAGCCTTTTACATAGGCTGTTGGAGCAAAGTTCACTCAGGGAGGAGTGTACTGAAAGGGAAGGAGTGTACTGTAATCCAAGCTGCAGGAAGCAGCTTAACAGCACCTGGCTCAGGGCTGATCATGAGATTTCAGACCCGACTCTGACGGTGAGGCTGTACAAGGAGATGAACGGCAGCTGCCAGATGGCAGTAGGATTCGCTGCCCCGTCAGGGTCAGGAGAGCCATTAGTAGAAGAACTGGCCTCCTTAATAAATTACTTGGTTTACCATCAGCTGGAACAGCAGGAGATGAATGAGACTGCAAGAAAGCAGGAGACCCCAAGTAACTGTGGGTTGCTGAAAGCAGCAGCAGTGAACCAAATTATCTGGAATCAGTTGCAGAGAATATTAAAGCTGCTGGGTTCTGGAATAACTGCTTTTACCACAATAGCAGGTAACAGCCAAGAGATGACGAAGTTGCATCAGGAAGCACTGGGGTTGCTATGCAGCACCCACTTCGAGATCAATTATCTGAGGAAAGTGCTATACGGCCTACTATGAATCCGAAATTCGCAGCACTCTGCAAACCAAGTAATATACAATTACCCAACTTACTCTTTGGAGAGGATCTTGGGAGACGTATGAAAGAGTTGGAAGATGAAGCGAAAACAGGATTGATAAAAACATCAATGGTTGCAAAGTCTGTAAAGAGGAAGTATCCTTTCAGACGTCATACGGATCCTAGACCAGGACCAAGTCGCTCATCAACGCAGGGACGTAGCTGGCGGCCTGCAGCGGGAGTAAGGACCAGTGGTGGTGCTTCCGGGAGAATCCAGGGATCTCAGAATACTCAAATGACTCAAGAGGTAGGTGGACCTGGTTCTCAGGGGAACATACTAACTGGATTAAGTCCAAAAGTTGGAGGCAGATTACGTCTCTTCTATAAACATTGGAAGAAGATTACTTCAGATGTGGTAATTCTGAATAATATACAAGGATTTCGAATTGAATTCAATCCGAATTATGATTTGCCTGTCCAGCATGTTCCTAGCAGAACTCTCCACTTTGCGATAATGGAGGTTCAAGTTGCGCTTCAAAACCCTATATATAAAAGGTGTTATTGAAGAATCAGTCTACCAAATTCACCAATTTGGGTCAAATATATTCCCTCGATCAAAAAAGGATGGAGGATGTAGGATTATTATAGACTTGACAAGTCCGAATCCTTTTGTTCAGTGTCTGTTCACTTGCAAGATATGAAGTATCTTAAATTTACATGGATGAACCAATTAGGGCAGTTCAAAGCTCTGCCTAATGGGTTAACGTTCCCTCCCAGAATATTCATAAAATTGTTAAAATCAATTCTGGGGTTGCTGAGAGCCAGGGGCATGTACTAATGGCATACCTGGATGATGTCCTGATTATAGGAAGGACAAAACAGTCAACAGAAGCATCGGTTGCAGTAATAAAATCAAACTTTTGAACGTTTGGGGGTTTCTAAATTCATCCAAAGAAATCAAGGTTAAAAACATGTACCTCGATTGATTATTTGGGGTTCACAATTGATTTAGCCCAAATGCAAATTACTTTGCCCAGTGAAAAAAGGGTGGAGTTGATTAAAGATTGCAGTAATCTGTTAAACGAGCAAAAACCTCTAATCAGACAGGTGGCTCGAGTACTGGGAAAATTAGTAGATTCCCAGCAGTCCAGTATGGACCATTACATTATCAACAGCTGCAGAGAATCAAAGAACAGGCACTGAGAGTAAATGCTGGTCATTTTGATAGAACCATGCAAGTAACAACAAATGCTGTTTCTAAGCTGCAGTGGTGGATTCTACATGTCTCAAGCAGTTCAGGCAAAGTGCTGATTGAACAACATTCCATGATATTACAAACTGATGCCAGTGCACTAGGATGGGGTGCAACTGACTTAACATGGAGCTGCGGAGGCAGATGGAATCAGGAAAAGTTAGTGTTACTGCAGACATGGGGAATTACCTATTTGGAGCTTTTAGGACGTTTCTATGGACTCCAAGCTTATGGTTCTAACACAACTAAAAGGAAGGTTCAAGTTCAAATTAATAAACACAACAGTAGTTGCCTATATTAATGATATGGGTGGAATTAAGTCGGTGTCATGTGACAAAATGGTTAAATCAACTTTGGTCTTGGTGTATTGAAAAGAACATTTGGATTTCAGTTATCTATCTACCAGGTAGAATGAACACGATAGCAGACACCAGGTCACGAAAAGTTCCATGATAATAAAGAATGGATGTTAAATCAAGAGGTATTCAATGATATAGTAATCAGATTTGGAAAGACCGACATCGACTTGAATCATCAGCTATCGAGATATGTCTCATGGAAACCAGATCCAGGAGCAGTGGCGATTGATGCTTTCTCGCTACATTGGGGTGGTATGTTTTCATATATATTTCCACCTTTCTGCCTCATAAGCCAATGTTTGCTTAAAATCAGGCAAGATGCTGCTTCAAGGGTATTGGTAGTACCAGATTGGCCTACACAGCCATGGTATCCGTTGATATTAGAATTAACACCACAAATGTTGATGAAAGTCCCAAAAAAGAGTAATTTATTGCTGCACCCTGTACAGGGGAACAACATCCATTATATGATCGTTTGGATTTGTTGATTTGCAGGTTTTAAGAATGCCTTTTCTGGGACGAGGACTGTCTGAGCATACTGTGGACATGCTTATGGCAGCCTGGAGGAAGAGCACTCAAAAACAGTACCTTTCTTATATTAAGAAATGGGAAGAGTTCTGTGTACAAAAGAATGTGCAATAAAGTACTGCAGATATTTCAAATGTTTAGAATTTCTGTCAAAACTTTATTATGATGAAGGTCTGAGTTGTAGTGCAATTAATTCAGCCAGAAGTGCATTGTCCTCATATTTGGTTCTGGATTCAGAAAGAAACTCAATTGGGTCACACCCAATTGTTTCCAGACTAATGAAAGGAATCTTTAATTCCAAACCACCGAAACCTAGGTACGTGACAATCTGGGATGTAAGTGTGGTACTGAAACTACTTCGTGAATGGTCATCAAGTGTGTCTTTACCTTTGGTCAAGCTCAGTATGAAAGTATTCATGCTTATGGCATGAGTGACAGCACAACGAGTGCAAACACTTGGAAAATTACAAATAGACAGTATGGAAGTAACTGAAGACAAGGTTACATTCTATATCTATGACCTACTAAAGTAAATTAGGCCAGGTGTGACAGGATTTAAAATTATGCTAGCAGCATATCCAAATGATCCATGTATTAAGACATACTTATTACAATACATTGAGGTCACAAAGAATTTGAGAATACGGAAACTGGGTTGTTGATCACACACAAGAAACCACACAAGAGAGTTTCAATACAGACTATTTCCAGATGGATAAAAGAAGTCTTAACAGCTGCTGGTATTAACACTTATGTTTTTACGTCTCACTCGACTAGGGCAGCAGAAACGTCGGCGGCCAGGGCAAAAGACGTCCCCGTCGACCATATCCTCGCAGCCGCCGGGTGGTCCAATGAGTTGATGTTTCAACATTTTTACCATCGGCCTATTGTTAATGCGGGGTTGTTTGCAGAAACTATTTTAAGTTCTGTGTAAATTCCTCTGGTTTAAAGGGGATCTGATTCATTTCATTATTGAAATGAATTACTGCATTTGTGGTACAAATGTTATTATGAATGCATGATTGATTATTCTCGTTCCGAGTCAATCTATGCAGTGAGAAGCCGGGATTGATCCACGGCATGAAATCACAAAGCTTTAAAATCTTCACGTAGTCACTCACGTGACTCCGAAGCAAAATAATAAGATTAAACGAGAACTTACCTAAGTTTGAAGTTTGATCTTTATTTTATGAGGAGTTACGTAGGTGATTACATGCCCACCACGACCCTACCCTCTATCATAAAGGTCAGATGGAAGTTCTTGTATTACTCGTTTTATTATGAGACCATATTACTTCGGTTGTTGTTTTTTGTGATTTCACACCGCTGCTTTGAAGATTGACGCGCAGGCGCCCTGGCGGGGTTCTTCACGTAATCACCTACGTAACTCCTCATAAAATAAAGATCAAACTTCAAACTTAGGTAAGTTCTCGTTTAATCTTACTATTCTCAGTGATGTATTCAGGACAGTAGCTTCAGTGCCTGGGTGCCTTGCATGGACAGCGTTAAAATACTTGCTGTACAGCGAAGCAGGGACCACAGCCTTGTGTCCTTTTAAAACAATGCCAACCTGCAGAACTAGCTCATCACGGAGGGCAAAGAAAGGCTGGACTGGCAGCGGAACGTAGTAGTGTTTGTCTTCCCAGCTGCGCTTGTCTATTTTTCTTTGTCTGTTCTTGCTCATTGAGTACTCCTATCAGTGGGACAAAGGCAAATGACAATAGACAAGGTGCAGGAGTAGGCCATTCGGCCATTCGAGTCAGCACCGCCATTCACTGTGATCATGGCTGATCATCCACATTCAGTACCCCATTCCTGCCTTCTCACCGCATCCCTTGACTCCGCAATCTTTAAGAGCTTTATCTAACTCTCTCTTGAAAGAATCCAGAGAATTGGCCTACACTGCCTCCCTGGCAGAGAATTTCACAGATTCACAACTCTCTGGGTGAAAACGTTTTTCCTCATCTTCATTCTAAATGGTCTACCCCTTATTCTTAAACTGTGGCCCCTGGTTCTGGACTCCCCCAACATTTGGAACATCGGTTTCCTGCCTCTAGCGTGTCCAATCCCTTAATAATCTTTTATGTTTCAATAAGATATCCTCTCATCCTTCTAAATTCCAGAGTATACATAGATACATAGATACATAGAAAATAGGTGCAGGAGTAGACCATTCGGCCCTTCGAGCCTGCACCGCCATTCATTATGATCATGGCTGATCATCCAACTCAGTATCCCGTACCTGCCTTCTCTCCATACCCCCTGATCCCTTTAGCCACAAGGGCCACATCTAACTCCCTCTTAAATATAGCCAATGAACTGGCCTCAACTACCCTCTGTGGCAGAGTTCTAGAGATTCACCACTCTGTGTGAAAAAGTTTTTTCTCATCTCGGTCTTAAAGGATTTCCCCCTTATCCTTAAGCTGTGACCCCTTGTCCTGGACTTCCCCAACATCGGGAACAATCTTCCTGCATCTAGCCTGTCCAACCCCATAAAATTTTTGTACGTTTCTATAAGATCCCCTCTCAATCTCCTAAATTCTAGCGAGCATAAGCGAAGTCTATCCAGTCTTTCTTCATATGAAAGTCCTGACATCCCAGGAATCAGTCTGGTGAACCTTCTCTGCACTCCCTCTATGGCTATAATGTCCTTCCTCAGATTTGGAGACCAAAACTGTACGCAATACTCCAGGTGTGGTCTCACCAAGACCCTGTACAACTGCAGTAGATCCTCCTTGCTCCTATACTCAAATCCTTTTGCTATGAAAGCTAACATACCATTCGCTTTCTTCACTGCCTGCTGCACCTGCATGCCTACTTTCAATGACTGGTGTACCATGACTCCCAGGTCTCGCTGCATCTCCCCTTTTCCTAATCGGCCACCATTTAGATAATAGTCTGCTTTCCTGTTTTTGCCACCAAAGTGGATAACCTCACATTTATCCACATTATACTGCATCTGCCAAACATTTGCCCACTCACCTTACAGTCTCCTAGCATCCTCCTCACAGCTAACACTGCCCCCCAGCTTAGTGTCATCCGCAAACTTGGAGATGTTGCCTTCAATTCCCTCATCCAGGTCATTAATATAAATTGTAAATAGCTGGGGTCCCAGCACTGAGCCTTGCGATACCCCACTAGTCACTGCCTGCCATTGTGAAAAGGACCCGTTTACTCCTACTCTTTGCTTCCTGTTTGCCAGCCAGTTCTCTATCCACATCAATACTGAACCCCCAATACCGTGTGATTTAAGTTTGTATACTAATCTCTTATGTGGGACCTTGTCGAAAGCCTTCTGAAAGTCCAGATACAACACATCCACTGGTTCTCCCCTATCCACTCTACTAGTTACATCCTCGAAAAATTCTATAAGATTCGTCAGACATGATTTACCTTTCGTAAATCCATGCTGACTTTGTCCAATGATTTCACCACTTTCCAAATGTGCTGCTATCCCATCTTTAATAACTGACTCTAGCAGTTTCCCCACTACCGATGTTAGACTAACTGGTCTGTAGTTCCACGTTTTCTCTATCCCTCCCTTCTTAAAAAGTGGGGTTAAGTTTGCTACCCTCCAATCCTCAGGAACTACTCCAGAATCTAAAGAGTTTTGAAAAATTATCACTAATGCATCCACTATTTCTGGAGCTACTTCCTTCAGTACTCTGGGATGTAGCCTATCTGGCCTGGTGATTTATCGGCCTTTAATCTATTCAATTTACCCAACACCACTTCCCGACTAACCTGGATTTCACTCAGTTCCTCCATCTCCTTTGACCCGCGGTCCCCTGCTATTTCCGACAGATTATTGATGTCTTCCTTAGTGAAGACGGAACCAAAGTAGTTATTCAATTGGTCCGCCATATCCTTGTTCCCCATGATCAATTCACCTGTTTCTGACTGCAAGGGACCTACATTTGTTTTAACTAATCTCTTTCTCTTCACATATCTATAAAAACTTTTGCAGTCAGTTTTTATGTTCCCTGCCAGTTTTCTTTCATAATCTATTTTCCCTTTCCTAATTAAGCCCTTTGTCCTCCTCTGCTGGTCTCTGAATTACTCCCAGTCCTCTGGTATGCTGCTTTTTCTGGCTAATTTGTACGCATCATCTTTTGCTTTGATACTATACCTGATTTCCCTTGTTATCCACGGATGCACTACCTTCCCTGATTTATTCTTTTGCCAAACTGGGATGAACAATTTTTGTAGTTCATCCATGCAGTCTTTAAATGCCTTCCATTGCATATCCACCGTCAACCCTTTTAGAACTAATTGCCAGTCAATCTTGGCCAATTCACGTCTCATACCCTCAAAGTTATCTTTCTTTAAGTTCAGAACCGTTGTTTCTGAATTAACAATGTCACTCTCCATCCTAATGAAGAACTCAACCATATTATGGTCACTCTTGCCCAAGGGGGCACGCACAACAAGACTGCTGACTAACCCTTCCTCATTACTCAATACCCAGTCTAGAATAGCCTGCTCTCTCGTTGGTTCCTCTACATGTTGGTTTAGATAACTATCCTGCATACATTCCAAGAAATCCTCTTCCTCAGCACCCCTGCCAATTTGATTCCCCCAATCTATATGTAGATTGAAGTCACCCATTATAACTGTTTTGCCTTTGTTGCACGCATTTCTAATTTCCTGTTTGATGCCATCCCCAACTTCACTACTACCGTTAGGTGGCCTGTACACAACACCCACCAGCATTTTCTGCCCCTTAGTGTTTCGCAGCTCTACCCATACCGATTCCACATCCTCCAAGCTAATGTCCTTCCTTTCCACTGCGTTAATCTCCTCTCTAACCAGCAACGCTACCCCACCTCCTTTTCCTTTCTCTCTATCCCTCCTGAATATTGAATATCCCTGGATGTTCAGCTCCCAGCCTTGCTCACCGTGGAGCCATGTCTCCGTGATCCCAACTATATCATAATCATTAATAGCTATCTGCACGTTCAACTCATCCACCTTATTACGAATGCTCCTTGCATTGAGACACAAAGCCTTCAGGCTTGTTTTTACAACGCTTACCCCTTATACAATTATGTTGAAAAGTGGCCCTTTTTGATTTTTGCCCTGGATTTGTCTGCCTGCCACTTTTACTTTTCACCTTGCTACCTATTGCTTCCACCCGCATTTTACACCCCTCTGTTTCTCTGCTCACCCATTTAAGAACCCCACCACCTCTTATTCTCTGTTTATTATTGTTTTCTTCTTTCCCCCCTACATGTTGGGTCTGAGTGCTTTCCTTCTCTGCCTCCTGCCTCACACACTGTCTAATAGCTTTCTCTATTTGAGTCCCTCCCCCCAAACATTCTAGTTTAAAGTCTCCCCAGTAGCCTTTGCAGATCTCCCCGCCAGGATATCGGTCCCCCTCAGGTTCAAGTGCAACCCATCCTTTTTGTACAGGTCGCACCTTCCACAAAAGAGGTCCCAATGATCCAGAAATTTGAATCCCTGCCCTCTGCACCAGTCCTTCAGCCACGCATTTATCCTCCACCTCGCTCCATTCCTACTCTCACTGTCGCGTGGCACAGGCAGTAATCCCGAGATTGTTACCTTTGCTGTTGTACTCTTTAACTCCCCACCTAACTCCCTAAATTCTCCTTTCAGGACCTCTTCTCTTTTTTTACCTATGTCATTGGTACCTATATGTACCACGACCTCGGGCTCCTCTCCCTCCCCTTTCAGGATATCTTGGACACGTTGAGACACATCACAGACCCTGGCACCAGGGAGGCAAACTACCATCCGGGTCTCCCGACTGCGTCCACAGAATCGCCTGTCTGACCCCCTAACTATAGAGTCCCCTATTAGTATTGCCCTCCTCTTCTTTTCCTTACCCTTCTGAGCAACAGGACCGGTCTCTGTACCGGAGGCCCGGCCGCTGTCGCTACCCCCAGGTAGGCTGTCCCCCCCAACAGTGCTCAAACAGGAGTACTTATTGTCAAGGTGTACAGCCACCGGGTTACTCTCTAGTCCCTGCCTGTGCCCCTTGCCTCTCCCAACCATGATCCACTTGCCTGCCTCCTGTGGTCTTGGAGTGACCACCTCCCTGTAACTCCTCTCAATGACTTCCTCGCTCTCCCTGACCAGACGGAGGTCATCGAGCTGCTGCTCCAGGTTCCTAATACGGTCCCTTAGGAGCCCCATCTCGATACACACTTGTACCCCGAGATACAAATCCAGCCACTCCATCCTATCAACATATGACAGTCCCACCATCCCGGGAATTAACCTTGTGAACCTACGCTGCACTCCCTCAATAGCAAGAATGTCTTTCCTCAAATTTGGAGACCAAAACTGCACACAATACTCCAGGTGTGGTCTCACTAGGGCCCTGTACAACTGCAGAAGGACCTCTTTGCACCTGTACTCATCTTCTCTTGTTATGAAGGCCAACATGCCATTAGCTTTCTTCACTGCCTGCTGTACCTGCATGCTTACTTTCAATGAGTAATGAACAAGGACCCCCAGATCTCTTTGTAACTCCCCCTTTCCCAACCTGACACCATTCAGATAATAATCTGCCTTCCTGTTTTGCCACCAAAGTGGATAACCTCACATTTATCCACATTAAACTACATCTGCCATGCATCCGCCCACTCATCCAACATGTCCAAGTCACCCAGCATCCTCATAGCATCCTCCTCACAGTTCACACTGCCACCCAGCTTTGTGTCATCTGCAAATTTGCTAATGTTACTTTGAATCCCTTCATCTAAATCATTGATGTATATTGTCAATAGCTGCGGTCCCAGCACCAAGCATTGCGGTACCCCACTAGTCACTGCCTGCCATTCTTATATTTTGTTATGATTATTTGATTAGATGGGGACTATATGAGGAGTTTAGAGTAATAATTAAATTCTTACTTGCAGCGGCCCAACAGATATGTAAACATAGTGCTCGCTAAATCCATAATAAACAGCTAAAGAAAGTTCAGCATGTCAAGATTTGGAGGAACTGCAGATGCTGATCTAAACCTAAGATAGACACAAAAATCTGGAGTAATTCAGTGGAACAGGCTGCATCTCTGGAGAGAAGGAATGGGTGACGTTTCGGGTTGAAACGCTTCTTCAGACTGACTGAAGAAGGGTTTCGACCCAATATGTCACCAATTCCATCTCTCCTGATTTGCTGCCTGTCCCGCTGAGTTAATCCGGCTTTTTGTGTCTATCTTCAATATGTCAAGACCCATCTCCAGACTGAGAGTCGGGGGAAAGGGAAGTGAGAGATATGGAAGGTACATAGAACAAATGAATGAAAGATACACAAAAAGCAACGATGACCAAGGAAAGGTGGAGCTCATAATGGTCCATTGTTGGGTGTGGGGAAAATGATAACGAGTGATACAAACAGTGGAACTCAGCAGGATGAGTGTAACTAGTATGACGACTAGTTTGGGAGAGGGAAGGAGGGAGAGGGGATGCATGGGTTACTTGAAGTTAGAGAAATAGATATTCATACTGCAGATAGACACATGAAGCTGGAGTAACTCAGCGGGTCAGACAGCATTTCTAGAGAAAAGGAAGAGGTGACGTTTCGGGTTGAGACCCTTCTTCATACTGCTGGCTTGTAAGCTTCGCAAACGAAATATGAGGCGTTGTTCCTCCAATTTGCATTTGGTCTCACACTGACAGTGGAGGAGGCCCAGGACAGAAAGGTCAGTATGGAAATGGGAAGGGGAGTGAAAGTGTTCGGCAACCGATAGATCACATAGGCCAAGGCAGACTGAGCAGAGGTGTTCAGCAAAATGATCGCCCCCCAGGGCCGGCCTTAGGAGGTGCGGGGCCCAATTGGGAACAATTTTGGTGAGCCCCAGGTTCCCAGCCAAGGTCTGCCAGCTCTGTTATTTCGTATATATTATAAAATTGTACACTAAGGTGCTATGGATTATACATTGTCTTAATCTATCCTGCTCTAGCCTGACTGTCAGTACCTCTGCTGGCTTCCAACCTTTTTACCGTAGCTGCTAATAGTAAGATTAAACGAGAACTTACCAGTTTGAAGTTTGATCTTTATTTTATGAGGAGTTACGTTGGTGATTACGTAAAGAACCCCGTCAGGGCGCATGCGCGTCAATCTTCAAAGCAGCGGTATGAAATCACAGACAACACCATAATTGAAGTAACATATTAAGATGATCAACATGAGAACTACCATTATGACCTTTTTTCTATGAGAGAGGGTTGGGCGTGGCAGGCACGTAATCACCAACGTAACTCCTCATAAAATAAAGATCAAACTTCAAACTGGTAAGTTCTCGTTTAATCTTACTATTTTACTTCGGAGTCACGTGAGTGACTACGTGAAGATTTTAAAGCTCTGTGATTTTTATGCCGCAGATCAAAATCCCGGCTTCTCACTGCATCGATTGACTCTGAGTATCATCAATAATGCTGTAAACATGACATTGCATATCATGCAAAAACAAAACAGTTTTATTTTTGGTCATAAAACAACCAATAAACCCTCTTAATGTAGGGCAACAAATGAAACAGAATGAAACAGTATTGAAAACAGACTTTAAACAATAGCAACAGCACTCAATATTGAGTTGGCAAACAGCCCTCCATCAGCAATCGGCCGATGGTAGTATTGCTGAAACACAAGTTCATTTTTCCAACCTGCGGCTTTTAATATATGGTCGATGGGAACGTCCATCGCCCTGGCCGCGGATGTTGCTACTGCGCTAGTGGAATGAGATGTAAACACATAAATGTTAATTCCTGCCTGAACCAACTCTTGCTTTAACCACCTTGAGATAGTCTGAACTGCCACTCTTTTATGTTGGCTTCTTGTAACTGAGAAATAATCCTGTTTCTTCTTGTCTTAAAGCCCTTGTGGCTTCAATGTAATGTAACAAATGTGTCCTTACACATAAACATGGAGCTGTATGATATGCTGAGAACACAATCTTAAGACCCGTCACACCTGGCCTGCTTTGTTTGAGCAGGTCAGAAATATAAAACAGAACATTCTCTGTATTCACTTCCATTCTCTCGAACTGAAGTTTTTGGAAAGTCTGCACTCTCTGTACTGACACCAATGCCATTAGCATAGCCAATTTCATGGTTAATTTTAACAAAGTTATAGACGTGACAGGGACCCAATGACGAAGTATGTTACGAACAACACTTACCTCGCAGATTACCATATACCTAGGCTTAGGCGGTTTGGAATTAAAGATTCCTTTCATCAACCTAGATATGAGAGGGTGAGAACCTATACTTTGTGTCCGTGTACCTATTACAAGATATGCCGACCAAGCACTTCTAGCTGTATTGATAGCAGTATAGCTAAGACCCTCATCATAATAAAGTGTAGATAAACTTTAACACATTTTCAATAACTACAGTATCATATTGAATATTCTTTTGAACACAATATTGTTCCCATTTTAAAAAAAAAAATTTTCATGTCATATACTGTTTTTGAGTACTGTTTCTCCAGGCTGCAGTGAGTATATCCACCGTTGGCCTAGAAAGTCCTCGACCAATGTAAGGCATTCTTAAAACCTGCAAATTAACAGATCCATACCATCACATAACGGATGAACTTAATGCGTTACTGGATGCTCCAGCAAATTCCTACTGTTTGGAATCAGCAAAAAGAGGTTAGATCGCTATCTGTAACATCAAAGGAAACCATGGTTGAATCAGGCAATTTGGTATCACCAAAACCCCTGAAGCGGCATCCTGCTTGATTTTCTCAAACACCGACCTACGAGGCAGAATGGTGGGAAAATGTACACAAACATATCATCCCAATTTAGTGAAAAAGCATCAATTGTCACTGCCCCTGGATCTGGTGCCTATGAAACATATTTTGGCCTTCCATATAGAAGTACTATGTTCTTGAACACATCCTGGTTCCACATCCACTCTGTGTTATGATGGAATTTTCGTGAGCTGCCATCTGGTACTACATTAAGTTTCCCTGGGAGATAGATAGCTCCAATCCAAATCTCTCTATCCCTACTCCAGGTCCAATTGTATTTGCCAACCTGTCACATGATAACGATTTGATTCCACCCATGTGATTCATATCAGCAACTGCTGTAGCGTTGTCTATTTTGCACTGCACATGCAAACTAGTTTAGTTAGTGCCATAAGCCTTGAGTCCTTAAAATACTCTTGGTTAATTCCCCATGTTTGCAGAAGCAATGTTCATCTGTCTCCACTGCTGGATCTTGTATCAGTAGCACCCTACCCAAGTGCTCTGACATCTGTCTGCAAATCATGGAAGCTTGGTCCAATAACACTTTGGAACTACTAGTGGACACATGCTGAATCCACCATTGTACATCAGGAACAGCCTCTATTGATAGAAGCATAGGTCTATTATAATGACCCCAATGTATCCTCAATGCTTGTTCCTTTGACCTTTGTAATTGTAGATAATAAAGTGGCCATATTGAACTGCTGGAAATGCTGCCAGCCATTACCACAGCAGACTTGTCACCTGGCTAATTGAAGGCTGTGTGTTAGCAATTAACTTGATATAGCTCTTAATTAGCTCTACCCTTTTTTGCCTGGGCAAGGTCACAATGATGTTGATTAAGTCCATTGTTAACCCAACTAGTCAATTTGTGTCACAGGTAGAAATTTAGATTTCTCTGGATAGCTTATAAAGCCCAATTAAAAAATGGTTTTACCAACTGCCACTGATGCTTCAGCTGTTTCCTTTGATTGTCCTACAATCAAGATATTATCTAGTTAAGCCATGAACACATGACCTTGACTTCTCATCATGCCTAGAATAGGTTTTAACAACTTTGTAATCCCTCTAGGAGCTGAAGAGAAACCATTAGGCAGTGGATTGTATTGGCATAATTGCCCCATCCAGCTGAATTTTAAATCTTCTATCCTGCAAATGAACAGACACTGAATCCGCATCTTTAAGATCTCCTTCACAAACGTTTCCATCTTAAAATGTCTATACCGTACAAAAGGGTTAAGACTATTCAGGTCCGTATAATTCTGCATCCCCCCATCCTTTTTTGGTCTGGGAAAGATATTGGACACAAACTGATGGCTTTGGTAAACTGCCTTAGCAATTACACCTTTATTACATAAGCTTGCAAGTTCCAGCTGAACTTCCAATTGTTCAGTGATACTGAAGTCAAACTCCTTTTTTGGAACATGTTGCATGGGTAAATCAGAATTTGCATTAAGCTTTATTTGATGCCTTTGAATAACCTTCAGTATAAACATATCTGAGGTAAACATTTAATTGTATCACATTAGATCTGTCTACATGAGAACCAGACCCTCTTACCTCCTTACCACCTGGCATTCTTCCCCGGCCTTGAGCTGGATATCTCACCTCCGTGGTGGTGCTACAGCCGAACGCCAACTGCGCTGCATCGTAGCTGGACTCGTCCCTTGCCCGGACCAGTCTACTCCCTTATAGGGATACTTCCGCTTTGGTGAATATGTGGCTGCCGTCTTAGCCTCCTCCTCCAGCTCCTTCACCTGCTGTGCGAAATCCTCGCCAAACAGCTGTGCCGGTTGCACTGTGCCAGGCTGGCAGAGTGAAGCATATTTAGCATTGATGGTTGGTCTAATCGCAGTCTTGCGGAGGCAGTTGATCTCAAAGTGGGCACTCCACAATAGCGCCTTTTGTTGTAATTTGTCATTGCCTCTCCATCTACCATCCTGGCAAAGCTCGTTATACCAGATGCCAGCAACTTTAAAAATACGCTGGAGCTTCACATGGTCCTGGGCTTTCATTAGTATGCCCATCTTGCCCCAATTCTTCCTGTTCCCAACAGGAACTTTTAACAGTCCACAGTTGATTGGGGCTTCATACTTCGTTACTGTCTCATCCATTGTCAGCTCCTGTAGCTGATGTGAGACTTGGTAATTTATGCTGGTGGCAAGTTCCTCACCCAGAGGCTCACCAGCGTCCGACGACATGGCAAACCGTGCTGCACACGGTGTCAGCTCTGGCAGCTGCCTGCCCTCCCTTTGGAAGTCGTCGGACTCAGGGTCAGAGCGTATCTGCCCTTCTGCACTCACCTCTTGCAAAGAGGGTGCTTTCAAGCAGGCCTCTACTAGGCACTGCCAGCGGAGCCGTCCCCACGGCCTCCCGCCTGCACAACTCCTCCTGGAGTATGGCTTTATGAAGCAGACCTCTCCTAGGCACTGCCAGCGGAGCCTTCTCTATGGCTTCCCTCCTGCATTACTCCTCCTGGAGTGTGGCTTTATGAAGCAGACCTCTCCTAGGCACTGCCAGCGGAGCCTTCTCTATGGCTTCCCTCCTGCATTACTCCTCCTGGAGCATCTCTGTGGAGCAGCCCCTGTATGAGCTGCTCCTTTTGGATAACCGCTGGGGAACGGTATCCTGTCCCCGACGGGACTCTCGTGGCCCGACTCTGTGGAGTCTATAGCCCTTACTGACTTGGGTTATGCCGACCGCCCGACTGGCGTTGGCTGTGTACCCGGCTGGGCACTTTGCCAAGTCTGTCGCCGCACCGCTACCGGCTTGCGACTCCCCCGAGGTGACAGGCTGCCTTTCAGAGACTGCGCTCCCGCAGCTCTCTCTCTCCTTGTCGGCAGCAGCCTGCACCTTTTCCTTATTCCTGTATGTGGGGGAAAAAACACACAGAAACACTTTCTTTACTTTTCTCTAACTCCTCCAAAGTCTCCCCGACTTTGGTGGAGCTGTAATTACTCACCTGCTGCAGGAGGTCCGTGCTCCTGCTGCCGTTGTCGCCAATGCGTCAGACGTAATGACGCGCATGCGCCCTGACGGGGTTCTTTACGTAGTCACTCACGTGACTCCGAAGTAAAATTACCATTAAACTGCATTATTCCATGTGTTATTTAATGAAGGTTTACTAATATTCTGTATGGGCTCTGCGGTTGCAATCTATGTTTCATTGCAATCAATGTTTCAGTCTGTGGTCAGGGAGAGTGTCATCCCTGTACAGCTCCCTCCCGATGGGTGGGAATGAAGGGCGAGAATCGGAAGGCCCCGAGGTTGATGATGGGAGGGAGTGGGGAATGTGACCTGCTGTCACTGCCGTGACGCTTTCGCCACACGACTGCTCCCGGCATCATCTCAAGCTTCAGCCTTGTGAAGCTGATATTGACCACTTTTTTCCCCACACACTTGTTAGTTACTACACGTACCAATCGCAGCCGTGGCTTAGCACTGGGTCCTGTATTATGCACACACATGTTTTTATGTGCGAATGAGGGGAGAAGGGGACGTGATGTTTCTGTTAATATGATGGCTACAACAGGCCTTCATAGCCACCTGCAGTTGGGACCGTAAAATGGCGCCAACATCTGGCGACTATTGCATATAGACTCAGTGCCTGTTTCTGTGCATTATGTGTTAACTGGGCAGTGTACTTGGGTGCGGCAATAATCACACTGATCTCTATGCAAAATAATTTCACTGTACCTTGGTAGACATGACAATGAAGGAACTATTGTGTCCACACGTTTATGCATGTGAGTGTGTGCCGTAAATCAAACACTATTCCAATTGGTAACTGCTGCTTTTGGGAGCGGACGGCGCTGTTTGCTTCAGATGCACCTTGTCTGACTAATTCCAGATAAGAGTCAGCTGCTGTGAGTCAGCCCGGGTGTAAAATACCAGTAAGTGTGGGTGCAGAAAGGGATACGGGAATAGTATCCCGGAAAGTGGTGACAGTATAGGGGGGGTTGCACATAAGGTCATCGGGTCAAAGGGCGTGACGCACGGAGCAGCTCAATCCATGTGGAGGACATGGCGGCCGTGATATACACTGTTAACACACGAAACGCGTATATTCTTACCTGTTAAAAACCGCCGAGTGGTCATTTTTTGCGCTGTAAATAATTGTGGGTGCTGTCATTGAATGCGGGAAGGTATCAGGTTTAAACTGGTGTTATCTTATGGTGTAGCATCTTTGACAATCCGTGACTAATAGCCGCATTCATTGTCGTGTCCAGACAGCACCATCTTGATAAGCCTTCGCTATATAAAGCAAACTCAAAGTCAGAGCAATTTGATTGCAATATTGTGGGATATTTTTTTGGGTGACTGAACGCTCAGAACCAAATGCTCTAGTATCTTTGCTCTGAAGCCGAGCACCAAGGTGTAAGCGGCCGCAGGAGCGCATCCCTCGGGACAGCCCCCCCCTCTCCCCCCTGGGGTCAGCGCTGTCCGGCCATGGCCGCCCTCCGCCCCGTCACCCCTGGTGGGCTGCATTGTCAGGGGCTGTGGGTCGGCAGCACCCATAAACGGGGCCGGGTGGGGTGGGGCCGTGTGGAGTGGGGCCGTGTGGAGTGGGGCCGTGTGGAGTGGGGCCAGGTGGAGTGGGGCCAGGTTGAGTGGGACCGTGTGGAGTGGGGCCGTGTGGAGTGGGGCCAGGTGGAGTGGGGCCAGGTTGAGTGGGGCTGTGTGGAGTGGGGCCGTGTGGAGTGGGGCCAGGTGGGGTGGGGCCGTGTGGAGTGGGGCCAGGTGGGGTGGGGCCGTGTGGAGTGGGGCCAGGTGGAGTGGGGCCGTGTGGAGTGGGGCCAGGTGGAGTGGGGCCGTGTGGAGTGGGGCCGTGTGGAGCGGGGCCGTGTGGAGCGGGGCCGTGTGGTGCGGGGCCAGGTGGAGTGGGGCCGTGTGGAGTGGGGCCGTGTGGTGCGGGGCCAGGTGGAGTGGGGCCAGGTGGAGTGGGGCCAGGTGGAGTGGGGCCAGGTGGAGTGGGGCCGTGTGGAGCGGGGCCAGGTGGAGTGGGGCCTTGTGGAGTGGGGCCGTGTGGAGTGGGGCCGTGTGGAGCGGGGCCGTGTGGAGCGGGGCCGTGTGGAGCGGGGCCAGGTGGAGTGGGGCCAGGTGGAGTGGGGCCAGGTGGAGTGGGGCCGTGTGGAGTGGGGCCAGGTGCAGCGGGGCTGTGTGGAGCTGCAGCTGGATGGGGACGGTCTGCTCCCACCGCCCACCCAGAGTCACTGACCGCGTTGCACCGGCACCCCAACATCCTCCTCCCCCCTCCCCGACCTCCACCTCCCCCCCCCCCACCCCCCCATCCTCGGCCGCGGGGATAGATGGCCCGGGGTCCACGAGTCTGCAACCAGAACGGATGCTGGGCCAGAAGAAGGGCCCACTGTGCTGGCAACCATAGCAAATGCCTACCTGCAGTTCATCGCATGTACTCCAGTTGGCGTTGCGTGGCAACAGTACGGGTCACGGGTTGTGACCTCGACTGCGTGCAACCTCCCTATGTTGTTGTCGGTGAGGAATTTCACCTACTGGGGTCGCTGCTGAGGGGATAGAGTGTGTTGCCCACCAGCCTAGCGCGGGGCCCTCTTAGGCGCGGGGCCCAATTGGGAGCAATTGGTCCAATTGGCTTAAGGCCGGCCCTGATCGCCCCAGTCTGCGCTTGGTCTTGCTGATATATAGGAGTCCACACTTGGAACAGCGGATACAGTAGATATCAACATGGTACTCTGTAAACCCATAATAAACAAAAATTGGTGAACACTGCCCAGTCGATCACGGTTATTGACCTCACCACCATCGAAGCGATCTACAGGAGTCGCAGCTCACCTGTATCCACCAATTGTTTGACAGGCTTTGTCCTGCCCCCACCACTCTTTCAGCTCTCTTCCCCCGCCCCCCTCCCCCACCCCAATCAGTCTGGAGAAGCATCCCGATCTAAAACATCACCTGTCCATTCCCTCCCCAGATGCTGCCTGACCCGGGGAGTTCCTCCAGCACTTTGTGTTCTGCCAAAGAGAGAAACTACCTCCATTAATGTGTCTCTGTCTTTAGAATGGGATAAAGCACTCAAAGAGAAAATGTTATTGAACAGATTAGAAATCACAAACAATGTGAAGAGCCATGATCTGTTTCCACTTAGCCTAGTAACGTGGATGCATTGGTGCCAATTTTGGCTCCAATTGAAACTTTGATTGCTACAAGAAGCCAATAAAAAGGATAGGGGTATTCATTTGAGCATTACAAAACACACTGGGCTTTTAAAGAGTTGACGGTGCTGGTATTTAAATCGTTAAAGAAGCACTCAGCTCAGAGTACTTCAAAGAAATAAACACTAGACTGTGGAAAAGAATAGAGGCCATCGTGACTGATGGGTCGGGCACTCCAATCAAAGACTCTGCTGCTTGGCAACCCGATGGCCAACAATGGTTTATATTTCCCTGTCTTTTAGAAGACTGATGATGTGGAGCAGAGGGTGAAGTTGGTAAATGTAATTAGTGTAAAACAGGCTCACAGCAAATCACAGGCCTCGTTTAAAGCTTGCTCCATTATATTTTTCCATTGACTTATCCATCGTAACCATAACAGGGTGGCATAGTGGCGCAGCGGTAGAGTTGTTTCCTTAGAGACCCGAATTTGATTCTGACCACGGGTGCTGTCTGTATGTTCTCCCCATGACCGCGTGATTTTTCTTATGCAGTTCCAGTTTCCTCCCACACTCCAAAGATGTACAGGTCTGTAGGTTAATTGGCTTTGGTAAACATTGTAAATGATCCCTAGCGTGTAATATAGTGCTAGTGTGCGCGTATCGCTGGTCGGCGTGGACTCAGTGGGCCCAAGAGCTTGTTGCACGCTGTATCTCTAAACTAAAACTGAACTAAACTCATGGGCATAAATAGGCCTCTAAAACCTCAGAGGTTTCAAGCCCAATATTATAGCCAGGAAATAAGAGATTTAAACATAATTAAAAATGGAAAATAGATGAAGAGGATAACACACACAACATTTGAATGATAGAGAACGAGTTGCTCCTGCAGTCAAACTCTGTGGCTGTTTACCGAGAGCAGGTTTGGTTGTCACCTGCTCTCCAACCTGGAGGGAACTGGGACAGGACATCTTTATTCATAAGGTCATGACGGCAGGAGTGATAGGAGCAGAATTAGGCCATTCGGACCATCAAGTCTACTCCGCCATTCAATCATGGCTGATCTATCTCTCCCTCCTAAACCCATTCTCCTGTCTTCTCCACATAACCCCTGACACCCATTCTAATCAAGAATCTATCTCTTTCTGCCTTAAATCCTTGTTGGATTTCCCGCAGGCTCAACCCAGTTGCTGAGTAGATGGGTCATCATTTGTCCGTGAAGTGGCCAATAAACCACTCGGAGACTTGAAATGAGCATTACTGCAGGCAACAACGTAGAAACAAGGAACTGCAGATGTTGCTTTGCAAAAGATGACATAGGGTGCTGGAGTAGCTCGGCTGGTCAGGCAGCATCTCTGGAGAAAATGGATAGGAGACGTTTCCAGACCAGGCTTTGTCCTGCCCCCATCTACCTTCCAGCTTTCTCTCCTCCCCAGCACTATTACTCTGAAGAAAAGTCCCGACCTGAAACGTCACCTATCTGATAAATGATATTGCATTGTGTTCATTGCTACCTATCTGAACTAGTCTTCTTCTTGCGTATGGCGTGCACAGCCTAAAGTTGCGGGACAACTTGTTCTATTTGATCTTATTTGATTGTGCATGCTGGGTTGATTGCATTCATCGACACAAGCCGGACCACGTGAAGGTTGCGATCTCCCACCCCATCTGAACTAGTGACTGGCTGTTACGAATTCTCTATCATAAGTGGTTGGGATCACAAATATGTGATCTTTACACATATTCATGAATCTTTGTACAATTTTGTGCTGTAGTCTAAAATACATTTATTGCGTTGATTGTTATCTCATTCAAACTTTCCAAATTGGCCTTTACTGGAGACAATGAACATGCCTATTAGTAGAAACAAGGAATTGCAGATGCCGGTAGATATTAATGATAGACACAAAGTGCTGGAGTAGGGGCGACATGGTGGCACAGTGGTAGAGTTGCTGCCTTACAGCATCAGAGACTCGTGTTCGATCCTGTCTATGGGTGCGGTCTGTATGGAGTTTGTACGTTCTTCCCGTGACGTACAGGTTTGTAGGCTAATTGACTTGGTAAAATTGTAAATTGTCCCGGGTGTGTGTAGGCTAGGGATAGTGTGCAGGGATTGCTTTTCTGCGCAGACATGGTGGGCTGAAGGGCCTGATCCAGTGCTGTATTTCTGAAGTAAACTAAACTAAACTAAACCCAATGGGTCAGGCAGCATCTTTGGAGGAAAAGGATGGGTGACGTTTCATGAAGAAGGGGCTCAACCCGAATCATCACCCATCCTTTTTCTCCAAACATGCTTGTTAGTTTAATTCAGATGTTACCAGTGGAGGTCAGCATAGAGCTGTGAGTTAAAATCCTTGATCATTGTTTTATCTAGTCTGTGCTGTGTAGTTTGCCAGCACATCCCTGCCAAGGCTTCTGCCACTTGGCTCCCTACTCTGGCAGGGGGGGGGGGGGTCAAGGCACTTTGAAGTAAGAGAAGGAAGAGACGGTGGAGAATATTACCACGGCCAAGGATTTTGTTTTGATAACATAAACATTGTTTTCGAACTTTGAGTTACGAAAAAGAATAACTTGAATTCACTGGATATGCTCTATTTGAACAACTGGCCCACTCTATTCCTACTTGAGGGGAACAATATCAAAAGGGGAGGTTGGATTGATTTAGTTTAGTTTAGTTTAGAGATACAGAGTGGAAACAGGCCCTTCGGCCCATCAAGTCCATGTCAACCAGCGATGACCCTGTACACCGGCTCTATCCTACACACTAGGGACAATTTACGATCTTTACCGAAGCCAATTAATCTATAAACCTGTACATCTTTTGTAGTGTGGGAGGAAACAGGAGCACCTGGGAAAAACCCACGTGGTCACAGGGAGAACGTACAAGCTCTGAACGGACAGCACCTATGGTCAGGATCGAACCTGGGTCTCTGGCACTGGGTAAGGCAGCAACTCTATCACTGCGCCACCGTGCTGCCCCTTTGGAGCGTTGGAAGTTAAGGGGAGACCTGATAGGAGTGTATAAAATGATGAGAGGCATAGACAGGGTAGACAGTCTGAATCTTTTTCCCAGAGTGGGAATGCCAAATACTAGGAGACCTAGCTATAAGGTAAGAGAGGCAAAGTTTAAAGGAGATGTGGGCAAGTTATTTTTTAACACAGAGGGTGTTGTGTGTCTGGAACATGCTCATTGGGGTGGGAATGCTATGTTGCAATGCTAGCAGTGGGGGTCCAGCATTTAACAGTGTCAGTGTGAGAATGAACAAATGCCAGAGTGAAATGCAGGAGTTCAGATGGTCTAGAGGTCACGATATATCTTGTGAAATTATGGCATTTCTACTCGCTTCACTGGACGGTGCAGAGTTTCTGACTCCTGGGGAAGATGATCGTGGCCATCGCCTTCCATGTCCTTCGAAAGAGGGCCCTGGCAGCTCTCCTGAATACTCCAACCCCTTCTACAACTTCTCTCCATCCACTGTGTTTCTTGCCAACTTTACACCTTCCTACCGCCCTTCCCCCACCCCCCCCCTTGCTGTATAGAAACTCACTCCTATCATGTCCTATTATGGATGTAGCCCAGTCCATCACACAGACCAAACTGCCCACCATTCACTCCATTCTGCCCATCGGGCGGAAGGTACAGAAGCTTGAAACCACCAGACTCAGGAACAACTTCTTCCCCTCTGTTATCAGGCTTCTTAATAGTCCATCCATAAGCTGGTGTTATGTCCATTTTGTCTCTATCCCATTGCGGGCATTGGACCCGGTCTCTGGAATTGGTGCGCTATCATGCCTATATTCTGCCCTCGATATCTTTACCTTCACCCACTGTGCTTGAACTTGGCTTGATTGTATTTAAGTTTAGCATTATCAGATTAGATTCGGTACCAGGCAAAACAAAGCCTTTCCCATGTACTTCAGTACATGTAACAACAATAAACCTGAACCTAAAGACTTTTCAAAGGCATACAGACTGGTGTATATGGTGAGGAAGGGTTTAACAGGCTATCAGCCAAATGGAGTAGTGGGACTAGCCCCATATGTCAACTTGGTTGGCATGGACAATGTAACTCGGTATATGTGACAATAATATACCTAAACTCAAACCTAAATCTAAACCAATTTCAATCACCAGGACGTTAACATGGGTCTCCCTCTTCATTGTAGTTCTCCTCTCTATAATAGTGATTATATGTCTATCACAGAGCTGCTGTTTGGCTGCCACAAGAAGTGTGCGTGTAAGATCTGATACCCTGACTGAATGTTACTCAGCAGTATGTCTCAAACTTTGATAACTTTGGTGAGTTCCCAGTGGAACTATGCAGGTCCCACACCAGTACACAATGCTGGGCACAAACTAACGTATTTTTGGATAATTTCATGACCTTGATGAGGGATGCAGTCAGGCATCAGTGCAGACAAGTTTATCGCAACAACAGAACGTTCCAAAGACGTCCAGGTTTGTAGGTTAACTGGCTTCTGTAAATTGTCCCTTATGTGGAGGATAGAACTAATGTATGGATGATCGTTGGTTGGCGCTGATTTGGTGGGCCGAAGGGCCTGTTTTCTTGCTGTATATCTAAACTAAACTAAACTAAACTAGACTAAAATAATCAATACTAAAACAAAAACAGTGAATTTTAATTTCTAGATATAAAGGATTTTATCTAGTAATAAAAATTGTAGAGATCGAATTGGGGCTGGTGAAAGACCTGTGCAAAACCCTGTCTCTGGAACTTATGCGCTACAATGCTGAGAACTATATTCTGCACTCTGTACCTTTCTCTTTTGCTCTATCTATTGCACTTGAGTTTGACTTGATTGCGTTTATGTGTGCTGTATCTGACGTGTTTGGATGGAATGTAAAACAAAGCTTTTCACTGTACCTCGGTACATGTGACGATAATAAACCTAAACCTAAACCAAATCAAGTGTGCCAATAGCCTGTGAAAGAATCGGAGGTTAATTGAGCTATTTTGTGCATGGAAGGGTGCTCTTTACAAACAGGAAAACATTTGCTTGCAAGTTGCAGCGTGCCTCATATTGGCAGCGTTGATCCTCGATCTGACTGTATGATCAATTTTGCACGTGGAGTCTTGCAAAATGTAACCTTTGTGGGAAGGACTTTTCAGCCTTTCCATTCCCCCTGTTTCATATTGATTTTGCTTCCTGGCATGGATATAAATCGTCCCAAACAAATCTCCAGTAAAGCATGCCAGCAGACAAACCTTTGTTTTTCGGTAAGCCAGTGTCCAGTTCCCATGATGAGGATGTTGCTGCAATTTGGAAACCCTGGCTTCATGTATCATAGTGCACATCTTTGGGATGTGAGGGGAAACCAAAGCTCCCAAGGAAACCCATGTGGTCTTTAGACTTTACAGATACAGTGTGGAAACAGGCCCTTCAGTCCACCGAGTCCGTGCTGACCAGTGATCCCCGTATATTAGCATTATCCTACACACTACGGACAATTTACAATTTTACCATAGTGAATTAACCTACAAACCTGTACATCTTTGGAGTGTCAGAGGAAACCGGAGCACCTGGAGAAAACCCATGTGGTCGCAGGGAGAATGTACAAACTCCGTACAGACAGCACCCGTGGTCTGGATCGAACCCGGGTCTCTGATGCTGTAATGCAGCAACTCTACCGCTGTGCCACCATGTCGCTCTTTACAGATGGCAGATGGCCACAGATGGACAAGCTCTTTGGTGGCCCTATTCAGTTCCCTTATTTATGGAACTGCACAACACTTAAAGCCAATGCTGAAAAGAAGTTACAACTAAGATTTTATGCATCAGATAGAAACCCAACCATGTTTTAAATCATAATCATAATCATAATCGTAATTTATTAGCCAAGTATGTTTTGCAACATACGAGGAATTTGATTTGCCTTACAGTCATAACAAAAAAGCAACAAGATACACAACTACATACAATTTGACATAAACATCCACCACAGCGGCTCCTCCACATTCGAACCATGCGCAGTCAGGGCGATCACCGCTCCAGCGTCAGGGTGGTCGAAGCTCCTGCGGTTGGAGCTCCCGAAGTTGGTCCCTAACCAAGGGACCGCGAGCTCCACGATGTTAAATTCTGCGATTTGAACCCAGTAAAGGTCAATAGAAATAAATTTAGTCAAGACAACATGTGAGGGAGAGAAAATGTTGGTGGAAACATCCCAATGTACCTGTCCTTATCCTGCCAGGTGATGGGAGGTATTGTCGAAGAAAGCCTTAGAGTCAAAGAGTTATATCCTGTGGAAACAAGACCTTCAGCCCAACTTGCCCATGCCGACCAACATGTCTCATCTACACTAGTTCCATCTGCCTGTGTTTGGCCCATATCCCTCTAAACCTGTCCTATCCATGTACCTATCTCAAGGTTTCTTAAACATTGCAATAGTACCTGCATCAAATACCTCCAATTGCAGCTCGTTCCATACACCCACAACCTTTTGTGTGAAAAAGTTACTCCTCAATTTCCTATTAAATCTTTCTCCCCTCACCTTAAACCTATGTCCTCTCGTTCTCGATTCCCCTACTCTGGGCAAAAGACTGTGCATTTACCTGACCTATTCTTCCCATGATTTTGTACATCTCTATAATATCACCCCTCATGCTTTTGAGCTCCAAGGAAGTCCCAGCCTGCTCAACTTCTCCCTATAGCTCAGGCACTCGAGTCCACGCAACATCCTGGTAAATCTTCTCTGCACCCTTACGAGCTTGACAACATCTTTCCTATAACATGGTGCCCAAAATTGAACACTATACTCTAAATGTGGCCTCCACAACATTTTTTTGCATTTTATATAACTGCAATTACTGCAAAAATTTCTAAACACCTGTTTTCGCTTCTTCATTCTGGGGTATTGTGTGTAGATTGATGATAATATAAATGAAATTAATCCATTTTAAAATAAGGCTGTAACGTAACATAATGTGGATAAAGTGAAGGGGTCTGAATACTTTCTGAATGCACTGTATGTCCGATCCTCCATACACTCATTTCCCATCTCAGAAATTCCTCATTCCCCTTTTATTCTCCCGGTTCCTCTCCACCCTGTCCCATTCCACACATATCACTCCCTCTGCCTTTACATTTCACTCCTCTCTTTATTTTACAGTTTAGCTTAAAGCTTAGCGATACAGCATGGAAACAGGCCCTTCTGCCCATTGCGATCACACCAACCACCCATTACCCATACAATAATGTCCTACACGCTAGGGGCAAATTGCGGAACCCAATTAACCTACAAACCTGCATGCTTTTGGAGTGTGGGAGGAAACTGGAGTACCCAGAGAAAACCCACACGGTCACAGGGAGAACATACAAACTTTGTACAGACAGCACCTGTAGTCAGAGTCGAACTCGGATCTCTGATATTGTAAGGCTGCAACTCTACCGCTGCGTCACCGTGCTGTCCCAGCTCTTGAGTTAACAATTTACAAACTACTCAGCTTCCTTAGAATTTTCAAAATTTCTGGCATCTTTTGGTAGCACATGGAGTGAATGAAATTGGCTGTAGAGTAGATTTTGCAATGCTGGTGATCTCTGAGGAAGACTGCAATGAATTATTCTCTTGGCACTCTTGTTGAAGTTGATGCAAACACTTGGCTTTCTCTTTCACAATGAGAATGGATCATCATCGAGAATGGAGATACGCAATAATTTTCCGCTTTGCATTAGTTGCTTAGTTGCCCATTTCCATCCCCCCTGGAAATAACGGAGCTTTGATCTGTTCCATATGAGACAAGATTATTTAGCTGAGGTCCTGAAATGTAGCTTTTACTGTTGAGACTGGTGTATTTTTTATCAGATTGGTAACTTAATGTAACATATATGTGGTTTAGTTTAGTTTCGTTTAGAGATACAGCGCAGAAACGGGCCATTCGGCCCACCGTGTCTGCACTAAACAGTGATCCCCGCACACTAACGATATCCCACACACACGTGGGACAATTTACAATTTTACCAATCTAATTATACAACAAACCTGTACAGCTTTGGAGTGTGGGAGAAAACTGGAGCTTCTGGAGAAAACCCACGCAAGTCACAGGGAGAACGTACAAACTCCGTACAGACAACACCTGTAGTCAGGATCGAACCCAGATCTCTGGAGCTGTAAGACAGCAATCTACCACTGCGCCATCATGCTTCCCCTAAGGATAGTTCTCATTCTGACCTCTTGTTCTACTCACCGACATATAGATTTACTGTTTCAAAGGTTACATTATAGTCATAGAGTCACAGCATGGAAGCAATCCCTTCAGCACAACTTGCCCACGCTGACTAACATGTCCCATTTACACTAGTCCCACCTGCCTGCGTCTGGCCCATATCCCTCTAAACCTGTCCTGTCCATGTACCTGTCTAAATGTTTCTTAAACATCGCGATAGTACCTGCCTCAACTACCTCCTCCAGCAGCTCGTTCCATACATTCACCACCCTTAGTGTGAGAAAGTTACCCCTCAGGTTCCTATTGAATCTTTCCCTCCTCACCTTAAACCCATGTCCTCTGGTTCTCGATTCCCCTACTCTGGGCAAGAAGCTCTGTGAGTCTACCCGATCTATTCCTCCCTTGATTTTGTACACCGCTATAAGATCAATCCCTTAAAATTCTGTTACTGACCTACAAGGCAGTGAATGGTCTAGGTCCAAAATACATCTCTGACCTACTTGTTGTATATGAGGCGCCTAGACTCCTCAGGTCTTCAGGGACAGGTTCACTCTGTGTTCCCAGGGTCAGAACTAAAAAGGCTGAAGCAGCATTGGGTTTTTATGCTCCACACCTGTGGAACAAGCTCCCTGAGGTGGGCACAGACTGTAAGCGCATTTAAATCAGGCCTTAAAACACTGTTGTTTACTAGAGCTTTTCCATAACCTGACATGCGGGTAATCTTAACTGTCTAATTTTAACCCTTTTATGTGCTTTTTAAAATTGTTTTATTGCTTCATTAACGTTGTTCTATTATTCATACATTTGTCGTATTGCTTATTTTGCAATTTTTAATTATTGACTATTTTATTTTTTCTTTCCTGTAAAGCACCTTGAATTGCTGTTTGCACGAATGGTGCTATACAAATAAATTTGCCTTGCCTTGCCTTGCCTTGCCTTATTGAACTTCTTATGTAATACAGTACCTTTGTACTTAAAATATTTTTGTTGGACCAATTGGCTGAAACAGTTTTACTGGGATGACCATCCAAATTATTCCATTCATGGTGGTTTGCTGATTCTTGGAAAGGTTTAAGTCTGAGACCAAACAGTTCTTCTTCTTCTTCTTGCGTATGGCGTGCACATCCTAAAGTTGGAGGACAACTTGTTCTATTTGATCTTATTTGATTGTGCACGTCAGGTTGATTGCATTCGTTGAAACAGGGCGGACCACATGAAGGTTACAATCTCTCATCCCAGCAAACAGTTCCAAGATGCCACAGATGTAATGTTACTTTCTCTGTGAGTTGTATCATCTTGAATCTAACGTGGAGCAACGTAGAGCTTACTCAACCAGTCACTTCAATGTAAAGTGACGCATCACTATTTCAATGATTGCAAGACTTTAGGTGCAATATCTTTCTTTGGGTTGCAAATTATTTTATGTTGATGTATCTTTGATGGGAGGTTTCCAAAATAATTCTTGCAATGTGGTGAAGCTTAACAGAAGAATCTAAAGGGGCTGTCCCACTTGGGCGACCTAATTGGCGAGTTTAGAAGAGTTTAGGTGAGTTTGAAAAAATGTCATGTTGAAGACCTCCGTCGACTATGTAGAAGACCTCCTTCGACTATGTTGAAGACTAGCTTCGACTAGCTACGACTAACTTCGGGAAAATTGGACACTGAATAGTGGAGAGTGAAGACGACCTCCTTCGATCTCCTTCAACCTCCCTTTGACTATGATGAAGACTATCTACGACTATCTTCGACTACCTTCGACTACCCTCGATTACCTACGACTAACATGCCGACCTACTACGACCTACTACGACCTACTACGATCTACTACGACTAAAGCTACGAGTAAAAAAAGTATCGATTTTTTCCATGTCGTTGCCTCAAAAAGGTTGGCAGCATCATCAAGGACCCACACCTTCCTGGCCACACACTCATCTCTCCGCTGCCCTCAGGTAGAAGGTACAGCAGCCTGAAATATGCAACAACCAGGTTCAGGAATAGCTGCTTCCCCACAGCCATCAACTCATACAAAATCTGAACTTTAATTAGCCTACTGCACTTTATATGCTTATTTATGTGTGTATATATATATATTCAATGGTATATGAACACACTGAACTGTTCTGTATTATTTATGCCTGCAATATTCTGTTGTGCTGAAAGCAAAGCAAGAATTTCATTGTCCTATCTGGGACACATGACAATAAACTCTCTTGAATCTTGAATCTTGAATCTTTTTACTCGTGGGCATTTTTCAGCATGTTGAAAAATACGCCGCGACCTAGCTGAGGCCTCGAGTACACGGGGACTACTCTCGAGCATGAAGGAGAGTTACAAAGACCTCCTATGACCTCGTGTCGACCATGCTGCGAGTATGAGTTGAGGGCAAACTCGCCAGAACTTGCAGATTAGGTCGCCCAAGTGGGACAGGCCCTTAATACTTTTTGAGTCATACATTCATACAGCATGGAAACAGGCCCTTCATCCCAACTTGTCCATGCCAACCAATATGCCCCACCTACGCTTATCCCATTTTCCTGCGCTTCACCTATATCCCTCTATACCTTGGAAAATAATATTTTAGTTTGGTTTAGAGATACAGTGTGGAAACAGGCCCATTGGCTCACCGAGTCCAAGTCGAACAACGATCACCCGTACACTAGTTCTATGTTATCCTAGTTTCGTAATCTACATAATAGGGGCAATTTACAGAACCCAATTGACCTACAAACCTGTGCGTTTTTGAAATGTGGGAGGAGGGAACCAAGTGTAACCAAATGATTTGGAGGAGGGAACCAAGTGTAATATATCAAAATTTGCGGACGATACAAAAATGGGAGGAAAAGTAGGGGATGAGGAGGATAGGAAGAGTCTGCAAAAGGATATAGATAAGCTAGGTGAGTGGGCAACAACTTGGCAGATGAAATTTAATACTAATAAATGTGAAGTCATTCACTTTGGGAAAAAAAATGATAGGGCAAGTTATTTTCTAAATGAGGTGGAGCTGCGTTGTAATGCAACGCAAAGGGATCTAGGGGTAGTAGTACATGAATCACTAAAAGTTAGTATGCAGGTGCAGCAAGCAATCAGGAAGGCCAATGGAGTTTTGGCCTTTATTGCTAGGGGGATTGAGTATAAAAACACGGAGGTCTTGCTGCAGCTGTACACAGTATTAGTGAGACCACATTTGGAATACTGTGTACAGTTCTGGGGTCCATACTTAAGAAAGGATGTACTGGCCCTGGAGGCAGTGCAGCGAAGGTTTACAAGATTAATTCCTGCAATGAGGGGATTGACATATGAGGAAAGGTTAAGTAGGCTGGAACTCTACTCTTTGGAGTTTAGAAGAATGAGAGGCGATCTCATTGAAACATATAAGATCGTGAGGGGCCTTGATCGGGTGGATGCACCGAGGATGTTCCCAATGATCGGGGAAACTAGAACTAGGGGACATAGTTGTAGAATAAGAGGGGGCTCTTTTAAAACTGAGATGAGGAAGAACTTCTTCACCCAGAGGGTGGTTAATTTATGGAATTCACTGCCCCAGGGAGCAGTGGAAGCAGAAACATTAAATATATTTAAGTCTAAAATAGATGGTTTTTTAGCTGCCAAGGGGATAAGGGGCTACGGGGAGAGGGCAGGGATATGGACCTAGGTATGGTTAGTATAGTAAGACCTGAGTGATCTCCTGGACAAGTGTCGATCGCCTGGATTGGGGTCGGAGAGGAATTTCCCGGATTTTTTTCCCGAATTGGACCTGGGTTTTTATCCGTTTTTTTTGCCTCCCCCAGGAGATCACGCGGTTCTTGGGGTGGAGAGGGGTGATAGCGATATAAAGGGGAGGGTAGTGTCTTGTGTTCTGTGTCTTGTGTCTACTGTTTGTGGGTAAGGGTGTCTGTTTAGTGTTCAGCCATGAGCGAATGGCGGTGCGGGCTCGATGGGCCTGGTGGTCTACTCTCGCACCTACTTTCTATGTTTCTATGTTTCTATGAAACAGGAGCACCCGGCGAAAACCCACACAGTCACGGGTTAGAACATACAAACTCCGTACAGGCAGCACCTATAGTCAGGATTGTACCCGGGTCTCTGACGCTGAAAGCCAGCAACTCTACCGCTGCTCCCCAAAATTATAGAATTTTAAAAACAAGGTTATGTAGGAGATTGGCTTCTTTATGAAATAAAATTCAATAACTCAAATACAATGAATTTCTACCTGATTCCTGATTCTTTTGAAGCTTCTGATATTAAGAGGAGGGAAAGAAGAGAAACTGATTGTGTTACTTAGGCAGAGAGAGAAGAAATAAAACAGAAATATGTCACTGGCAGTGGAAATTGGTT
>CM075980.1:23143488-23189369 GCA_038087875.1 Malacoraja senta
AAACCAGATCACTTCCACCTGACGTGGTCGGCATTTATAAAATTATTACAAGTATAGGGTGCAAAAGTACTTAAAAAAAAAATTGAGGTCAGGTAAAGGGGGATGAAAGCTGGAGAGTTGGTATATCCCATTTGCGTGATGCTTATAATAAAGTATTTGTTTTTCTCTTTTTTCCTCTTTCTCTTTTTTTTTCTTCTTTAGGGTCTATCTTTTAATCCTTTCTTTTTAATTTCTTTTCTATAGGGTCTCTGTTCTTTCTTGTTGTCACGTTTTTACACCTTCACTATTTTCCTTCACTTTCTCTTTTTTCTTAATCTCAACCTTTCCTTTTTATCAGTGTAAAAAATGACGGAGTACATTAATTGTAACAAGATATACGTGATGCGTACTAATGTAATTGGTTGTAATGTAATGTACTTCTAATAAATAAAAATTAAAAAAAATTAAAAAAAATTATTAACACAAACTGTTCCCCCGCAATGTTGATCACACTGCGAGTCGGGTCGGGTCGGGTCAGGTCCGGTTACGGAAATGGATAAAAAAAAGGCCCATGTTCCGTTCCGTTGTGTACTACACGTCAGCCCATTGCATTTAGCAGGAGTGGTCTATAGGATCTTTGGTGTGAAGGATAGTGCTAAATGTACGGGGGTGTTGCTGGCCGAAGGGCCTGTCTCCACATTGTATCTCTAAGGTCTAAAGTCTAAAAGCATCATGTTTGGCACAGACATTGTGGGCTGAAAGGCCTGTTCCCATGCTGTACTGTTCTCTGTTCTATGAAGGAATTTCACTTATTTTCTTGATTCATATTGACTCTCTCAAATGTGAAGATGTTGGAAACTTAGCAGTCCCTCAAATATTAAACTCTCACTCTTATTTTCAAACCTCTTCGTAGGTCCATCTTGATATTCACCTCTACAGAAATCAAACCATACCAAGCTCCTCCAATCTGGCCACTTGGAATTCTCTCACTCCAGCATCCAGAGTTCCTTACCCAAATCTCTCGGCCTCACTGTTTCCCTTTCCTCCTTAGGAAGCTCCTTAAAACACCCCCAGTTTCACCATCTCCATTATCCACATCACATTCACCCCTCTGGCATCAGCAGTGAGCAGAATTTGGATGGCACGGTGGCGTAGCTGGTAGAGCTGCTGCCTAACTGCTGACCTTGGGCGCTGTCTGTGTGGAGTTTGCACTGTGACTGTGTGGGTTTCTTCCAGATGCTCTGGTTTCCTCCCAAAATCCCAAAGGTATGCGGGTTGGGAGGTTAATTGGCCTCTGTAAAATAATTGCCTCTATTGTGTAAGGAATGGTTGAGAAAGTGGGATAACATAGAACAAATGTAAAGGGTGATCGATGGTCGGTAGGGAGTCGATGGGCCGAAGGGCCTGTTTCCATATTGTATCTATAAACTCTTAACAACTGCAGTCAAAAATATTGTACTTGCACAATCTCACAAACATAAGATGTTGGTCAAAAATGGTTTCATCGTTTGGCTTGAGGCCCCTTCTTCTACATATTACACAGGGGAGAAATTACCCCTTCAAAATAGCTGAAAAATCTTTTGCAGCCTGTTAAATCACACCTGAGGCTTACCCAGCTGTCAAAATCACTAAGAGTGTTTCTGATGTTGCAAACAGAAATCGGATTTTTTCAAAAGGTATTTCACCAAACAATAATTTTGTTTTGATAAAAACAAGTCACTTCAGCACTCTTTAAAACAAATCAATACAATAAAGCAATTCCAAAAATTATGGAAAAGACTCCTGACCCGTAACATTGCCTATGCAAGCTCTCCAGAGTTGCTGCCTGACCCAATGAGTTACTCCAGCACTTTGTGTTCAATGGTTTAATGATAGTTTATTTTCACAAGTGCAAATGCACGGTGAAATAATTTTCTTACAAACAGTCCAGTAGAGTATTGTCATACCTAAGCACGTCCCGATTAGCAAAGTGTACAGAAATAGTCCACTGATCCCGCATTCAAGGGGCTCCATGTTCAGAGTCTAGTCCGCACTCTAGTTCTTATGAGCGGAGCCATGTCCAGGCGAGCCCCAGGCTGCTGCGGGCCATCAGCCGTCGCTTTTCTTGGATCGACCTGCGAACGACGTCCCTCTCCTCGCCCGTCCACCTCTGTTTCCCGGGGGGGAGGGGGGGGCGCCTCCCGCAAGACCCCAGCATCTGGAGTCCCCTTGTGTCTCCAAAATGACCTAGAACATGCCTTAGTCCCTCCACCACTGC
Organism: Malacoraja senta; assembly: GCA_038087875.1. Lineage (NCBI taxonomy): Eukaryota > Metazoa > Chordata > Chondrichthyes > Rajiformes > Rajidae > Malacoraja > Malacoraja senta. The sequence continues at coordinate 23,145,725 of CM075980.1, forward strand.
TTGGTCAAGGTGGCCATCTGCGAGTCACGGCGCCAGGTGGAAGAGGGCTTTGCCAGAGCCGGCTGCCTGCCCCTTTTCCGGGGTTACATCCGCGCCCGGGTTGTTTTAGAGAGGGACTATCATCCACGGGCACCCTGGGGGATTTCTGGGACCGCTGGGCACTGCGGGGGGTGGAATGTATCCTCAATAAGGATAGAGAAATAGTTATTTAAGAATATTTGTTTTACTTGTACTATGGTGGTGGGTTTTGTTTTGAATCATTCAGTATAGCACATATTATTATAAATAATTGAATGTTATTTTGGGTTTAAAAAACCCCCCATTGCTTACCGCTCAAAATGAGCAGTAAAGTACTTTCTGCTGCAGATGTACGCAGTGAGAAATCGATACAACTTTGTACACTACGACTATATCGTGAGAGGAAATGTCAAAGACTAGGGGGCATAACTTTAAGGTGAGAGGGATATTTAAAGGTGAGCAAGTATTTTACACAGAGAGTGGTGGGGTCCTGGAATGCGTTGCCAGGGGTGGTGGTGGAGACATATATGTTAGTGGCATCACTAGATAGGCACGTGGGTATACAGGAAATGGAGAGATATGGATCATGTGCAAGGAGACGAGATTAGTTTAACCCGGCATAGGGGCGACACAGTGGTGCAGCGGTACAGTTGCTGCCTCACAGCGCCAGGGACCCGGGTTCGATCATGACTATGCTGTCTGTACAGAGTTTGTACATTCTCCCTGTGACCACGTGGGTTTTCTCCGGGGGCTCCAGTTTCCTCCCACACCCCAAGGACGTACAAGCCGCAGCCTCAAAAAGGCAGCCAGCATCATCAGAGACCCACCCCACCCTGGCCGCACACTCTTTTCACACCTGCCATCAGGAAGAAGGTACAGGAGCCTGAAAACTGTAACATCCACGTTCAGAAACAGCTTCTTCCCTACAGCCATGAGGCTATTAAACACTACAACCTCAAATAAGCTGTGAACGACGTAGATTATTATTGTTATTATTGCACCCACACGTATGCGTGCGAACACATAAAACGTTTTAGCAACTGAATTTTTTTTCCCTCATTTATTATATTACAGTGTACTATGTTTACATATTCTGCTGTGCCGCTGCAAGTAAGAATTTCATTGTTCTGCCTGAGACATATGACCATAAATCACTCTCTTGGTGCTTGAAGTTTTTAGGTTAATTGGCTTCAGTAAAAATTGTAAAAATTGTAGCTTTGTACACTGTTACTAAGATCCCAGCCTGATGCTAGAACAGAGGTGAGCTCTTGCAAACAGCTGCCAGGATGTTGTTATTCCCCATGCACGCAAGCATGTGTGGGAATCCCAAACTTGCTGGAAAGTGCTGGCCATTATTTGAAAATGTGTTGCTAGGTGTCAAATTCTGTTTGCTGTTGCTCCTGTGAAGTGCTTTGGGATTGTTCTCACACTGAAAGCCCTACACAAACACAAGTTCTTTATTGTTGCTTTATAAAACACACTTCTCTTCTTCAGCTTATGATGTCATCCACAGAAATCATTAGATCTTCTGCCAACTGCATATGACTAGAATTTCCCGGGATTAAAGTTTGTGTTATTTCAGTTAATTTTACCCTTTAGATGTTCTTGCACATTTACACTTCAACTAGTGATAAGGTCTCTATTGCAACGCTTCAAACATCACCAGCTCGATCAGAACAGCTAGAAGGTCATCATCACTTTAGTTTAGTTTAGGAATACAGCGCGGAAACAGACCCTTCGGCCCAATGAGTCCGCACCGACCAGCATCCCCGCACATTAACGCTATCTTACACACACTAGGGACAATTTACAATTATACCATGCCAATTCACCTACATATCTGTACGTCCTTGGAGTGTGAGAGGAAACCGGAGTTACCTGAGAAAATCCACGCAGGTCACAGGGAGAATGTACAAACTCCATACAGACAGCACCCATAGTCAGGATCGAACCCGTGTCTCTGGCAGCATCTCTACCGCTGCACCACCGTGCCGTCAAATGGACATCAGTGTGACTTTTGTTCCACATCAGGTATATTTGTTGCAGAGATTTTGAAACATTTTCAACTTCTGAATATTAAGAAACCAGAGCAGTTTATTGAAACTCAAGGCTGCAGAATAACATTGATTCTACATTTAATATCTGCCATATTTAGTGTGATATATATAAATGACTTGGATGTAAATGTAGATGGGTTTGTGAGTAAGTTTGCTGATGACACAAACATTGAAGGAGTTACAGAGAATGAAGAAGGCCGTCAGAAGATACAGTAGTATATTGATCAGCTGCAGAAATGGGCAGAGAAATGACAGATGGAGTTTAATCCGAGCAAGTGGGAGGTGTGGCACTTTATGAGTGTACAGTTAATGGCAAGACCCTTAACAGCATTGCTCTACAGAGGGATCTTGGAATCCAAATTCATAGCTCACTGAATGTGGCAGCACAAATAGATATGGTGGTAAAGAAGGAGTATGGTATGCTTGCCTTCATTGCTAGGGGCATTGAGTATAAGAGTCAGGAAGTCATGACGCAGCTCGAAAATACTTTGGTTAGACCACATTTGGAGTTTTGCATGCAGTTCTGGTCACCTCATTACAGGAAGGATGTGCAGGCTTTGGAGAGGGTGCAGAGGAGGTTTACCAGAACGCCACCTGGATCAGAGGGTTTCATCTACAGGGAGAGGTTGGATGAATGGACAGCTTTCTCTGGAACGTCGGTGGTTGAGGGGAGACTTGATAGAAGTGTATAAAATTATCAGAGACATAGATAGGGTAGACAATCAGAACCTTTTTTCCCAGGGTGGAAATGTCGAACACTAGAGGGCATAGCCATAAGGTGAGAGGGGCAATGTTTAATGGAGATGTGCGGGGCATGTTTTATGCACAGAGAGTGGTGTTGGGGTGGTGGCGAAGGCAGATATGATAGTGGCGTGTAGGAGGCTTTTAGCAAGGCACATGGAACAGTGTCAAGGGTGATCAGTGGTCAGCATGAACTCGGTGGGCCGAAGGGCCTGTTTCCAAGCTGTATCTCTAATTCCACAACAATCCACATTATTTGCCCTTTGGCAGCCTGCCTTCCAAGGGGAAATCATAATGGAAGCTTATGTTGTGATAAAGCACTTCATAAATGTAAGTGTTACTTCCAATCTTCCCGTTGATCGTGATTAATATGTTACTGTGGTATCAGCAGAGATGGACAATGTTAGAACTGATTTTCCAGTTAGAAGCTGAAATAGAATCATTTTTGAGTCTGTTATTCTGCTAGGTACTTAGTTTAGGAATAGAGCATGGAAACAGGCCCTTCAGCCCACCTAGTCCACACCGACCATCGATCACCTGTTCACACTAGTTCTATGTTATCCCACTTTCAAGTCCATTCCATAGACATGAGGACATTTTTGTTTTACAGAAGCCAATTAACCTATAAATATGCATGTCTTTGGGAGGTGGAAGAAACCAGAGCACCCAGAGGAAACCCATGCGGCCACCGGGAGAACATGCAAACTCCACAAAGCGAGTATCTGAAGTTAGGATCAAACCTGGGTCTGTGGCGCTGTGCGGCAGCGGCTCCACCCGCTGCGCCACTGTATGGGATAATTTACAGAAGCCAATTAACCTACAAACCTGCACATATGAGAGGAAACCAGAGCACCCGGCGAAAACCCACACGGTCCCAGGGAGAATGTATGAACTACGTACACACAGCACCCGGATCGAACATGGGTCTCTGCGGCTGTAAGGCAGTAACTCTACCACTGCGTCACCATGCCACCCTAGGTGACGCTTCGGGACCCTTCTTCAGACTTAGATTAGCGGGAGAATAGCAGGAATCACATGGGGAGCAATGAGAGAGGGTCTCACAGTACTCCCATCGGAGAGAGGAGGAGAACTTCTTCAAAGTCAACATATGTTGAGGAGTATTCGCAGTGAGGCAGTACAGAAGAGATACAAGGAACTGTAGATGCTGGTTTATAAAAAAAGACACAAAATGCTGGAAATATTAGTGGGTCAGGCAGCATCTCTGGAGAACATGGATAAGTGAGGTTTCCAGTCGGGACCCTTCTTCTGACTAATACTTCAAAAGTTTGTTGATTCTATGTACCTGCAACGGAACAATAACATTCCTACTTGTTGCAGCATAACAGGCCCGTTAATGCAAAAACAAATAGATAAATAAACTATAACCAATAATACAATAAACGTATAACCATAATAGTGTATAACCGAAGTACGTAGTGTAACCACACACGCCGTCCATGGTGGATCATAGTTGGTGAGGCAGCGGCAAGTGTTGTGCAGTGGTTAAGAGCCTGATGGTTGTTGGGAAGAAGCTGTTCTTGAATGTCAATGGTTACGGTTCTCAGGCTCCTGTATCTTCTTCAAGCTGTAGGAAGGAACTGCAGGTGCTGGTTTATACCTAAGAGAGACACAAAATACTGGAGTAACTCAGCGGGTCAGGCAGCATCTCCGGAGAGAAGGAATGGGTGAGGTTTCTGGTCGAGACCCTTCTTCAGTCTGAAGGGACAGTCAGGGACAGACATGCTTCTTTCTCATCTTCCTTCTTACAGGTGGTTCTGTTGACTCCAGTGTGACTATGCTGTCTGACACTTCTGAGGACGTGGTAAAGCCCCTGTCGCACTGTACGAGGTAATTCAAGAGTTCTCCTGAGTTTTCCCCTGATTCGAACTTGGAGAATGTCCGTAGCGGGTCCGTAGGAGTTCGTGGATGTCTCGTAGCGGCTTGTAATGTTAACGGTAGGTGCTCGGGACATCCGGTAACTCGTGACGTTATTTCATCCCTGCAAAAAATGTCCACGAGTAAAAAAATACTCGTGATGAAAAAAATTGTTACTTTTTACTCGTACGAGCCACTACGACACATCCACGAACTCCCACAGACCCGCTACGAACATTCTCCGAGTTTGAATCAGGGGAAAACTCGGGAGAATTCGTGAATTACCTCGTACAGTGAGACAGGGGCTTTATGGTTCTTCATTAGTTGCTGCATTAAAGCTGCGTGCACGTTGCAGCCTGACATAGCTACTGATTAAAAAAACAAACATTCAGTCGAGCAGGTAAATCTCGTAATGATTATATATCTCCGAAACAAAAATAGAGGCTGTCATGAGGAGAGACACGCGAATTCCAACTTAATTAGTACATTTGCCAAAACCAAACTGCCGATCCTTAGCAACCTGCAGGAATGCACCAGAGACACATGGAACAGCAGCTATTGACATTTTATTCACCCCGTCTTTCACAAACTGCATTTGAAAGTGCAAATCTCAAACTTCTTTGTACTTTCATTTCTTAGGAAAAGGGGTGCTTTTCAGATATCACGATAATTCAGCAATCCAGCTTGCTAAACCTTTTGTTCGTGAGCCCACAACGTTCTATTTCGCGAACGTTTGATGCTATAATCTTAACGCACGGAACCGTCCTCTGGTGAAAAGATTTAGCACAGAAGAGGCCCCAGTAGAAATGACAGGATTATAGGGTGGCACAGCGGCGCAGCTGGTGGAGCTGCTGCCTCACAGCGCCAGAGACAGGGTTTGATCCTCACATTGGATGCTGTCTGTGTGGAGTTTGCACGTTCTCACTGTGACCACATGGGTTTCCTCCGGGTGCTCCAGTTTCCTCCCACATCCCAAAGACGTGCGGGTTTGTGGGTTAATTGGCCCTCTGTAAATTGCCCCTTGTGTGTAACAAAAGTGTTCTAACATAGAACTAGTGTGATCGACGGTCGGTGTGGACTCGGTGGGCCGAAGGGCCTGTTTCTAAGCTGTATCTTTTATTTGATTCAATCAATATTGAAATTTCTGACACAGAATGAAAGTAATTTGGCCTTTCGAGTCCATGTTGGTCAATTATTGATCTATTCAAGCTAACTTCTAACGTTCTTCTAACCTGACTTCTCAATCGCTATCTATGTAAGTGGCTGCCCAATTAGCTATTCAAATGTTCATTAATGTATAGTTTGCCGAGAGGAAGATGACCAAGTACGAAGAGCTGGTCATAGACTACCGTAAGCAGGGCTGGAAGGCAAGGTGTATGCCCATTGAGGTTGGCTGCAGAAGTTCTGCAGGGCAATCGCTCTATAAAGCCTTGAGTGCACTGGGCATCAATGGAATGGCGAGGAGAAGAGCCATCAGGAACACCACAGAGGCAGCGGAGAAGGCCTTGAGATGGCTCTGGATCAGGAGAGAAGGTCCATGGGGAGGAGCGAATGCCACCTGAACACAAGTCGTGGTCTGATCAACCACGGCTGGGTCGCCTGGGTAAGGGTGTCTGATGTTGAAAGACCCGAAACACCCAATGACCCCGGGCTACATCACTGATGATGTGTTCAGGAGCATCAATAGATGTATTTTTTATCAATTATTGCCATTTGTACCGAGATCCAGTGAAAGCTTTTTGGTATTTATGCAACATGACCGTACATGATTATAATCTTGTTGCCCACAGTGTACAGATACAGGATAAAGCATATAATGTTTATTACAAGATCAAGTCCAATATAATTTAGTTTAGTTTTGTGATGTTTATTGCCACATGTGCCGAGGTATAGTGAAAAGCTTTTTTGTTGCGTGCTGTCCACGCAATCCAGATTACACAGTGATAACATTCCAGCCACACACAGTGTACAGATACAGGGTAAATGGAATAACGTTAGTGCAAGATAAAGTCCAGTAAAGTCTGATTAAAGATAGACTGGTGGTCTCCAATGAAGTCCGAGGGTCTCCAATGGTTAAAGCCTGATTAAAGATAGTTTGAAGGCCACCACTAAGGTAGATGGGAGGTCAGAGCCACAATCTAGTTGGTGATCAGACGGTTCAGTTGCTGATAACAGCAGGGAAGAAACTGTCCCCTGAATCTAGTGGTGTGTATTTTCAAACTTCTGTACCTCTTGCCTGAGTGGGGGAATAAGGAGTGACCGGGGTGAGATATCCTTGATTAAGCTGGTGACCTTATTGAGGCAGCGTGAAGTGTGGATGGAGTCAATGGAAGGGAGGTCGGTTTGTGTCATGGTCTGGGCTGCGTCCACAACACTTTGCAATTTGTTACGGGTCTTGGATGGAGCTGTTCCCAAACGAGGCTGTGATGCATCCCGATAAAATGCTTTCCGCTGTGCATCTGTAGAACGCGGTGAAAGTTGTTGGGGACATGCTGAACTTCCTAAAACCCATGTCTCACTGTGCGAGCTGACCCACGAGGTACCCCGAGTTTAAAACAAATTTAACTCGTGGTAATCACGTATAATTAACGTAGCGGGAACGTCGGAATTCGTGGACGCAACTTAGCGACTCTTGGCGCTAACGGCAGGTACCCGTGAAACTTGTTAACTCTTGAAAAAGTTCAAACATGTTTAAACTTTTCCACGAGTAAAATGTACTCTTGAGGTTAAAATTTGAAACATTTAAACACGTTGTAAGAACGTAGTGGCCCGTGCGTTTACCTTAGTGACTCGTGAGTCTACCGTGGGAAATCTTTAACTCAGCGGGCAGGCAGCATCTCTGGAGAGAAGGAATGTGTGATGGGATGACATTTCCAAATTTCTGCTGTGTCTTTGTGTAACTCCAGCGCTTTTAGGTGGTATGATATCCACCTTCACAAGGTGACCCTGAAGCACGATCAGCGGTACATGGGATATACCATCCATAACGTACATAAAGTCGACGATAATAATTTAAATATCCATTATGATCCTAGAGACAAATTCAGTTCCTCTGAGACAGATGATGAATTTTGAAAAACGTCATCATATCTAGAACTGTGACAATCAGAAATTGAATTGCAGAAACGATGTATTTTGCCGCATTGTTTTTGATGCTGCATTTTGGTTTTGTGCGTTGCTGGGGGCGACCGTGCAATAACATGTAAATCATCAAGTATAACATTTGTGGGTACACAAAAATGCTGCAGAAACTCAGCGGGTGCAGCAGCATCTATGGAGCGAAGGAAATAGGCAACGTTTCGGGCCGAAACCCTTCTTCAGACTGATAGGGGGTGGGGAGAAGAAAGGAAAAAAGGAAAAAGGCGGAGGAGGAGCCCGAGGGCTGGGGGAGGGGAGGAGACAACCAGATGGCTGATGAAGGGGAGGGGACAGCAAGGGCTAGCAGAATTGGGAGAATTCAATGTTCAAGCCCCCAGGATGTAGACTGCCCAAGCGGAATATGAGGTGAATTTCCTCCAATTTACGGTGTTGCTCGCTGTGGCCATGGAGGAGACCCAGGACAGAGAGGTCAGATACGGAATGGGAGGGGGAGTTGAAGTGCTGAGCCACCGGGAGGTCAGGTTGGCCTTTGCGGACCGACCGGAGGTGTTCGGCGAAACGATCGCCAAGCCTCCGCTTGGTCTCACCGATGTAGATCAGCTGGCATCTAGAGCAGCGGATGCAATAGATGAGGTTGGAGGAGATGCAGGTGAACCTCTGTCGCACCTGGAACGACTGCTTGGGTCCTTGAATGGAGTCGAGGGGGGAGGTGAAGGGACAAGTGTTGCATCTCTTGCGGTTGCAAGGGAAAGTACCAGGGGAGGGGGTGGTATGGGAGGGAAGGGAAGAATTGACAAGGGAGTTACGTTTGTGGGGCGAGGTTACAACTGAATGTGGAGATATTAAAACCGTTCGGTATATTCGTGTACTGCGACCGGATTTGTAAAACGGGAATCTTCGTTAAATCTTGATTTCGCCTCAACCAATATATCTCCCAGTTTCCCTGCAATTTTGGACTCCAGAACATTTTGATTTCCGAAAACAAATGTGACTTTTTTGCTTGCCTTTTTTACGTCGTTTTCAAATAACGATTACAGATAATATTGTGAACTGTTTTACATCCGGCTGCCAATTGTATCCAGGTAGCTTCTTCAACCTGCCTCTTACATGTCTCCCATTCTGCCATTGAACAGGTAAATATTTGCACAGAGGCAGAGGTCCTTGTGCAACAATAAACATATAAACATCAAACTCACTCCCGGGGCCTGAAATCATCTGGCTTTCCATCATTGGCTGAGATGACTCGATTCTTCACTATCGAAGATCGAGTTGAGTGTTGCTACATCCGCAGACCCCGCAAAAAAATCACGTTTTGACATTTTGTTAGGATTTAGACATTTAATATGGAATACGATTAGTAAAACAGAGAAAAAACAATATCTCTTTATTCACAATGGGAAAATACACTGTCACACGGTTTAACCTCTTTCACTGAAACACAAAGTACACGTGGACCATTCATTTCAATAAAGGAACTGTCTTTGTTGCATTTTTTTTCAATCAGGAGTTCTGGGTGACGTTTGTCAATGCAAGGGAAATACAAGATGACTGCAACATGTATCATGATCATAACATGGACCAATACTGTAGTTACAACGATTAACCACCACTGAGTAGAAATAAACAATCACATATTTTACTTTTCACATTTTACATTTCATTCAATTAATCAAAAATTAAATTGTCTGACGAAACCACAGATTCATAAACACCACAATACCGCAACAAACGTAATAATATCATACTTTGGTGTGTCTGTACTATCGCAGAAAGATATGACACATCAGCAAATAAATTATAGTTTACAAATAAAAGAGCGTTACTGGACAAAATCTTAAGATAGCTAATGATTACATCAATGACTTGCTGCCCACAACAATGATGTACAAATCCTACAGGGACGGGCCTGTCATTTTTGCATCTTCTGGCCTCTAAGGACATATTAGTGCTCTTTAGTTTGTTTGTCTGAAGGCCTGAATAATTATGTATAAAATATGAGATTTTTGACTTTACCATGACGGATAGAAGATCACACATTAAAATCCTAGAGCTCTTGGATGTAAGGGTTGAGATATTGTCGATTCTGATTTCAGTGTCAAATAGAGTACTTGTGAGTTTCACTCTTACTGATAGAAGACTCTTTTCACATATAGCAGGAAAGTCCGAATTCAGCTTTGTATGTTAGGGATGTGTAAATAGAATGCCGCTTGTGCTTCGTTACCGAACGTGGTGGCACTGTGTCATTTCACTGAACACAAGGCTATGGCCGTTTTGATTACCTCCAGGGATTATAGTCATGAAGATTTCACAGAATTGTAGAATTTCCCTTCTTTCGGCCAATGGTCTCTAATTTGGGAGTAAGCAAAGATCGGCTATGTGTGTATCACTTCCAAGAAGCGAGGTGTTTCTCGTGGGTCGAAGATTCTATTGCCAGTCCGAAATGGGTCTGATGATATGTTTTATCTATTTAAGTCACGTCTGATTTCAGAAAATCAATATCTATAGTCTGAAAGTAAATGAGATAGCGATTCTCTTTTACCTCGAAGTACACACAATAATTCTGACTGACACGGAGGCCAAAAGGTTGCCTAAGAACCGATACTTAGCCCTTAAATTCCTTTCCTACGAGGTTTGAATCTAGCTGGTGTAAGATGGTCATCATTGGACATCCTAGCTGCCTTTAGTTGATGGGCTCCATTGCCACTAACCCTGCGTTGACTCTTGCCCACATGCACACTTCTCCAACGCACCTATGTCAGAGCATAGTTCTGGGTTCAGAGTTCGTGTATCACTGGTGTAGACGTGAGAATGCTTCTTCCTCACTGCTATTGTTTCAAACAAATTATAAGTATAACTGCTCTGGCACTGGACGGTGCGCATTTTCCCTTTGTAGGTCATATCAATAGATGCGGCCGCGCTGAATTCTATCTTAACTCAAAGCCGCAGGATGGAGATGTCTTCTTTAACACTGTTGCTTATTAAAACAGACTTCATTCACGGTTGGCTCAAGAGTAACTCGGGAGAGGAACTTGGTAACTCGGGAGACGAACTTGGAACATCGCAGAAATGACAAGTAAACGGCAAACTTAGTCATACCCGTGGGAACTCGGTTAAACTCTTGATCATACACTTGGAATCTCGTACACTTCGACGAGTCTTTCACTCGGGGTACCTTGTGGGTCAGCTCGCACAGTGAGACAGGGCTTAAGCCTTCTAAGGAAGTAGAGATGTGATGTGATGTGATGTGATGTTCATTCACATGTGTTGGCGATATCTGCAGTGTTCCATACCGTCATTATCACTCATTCTTATTTCTTCCTACCTTAGCTTCATCTGCTTCTCTGCTAACGTCTTTTTTTTAAAATTATTATTGCATTCAGTGCTCACAATGTAGTCTACTCTATACTGGAGAAACCAAATGCCTACAAGTTAAGTCCAGGGTCTAAGCTGCTTTTCTCACTATCTACCACACCACCAACTTTGGAACCATTGGCAAACTGTTCCCACGATAGCCCATTAATATATACCCCACGAGAAGCAAGTTCCAACACCCCAGTCCCACAGTCACTAAAGGTTCTTCAAACATTTGCTTTCTCTCACAGCAGGGCTCTCCGCAGAGGGCTCTCTGCTTTACGGGATGCTCCGGGGGACACATTCGGAGACGAACATCAAGTACAACTGGAAGGCCATCAACTCGTTGGAAGCCACTCTTCGGTCTGCCCAAAACCTGTTGGTCTCCCAGCAGAACGAGATGTCCATCAGGGAATGTTGCCGGCTGGCCCGCTCCAGACTGCAGGAGTACGTGCTGAGGGACGCACTGAAGCTCGGTGCAGCCAACGCCAAGGCTCTGTGGGGGAGGACCACAGTCTAGGGTCCTTCCGTCGCTGGATATTGAGGGGCAGAGTCCAGTGGGGACATCCCACAAGCAAGGGGGGGTATCACCGCAGGGGGCCATATGAGTGGCAAGAGAGGTTCTTTAAAGATAGATGTAAACAATGCTGAGATTGACACTATTGAATGTATAGGCATTAAGGATATGTGAAGTATTGGCATGGTTTTTGTTTTGTATTTACTTTAGATTTTAGAGATAAAGCACGGAAATTGGTCCTTTGGCCCACCGAGTCCGCGCCGACCAGCAATCACCCCATACACTACACACTAGGGACAATTTACAAATTTTCCGAAGCCAATTAACCTACAAACCTGTACATCTTTGGAGTGTCGGAGGAAACCAGAGCACCTGGAGAAAACCGACGCAGACACATGGAGAATGTGCAAACTCCGTACAGGCAGCTGTCACAGTCAGGATCGATCCCGGGCCTCTGGCGTTGTAAGACAGCAACTCTACCGCTAAACTAAACTAAACTAAACTAAACGTGTGGGTCTGTGGATAGATTGGCTTCTGTAAAAAAATTGGCCCTAATGTGTAGGTTGCGAAACTGCGATAACCAAACTAGTGTGAACGAGTATAGATACAAAAAACTGGAGTAACTCAACGGGACAGGCAGCATCTCTGGGAAGAAGGAATGGGTGATGTTTCGTGTCGAGACCCTTCGTCAGACTGACAAGTGATCGATAGTTGGCGTGGACTTGGTGGGCCGAAGGGCCTGTTTCAATGCTGTATCTCTAAATTAAATGAGAGCCAATTGTCCCCGTTCTTTAACACAAAGAAAATTATAAACTTTGCAAGTGAACAAATGTCCAGTACAGGTTGGGCAACCCACCCCTCTTTGCCTGGGTAGTTCTCTTCACTAGGTAGCTTAATGTCCACGATAGTATCAGTAAGTTCCATAAACAATGGACGGCTCTTGATAAAACGCTTTAGCTGTTATTTGAAACCTTAGAAGCTGAAAAAAAACAAAGGTTATTGAATATCTATTTGCATTTCCAGAAGAGCAGCAGCGTGGAAAAACAGAAGCCGTCAGTAACAAGTTTATTGCATCTTATCACACTTCAAGCGTCAGTGATACCACCACAGAAAAAAAGACTCAAGTGGAAAAACAATTAAACTCTGCACCTTGTGTTTTAAACAGCGGTGAACTACAAGGTGTGGACGTATCTGGCATAGGCGGTCACAAAGAATGCCACACTGTTGGTTGGACAGGTGTGACAGCTTTACCTTTAGGCGTGTCCTCTCAGCTTCCTGTCACATTTCCAGAGCACGGAAGGTTTCTGGATTAAATTTTTCAGAAGGGCACTCTCTCTCCATTTTTTACTTATTAACCTGGGTCTGATTTCACAGCTGGGAACTGGATTGGGTTTGCTTGCTTTGCAGTGCAAGAGTGTTTTGGAGGTCACCTGTTGAACAACGTTGTCAGTGCTGTGGGTATGTTAAGGGTGAAAGGCTGTGGGGGTTTCTCTCCTCAGTGACTTCAACACCCAGCTAGTGCTCACCACACTCTTGACTGGTCGACCGAGTGGGATGATCAGCTCCCTGTACCTTTATGGGCCTGTCCCACTTAAGGGCCTGTCCCACTTTCACAAGGTAATTCACAAATTCTCCCAAGTTTTCCCCTGATTCAAACTCGCAGAATGTTCGTAACGAGTCCGTAGGAGGTCGTAGATATATCGTAGTGGCTCGTTATGCTAGCCGTAGGTACTTGTGGCATCAGGTAAGTCATTACGTTTTTTCCAGCCCGATAAAAAATGTCCACAAGTAAAAAAAATGATCAGGATGAAAGAATTAAGTCGTGAAAGTGGGACAGGCCCTTTACGCGACTTTTCTGGCGACTGCCGGAACTCGTCATAGGTCGTTGCAGGTCGCCGGAATCTTTCAACATGTTGAAAATCCAGCGGCGACCAGTAAGACGCTACGACTCTTTGGGCGACTGAGGAGACTACTCACGACCATACAGGCGACACCCCAGCGACACGACAAATCCAGCGGGGTGATGCCTGTATGGTCGTGAGTAGTCGCCCAAAGAGTCATACATGTTGAAAATTTTCGGCGACCTGCAACGATCTATGACGGGTGCCGGCAGTCGCCGAAAAAGTCGCGGAAGTGGGACAGGTCCATTAGACTTTAGACTTTAGAGGTACAGCGTGGAAACAGGCCCTTCAGCCCATCGAGTCCTCGCTGACCAGCGATCACCCCACACACTAATATTATCCCACACACCAGCGGCAATTTGCAATTTTACCAAATCTAATGTGGGAGGAAAACTGGAGCACCGGGAGAAAACTCTCGCGGTCACAGGGAGAACGTACAAACTCCGTACAGACGGCACCTGTAGTCTGTTTGGATGGCATGCAAAACAAAGCTTTTCGCTGAACCTCGGTACATTCTACAACAATAAAACTAGACCTAAACCTAAAGGTGACCTGGGGAAGGAACACTGTGCAGTGGCACAAACACGTGGAAAACATTCTTCAAGAAACTGGGCTGATGTAATAGTTCTTGTAAGGAAACTTGCCTGGTGTTGATGCGCATTAGAGGAGGTCCTGCAGGGGGAGCAGTCAGTCCTGGTGGGCATTGTTGAGTTGGTGAGCTAAGGACCAAGACTCGCTGCCAAAAGTCGTTCAACAACCTCACACAAATGATGAAGCAAAATGAATGGGGCGGCACAGTGGCGCAGCAGTAGAGTTGCTGCCTTACATCGCCAGAGACCCGTGTTCGATCCTGACTACAGGTGCTCTCTCTATGGAGTTTGTACGTTCTCCCTGTAACGGCCTAGGTTTCCCCGGGTGCTCCGGTTTTCTTCCACACTCCAAAGACATGCAAGTGCATAGGTTGATTGGCTTCGGTAAGATTGTAAATTGTCCTACTGGGTAGGGTAGTGATAGTTTAATTTAGTTTGTTGATACAGCACAGAAACAGGCCCTTCGGCCCCACTGAGTCTGTGCCGACCAGCGATCACCCATACACTAGCACTATCACACTAGAGACAATAAGAGAGAGTTAGATAGAGTTCTAGGGGCTAGTGCAATCAAGGGATATGGGGAGAAGGCAGGCACACGTTATTGATTGGGGACGATCAGCCATGATCACAATGAATGGCGATGCTGGCTCGAAGGGCCGAATTGCCTCCTTCTGCACCTATTTTCTATGTTTCTATGTTTCTATGTAATTTACAATCTTTCCAGGTACAGTACACAGGGATCGCTGGTTAGCACGGACGCGGTGGGCCGAAAGACCTGTTTCCACGCTGTATCTCTAAAATCTAAAGAATGCATCATCAAATGCAAAATTCTACAAAATACGGCATGAGCCTCTGGCAAAGCTTGGTTCACCGCACCCTGTTACTCATCTGCCAACAATCTTTAACAGGGCCAATACCTCATGTGCTACCACACCCAAACATTACTGCACAACTCAAACCCATCTCATGCATACCGCAAGCTAGTTAACCCTGACGGCCACATCACCGATGAACAGGGATGAGTGGGTTAACATATGAAGAGCGTTTGAAGGCACCGGGCCTGTACTTGCTGGAGTTTAGAAGGATGAGGGCGAATCTCATTGAAACTTACCAAATATGGAAAGGCCTGGATAGAGTGGATGTGGAGAAGATGTTTCCACTAGTGGGAGAGTCTAGGACCAGAGAGCATAGTCCCTCAATAAAATAACGTACCTTTAGAAAGAAGATGAGAAGGAATTTCTTTAGTCAGAGGGTGGTGAATCTGTGGAATTCTTTGCCACAGACGGCTGCGGAGGCCAAGTCAATGGATATTTTTAAGGCACAGATTGATAGATTCTTGATTAGTATGGATGTCAGGGGTTATGGGGAGAAGGCAGTATAATGGGGTTGAGAGGGAAAGATAGATCAGCCATGATTGAATGGCGCAGTACACTTGATGGGCTGAATGGCCTAATTCTGCTCCATGAACTTATGAAGTTATGCTGTGGAATGGAGGTTTCTCATTCATTGTGTTACTGTGTGGGATTCTTCCGGGTGCTCCGGTTTCCTCTGACATCCCAAAGATATGCATGTTGGTGGGTTAATTGGCCTCTGTTAGTTGCTCTAGTGTGGGTGAGTGAACATAGAACATAGAACAGTACAGCTCAGGAACAGGCCCTTCGGCCCACAATGCCCATGCCCAACATGATGCCAAGTTAAGCTAATCTCCTCTGCCTGCAAGTGATCCATAGCCCTCCATTCCCTGCACATCCAGGTGCCTATCTAAAAGCCTCTTAAACGCCACTATTGCATCTGCCTTCACCACCGCCCCTGGCAGCCTGTTCCGCAGGTCTCTATGTAAAATATTTCTTTCATATATCACCTTTCAACTTTGCCCTTCTCACTTTAAAGGTTTGTTTTGTTGTTGGGAATAAAACCTTTAAATTATGGGTGGGCCTTCAAATTCCTAATCTTGCACACTTGTTAATATGCAGAAATCTCCTCCGAGATTCCACTTCCAGACTAAGGTATGCAAGGTGCCTGTTTGCACACATTTCTGATCTGTTGAAAGACCTGGTTTGCAAGTTGCATTGATCTCCACTCCCTGTATATTCAGGCTAAGGTTAATTGACTTCAAATACGAGCACTTTCTAAAGTGCTGGATTTACCGCTCACATGCAAGACAAAGCGAGACTATAAACCTTTGAAGAATGTTTCTTGACACCTGGCTGGAGAGAGATCAGACACAAAAGCCAGTCACTGGTGTGGCCTTGCACAAACTCCAAACTGGAGTGTAAACACTAGTGAAAGTGATATGAAGAATCAGAAGGAAACCAGAATAGGATGTGTGAGTGTTTTAGAGGGCGTTAATTCCTCACATGTTTCAGAATGCAAGGAAGGTGAGATGGTCTCTGGAGGGGAAAAGAATCAGAGGCTGTTAATGATAGATTGCAATACAGTCTGCCCTGACTATTTAGTTTAGTTTTAGTTTCTAGGTACAGCATGGAAAGAGGCTCTTCGGCCCACCGGGTCCAGGCTGACCAGCAATCCCCGCACACAAACACTAACCTACACACAAGGGACAATTTACAATTTTACCAAGCCAATTAGCCTACAAACCTGTACGTCTTTGGAGTGTGGGGGGAAACCAGCGCACCCAGGGAAAACCCACGCATGTCACAGGGAGAATGTACAAACTCCACACGAGCAGCAACCGTAGTCAGGATTGAACGTGGGTGCCTGGCACTGTAAATCATTATCTATTCTGGTGGACTCTGTAATTAATGACGTGTGATTTTCAGACCGTACAATTATGCTTGTTGTTCATTAGTCACGGTGAAGTAGTCCTTTCTCCAGCTTTCTTTCCAATCAGGAAAGACGCCCACAGTTTTACTACGACCTGAAAGTCATTTGATTCAAGTCTATACATGATGCCCCCATCCCTGTGCTGTAACTCACTGTACATTGGGATGTTAGTGGAATAATATAGTCAATATCTACAGTCAAGACCTGAAACGTCACCTATCCATGTTCTCCAGAGATGCCGCCTGACCCGCTGAGCTACTCCAGCATTCTATGCAAATATCCCCTATCTCCCACCCATTGCTAAACAGATGAGATATTTTATAATCGGCATCTTGATAAAAACAGTCCGCATTTTACTGACACTTCTAGGAGATGCTTCAGATCTTACAAGCAGTAAGAGTACAAAGTGGGAGAGATAAAAGCAAACAGCAAGTCAAAGATCCTACCTTTTGCATTATGCCTGCTTGAGAAGCCAGGCATATCTTTTTTTCTCAGCTCTCTGTATTCTTTTGAAATGTAATATTCCTCACCTTAATCTCATCTGTACTTTCAGTGAAATTATTACATTCAGATAACTTTTGTTGAAGGAAATGTCAAAGTCAACTCTTTGCCTTTTCACATCCTTATTCAATTGCCAATACTGACAACGAAACAACCAAGTAAAGGCCCTGCCCCACTTTCCCGAGTTACTCACGAACTCTCCCGAGTTTGCCCCTTGATTCGAACTCGGAGAATTACGGTAATAGCCGTTCGTAGGTACTCAGGGCTATTTTTTAAAACTCGTGGACATTTTTCAACATGTTGAAAAAAACGTCCCGACTTACCTGATGCCCCGAGTTCCTACGGCTGGCATTACGAGCCGCTACGAAACATCGACGGACTCCTACGGGCTCCTACGAGCTCGCTACCGACATTCCCCGACATTCCCCGAGTTCGAATCAAGGGGAAAACTCGGGGGAGTTCGTGAATGCCTACTATGTTCTGTGTGCTGAAGCAAAGCAAGAATTTCATTGTCCTATCAGGGACACATGACAATAAACTCACTTGAACTTGACCTTGAACTTGAGTAACTCGGGAAAGTGGGACAGGGCCTTAAGATATTAGTACAGATACATGTTCGGCATTATAGGTTAATTGGCCTCTGAAAAATTGCCCCTAGTGTGTTATAGGAAGTGGGTGCAAAAGTGTGATAACGTAGAACTAGTGTGAACGAATGATCGATGGGCAGTGTAAACTCGGTGGGTAAAAGGGCATGTATCCATGCTTTAAAATCAATCAATCAATAGGGGTGGCACAGTGGCGAGTGGTAGAGTTGCTGCCTCACAGCGCCAGAGACAAGAGTTCAATCCTGACCACGGGTGCTGATTGCACAGAGTTGGTACTTTTTTCCCCGTGACCGCGTGGGTTTTCTTCAGGAGTTCCAGTTTCCTCCCGCACTCCAAAGACGTACAAGACTGTAGGTTAATTGGCTTTGGTAAAGATTGTAAATTGTCCCGAGTGTGCGTAGGATAGCGCTAGTGTACAGGGTTTGCTGGTCAGCACAGACCCGATGGGCCGAAGGGCCTGTTTCCGCGTTGTTTCTCTGAAACTAAAACTAAAAGCAAACAATAGATTTAGCTTTTTTAGTTTAGAGATACAGTGTGGAAACAGGCTCTTCGGCCCTCACCGACCATCAGTCACCAATTCACACTAGTTTTATGTTATCCCACTTTCCCATCCACATTAGGGGCAATTTCAAAGGGATCAATTGACCTACAAACCCGCTCATCTTTGGGCTGTGATGGAAACCGGAGCACCCGGAGGAAACCCACTCGATCACAGAGCGAATGTGTAAACTCCACACAGACAACATCTAAGGTCAGGATTAAGCCCGGGTCTCTGGCGCTGTAGGGCAGCAGCTCTACCAGCTGTGCCATTGTGCCGCCCTTATTGGTCTTCTCCACAGAATCTTTTAACTAAAAGGCAGGGAGCATGTTTTCGATTCATTTGTTATTACTGAGAATCAGTATTAAGAATGATTGGTTTACGCATCCTACAAACACAGAAAGTTAGAAACATCCAACAAATGTTTATTCCTGTTGGTCCTCTGGGGAGTATTTGGTCGACAGATAGATTGTGGGCCAAGGTGTGCAGATGAGGAGCAAGAAAACCTGACTCCAAGCCAAATTAATGCAGCATTTTGGTTGGGAATGAATACCGATGTGCTCTTTTAATTTGCCTCTATGTTGCCATTCATGTTTTTACAAGTTTCCTGTAACTTGGATGGCTTTTCCTTTTATACAGTGCCGGGCTCATGATTTACAGACACAGTCAATAAAAGTGAGGAGGAACACAGACATGTTCAACTTTAAGACATCTCTGCATTTAAATGAGACAGCCGAAGTAAAATTAATAAAAAAAAGAAAGTTAGGAACAGTTTCTTTGTTGTTGTTGCATGGTTTAGAAATTCTATTAGACAGCTATAGTTTCTATATTAATTCATCTGAAAACAGTTGGTGCTTTAAGGGGGGGTAAAAAAAGCCTCAGTAAGCAGAAAATTGCAATGAAAGGGATGTCTGACAATTCACGGAACCCCTGTCGCACTACACCACTTCAGTGTTTTCAGAAGTTATTTATTTTCTTTACAGGTGGCCGATTTGCCTTCATGTGATGGATTGAAAACTCACATCAAACTCACCACGGAGTAGCTCACACTCGGAGTACATGGAAATGGAAACAAACATCAAAGGAGCTGCCTGTAGTCAACGACACTTTAAGAGGCATGTCGGAACCGAGCCGCTCCTCTCGTTCCCTTGTGAAGGGCCTCTGCAAGTCTCAGCCAGCTTACTACCACAGCCCACGTGGCCCGGGAGAAATCTGACCCGTCTCCTTCCTTGTCATTGACATACAGCAAATATCTGTGCACAGCGGTCGGTGTTGGCAGTAAGAGATACCAGGGCATCTACAGTCTGCTCAGCAAGCCAAGGTATCAGGCAACTGAACCATCCTATCAACAACTAGAGAGCAGTCCTGACCCATCATCTACCTCAATCGAGACCCTCGGACTATCTTTAATCGGACTTTAATGGACTTTACCTTGCATTAAACGTTATACCCTTTATCATGTATCTGTACACTGTGGATGGCTCGATTGTAATCATGTATCGTCTTTCCACTGACTGGATAGCCACGCAACAGAAGCTTTTCACTGTACCTCGGCACACATGACAATAAACTAAACTAAACTCAGTGGACGGGGACTATTAAATGAAAACAGATGTGGCAAGAAAGATAGATTTTTCGTCACAAAATGTCAGCATAATTAATAGAGTAATTCCTCATCTGTGTAGGAAGGAACTGCAGATGCTGGTTTGTACCAAAGATAGACACAAAACGCTGGAGTAACTCAGCGGTACAGGCAGCATCTCTGGAGAGAAGGAATGGATGAGGTTTTGGGTCGAGACTCTTCTATCTAATTCCTAGCCTTAATATATAGGTTTGATTCTCATCTTAACTGGTTTGGTGATCTTGACTCTTTCACTAAAATAAATCAACTGGCTTTTTCTTATTTTAGAGGTGGGAACAGCTTCTTCCCCTGTGTTATCAGGCTTCTGAATGGTCCTTCCATAACCTAGGGTACTGTCCGATTCACCTCTACCACATTACGGACATTGGACTTTGGTGTCTATGGTTCTGATGCGCTACAATGCTGAGAACTATATTCAATACTCTATATCTTCCGCTTTGCTCCACCTATTGACCATGAGTTTGACTTGATTGTATTTAAGTACAGTATATCTGATCAGTTTAGTTGGCATGCAAAACAACGATTTTCTCTGTACCTCGGTGCATGCTACAATAATAATGAACCTAAACCTGAAGGTGACCTGGGGAGCACTGTGGCACAATCATGTGGAAAACATTCTCCAAGAAACTGGGCTGTTGTAATAGATCTTAGTGCAAAGAAAGAAATGTCCCTGTTGTTAATATGCATTAGGGAAGGTCCTTTTATACTTCATAATAAAACCGAAATCAAAATTAAACCGAAGGTTGCCCCACCTGCTCACTTCGTGATCTTGTTAATTTAAGCTCAGTCTGAAAATGAACCAAAGATATTGATTATCTTGGCTGATGTAGATGTGCGCATCACTGCATGGTATTTAAACAATATTTACAATTAGACTACTTGGCGATAGAATAGTCAGAACCTTCTTTCCAGTCACACACACACACACACACACACACACACACACACACACACACACACACACACACGTACACACACACACACACGTACACGCGCACACGTACACACACACACACACACACACACACACACACACACACACACACACACACACACACACACACACACACACACACACACACACACACACGTACACACACACACGTACACGCACACGTACACACACACACACGTACACACACACACGCACATGTACACACACACACGTAGACACACACGTACACGCGCACACGTACACACACACACACGTACACACACACACACGTACACACACACACGCACGCACACGTACACACACGTACACACATGCACAAATACACACACACGCACACACACACGTACACAAACACACATGCACAAATACACACACACACACGCACATGTACACACACACACACACGCACACGTACACACACACACACACACACACACACACGCACACACACACACACGTACACACACACACACACACACACGCACACGTACACACACACACACACACGTACACGCGCACACGTACACACACGTACACACATGCACAAATACACACACACGCACACACACACGTACACAAACACACATGCACAAATACACACACACACATGCATAAATACACACACACACACATGCACTAACACACACTCACACATACACACACACATGCACACGCACACTCACACACACATGCACGAATACACACACATGTATACACACACATGCGCGTACACACACACACATGCATGAAAACACACACACGTACACACACACACATGCACACACACATGCGCATACACACACATGCACGAATACACACACACACACACACACATGCGCGTACACACACACGCACATGCATGAATACACTCACAAGTACACATACTCACACATGCACAAATACACGCACATGCATACACACACACTCACACACACACACGAACACACACACACACACACACACACACACTCACACGCACGAACACACACACACACTCACACACACACACGAACACACACACACACACACACACACACACTCACACGCACGAACACACACACACACACACACACACACACACACACACACACACACACACACACACACACACACACACACACACACACACACACACACACACACAATCATGGAAAAAAGGTTCAGACTGTCTACTCTATCAATGCCTCTCATAGTTTTATATAGTTCTATCGGGTCTCCCCACAACCTATGGCATTCCAGAGAAAACAATCCAAGTCTGTCCAACTCTCCTTATTGCTAATATTCCTAATTGATGCAGCAATCTGGTATAAACCTCCTCTGCCATGGTGGGCTGAAGGGCCAGTTCTTGTGCTGGACTCATCTATGCTTTTTATTCCAGGACCAATAACCATCACTTTAGATGGTCCCACACCAGAGAAAAGCTGAGACATTGACCTGGTTACAAGTGGCTTCAATTGCACCCGAGTTCTTTCATCACGAGTGAAGAGTATTCAATAGTCATTTGTACTGACAATGGAACAATTAAAATCTTACTTGCATCAGCACAGCAGGCCTGCAAACACAGCGAATATATATATTAAACAAAAGTTCAATAAATCAGTAACCACAAATCTAGTGCATAAAACCCACCAAAATCTAAAATCCAAAGACAGTCCCTGGAAGTTCATACTGAGGTTAGTATTGTGTAGTGTTCAAGAGCTCCGTCGTTGTTGGGGAGAAGCTATTCTTGAAGCTGGCGGTCTCCATGGTTTATGTGAAGAAGCGACATTTCGATGGAAGTAGGACAATATTACTGGATGTGTAGGAAGGAACTGCAGATGCTGGTTTAGACTGAAGATAGACACAAAATGCTGGGGTAACTCAGCGGGACAGGCAGCATCTCTGGAAAGAAGGAATGGGTGACGTTTCGGGTCGAGACCAAATAAGGATCTGAAGAAGGGTCTCGACCTGAAATGTCACCCATTCCTTCTATCCAGAGATGCTACCTGACCCGATAAGTTACTGACCCAGCATTTTGTGTCTATCTTTAATAAAAATGTTTGTCTTATGTACAATAGAGCTTACTCTTTGATAAACAGAAACCATTGCTAGATGTAGCCACCAAATGCTACATATTCCCACTTTGTACTTTGGACTATACTGGGGTCATTGTTTAGCAATCAGCATTATATCACCTTATAGAACCAGCCTCAAAATACAGTCATATTTCATGTCTGCAGGCACACTATAATTGTCTGGTTTATATGCAGCTTTCTCAGCTAGATTTGCATTCGAATTATTCGGATCTAGAGTCAAAAGCAGCATCGTGTCTAACGGAAGCTGTGCTCACACCATGGACTTTTCATCTCTTTTAAGTTTACTTCTCAGATTACTGCAAGCACAGTGTGAGAGCTTCTGCTAATACAGTCACAAAGCACTAGTGTGGCAGAGAGCTGCCTCTGCCCGTTATGGGCAAGTTACTGAATTATCAGTCAATTAAATTATCCTCAAACTCAGCAAAGTGTATACAATTCCCACTTGTGAAGGGTTGAAAGACAAAGCTCCCTGCTTCCAAGTAACGTATTTTAGTGAAATCAGCTCTAATTGCACTCTCTAGATTTTAAACTAAAGATGCTGTTGGTGAAATCTTTTCAACTTTTAAGTTATGCAAATTGCCATATTTACAGCACTTGTCCATTGTGCAAAGCAGTAATGGAGTGATGATTTCAGAACTGCCTGCTGACAGAATGTCATTGTTTAGTGGAATATGAGTCACTTCTTTCATGCAAGTATATTGAAATCATTTATTTGAATGCATAAGTTCCTGCCATTCAAATGAAAACAGCCTCTCAATAAACTTGTAACAATGACAGTGCAAAGAGTGATCTTGCTATACGGACATCTTCAATTCTATTAAGATTGGATTTACAGCTGCCATAACAAACCAAAGTCGAATATTAACCTCTGCTCCGCCAATAGTGAACAGATTATATAGATAATGAGGGTACAACATGGAGTAAATTCAAAGCACTCAAAAATGGTGGTTTGAAACTAGTTAAGGCTCGCAGTCACAGTAACATAAAACTCTCAGAAATGATCACTACTTTAAAATAATTTCCTTATCTACATTGTTTAATTCATACAAAAGACAATTAATGCTTCCATATATATACTATATATCCTTCTGCCGAAGATAGACACAAAATGTTGAAGTAACTCAGCGGGTCTGGCAGCATCTCTGGAGAAAAGGAATAGGTGATGTTTCGGGTCGAGACTGAAGAAGGGTCTCAACCCGAAACGTCACCTATTCTTTTTCTCCAGAAATGCTGCCTGACTCATTGAGGTACTCCAGCATTTTGTGTCTATCTTTGGTGTAAACCAACTTCTGCAGTTCCTTCCTACACATCCAATATATTTATCCTGCTGTGTTACTCCAGCACTTTGTGTTTTACTTCCTTATAGTGTAGTTTAGTTTAGCTTAGTTTAGAGATACAGAGATAGAGTGAGGCCCACCGAGTCATATGTACACTAGTTCTACCCTACACACTAGAGACAATTTACAGAAGCCAATTAACCTACAAACCTGCACGTCTTTGGGTTGTGGGAAGAAAGCGGAGCATCCGGAGAAAACCCATGTGGTCACAGAGAATGTACAAACTCCGTACAGACAGCACCCATAGTCAGGATCGAACCTGGGTCTCTGGTATTGTAAGGTGGCAACTCAACTGTGCCGTCCTTCCATTTTATCCAATGGGAAATTATTTCCCCTCTTTTTTATTGCAATTTGAGTATTTCTTTTCTGTGAAGAAACTCACAGCACAGGAGAAGCAGGTCCCAAAACACGATGACCAAACATTTCATGTAAGGTTCTTCCACACCAACTGGACAAATACAACATCATATTCTCCTTGGATAGCTTACAACATAACGGTATGAACATCGACTTCCCCAATTTTAGATACCTCACCAACAAACAATTCCCCTTTCTTTCCCCCTCTCTTCCTTGTGCCCCACCTAGATTTGTACCCATCCCCCCCACCATCCCCCTCGACCCGTCTCCTTCCACCTATATTCCATCCTCTGGCCTCACAATTTACACCTCTTCTATCCTTATTTAACACTTTTTGTCCTTTCATCAGTGGCCTTTGTCCAACCGTCTGTATATCACAACCTCCCCTCACCTGTATCCACCTATCTCATATTTTGCTTGGGCAGCTTACAGCCCAGTGGTATGAATATTGATGTCTCTAACTTCACGTAACCCCGGCATTCCTTCTCTCTCTATCCTTCCCCCACCCAAGTCGCACCAGTTTCTCGTTTTCACACAACAAACAGCTAACAATGCAGATGTAGATTATGAGGGGGGGGGGGGTGGAGGCAGGAGAATGGGGTTCAGAGGAAAAATAGATCAGCCATGATTGAATAGGCCGAATGGCCTAATTCTACTCCGAACATGCGAACTTGTGTTTTTTGCTGCAGTTTAATAATGTTATTAATCCGAAGACGGGTCCTGACCCGAAGCATCATCTGTCCATTTCCTCCACAGATGCGGCCTAACCCGTTGAGTTACTCCAGCACTTTGTGTTTTGCTCAAGATTCCAGCATCTGCAGTTCCTGGTGCCGCTCTTAATAAAGTTGACCTTGCCTTCCCCCTGCTGGTCAGTGGCCATACTGCAGCTCTGAGGCCTATTCAAATTTTGCAGTAAAAATGAGTGCAGAATCATAGGAGAATTCATATGGCCTGCAGGCAGTCTGAGAGAAAGAACTAAAAACCAAATGATACCCGCAGAATATCCTACTGTTCTGCTACAGCATTTCAGTCTTATCCTTATTCACACGGACTAATGTACTGTAGGAATGTCCATGAGTTTGTTGAGAGTAAATTTAGTTCAGTTTAGAGACAGAGCGTGGAACAGGCCCATCGGCCCACCGAGTCAATGCCAACCAATGATCATCCATCCACTAGTTCTATCCCACACACTAGGAATAATTTATAGAAGCCAATGAGCCTACAAACATGCATGTTTTTGGAATGTGGGAGGAAGCCAGAGCACCCGGAGAAAACCCACGTGGTCACAGGGAGAATGTACAGACAGCACCCGTGGTCAGGATCGAACCCGGGTCTCTGGCGCTGTAAGGCAGCAACTCTACCGCTGTGCCACTGTGATTTAAAAGCATCTTTAAAAGCATCTGTGAAGGAAATGAATGTGCGATGTTTCTGGTTGGGACCCATTCTTCAGCCTGATTGTTACTCTCATAAACACACAGTGATAACAGTATAATGGTAACGTTGACATTTTCAAGTGTTTGTCCTACAGTGCCATCATGTGGGGAGAATGCCTTTATTCCATCAACTGTCGAGGACCTGGATGTGGTAGTGAGGCCGGGAACTGAGTCAAGAATCAAGTGTTTAATTGTCATATGAACAGAAAACAGAATAATGAAATTCTTACTTGCAGCAACATAACAGACCAGCAACAGTACTCATAGACCTCAACAGTCTGAAGAAGGGTCTCGACCCGAAATGTCATCCATTCCTTCTCTCCAGAGATGCTGCCTGTCTTACTGAGTTACTCCAGCATGTTGTGTTCATCTTTGGTGTAAACCAGCATCTGCAGTTCCTTCCTACACAATAAACAAATGTATTGTTATCTAAGGGCGGCACGGTGGCGCAACGGCAGTTGCTGCCTCACAGCGCCAGAGACTCAGGTTCAATACTGACTATGGGCAGTTTGGATGTTCTCCCTGTGACCCCGTGGGTTTTCCCCGGGAGCTCAGGCTTCCTTCCAAATACAAGAATTGATAAATCGTACTGTAATTATAATACCATGTTGGTGAGAGAGACTGTTCTGTAGGGGTCTAAGATCGCTTCTGAAGGAAGGAGATATTGGTGATGGGATAGGAATGGGGCTTAGAGATCAAAGACGAGGTCAATATACACTAACCTTCCTAATTACTTTACTTTTGACTTTCTTTCTCCCTCCTTCCCTTGCTTTCTCCTGCCTTCCCCTCCCCTTCCCCTTCCCTTCCCAGCTCTCCCACAGCCCACTGTCTGTGCCTCTTCCTTTCTTCTTCCCCCACCCCCACATCAGTCTGAAGAAGGGTCTCGACCCGAAACGTCACTTATTCCTTCGTTCCATCGATGCTGCCTCACCCGCTGAGGTTCTCCAGCATTTGTGTCTACCTTTACTTTAGACTTGATACTTTAGATATATCCTTTGGTCCGCACCAACCAGTCATCACCCCACATACTAGCACTATCCAACACACACTAGGGACAATTTTACCATAGCCAATTAATCTACAAACCTGTATGTCTTTGGAGTGTGGGAGGAAACCTGTGCACCCGGAGAAAATCCACTTGGTCACAGGGAGAACATGCAAATTCTGCGCAGACAGCACCCGTAGTGAGGATCTCTGGAGCTGTGAGGCAACTACCAGACTACTGCACCTCTGTGCTGTCTTCTCGACGCCAGTTGGCATTTGCTGTAACCTTTCAGTGTACGCCTGCTTCTTTCTGCCCACTGGATGTCATTAACTTTGTTCATGACTCAATTCAACCACAGAGGCTTATAATTAAGTAGTTTGAGAGATGAATCTTTGCTCACACTCATTTCACCACTGCCATCGGGAAGAAGGTACAGGAGCTTGAAAACCGTAACGTCCAGGTTCAGGAACAGCTTCTTCCCTACAGCCATCAGGCTATTAAACACGACAACCTCATATAGGCTCTGAACTACAATAGACTTATTATTGTTGCACTGTTTTGTTTGTTTTTTGAGTATGTGTGTATATATATACTATAGACTATATACTATATATATATGTATATATATACTATATATATACTATATACTATATATATATGGGTATGTTGTGAGTATATGTATATATACACTCTGAGCTTTTCTTTTCTCTCGGGTAAACAAAAATGCTGGAGGAACTCAGCAGGTGAGGCAGCATCTATGGAGAGAAGGAATAGGCGATGTTTCGGGTCGAGACCCTTCTTCAGACTGATCTCTCTCCCATTTGTCATATCATACTATGTTTGCATATTCTGTTGTGCTGCAGCAAGTAAGAATTTCATTGTTCTATCTGGGACATATGACAGACTCTTGACTCTTGACTCTTGAGTTGTGCAGTCACGATGTTGTGGAGATAAGAATAAGTGATTAGTTGTGTTCTCTACCCATTCCTTGGTATTGTGTCAAATTATTTTAAAAGTTAATTGCTCTCTGATTCCTATTTATCAGAGGTAGATACAGTTATTATCCCCTATTGTTTATTGCAGTGACTAGAAGGCACTCCCTGCAGTTCATTACACAGCAAAGAGTATTCACTGTTATTTTCATTAGGTTACAGGTTCTGCTGTTTAAATACAGTGGTGTCGGAGAAAGCATGCAGCATCGTATATCATTTGAATTTTTTAATACAATTGTGCCTAATGAATTCTCAAAGAAATGATTGTGAGCAGAGCAATATTTCACTTCTTGATAGTAATCAATGACTTTTGTAATGGGAAAGCACAGCAGAATGTTTCAATGCCTTGCTTTAGCTGCCCAAGTGGTGTATCTTGATGGGAAACAAGACAAACTGAGGTGGGTAGAACGCTTTGTTTACCAGTGTGAAAGATCTAAGTTTTTTGGACTGTAGCCATAGAAACCGAATGTGCAGGAAGGAACTGCAGATACCGGTTTAAACTGTAGATAAACACAAAATGCTGGAGTAACTCAGCAGGACAAGCAGCATCTCTGGAGAGAAGGAATGGGTGATGTTTCAGGTCGAGACCCTTCTTCAGTCTTCAGTCTGAAGGAGGGTCTCTACCCAAAACGTCACCCATTCCTTCTCTCCAGAGATGTTGCCTGTCCGCTGAGTTACTCCAGCATTTTGTGTCTGTCACAGCAACTGAATGATGGTTTCAATTAAAGATGGGGACTAAGGTCATGGGTTAGTGGAGAGACAGGTCAGCACAGCAGGGAGGAGTACTGTCCTTTCACCTCTGGAAATAGTGTTCAAATCCTGCCTTAGACTGATCGGAGGGAAAATACTCTTTGATATCTATAAGGCTCTTAAAGTGAAATTACCTTCTGCGCACTTAACCAGAAATCTGCAGCAAACCTTGAACATTGCTGAACTCATTCGGAGAAACCGTAAAGTTGTCTGAAATGGAATTAAAGTGCTTGGCAAGATCGTATTGGTTTCTTCAAGGCAAACGCTTTACCTGGGCTAAGTTCCGAAGGCCAATGAGATATGGGAGAAAGAACTAAATGACTAATAGGCTGCCGATAGTGTCGTGAACAACACACCAACTGTGACAAACTCTGACAAACTTTGAAAAGAACTGCTTATAAGTAAAGAAGCGACATTGAGGTGGAAGTAGGACAACATTACTGGATGTGTAGGAAGGAACTGCAGATGTTGGTTCAGACTGAAGTTAGACACAAAATGCTGGAGTAACTCAGCAGGACAGGCAGCATCTCTGGAGAGAAGGAATGGGTGACGTTTCGGGTCAAAACCTTGCTTCAGACTTCTGACCATCCGCATCTTCTGTCAAACCTGTCCAGATTTTTAACCGATTTCAGGAGTCTTCTTTAAATTAAAAATTACTTGTTTTTTTTATAGATAGATTTTTTTAGGATGGACAGTCATAACAATTTTCCCACGATGGAAAAATCAAATACGAGAGGGCTTATCT
Organism: Malacoraja senta; assembly: GCA_038087875.1. NCBI lineage: Eukaryota > Metazoa > Chordata > Chondrichthyes > Rajiformes > Rajidae > Malacoraja > Malacoraja senta. The sequence goes on from CM075980.1 coordinate 23,175,573, forward strand.
TTAATGCGATAGGCAAAAGTTTAACGGAGATGTACGGGGAAACCTTTGGAAACAAAGCATAGTGAGTGCCTGGAACGCGTTGCTGAGGTTGGTGGTTGATGAAATTACGATGGTGGCATCTAAGAGGCCTTGGGATAAGCACATGGATATGCAGGGAATGGAGGGATAGGGATTATCCATGTACAGTACTTCACTCTGCCTCGACAAGGCCACCAGCATAATCAAGGACCAGTCTCACCCCGGACACTCCTTCTTCTCCCCTCTCCCATCAGGCCAGAGGTACAGAAGTGTGAAAAAGCACCTGTTCACACTAGTTCTATGCTATCCCACTTTCACATCCACTCCCTACACAGAGGGTCAATTAACCTGCAAACCCACAGGGCTTTAGGATATAGGAGGAAGCTGATGTGGCCACAGGAAGAAGGTGTGAACTCCACACATGCAGCATCCGAGGTCAGGATCGAACCCGGGTCTCTTGCGCTGTGAGGCAGTGGTTCTACCCGCTGAGCCACTGTGCCGGCCTGACTTCCCGGCAAGGCTTCACTGTAAAGCATGGTGCCAGTGGTTTGGACCGATTGAATTGAGCTCAACCACCCTCTGCTCGAGGGGGCGCCGGTCCAGTTGGGTATGGCTGCCCTGCCTGCAGCTGTCCGTCCTTTCACTCCTTTTTTAATTTTTAGTATTGTAAAAATTGTTTTTTTGGAGGCCTATTCTTTTACGTGTGGGGGGTGGTGGTGGGGGGGGGGGGGACTGTATTTCTCAGTCCCTCAGCTTTCCTCGAAGCAGCAACTTCGACCCGTACTCGCAGACTACCATCGGGGTCTGGTGCGGCGTTTCCAGAGGGGACCGGCCAGAACCACGGCTTCGGCGGCGGCACAGCGCTGGAGGGCTATCGCAGAGCGGAGCGGGCGATGCCTTGCCCAGGTCGCCGCTTTGGAGCTCCGGTGTGTTGAGTCCGCCGATGAACATTGTGGAGCTGCGGGTCTGTGGAGCGGCCAGCCGCGGGCGGCGGCGCTGACTTTAAACTTCGCGGAGCCTGGGATCTCTCGCCGGGATCGCCAGTGGTGGAGCTCCGTCCAGCGCAGCCTGTTGGCTTCGGAAGCCACGGTCTCCGGTAAGGATGCGGCCGTTCCAGGCATCCCAAGCTGCTGAGAGGGTTCTCCCGACGCCGGAGCACCATCACCCGGCGAGAAGGGCCTGAAACATCGGGCCCCGTAGCGGCGACTGCAGAGGCCTCAATAGGCCCGACTATGGGTGGGCATGGGGATGGGTACTGGACTTTGTGCCTTCCCTCACAATGGGAACCATTGTGGGGGGATGTTTTTATGTTTTATGTTAAATTTCTTTATAATGTTATGTTGTATTCTTATTAATGTGCTGCAATGGCAACTTGAATTTCACTACACCAATGTGACAATAAATGAACCTTATGAACCTTATGCTAGTGTCACTGCCAAGGGCACCTACAGTGTGCCAGATCTTCTGTAACCCTGCCTCTCCCCCCCCTCCCCCTAATGCGTTCAGATTAACCTTATATTGTGCTGCAGACATTCACCAATAACTGACATACCCTTGGAATTTGCAAGTTGAATCGGTAGTAAGAAAGCAAAACGCGATGTTAGCATTAATTTGTGAGGACTAGAGTATAAAAACAGGGATGTAATGCTAAGGCTTTGTAAGGCAGTGGTCAGACCTCATTTGGAGTATTGTGAGCAGTTTTGGGCCCCATATCTGAGGACGTATGTGCTGCCAGTTTATATTTATACTAGACCAAGTGCAGACCCCCAATGCACCCGTTCACTACCCGTAGCCCCCACAGGAGGCGTGGTCCTCCAACTCAAGCCGTTCCTGACATAAGATTCCAGCACTCCCCTTGTCTTCCTCAGCAGTGATCTTTAAACAAAATTCCAATTGCACTTGCCCTGCGTGTTGCTATAGCAATTCGCCCTCCCCCTGCTAGTCGAGCCATTGTGATGTCATCAGTTGAAGCTGTTCGGTTTGAAATTAAAGGTATTTTGATTTTTTGAAACTTTAATCAGTAATAAGTCAAGAAATAAAGCATAAAATGGTCAGTGAAAGTGATCTCTGCCTCGAGGGGAAATATGTGAATCAATATGTGAAAATCTTGTGAAAGTTGGCATTTTTAAAGCTTTAATCGCAAATAACCTGTCAAATATAGGATGAAATCTTCATTGAGGCAGGTCTCTGATAGCTGAGCCATTGTGACATCATCATTTGAAGCTGGTGGTATTAATTTCAAAGTCTTTTGACTTTTTTAGACTTTTAATCAGTAATAAGTCGAGAATAAGTCGAGAAATAAAGCATGAAATGTTCAGATAAGGTATACCCAGCCTCGACGGGAAATATGTCAATTGGAATATGTAAAAATGTTATCGGTACAGCGTAGTATTTTTGCGAAGATGTAAAGACAACCACATATACACACACATATACACACACATATACACACGTACAAGATCAGACTTTTAATAAGTACTAGACCAAGTGCAGACTCGTTGGGTCTGTCTCCCCAACGTGCGTTCGGGGGGGGTGGGCTGCAGCGTCACACTAACCACCCACCCGTTGGGTCTGTTCCTCCAAAGCACGGTTGCGGGGTGTGAATCTGGCACCCACAAACACACACACTCATCACACCCCTTGATATTATCTTAATATTTTAATTTGCTTCTTTTATTCCATCTCCACCCTATCCACTGTTGAATAGCCCTCACCTCTCAGGTGCGTCTCGAGGGGGGGGGGCTGAGAGAGAAAATTTAATGTTAGAAAAAAAAAATTGGTGAGGAGGGGAGGAGGAGGGTGGAGAGGAAGGAGGGAGAGGAAGGGGGGAGAGGAGGGGGGGGGAGAGAGGAGGGGGAGAGAGGAGAAGGGGGGGGTTGGAGCGGGTGTGCATGAGTAGAGCCGCGGGCTGTGAAGAGAGAAGGGCAGAGAGAGAGATAGAGAGAGAGAGAGAGAGAGAGGGGAGAGACAGAGAGACTGGTACACAAAAAAAGCTGGAGAAACTCAGCAGGTGCAGCAGCATCTATGGAGCGAAGGAAATAGGCAACGCTTTGGGCCGAAACCCATCTTCAGACGGGTTTTGGCCCAAAACGTTGCCTATTTCCTTTGATCCATAGATTCTGCTGCACCCGCTGATTTTCTCCAGCTTTTTTTTGTATAGCTTCGATTTTCCAGCATCTGCAGTTCCTTCTTAAAGACAGAGAGACTGTTGGCGGGCTGTTTCCCCAACGCGCGTTTGCGGGGGGGGCCTGCGGCATCACACTCACACTAACCACCCCCGAAACACACATGTGGGGGGAGGGGAGGAGAGGGAGACAGGGTGGGGAGAGAAGAGGGGAGAGGAAGTCGGGGTGGGGAGAGAAGAGGGGGGGGGAGGGAGGGGAGAGGGGGAGGAGGAAAGGGGAGAGATTGGGGAGGGAGAGGAGAGCAGGGTGGGGGAGAGGCAGGGGAGGAGAGTGGGGAGTGGGAGGAGAGAGGGGAGGGCAGGAAGGGGGAAGAGGGGGGGAGGGGATGTTAGAGGTGGAGATAGGGGATGAGGGGAAGGGGAGAGGAGTAGGGGGGAAGAGATGGAGAGATGGAGGGGGAAGGGAGAGAGGTGGGGGAGGGAGAGGGGAAGAGTGAGGGCAGAGGGGTAGCGGTGCAAGAGAGAGGGGAAGGGGGTGGGGGGTGATGGGGGTGAAGAGGGGTGGGGGAGGGGAAGAGAGGGGGTGGGAGGAGGGAGAGGGGTGAGGAGAGAGGGGGAAGAGTGGAGGGAGGGGGAGAGCGGAGAGAGGGGGAAGATTGGGGAGGGAGAGGGAAGGGAGGGGGGAGAGAGGGGTGGGGAGGGAGATGGGGAGGGATGGGGGGAGATAAGTGGAAGAATGGGAAGGGAGGGGGAGAGGTGTAGGGGGAGTGGTGGAAGTGGGAGAGAGGGAGGGGGTAGGAGGTAGGGGGAGTGGTTGAAGAGGGAGAGAGGGGCAGGGGAAGGGGGTGGGGGAGAGAGGGAGGGGGAGGGAGGGAGAGGGGTGGGGGAAGGGAGGAGAGAGTGGAAGAGTGGGAATGGAGGGGAGAGTGGTAGGGGGGGTGGTTGAAGAGGGACAGAGGGGTAGGGGGAAGGGTGCGGGGAGAGAGGGAAGGGGGTTGGGGTAGAGAGGGAAGGGGGTGGGGGAAAGAGGGATGGGGTGGGATGAGGAGGGGGAGGGAGAGGGAGAGGGGTGAGGAGAGGTAGATGGAGATGGAGATGGAGAGGGGGAGGAGAGAGGGGTGGGGAGGGAGGATAGAGGGGAGGGGGAGGAGGTGCGGGGAGGGGACGAGGAGGGAGATGGGGTAGGGGTAGAGAAGAAGAGTGTGGATGTAGGGGGAGGTGCGGAGGGGGATGGGGTTGGGGGAGAGAGGGAAGTGGGTGGGGGAGGGAGGGGAGGTGGGTGGAGGGGGGTGGGGGAGAGAGGGAAGGGGGTGGGGGAGGGAGGGGGTGGGGGAGGAGGGTGGGGAGAGGAGGGGGTGGGGAGGGAAGGGGGGGGAGGAGGGGAGTGGGAGGAGGAGGGGGAGGGGGGAGGGGTGAGGGAGGAGGAGGGAGGGAGAGGAGAGGGGAGGAGAGGGGGAGGGGGTGTGGGAGAGAGGAGGGGGATGGAGGGAGGAGGGAGGGAGGGAGGAGATGGGTAGGGGGGAGGGAGGGGGAAGAGTGTGGAGGGGGGGAGAGGGGTGGGGGGGGGAGGGGAAATAGAGGGGGAAGTGGAGTGGAGAGGGGAGGGGTAGGGACAGTCCATCTGTTCCCCATTCCCTATCACCCCCAATCCTCTCTCTATTCCCACACACATGATGACGCGCTTCGACACAGGCTGCGGGGGTGGGTGGGAGGGGCTGGGGCTGCTGCAAAGGCATATGTAAATGGATCCATTCCGATTGGACATCTGTGAGCATTGGGCATTGTGACATCACACGACGGAACCTTCACCAACATTCTATTGTTGAGAGCTGTTTTTTTAAACATTTTGAAATTTTGGCGGTGGGGGGGAGAAGGATTTTATTTTTAAAAGTGTACAAAAACACGACAAAATTTAATCAGTAGTGGCTATTTGTAAAGAAAAATGAAATCTCTACCGAAATTGAAAGAAATCTCGGCGTTTCTGCGTGCGGTGTGTGTATATATTAGTTTATTGAATTGTTTGTTTATTATATATATATATATATAATAAATACACACACACACACACACATGTATATAATGCACACATATATACATATATATAATTTACAATTTATATATATGTGTATATATGTATGTGTGTATTCACATATAGGTAGAGAGCATATTGACCAGTTGCATCGTGCCCTGGTTCAGAAATCAAAAAGCCACGGAAGGAAGGAGCTTGCAAATAGTGGTGAACATTGCCCAGTCCATGGCATGTACTGACCCCCCCCCCACCATGAACAAGATCTACAGGAGGCTCTGCCTCAAAAAGGCAGCCGGTCTCATCAAAGACCTACACCATCGTGGCTACGCTCTCATTTCACTCCTGCCATCGGGAAGAATGTAGAGGAGTCTGAAAAGCAAGACCTTCATGTTCAAGAATCACTTCATCCCAACAGCTATCAGGCTCGTGAACACTGCACAATACTAAATCATCAGTTATGGACTGTTTTTGTACAAAGGACTTAAAAAAAAAAATATTTTCACCAATGTGGGCGTTATTAGTTTATCGAATTGTCTGTTTATTATATATTATCTATATGTATTGTGTTTACAGGTCTGTTATGCTGCTGCAAGTAAGACTAATTGTTCCATTGTCAGTACGTGTAACAATGAAACATTCTTGACTCTTGCCTTGGTTCTATTGTAGTATGAGCTACTGTATCAGTGCAAATGATGCAAGTAACAAGTGCCGGAGTGAACATCTAAAATTGGCACTGACTCTTGTCAATTCTCACGACTATTAATCCTATTTCTTTTATTCCATTCCTCATCTATAGTCAATGCCTGGATTTGTACATGCTCCCGCTTGCGACTTGATGGATGTGGTCATTATTTGCAGGAGCCTTGAATGGTGCGTTTGTCGTTACCAATCTTGGTGCGAGCGACATTCGTTTTTTGTATCCTTTTCTTCTATAGGGACGTTAGTTCAGATGAAAATTTCTTACATCAGTTTAAAACCAAGGCAAGAAATAGCAATATGATTTGCAACTAAAACAGAAGAAACCCTCGGTGGGCCAAGGCAGCGGAGATGGAGTGAGAAGGTAGTCACATCTTCCCCGGTTTAGTTTAGTTTAGTTTAGTTTAGAGATACAGCGTGGAAGCAGGCACTTCGGCTCACCAAGTCCGCGTTGACCTGCGATTCCCGTACACTAGCACTGTCCGACACACTAGAGACAATTTACAATTCTTACTGAAGACAACTAAGCTACAAACCTGCATGTCTTTGGAATGTGAGAGGAAACCGGAGCTCCTGGAGAAAACCCTCGCAGGTCACGGGGAGAACGTACAAACTCTGTACAGACAGCACCTGTAGTCAGGATCAAACCCGGGTCTCGGGTGCTGTAAGGCAGCAACTCTACCACTGCACCACTATGCCGCCCTTTCCCTGCTACCTTATTCATTGCATTCTATACCTAATATTCTTGAAAACAATGAAAATGTGCATTTAAAGAAGTTTGGGGATAAAGGCTAATGGTTCTCTAACAGCATCATTACTAGTATGACAGGCACTGACAGTGTAGACAGGCACTGACAGTGTATCACATTGCAGAAATAATCTCACACCACACTGCCAATGGACTCATCAACTAATGGTCAGGGGTCAAAAAATCCCATTGCAGAAATAAGATTGAAGTTTCACAGACCTGCTCAAGTATTACTTTCCTGAACCGTGTAACAATCTCAGAAGATACTATCCAGCCACTTTTATAAAGGAGACAGGAGACAATTTTCAGCTCAGTTAGAAATGAAGTGGATTAAAGCATTGAGAATTCTAGCTATTGCTATAAATAAACGTGAAACGTTTGGCAAAGACCATTTTGACAGTTAATTTATCTTTTGTCTCTGGAGGGCGGGACATTGGCGCAGCTGGTAGAGCTGCTGCCTCGCAGTGCCAGAGACCCGGGTTCGATCCTGACCTCGGATGCTGTCTGTGTGAAGTTTGCACGTTTGCCTGTGAGGTTGAGTTTGCACGTTCTCCCTGTGACCGCGTGGGTTTCTGGTTTCCTCTCACTTCCTAAAGACGTGCGGGTTTGTAAGTTGATTGGCGTCTGTCAAAATTCCCCTTAGTGTGTAAGGTGTGGATGTGAAAGTGGTCCAAGATAGCGTGAACAGGTGATCAATAGACGGCATGGACTCAGTGGGCCAAAGGGCCTGTTTCCATGCTGTATTTTTCAATCAAAAAACCGAACCACTATGCACTTACACTTGTGAGACGCTTATCTAAGATGTATCTTAGTTCTTATGTAAAGTGATATTTGTACTGAACTGTACCCAAAAATGAAATTAATTTCACCGTACCTCGGTACATGTGACAATAAAGTATTGAACCATTGAACCATTAACAAATGGGGAAAACCATCACTGTTACCAGTCCAATGAGCCACTTTCAGGGCTTGAAACTGGTTCCATTTGCCGTTTTTGTAAAACTATACTTCCTGTTTTCAAGTGCCCAGTTGGTGGATTGGTCCCAGCAGATGCGACTGTGATTCGATTAAAGTCCAAGTGCTGAGATTTCTCCCCTACCTTTGGGCAGGGTAGGGGTGTTGGCAGGCTAGTTACTTGTTTTACAGCCCACCTGACCTTCCATTTACAGGCTTGACCAGAAATGAAATTCAGCAGTAAACCAATTCCTGTGGCCCTTTCAAATGACAAGATAGATAGATATTGCTTACCTTTAATATGTTGTTAAAGATGCTGTCTTTACAACTTAAAAATACAAGCTTAATTGCTGCACACATTCAAATATACATCCTTGGCCTGTACAAGCTGGACTTTTGCAAATTCTTCTATTAGTTTATTTATGAAGGGCTCTGGGCTGGCATCAGTAGATTTATTTATATATGTATCGGAATGGTAGCATGGCCTTGTGAGGAATAGATTTGATCAGTAACAGCCTAGGAATAACCGTGATTGTGATAAAGAGAGGCAGAAGCTAATATTGCGGGGACCAGTACAATGACCTGTTTCATTGCATGCATCACTAGACAGCACATAATTGGGTTGGGTCTCTCTAATATACTTTATGTGGTTGAAGCAGCTTCACAAGGTCAGGTTGCAGTTTGACTGACATTCCATTCACATCTTGCCTGATTCCGATAAAATATTGAAAGTTGCTGTTTAACGTATGGGTTTTGTGAACGGCAGATTTTAGGTTAGTTTAGTTTAGTTTAGTTTATTGCCACATACCGAGGTTCAGTGAAAAGCTTTTGTTGCATGCTAACCAGTTAGTGGAAAGACAATACATGATTACCATCGAGATAGTAGCTCAGGACTGCTCTCTAGTTGTCAATAGGGTGGTTCAGTTGCCTGATAATAGCTGGGAAAAAACTGCCCCAGAATCTGGAAGGTAGACAAAAATGCTGGAGAAACTCAGCGGGTGAGGCAACATCAATGGAGCGAAGGAGTAGGTGATGTTTCGGGTCGAGATCCATCTTCAGACTTCTGAAGAAGGGTCTCGACCCGAAACATCACCTATTCCTTCGCTCCATAGATGCTGCCTCACCCGCTGAGTTTCTCCAGCATTTTTGTCTACCTTTGATTTTTCCAGCATCTGCAGTTCTTTCTTAAACACTGAATCTGGAAGTGTGTGTTTTCACACTTAAATACCTTATGCCTGATGGGAGAGGGGTGCAGAGGAAGTGGCCAGATTGCGACTCGTCCTTGATTATACTGCTGGCCTTGCTGAGGCAGTGTGAGGTGTAGATTGAGTACATGGAAGGGAGGGACAGTTTCTTCCCAGCTGTTATCAGGCAACTGAACCAACCTACCAACAAGTAGAGAGCGGTGCTGAGCTGCTATCCACCTCATTTGAGTACCTCGGAATATCTTTGATCAGACTTTACTGGACTTTATCTTGCACTGAACATTATTCACGTTATTCCTTTTATCATGCATCTGTGCACTGTGGATTGTAATCATGTATTGTCTTTCCACTGGCTGGTTAGCACAAAACAAAAGCCTTTCACAGTACTTCGTTACACGTGACAAAAATCAAAACAAAAACTAAACACGCATTCACCTCCGACTCACTGCAGATAAACCCCTCATGTTTCAAAGGCAAGTTGAAAGGATATGAATGCTAAAGGGCCTGTCCCACTTGAGCGTCATTTGCGCGTCATTTACACGACAGGCCAGTAGTGACTGTCGCGCGAAAATCGTCTAGCAGTACGACAGTCGCGTGCCAAGTGCTTTAGAGGGCCCTGCTTCTTTTGGGAGCCATTTGTGATGTCGTTCGTACTTAGTCCGATCTCCGTGGCAAGGATTTTCCCAGTGAAAATCAAAGATACTATGGTGAAACATTTTCAAAACTACGCGTGCTTTTTACCCGGGTGGTCACGTGGTGCGGCGCTCCAATGACGTGCAAATGGCGTGTCGACGGCATACGGGCAGCGCATGGTTATGGACGTTGACGCACGGTGACGCATAATAAATTAGCATATGCAATGTTCGTGCGTCACCGTGCGTAACCATGAGTCACCACGCGCTACACGTATGCCGTCAGTACGTCAGCGTACGCCATCAGTACGTCAGCGTGCGCAAGGGATACGTCACGCAGGTGGCGCACGAGGATTTTGAGCACTACAAAATCCTGGGGCGCCGCGAGTTACTGTGCGTCACTACATACACCACCACGCATCACCACGCGCCATGCGGCGTCACGACACGCCAACCAATTTTTAGGATGTCACGTAAATGACGCGCAAATGACACCAAGTGGGACAGGCCCTTTAGCTGACTCTGGTGTCACTGCTTTAAGACTGGATAACAGGAACTGTGTGACCCCAGCAAATGTAAGAATGGCCTGAGGGGGAGTCTGTGGTAAATTGGATGCAGCTTTTAGTCCTGGCTAAGCTTACACTGAATCTCAAATCCCCTCTGAGAGTCAAAGGTTGCCATCAAGTGTTACATTTTCCCACTGATCCCATCACATCCATTTCACCAGTTTCCGAAATCCAGCAAAAAAAAAGATTATCCCAGTGCGTTTTCCTTCATGGCGACTTATTTTATTTGGCTTAAAAGACAGGACATAAATCTTTTATTCTGGGCCAAGATGGGGTGCATTTGTAAGGGGTTGGCGTTGCCTGGGTCACAGGGTAAGGCACTCAAGCATCTATACTGAGCTTCATTAGGCAGCTGCTCAGATATGCAGTGATTTTTTGTTACCCCCCAAAAAGATAAGCTTTATTCTGAATAATAAATATATACAATGTGCAAAAACTCACATTTCGACATTCTCAGCGGCTCTAGATACATCAATTAGCATTGTTAGAAGCTGGAGTAACTCAGCAGGTCAGGCAGCATCTCTGGAGGAAAGGAATGGGTGACCCTTCTTCAGACCTTCAAAGTTGTACTTGGCCGTGTTGACAAAACTATCTGTATACCAGGCACCCTTGCCACTCTTTAGAGTTCAGACTAGAGACTTTAGAGATACAGCGTGGTAAGTGGCCCGTCATCCCACCGAGTCCGCGCTGACCAGCAAGCACCCTGTGAACTAACCTGCGCACATTAGGATCAATTTTACAACTTACCAAAGCCAATTAACCTACAAACCTGTACATCTTTGGAGTGTGGGAGGAAACCGGAGCACCCGGAGAAAACCCACGTGGTCACAGGGAGAACATTCATACTCCGCATGGGCAGCACCCGTTGTCGGGATATGTATGGATATATGTATGGATATATTGGTGTATATATACATATATATAAACCTATATATCTATAATACAACATATATTTTAACCTGAATATCTATAATGTGTACAGGTGTGAACCTATATATCCAGGTTTGTGTGTATATAAATATATACAAATACACAAACTCACACACATGCACGCACACACATGCACGCACACACATGCGCACACACATGCACACACACACGCACACACACACACACACACACACACACACACACACACACACACACACACACACACACACACACACACACACACACACACACACACACACACACACACAAATATGTGTGTGTGTGTGTGAGTTTGTGTCAGAAAGCTGAAGGCTCTATATTTCACAAGGATTACAAGTCAGCCCCAAGTACCTCGTGATAAAATATTTTAACCGTCTCACGTTCATGGGCTTCTGACCCAGACTGTGTGAATGCCAAGTACTCGGAAGTCCCCTCGAAAATGTGGTGCCTAGGCCGGGCAAGGCGGCCGATCTCGACCTCATCAGGACATCCGTGGCCGATCGGCAGGTCGAATGTGGACCCTGCGGCGGGTGCCCTGGAACTCTGGCCCGGCTGCAGCCGGCAAATCCGTTCCCATAGCCGACGTCTGTGGCTGACTTTGCGGACCATGTCTTGCCCCCCCCCCCACCAGGCCGTGACCTCTGTTGGTCCGGCAAAACAGATAATGTGGCAAGGTTCTGGAACCAAGGGTGCCGGGACATCATTGGCGGGCCTATATATAACATTATGATAGGCATAGATACAGTAAACAGTCAGAACCTTTTCCCCAAGTTGGAATTATCAATAACTAGAGGACATAGCTTTAAGGTGAGAAGGGCACAGTTTTAGAGGAGATATGTTCGGTACGTTTTTTTTTAACATAGAGTGGTGGGTGCCGAGAATATGCTGCCATGGGTAATGGTGGAGGCAGATACAATAATGGCGTTTAAAAGGCTATTTGATGGAGATTGGATTATGGATCAGATGCAGGGAGAGGAAATTGAGTTTGAATTTAGTTTATCATCACGCGTACCGAGGTACAGTGAAAAGCTTTTGTCGCGTGCTAACCAGGCAGCAGAAAGACTATACATGATTACAATCAATCCATCCATATTGTGCAGATGCATGATGAAGGGAATAACGTGAATAATGTTTAATTCAAGATAAGGTTCAGTAAAGATAGTCCAGGGGTCTCCAATGAGGTAGATAGTAGCTCAGGACTGCTCTCTAGTTGTTGGTACGATGGTGCCAAGTTTAACTAGGCATCATGCTCGGTATGACATTGTGGGCCGAAAGGCCTGTGTGTGTGCTGCACTGCCCTACTGTATGTTCAACGTTCTAATTCTGAGCTACTATCTATCTCATTGGTGACCCTCATTGGACTATCTTTGATCAGACGTTACTGGACTTTATCTTGCACTAAACATTAATCCCTTACCATCTATCTGTACACTGAATGGCTCGATTATCATAATGTATTGCCTTTCTGCTAACTGGTTAGCACACAACAAAAGCTTTTCACTGTACCTCGGTAAACGTGACAGTAAACTAAACTGAACTGAAGTGTTCTATGTTAAATCAGGGTCTGTAAACACAGACTCAACTCACTGTTTGCACATTTTACACTAATAGGAAGTGAGATGAAAACTTCCCATGAATTAGATGGTGTGAAACAATCCTGTTTTCTCAGGGTACTTGGCTTTGTGAGGTCAGATATATCTGACAGTTGGGAATATATTACCTGATACAACACCATGAGAAAATGATTGATCCTTTAAGACTGATACTTGAAGCCTTTGTAGATATGAGTGGCCTCATGCAATCTGCCCATAAAACGTTACATCCCCGCACACCTCACGAAGTGAACATGTGCAAATCCTTGGCCTCAAATTTTCATCGCAATTTATTGAGCAGCGTGTGATGTTTTACCAGATCTTTTTGGCATGTAATGAATGGGAGCTAAGCTCCTCACACTAAAAGTCAGGCCACAGGAGTGAGAGTAAAAGACATTACCTTAAATTGGCAGAATCTTTCATTAACTTTCAGCTTAGTTTTGGTCATTCATAACTCATCGGCATCCATTTGTCATGACTTGACATTCCCCGTTGAAAAATATAGCCCTCATTAAATAACGTGGCCATAAAATAAATGGATGCCAAGTAATTTAGTGAGATTAAATGGGCTGGTCTTTGGAACTTATCCTGTGTGCTGTAATGTATCATCCGAGAATACAGTAAAATTGCAAAGTTGAGAAATGTTAAGGCCATTTATCAGTCCTCAGATGTAACTGGAGTATAGAATAATGCCAAAGGGTGATGAAATATAGAATATTATTTTGCCTGTCCCATACTTTAAGAGAATATGCTTTTTCCTGATAACAAAGAAAGAGATATACTGTATTTCTCTAAAATAACATTTCTTACATGGGCATATTTCTACTCTCAAACTATAAAGTTCTCTCTGCTTTCTCTGCTTTGCGGTGGCACGGCGGCGCAGCGGTAGAGCTGCTGCCTTCCAGAACCAGAGACCCAGGTTCAATCCCGACTACGGGTGCTTGTCTGTGTCTTAGTTCCCTAGTTGATTTTCACACGCAATCACAAGATAGTGTGAGAAAGATGTTCAATTTAGGGCGGCTATGGTGACGCAACGGTATAGTTGCTGCCTCACAGCGCGAGAGACCCGGGTTCAATCCCGACTACGGATGCTGTCTGTACAGAGTTTGTACCTTCTTCCCATGACCTGCGGGGGGTTTTCTCCAAGATCATCGGTTTCCTCTCACACTCCAAAGACGTACAAGTTTGTAGGTTAATTGGCTTGGTGTAAATGTAAATTGTCCCAAGTGTGTGTAGGATAGTGTTAGTGTGTGGGGATCGCTGGTCGGTGCAGACTCAGTGAGCCAAAGGGCCTGTTTCTGCA
>CM075980.1:23189569-23511711 GCA_038087875.1 Malacoraja senta
TAAACCGCGGCTGATCGCAAGAAGTTCAGAGGGGAAGTTAAAAAAAAAAGCAAGAGGGAAATGAGAGAGGCAAAAGAGGAAGAATGGAAAATATGAAGGGGAATCCAAACATATTCTATCAGGAGACCCACAAAACTGCAGATGCCGCCCTGCCTGGTATCGTTCGTGGCCGGCCCTGTTTGGACCTGGTCTTTCTTCACCTCCGGTTCTTCACCCCCTCCCATCCCCCACTATCCCTTACTTTCAGTCTGAAGAAAGGTTCCAACCTGAAACGTCACCCATCATCTTCCTCCAGAGATGCTGCATGACCCGCTGAGTCACCCGAGCACTTTGTGTCTTTCGCCAGTAATAAGATGTACTTCTGGAGGAAGAGTGCATGCCTGAGATACTAAATGGGTATTCTACATCAATCTTTACCACAGAGGAAGCTGCCAGTGCGTCCACAAAGAAAGACATATTTGAGATTCAGGTTGGGCCAACGATTGATAAGGGTGAGAGCGGCATGGTGGCGCTGCGGTAGAGTTGCTGCCTTACAGCGCCAGAGACACGGGTTCAATCCTGACCACGGCTGCTGTCGGTACGGAGTTTGTACGTTCTCCCTGTGACCTGCATGTGTGGTGATTGCTGGTCGGTGCAGACTCGGTGGGCTGTTTCCGCACTGTATCTCCAAAATAAATGTGCTGTTAGTAGGATTAGCTGCACTTAAAGTGAAATAGAGTGGCTGTTGGGGAAGATAAGGAAATTGCAGAAGCCCTGACTATAATCCTCCAAATATCTGGAGATTCAGGGTGGAGCGTGAGGAAACTGTAAATGTTATACCCTTGTTCGCAGAAGGATGTCGGACAAAGCCACCAACCACAGACCAGTCCATTCAATCTCAGTGATGAGGAAAATTCTAGAAAGAATAATTAGGCACTGGGTTGGCACGGTGGCACAGTAGTAGAGTTGCTGCCTTACAGCGGCAGAGACCGGGTTTGATCCTGACCACGGGCGCTGTCTGAATGGAGTTTGTACGTTCTCCCCGTGACCGCATGGGTTTTCTCCGGGTGCTCCGATTTCCTCCCACACTCCAAGGACGAGCAGGTTTGTACGTTAATTTGATTTGATAAAATTGTAAATTGTCCTTTGTGTGTATGATAGTGTTAATATACTGGAGTGATCGTGGTTCAGTGCCTGTTTTCACGTATCTCTAGAGTCTAAAGTAACTGTCATGTGGACAAGAAGATAGGCACAAAAAGCTGGCGTAACTCAGCGGGACAGGCAGCATCTCTGGAGGGAAGGAATGGGTGACGCTTCAGGTCGAGACCCTTCTTCAGACCCTCATTAGGATAAGTTCAGAACGGATTAGAGAAAGCCACAACAGGTTTGTTAAATCTTCTCTAACATTTTTTTTTGAGTTTGGTTTAAAGATACAGTGTGGAACCCGGGTCCCTGGTGCTGTAAGGCAGCAACTTTACCTGATGCGCCTCTGTGCTGCCCTTACTTGATAGCATTTTTTTTCATGAAGTAGGCAAAAGTTTCAATTACCAAACTTGGTTAATGTGGCTTTTATGGGCTTTTGAAAAGGCATCTTATAAAATGGCACGTGATACATTTATCATGAAGATTGAAGGACGTGGAATAAAAGGGTCAGGAGCAACATAGGGAGGAGTTGCGTAAATAACAGGTCACCAAGAGTCGGTGGGTTGTATTTTGGATGGGAGAACAGTGGACAGTGGAGATCTCCAGAGGTTAGTACAAGGGCCACTGATGTTCTTAACATATACTGCAACACGCACTTGCGTGTATAGGGTAGAAATTTCCAAATCAGGAAAGCATAGCACATGCTAAGCTGTGAGGAAGACATTGTGTCTTGTCTGTAAATAGTATAGTTTAGTTTAGTTGAGTTTAGTTTATTGTCATGTGTACCAAGGTACAGTGAAAGGCTTTTTTGTTGCGTGCTATCCAGCCTGCGAAAGGACTATACATGATTACAATCAGGCCATCCGCAGTGTACAGATAATGGGTATAACGTTTAGTGCAAGATAAAGTCCAGTAAAATGCGATTAAAGATAGTTTGAAGGTCTCCAATGAGGTAGATGGTAGGGCAGGACCTCTCTCTAGTTGTTGAAAGGATGGTTCAGTTGCCTGATAACAGCTGGGAAGAAACCGTCCCTGAATCTGGAGGAGTGCATTTTCACACTGCTGTACCTCTTGCTTGGGAGAGGGGAGAAGAGGGAGTGACCGGGTTGAGACTGGTCCTTGATTAGGCTGGTGGCCTTGCCAAGGCAGCGTGGGGTGTAGATGGAGATGATGGAAAGGAGGTTGGTTTGTGTGACGGTCTGGGCTGCTATGGCAACTCCCTGCAAACACATGCGGATTTTGGATGGAGCCGTTCCCAGGAACAACGCTGTGATGCATCCTGATAAAATGCTTTCCACAGCGCAGTATGTGATGGAATCTGGGACAAGATAATGGGAACGTGCGGAGAAAAAATGGGATTGATGTAGGATTAGTGTGAGAGGGTGCTGACAGCAACAAATAACTCTGTGACTCAAATTATCCAGAACCGATTTCTGTCCTCAGTCACCAGAAAAATAGTCAACTGTGATAATTGGACATACCTTGGTGTTTATTTGACAGGTATTGATTTGAGGTTAGGGTTCTTTGTTGCTCATCACTACAGTTTCTTTGTTAGTAGCAATTTTAACTGCCAAATGCATGAACACAAACATCAATCAATCTGTATGATTGAGACATTGATTTGAAAATAACATAACTGCTAGGTTTCGTTGAAAGCTCTTCTAACAGGTTGTGAGCCATGTAAATCAACCACGGTTTCTCTACATTTTCAAGTGCAGGAAGGAACCGCAGATGCTGGTTTACACCAACGATAGACACAAATATTTGGAGTAACTCAGCGGCTCAGGCAGCATCTCTGGAGAAATAGAATAGGCGATGTTTTGGGTTGAGACACTTCTTCTGCAAGTAGTTTAGTTTAGTTCAGTTCAGTTTAGTTTATTGATCCATATCCCTCCATTCCCTGCATATCCATGTACTTATCTAAAGGTCTCTTAAACACCACTATCATATCTACCCCCACCACCATCCCAGGCAGCATGTTCAAGGCACCCAGCATCTTCTTTAAACAAAAAAACTTCCCCCGTCCATCTGTGTGGAGATTGCACGTTCTCCCTGTGACCGTTTGGATTTCCTTCGGGTGCTCCAGTTTTTTAGACTTTAGACTTTAGAGATACAGCTCAGAAACAGGCCCTTCGGCCCATCGAGTCTGCACAGACCAGCGATCACCCCACACACTAGCACTATCCGACACACTTTGGACAATTTACAATTCTTTAACAGCAGCGAATTAACTTACAAATCTGTACATATTTGGAGTGTGGGAGGAAACTGGAGCATTCGGAGAAACCCCACGCGGTCACTGGGAGAATGTACAAAATCTTTACAGACCGCACCCGTAGTCAGGATCGAACTGGGTCTCTGACGCTGTGAGGCGGCAACTCTACTGCTGCACCACTGTGACGCCTCTATGGACATCTCCCACATCCAAAGACGTACAGGTTTGTAGGTTGATTGGCCGTTGTAAAATTTCCCCTAGTGTATAGGGTGTAGATGCGAATGTGGGATAACTTAGAACTAGTGGTCAGAGTGGACTAGATGGGCTGAAGGGCCTGTTCACATTAAAAAATCTCCTTTAAATTCTCCTTTCATGCCTTGATTGAGAGAGCATGGTTGCACAGCCATGGCTATGACATCCTGATTAAATACACTGGAGATGGGCGATTTATGCTGATATATACACTGACCTTGATAAACCCTTACGGCTTTATTTGACTTTATTTTCTAGCTTTGTCTGCTCATTAGGATGTGAAAAGTCCAACATCTAAGCATGTTTGGCCTCTATTAACAGCCCTAATTGGGGAAATGGCTGGTACACCAGAGACAGGTTTGTGATGAATTTACAATTAAACTTGTTTTGCCAACAGTTTACTCAATAGGTCTCTTTTTCTGGCACCTTAGAAACAGCTTACAACCCAGCAGTATGAATATTAATTTATCTAATTTCAAGTAACCCTTGCACTCCCTCTCCCTCCGTCCCCCCCCCCCACCCTAGACGTCCTGCTAGTTTCACTGTCGTCCTGTTCAGTTCCTCTGTTCATATCCCCTCATTATCATCTTATCCACAGGCAACAATGGACCATTGTGGGCTCCACCGTTCCTTGATTTTCGTTACTTGCTTTGATTTGCCTTTTCATATATTTCGTTCATTTGTTCTTTGTATCTTTTCATGCCTCTAGTTTCCCTCTCCCCTGACTCTCTGTCTGAAGAATGGTCTTGACCCGATGAGTTACTCGAGCTGAAGAATGGTCTTGACCTATTCCTTTTCTCCAAAGATGCTGCCTGACCCATTGAGTTACTCGGGCCTTTTGTGTCTATCTTAAGCACTTCATGGATTTTCACCACTGTTATGCTTGGTGCTATTGAACTAAAGAATATGAGACCATTGCAAACCAAAGTGCTGCTCGACTCTACCTTCAAACACCTCCTGCAGTGGGTGATGTGTGTTGGGAAATGGAGGGAACTCATGGCCTGTGTATCAATAATGCAACGTGTTTAAGGCCAAATACGCTCCACCAGTGGGGGTTCCTCCGGCGTTTTGTGTCTAGAAACGGACTCAAGTTCTATTCAATCTTCTCCATAAAGAATGGATCTTATTTTGTGAAAATTGGCCCCTTTTTGTCTTAGTCACAAATGGATTCTTAGTGTTTGCGGAATTTCACTCTGAGTACCGTCCCGTTCTGTGCTGAGATGTCATGCACCCAGCTTGGCAATTAGATCTCGAGACAATCAATTTAATGCATGCTCTGAATAAGATGTGGTGCACTCCACTCCACAGCACTCAAAGTGGCTGTGTTACCAATGACAGATTTTCCCGTTATCTGTGTAGAACTGTTTATTTCCACTATCTGTAACTCTCAAAATGTCCAGACCGAAATAAATGTAATACTAAACTGTCAAGGGCTCTGTGTAAAAGGTTCATTGATCAGGGGAGGTCAGTTCTTTGCAGAGTAAGTAATGATTTTGGATGCTATTGAGTGTTTCTTCGGTTCGCATGGTCTGAAAATTGATAAGTAAGTGTTACTAGATGTAAAGCCCCTGTCCCACGATGCTAGTTTACCCAAGAGCTCTCCCGAGTAAAAAAAAATAATCAAATTCGTGGTAAGTACGTAGAATGTACGTAGCGGGTACGTTGGAGCTCGTGGATGTCTCGTAGCGGCTCGTAATGCTAGCAGCAGGTACTCGGGAAGCGCGGAAACTCGTGACGTTTTTTCAACAGTATGAAAAATTTCCAAGAGTAAAAAAATACTCGTGATGAAGTATTACGAGTTTGATTTTTTTTTAAACTCGGGAGAGCTCTTGGGTAAACTCGCATCGTGGGACAGGGGCTTGAGAGTGTAGACGCAAGGAACTGCAGTTGCTGAAATCTTGGGCAAAACCCTTTGGGCAGCATGGTGTGCAGCGGTAGAGTTGCTGCCTGACAGCGCCAGAGACCTGGGTTCGATCCTGACTACGGGTGCTGTCCGTACGGAGTTTGTACGTTCTCCCTGCGTGGGTTTTCTCCGGGTGCTCCGCCTTCCTCCCACACTCCAAAGACGTACAGGTTTGCAGGTTAATTGGCTTCAATAAAATTGTAAATTGTCCTGCGTGTGTGTAGGATAGTGTTAGCGTGCGGGATCGCTGGTCGCCGTGGATTCGGTAGGCTGATGAAGGGTCTTTTTCCCGCGGTATCTCTAAACTAAAACTAAACTAAAACATAAAGTGCTGGAGGAGGTGCAAGAAACTGCAAATGCTGGTTTACAACCATGGACATAAAGTGCTGGAGGAACTCAGCGGGTCAGGCAGTATCTCTGCAGAATGTATAGGAAGGAACTGCAGATGCTGGTTTATACCGAACATAAACACAAAATGCTGGAGTAACTCAGCAGGTCAGGCAGCATTTCAAGAGGAATAGTGACATTTCAGGTTGGAATTCTTCTTCAGACTGATAGAGGTCACCATTATTGTTCAGTCTGAAGAAGGGTTCCAACCGAAAACTGCTTCAGTGCCTTTTCTCCAATATCTCTGGAGAACGTAGATAAATGACTTTTCGGGTCAGAACCCCTTTTTCAGTGGAGCTGGGGGTGAAAGCTCGAAGAGACAAGGGGCAAGACAAAGCCTGGCGAGTGATGGGTGGATACAGTTGTGGGGGGGGGGGGGGGGGGGTTGATAGACAGATGTTGTACAATGGCCAGAAATGAAAAGAGGAACGGTGAGAGTTGAGGATAAAAGAGATGAAAATTGTGAAACCAGAAGAAGGAATATAGGTGGGAGGGATGGGACAGAGGAGAAGTGGGTGCGCGTCCAGAAGGGAGAGGGAGGGGGGGGGAAGGGGAGACAGGGAGGAGATGGGGGTGTTGCAGAAGGTGGAGAGAACTGGAGGAACTCAGCGGGTCAGTTAGCATCTGTGGAGGGAATGGACAGATGATATTCCCGGTCATAACCCTTCTTCAGATGTACGGTTAGGCTGTGGCTGTGGGCTGGACCACCTCAGCCTCTGTGCAACGAAGAGGAATCATGAAAAAGTCTATGTCCATAAGCCATAGGAGCAGAATTAGGCCATTCGGCCCATCGACTCTACTCCACCATTCAATCATGGCTGATCTATCTCTCCCTCTCAACCCCATTCTCATGCCTTCTCCCCATAACATTTGACATCCGTACCAATCAAGAATCTGTTTGTCTGGTTTAACGAAAGAAGAATCTTAATGGTACTCATGGTCCTGTTTCTTGGGCAATTCTGTGCCAGTTACATTATCAACATTATGCATTTAATGACCTTTATAATTACACTGGAATTGGTTTCATAGCACTGAAGAAACAGTCTTGATAATTGTAGTTTGTCTGGAAAGTAACAACAACTAATCCTGAACCTAAATCTATCCACCAGCTGAATGTGATTAAACATATTCACAAAGATCACTTAAACCAACACTGACAGCTGATCTTTCACTCCGTGGTCCGTTATTCTAGAGAAGGTAGGGTCCATTTTGTCTTTGGGGGCAGAACAATGGCTCAGCTGGTAGAGCTGATAACGATCCAGGTTCGATCCTGACCTCCGATGCTGCCATTGGGGAGTTTGCGCGTCTCCCTGTGACCGTGCAGGTTTCCTCCGGGTGCTCTGGTTTCCACCCTCATTCCAAAGACGTGTGGATTAACAGATTAATTTGCCCCTGTAAATTACCCTGAATGTGTAGGGAATTGATGGGAAAGTGGGATAACGTGGAACTAGTGTGAATGGGTGATCGATCTGCTAAGTATTGTCAGCATTTCTGATTTTTTTCCAAATTTCTATTTTTTTAAATTATTGTTTTTCTGTTATTGGAATGAAAGTGTCTATGGCCTTTATTAATCAAACCAAAATGGCTCCTACACTTCCTATAGGAAAGTGGCAAAAGTTACTAATAATCAATAAACACAAATCTTGTAGAAAATGAAAAAAATGTAATACCCGTATTTATGTTTCAGATTTTTTTTCAAAAATGCATGTTTTTTACACAAGCCATTGCTGGTCAAGAACATAAGCAATAAGAAGCAGAGGCGGCCATTTTGGTCCACCATTGTACAGAATCATGGCTGATCTTGGCCTCAGCCGGGTCTCTGGCGCTGAGAGGCAGCAGCTCTACAAGCTCTATGACCTTAACACTCTCAGATGAAAGGTCATCAGGCTGAAATGTTAACCCTCTTTTCTCTCTCTGCAGATGCTGCCTGACCTGCTTAGAATTCCCAGTGCCTTTTGTTTTTATTGCGTGAATGTTACTGCTTATTGAGATGAGCTGACCATAGAGTGCTTCTGCTGCAAAGCTCATGGTGCTCAATGTAACAAGGACCAAGTTGGCAAAGGCAATTCAATCATGGAGTCACAGTCATTGAGTCTTGTCGCATGGAAACAGGCCATTCTGCCCAACTTTCCCACACCAACCAACACGTCCCAGCTACACTAGTCCCACCTGCCTGCGTTTGCTGATTACCCTCTAAACCTGTCCTATCCTTGTACCTGTCTAAATGTTTCTTAAATATTACGATAATACCTGCCTCCGCTACCTCCTCTGCCAGCTCGTTCCATACATCTACAGCCCTTTGTGTGAAAAAATTACCCCTCAGTTTCCTAGTAAATCTTTCCCTCCTCAACTGAAACCTATGTCCTCTGGTTCACAATTCCTCTACTCTGGGCAAGAGACTCTGTGCATCTAACCGATCTATTCCTCTCATGATTTTATTCACCTCTACAAGATGACCACTCATCCTCCTGCACTCTAAGGAATAGAGTCCTAGCCTACTCAACCTCCCCCTATAGCTCAGGCCCCTGAGTCCTTGGTAAATCTTCTCTGCACCTTTCCAGCATGACATCATCTTTCCTATGACATGATGCCCAAAGCTGGACACAATACTCCAAATGCAGCCTCACCAACACCTCGTACAACTGTAATATGACCTCCCAACTTCTATACTCAATACTCTGATGGCCAATGTGCCAAAAGCCTTTTTGACCACTCTATCTACCTGCGATGCCACTTTCAACGAACTATGTACCTGTACTCTGCTGTGCAACACTCTCCAGAGCCTCACCATTCACTGTGTAGGTTCTGCCCATGTTAGTGCTTCCGAAATGCAAGACCTCACATTTCTCTTGTCTAATCTACTAACAATCGTCTGGCAAAGACGATTGACACAGCGAGGCGTGGGGGCGGGTACGTGGCAGTGGAGGCTTGCACTTAATATTGAAACAAAAAAAAACTCAACAAAGTTCACTAAATCACCACAAATTGTACAAGCACATTCCTCACTTGAATCAAGATTGGTTTTGGTTCTGATAATTTCCAATAACATTAAGGTATAAGAGCCTGAAAATTGTAATGTCTAGGTTCAGGAACAATGTCTTCCCAGCAACCATCAGGCTATTGAACACTATGACTTCCAACTAAACTCTGAACTCTGAACTTAGTTTTTAGTTTTAGTTTAGTTTAATGTGGGTGGAGGGACAGAGAGAGAGAGGGAATGTGAAGATTTGTGTGAGATGGGGTCCTTTCCAGTGAAGTTAGGCAGGATGATCAATGTTGCAATGACTATCGCACAGGGATTATTTCTGCATTGTTTTTTGCCTGTCTGCAAGAGTGAGATTACATGAATCCTAAATGCCCACAGTACTTTACTGCATCTGTTCAAATGTCTGACCTGCTTGTATCCATCAATGTAAAATTGTCACCATGTGTGATTTTAATTGTTCCTCCAGCTAACGTCAACGCTGGCCCCGATGGCCTTCAAAGTGATCAGAGTTGTTCTGAAATTGAAAAGCATTCATCCATACCACTCCTTTCTCACACAATTGACGAGGTCAATGAGCGAGCAGTTCCTAAACCGTCCACCAGATGGCACATTCACATCATTTTTCTTGTGATTTGTGTTTCTTGAGATAGTGGTTGTACAATGCATTCGGTAGCCAGGTCCTGAAAATAAAATTATGACTGGAACTTATCGACTGTAAAATTAGCTGGCTGTTGATGGGAATAATTAACATGACAGTTCGGTAATATTGAGATTTACAAGTTTAACACGTTACCATCACTGAAATTATGTTGCACCCCTCCAGGGTCAATCAGTTCCCGTCAGGGTACAAAAGCAAAGCTCATAGTAACTAGTTGGTGACAGGCAATGTCCCCAATTCCCCCCCCCCAAAAAAATTACAGAGATATTGAATGAGATTAAATTGAGTGCAAAACTTGCTGAAACCTCATTATTTTATCAAATATGTTTTTTATAATCCTAAAATTTTATAATTCTATTTGTGATTTTGGGAACCAATGTTTTGAATTATATATTTTGCAGTGTCAGTAAGTCCGATTGAAGGAGACAGAAGGGATGAAAGCATCAGTTCTTTATTAAGGGAGAATATTTCTAACCTGCAGTTACATTGTCCAACTTCACTGAATCACCATTGCACCATTGACTGATTGAAATATGTAGCATGGAAACATGGAGGATGTCATTCCACTGTCGCATCCACTCAGTACGCGCCAGGGACAATTTTACAGAGGCCATTCAGCCTTCAAACCCACACGTCTTTGGGATGTGGGTAAGAGACTGGAGCGTCCTGAGGAAATCCACATGGGCACAAGGAAAAGGGATTAAACTCCACGCCCACAGGTCAGGATTGAACCTGGGTCTCCGGCGCTGTGAGGTAGCAGCTCTACCAGTTGTGCCACTGTGCCACCCAAATGCTGCTGTGTAGCAAACAAATAGCACTACTTTGCATTTTAAGCATTGCACCTGATTCTTTGGTTCACCTGAAGCCATATCACCTGTATTCAGTACGGAGAGAGGCCACCCGCCATCATTTGCAGTAACTATACTCTCCCTAATACAAAGAAATTAAATATCCCACAATGTGAAATTATTAACCCCAATTTGTATTATAAATGTTCCTATTTCTGTGACCTTACTTATATTATTATTATTTTTTTCATTTTTAAAGTTTCGTTTCGTTTATTGTCACGTGTACCGAGGTACAGTGAAAAGCTTTTTTGTTGCGTTAACCAGTCAGCGGAAAGACTATACATGATTACAATCAAGCCGTCCACAGTGTACATATACATGAGAAAGGGAATATCGTTTACTGCAAGATAAAGTCTAGTAGAGTCCGATTAAATTTAGTCGAAGGATCTCCAATGAGGCCGATGGGAGGTGAGGATCAATCTCGAGTTGGTGACAGGATGGTGCACTTGCCTTATAACAGCTGGTCCGAAACTGTCCCTGAATCTGGGGGTGTATGTTTTCACACTTCTGTGCCTTATAGGAGAGGGGAGAGTGACTGGGATGAGGCTCGTCCTTGATTATTGCCGAGGCAGCGTGAAATGTTGTTCAATTAGGATTGAATGACTGAACATAATGGTGATACATGGTAGTTGTGAATGGAGATGTGGGAGAAGTCCACGTTTACCTGGACTGGGTGCACAGGTTTCTGAGCTCTCTTTGTACACATAACACCAGAACACATAAGGCAATAATAGCCGAGAAGATGGCCGTGTTTGTGTAGGGGATACATGGGCCAATCTGGTAGTGGAGGTGAGTTCTGTCTGGATTAATCTTTGAGAGAAAACAGGTGATTCAGAGTAGGATGTGCGTTCTATTGCAGATAATTAACAACTAACATAGAAGCAAGGAACTGCAGATGCGGGTTTACATAAAAAGAGACACAAAGTGCTGGAGTAACTCAGTGGGTCAGGCAGCATCTCTGGAAACATAGATAAGTGATGTTTTAGGTCAGGGACCCTTCTTCAGACTGGAGGGGTAGAAAGCTGGGAGGGAGGAGAGGCAGGTAATAGCAGAACACAGGCAAGGGGGCTTTTGATAGGCAGATGGTTTTGAACAAAGGCTGGAGATAAAAGCAGAAGGTATGAGACAGACGGTTTGAAGAGTTGCAAATTGTGAAGCCAGAGGAAGGAATGTAGGAGGTGGGGAGGAGGGGAGAAACAGGTGGGGCCCAGGGGAGGGGGGTAGGAAAAGGGTGGATGTGGGGAAGAAACAGAAGGGAGGGATTGTTAGAGGTTACCTAAAATTGGAGAATTCAATGTTCATTAACTAACAATTAACATAGGTACACTGCACCTTTGATGATATCATTACTTCATCTGCACACATGATTCATTTACATACAGTACTAACATGCCACACCTCTTGCCATCTTTTATAAAACTGTTACATTCACAGCATCACGGGCAGTACAGTGGCACAGGGCCAGAGACCTGGGTTCGATCCTGACGACAGGCGTTGCTGTGACTGCGTGGGTTTCTCCGGGTGCTCCAGTTTCCTCCCACACTCCAAAGACATACAGGTTTGTACGTTAATTGGCTTCGATAAAAATTGTAAATTGTCTCTAGTGTTTAGGATAGTGCTAGTGTACGGGGTGATCGCTGGTTGGCACGGACTCAGTGGGCCGAAGGGCCTGTTTCCACGCTGTATCTCTGAAGTCTAACGTCTAAAGTTCCTTGTGTCTGCAGTGATTTTGGGTGAATTGTTTGAATGTCGGGGTTAGCCCAGCAGAGTTGCAGGATTGCCCGGTCGAAGCTGCCGCATCAAGATCGCGTTTAATTTGAGTAATGACTGCAGTGTCTCCAAGGTGACTCCTTGGGCGAAGTCTGACTTGTGCTGATGCACAGTTGGGGGGGGGGAAATATATGAATGTAGCTTGTTATGTGTGGATTAAAGAGGATGCACCTACGTCCCCACCAGGAATGAAAAGCCCATTATCAGCACCAAGGGGGGACAATTATTCTACTGAGAACCAGTGGTCTATGTTCAGACTGTCTCATCATGATGTAATGCAACATTGTGTCATCGTCTTTAGTGAGAGGTGCGTGATCATAGAACATGGAACATACAACACTACAGCACAGGAATAGACCCTTTGGCCCACGCCAAATATGATGCCAAGATGAACTAATCTCATCTGCCCGCACATGATCCATATCCATGTGGCAATCTAAAAGCTTTTCAAATGCCACGATCGTATCTGCCTCCATCACCACCACTAGCAGTGCGTTCCAGGCACCCACTATGTGCACAACTTGCCCCACCCACTTCCTTTCAATTTTCCCCCCTCTCATCTCAAAGCTGTGCCCTCTACTCTTTGGCATTTCCGTGAGACGGAAATGTCTTTGTGCGTGTGTGTGTGTGTGTGTGTGTGTGTGTGTGTGTGTGTGTGTGTGTGTGTGTGTGTGTGTGTGTGTGTGTGTGTGTGTGTGTGTGTGTGTGTGTGTGTGAGAGCATGTGTATGTTTGTGTGTGCACGCGTGTATGTGTGCGTGAGTATGCATGTGTGCTTGAGAGTGTGTGTATGTGTGTCTGTGCATGCGGGTGTGTGCGTGCGGGTGTGCGTGCGGGTGTGTGTGCGGGTGTGAGTGCGCGTGTGTGAGTTCGCGTGTATGTGTGTGTGAGGGTGTGTGTATGTGTGTTTGCGAGGGTGTGTGCGCATGCGTGTGTGCGTGCGAGCATGTGTGTGCGCACGTGCATGTGTATGTGTGTGTGATACTGTTTGTCTATGTAGCGTGCATGTGAGTGCACGTGTGCGTGCATGCATGTGCGTGTGTGAGAGATTGTGTGCGTGTGGTGTGGGTGTGAGAGTGTGTGCATGCATATGCATACAGTGCATGCGCACACCTGTGTGTGGGTGTGCAGGACATATCAGCATACATGTTCATATGTGTTTGTGTGTCCATGTGTATACAGGGAATACATGAGCCTGTGTGTATGTGGTAGGATTGAGAGATGGGAGGGTTTGGGCTGGAGGAGGTGATTGCTATGAGAAGGCTCTGATCACTGACGTGTCAATTGCAAACATATTTTCTGAGCCGGCACCTGATTTAGCAGCAGCAGATTTGCATCTGACATCGGTCACAGTCTTATGTGCATTTCAATTATTATCTTATTTCAAGTTAATGTGAGCATGATGGCTCCTTTTCTGCCAACGTCAGCCCACTCTGTGTAATTGCAAATGTAACTGAGTTTAATTAAACATATGGTTCTCAGTTAAACTGTTCTGATGAGCATGCAAATGTGTTTAAGGTAAATAAAGCTACTGCCCTAATTTATTCAGTAATGCAAAGTGGGAAAAGCGTCTTTTTATTGCTCTGTTTTGTTTAGAGATACAGCACAGAAACAGGCCCTTCGGCCCATCGAGTCCATGCGGACCAATGATCACCCAGTACACCAGCACTATCCTACACACGACGGACAATTTAATTTTTTTTTACCAAAGCCATTTTACCAACAATTCTGCATGTCTTTGGTGTGTGGGAGGAAACTGGAGCACCCGGGGAAAACCCATGCGGTCACAGGGAGAGCGTACAAACTCGGTAAAGACAGCAGCCATAGTCAGGATCAAACCCGGATCTCTGGCGCTGTAAGGCAGCACCTTCACCGCTGCGCCACTGTGCCGCCACTGTGCCGCCACTGTGCCGCCACTGTGCCGCCATTGTGCCGCCACTGTGCCGCCACTGTGCCGCCACTGTGCCGCCATTGTGCCGCCACTGTGCCGCCACTGTGCCGCCACTGTGCCGCCACTGTGCCGCCACTGTGCCGCCACTGTGCCGCCACTGTGCCGCCACTGTTACTATGCACAATGAGAGAAACTGATATTCAGTAGTGATTGAAAACCAAAAGACTGCAGATACCAAAAGATAGGAGGGTGGCACAGTGACGCAGCAGGTAGAGCTGCTGCCTCACAGCGCCAGAAAGCCAGTTTGATCCTAACCTCGGGAACTTCATTAAAGGTTTGGCATTTAGGTACAAAAATCTTATGTGTAAGTGGGGAACCATGCACAACTGGACAGGCACTTAAGCATTTCACTACTGGTTATACCTGTATAATTGAGTATGTGACCAATAAACTTGAATTGAATTGAATTGAATTGAAATCTGCCATGCTTTGTAAATCACAAATGTTCATTAGTATAGTCCCATCAAAGTGATCACCCCCTTATTTCTCAATTCCACCCATGTAACCTCACTGGATCTCCCCCAGGACTATCCTCTATAAGAACCGTGATGCTCTCCCCCTCCCTCCTACCTCAACCCCTAGCCCTCTTGTCACGCTCCTATCCTGCAACATCCTGTCTCTCCTTCAGTCACCTTTCTGCAATAGTTACAATATCCCACTTCCAAGTATCTATCCATGTCCTGAGGTCATCGGCATTACGCTTCTCATCAGGCTTCTCCCATTGAAATAAATGAGCAAGTATTGTTTAAAACAACTTATTTTGCAATGCCTTGCGAAAGATGATTAGTTTACCAGAGTTGGACGCCTCCATAATGAACATAATATTCTTCTATCCACAAACGTACATGCACACGCACATAGACAGACGCACACACACAATGACTCATGCATACACACATACAATGACACATGCACACACACACACAATGACACACACACAACACACACACACACACACATGCATGCACACACAAACATACAGACACACAGAGACAATGACACACGCACACACAAACACACAGACACATACATAGGCACACACAATGACGCACCCACAAACACATGCACGCACACACACATGCACAGACACATACATAGGCACACAGACAATGACACACATGCACAGACACATACATAGGCATACACAGACAATGACACACACACACACACACACACACACACACACACACACACACACACACACACACACACACACACACACACACACACACACACACACAATGACACACACACGTGCGCACACACACACACACACACGCACACTTCCTTGCAACCCGTTTAATTATGGTATCTTCCCTCATTTACATTCAATAACATCACAAGGGCTACAAATAATTCAACAGATGTATTTCGGTTGCCAAGGTAGCGGAGATGCAAAGATTTCCAACAATGGCTAACGAACGTGGTCTTGCATATCTAGTCACTGATAACTAGTTCTGATTACAATACGCCGGTGGATTCACACCACAGGAATGCTATCTACATTGCATTCACTTCACATCTCTTCTTAACAAGGTTTTATTTTGATATGGTGTTCCATGATGCTGAAACTAAGTGACACATAACCATTGTACGAAAGCCTTTCATTCTCAGCATCAGAAAACCTCGACTTGCTTTTTGATGTTCTTTGCTTTATTTGATTCAACCGAATGGATACAAAGATTGGGACAATCTGTTGTTGACATACATCATAGCTGGACAGCAAACAGTGCAGGATATCAAAGTCAATGTGGAATCAAAATCTTTGGTGATGATATTACTCTGGACAACTTAATAGAGAGAAAAAAAACATCTTCTTTTTATGGCGTTAAGCTACCAGTTTCTACAAGGAAGCTTTTGTTGTATGTGATGAGCCACAGATAAAACAGTTCCTTGTATTGAACATCTGATGGTATTAGCATAGCAGAGCATGCCTTGACTCTGATCACTGACATTACAGTAAATAGAAAGATCAATGGTTGATTCAATGGCTTCTTTATTGTCACGTGTACGGAGATCCAGTAAAATGCTGCAGGGAGGAACTGCAGATGTTGGTTTACATCGAAGATAGACACAGAAAGCTGGAGTAATTTCACGGGACAGGCAGCATCTCTGGAGAGAAGGAATTGGTGATGTTTCGAGTGGAGACCGTTCTTCCAGTCTGAAGAAGGTTCTCAAGTTGAAACGTCATCCATTCCTTCTCTCCAGAGATGCTGCCTGTCCCGTGAAATTACTCCAGCTTTCTGTGTCCATCTAGGAAACTGCAGATACTGGTTAATACACACAAGGAGACAAAGTGCTGGAGTTAATAAGTTCATAAGTTCATGTCATAGCTGCGGAAGTAGGACATTCGACCCATCAAGTCTATTCCGCCATTCAATCATGGCTGATCTATCTTTCCCTCTCAACCCTATTTCCTGCCTTCTCCCCATGATCCCTGACACCCATACTAATCAAGAACCTGTCAACCACTGCCTTAAAAATATCCAAAGAGTTAGCTTCCACAGCCTTCTGTGGCAATGACTTCGACAGATTCACCCCCTCTGACTAAAGAAATTCCTCTTCATCTCCTTTCTAAATGTATGTTCTTTTATACTGAAATGTTATTAAAGATGTGCCCTCTGGTCCTAGACTCTCCTACTAATGGAAAAATTATTCCACATCCACTCTATCGAGGCATTTCACTATTCTGTGAGTTTCAATGAGGTCTCCCCTTATCCTTCTAAACTACAGCGATTACAGGCCCGGTGCCTTCAAACGCTTATCATATGTTAACCCAATAATTCCTGGGCTCATTCTTGTAAACCTCCTCTGGACCCTCTCCAACACCAGCACACCCCTCCTCAGATAAGGGGCCCAAAACTGCTCACAATACTCCAAATGCAGTCTTGTTAATCCTGGCTAAATTGGACCAGTCAGGACTTCCAAAATGGGGTTAAGTTTCAGGGCTTGTTGGGAGATTTGGTCAGATTGGGAATGATCTCTGCAGAGCTGGGACAGGCTGCGAGAGGTGCCAGAGGGTCTGGAGCTTAGATACAATTCATATGCATAAGGGTTGGGAACCTGCAAGCCTTGTCAATCTGCTACCAAATGCATAGAATGGATTGGGTAGTTGCAAACTAGATATACACTAGACTAAGTGGGACCCATTGGGTCCCATGTTCACACGGGAGGGCTGGACCCCTGACACAATATTCCACCTCTCCACCAATTCCAATATTGGTGGCCAGTGGGGGGGGGGGGCTTTCTGGAGCGCTGGAATGGGTGTTGTTGGCTGCAGGGACTACTGGTCTCCAGAAGGCTAGTATGGACCTTGTGGGCCAAATGGATTCTTGGGGTGGCAGCTCAGTCCCTCAAGCCTGATGTGCTGGCAGCGCACCCACGACTGGTGGGCTGGCAGTTGACTCACGGCTATTCCTTGAAATTCCATTTCAAGCAGAGTGCAAGGCCACCAAATTCAAATCCATTTCCCTACCATTTCAAACAGGGTGCAAGGCCACCAAATTCAAGTGCAGTTTCTTACCGCTTCGAGCAGGGTGCAAGGCCACAAAATTAAAGTGCAGTTTCATACCATTTCAAGCAGGGTGCAAGGCCACCAAATTCAGGTTCAGTTTCCTACCACTTCAAGCAGGGTGCAAGGCCACCGAATTCAAGAGCATTTTCCAACCATTTCAAGCAGGGTGCAAAGCCACCAAATTCAAGTGCAGTTTCTTACCACTTCAAGCAGGATGCAAGACCACCAAATTCAAGTGCAGTTTCATACCATTTCAAGGAGGGTGAAGGCCACCAAATTCAAATGCAGTTTCCTACCATTTCATGCAGGGTGCAACGACACCACATTCAAATGCAGTTTCATACCATTTCATGCAGGGTGCAAGGCCACCACATTCAAATGCAGTTTCATACCATTTCAAGCAGGGTGAAACCATCATAAAACCACCATAAAACCACACAAAACACCATACTCACAGTTCAGTAGACATTCAGTATGTTCAGTTGATTCACAGCTCAGACAGAGTTGTGACCTCTCCCTCCCCCATCATTCAGAGATTGAGTCACACCCACACTTCTGGGTTTTATAATCCCTCCCCCTCCCACCAGAAAAGGTGTGGCCTTCATGGCGTGATTGACAGGAGAGATTCTCAACATTTTTTAAACACTAATAACACTTTTATTTTTCATTGATGGGAAGAATCCTCTGCACCTGATGAGCGGAGGGGGGCTGAGTAAGATGGCCAAAAATCACAGCCGTAAGTGGTAGCATTTTATCTAAAATCAATATAGTGCAAACAGGAAGTTGTCAAGTTTAACCAAACAACCCTTTGTACTGCCATTTTACTTCAACCCAAAACTCCCCAAACAACCCTTTGCACTGCCTTTTTACTTCAACCGAACCCCCCAAACAACCATTTGCAGTGCCTTTTTACTTCAAACCCCAAAAAAACCAAACAACCATTTGCACTGCCTTTTTACTTCAAACCCCCCCAAAAAAACCAAACAACCATTTGCACTGCCTTTTTACTTCAACCCAAAAATCTCCCAAACAACCATTTGCACTGCCTTTTTACTTCAACCCATCCCCCCCACAAACAACCATTTGTAGTGCCTTTTTACTTCAACCCAACCGCCCTGCCCAAACAATCATTTGCACTGCCTTTTTACTTCAACCCAAAACCCCCCCAAACAACCATTTGCACTGCCTTTTTATTTCAACCCAACCCCCCCCAAACAACAATTTGCACTGCCTTTATACTTCAACCCAAACCCCCACCAAACAACCATTTGCACTGCCTTTTTTACTTCAACCCAAACCCCCCCAAACAACCATTTGCACTGCCTTTTTACTTCAACCCAAAAAAAACCCAAACAACCATTTGCACTGCCTTTTTACTTCAACCCAAACCCCCCCAAACAACCATTTGCACTGCCTTTTTACTTCAACCCCCAAAAAAACCAAACAACCATTTGCACTGCTTTTTTACTTCAACCCAAACCCCCACCAAACAACCATTTGCACTGCCTTTTTACTTCAACCCACCCCCCTCCAAACAACCAATTGCACTGCCTTTTTACTTCAACCCCAAAAAATATCAAACAACCATTTGCACTGTCTTTTTACTTCAACCCAAAACCCCCCCAACCATTTGCACTGCCTTTTTACTTCAACCCAACCCCCCCCCCCCCCAAACAACCATTTGCACTGCCTTTTTACTTCAACCCAACCCCCCCAAAAAAACATTTGCACTGCCTTCAACCCAACCCCCCCCCCCAAACAACCATTTGCACTGCCTTTTTACTTCAACCCCAAAAAACCCAAACAACCATTTACACTGCCTTTTTACTTCAACCCCAAACCCCCCCAAACAACCATTTGCACTGCCTTTTTACTTCAACCCCAAAAACCACAGACAACCATTTGCACTGCCTTTTTACCTCAACCCCAAACCCCCCCAAACAACCATTTGCACTGCCTTTTTACTTCAACCCAACCCCCCCCCCCGAAACAACCATTTACAGTGCCTTTTTACTTCAAACCAACCATATTTTCATTTTCAAACCACATTAAGGGCACTCACAGTTGAGTAGACATGTGTTCAGTGTTATTCAGAGCTCAGAGAGACGTGAACCTCTCACTTCCTCCATCTTGCAGACACAGAGTGAGGCACACCACTTCCTGGTTTTATAGTCCCTCCCTCTCCCTCCAGCAGGGGCAGCAGAGAGAATGGCAATTAAAAAAAAAATTAATATCTCTCTGATTTTTCATCGATGGGAAAAATCCTCTGGTCCAGGAAGGCGGAGGGGGGCTCTGAGCGAGGTGGCCAAAAATGACGGCCATAGGTGGCGGCGTTCTCTCGGAAATCACAGCACTGCGAGCCAAAAGCGGTCAAGATCAGACTTTTAGTAATATAGATTTGTAAATAAATTGTATATAATGTTGCAGAATCTGACTCTGCTGGATGTTTATAGAATGGGGTGTTAAGCCTTGTCTGAGAGTTCTGTAAATCAGGGCAAATGTTTCAATAGTTGACTTCATCCTGAAGTCCGTTGTGAATACAATGTATTGAGCTGTTGTATTATTGGGTTAGGGAAATGTCTGTTATGTATGGGGTTAATCGATATCTGTTATTGGGTAATTGTAAAACAACCCCCTGTGTGGTTCAGCCCTCAGGTTCGTGAGGTATATAAAAGAGCGTGATCACGAGGTTCGTGGTCGATCTTCTGGAGAACTTCTGGAGTGTCTCTGCCTACGCGAGGCCTAGAGGGCTTGAATAGACAGAAGCAGGGATCGAACCCGTGGTGGGGGATAGGTACAGTGTGTGATCTGTGACGCGCTTTTGGTAAAATACATTAGTCATTTCAAGTGCTTGATTTAGGTATGTTACAAAACTTACCTTCAGCCACGCTGCAGTTCTGTCACTGGCTGTGTGCGTGACTTTGGCGCCTTTGAGGAGGGGGGCGGGATTAAAATGCCGTTTTCTCCTGCCTGTCCGAGATATATTTTCTCGGGCTTCTACCCGATGCTGAAAATTCGTTCCAACTGCCGTTCTCGGAATATTTTTTTTTAAACCGTGGGACAATTTCAGTGCTGGAGTAAAATAAAAAGCGACTTCTAATGCCGTCAACGCAGGCAACGGAACGGATCTCACATATGGGACAAAGCAAGGTAAGTTGTTTATTTTACATATAAGCTTGCTTCTTAGGATGACTTTAATCAAAATTTCACGTTGCGAAAATGTGATTTGGGCCCCATACGAACCGGCAGTGCTTTTCCTGTCGATATGGGGTTTAAATTCACTGCAAACCGCAATGTTCCAATCGATCGCGTTCCACAAAAACCCACTCGCAAGATGATTAAAATGGCCATTAATTTATGGGAATTAAACACTAAATTCCTTCCATTTGGCCTATAAATTCATGACAATGAGATTTAAAAATCATGTTATATTGTGAATTATTGTGTGAATGTTATTTGGACACTTAGGCTATTTAAAAATGTTAACCTTTTCTTAAGAAATGGATAGTTGTTTAGATCTAGTAATTGAATTTTGTAATTAGCTACAATTAGGTAACTAACTAATTATATGCTTTAATTGCAGGTCACCCAAGTAAGATTGTTTCATATTTGTTTTAGAATGCTTCAATCTATAATAACTGAAAATTTCTTTCAGTTCTCTTAATTTTTAAGAAAGTTATGGGCTTTTGACTGTCCTCGATCACAGCTTTTGAGTTAAGTCAATGGAAAAGCAATAGGGAACAAGATGCTAATTTCGGAGTATGAAAATGGCCATAAAGGTTTTAATACTGAAGATATGAAAGTGAATTAGGTGTCAAATTAAACTTCTTTTTATGCTTTATCTGATGGGATAAATTGCAGACTTGATTTTTAAAATCTCAACATGTTGTAGCATTGCTACTTGATTCAGTGTTTTTACTGAAACTAGACTGGGGGAAGCTCAGAAATGAGCAATTATCAGTCCGACCTGTGCCTTATAAAGCCTCAGCATTATATCTCTGTTCTTAAGTTCTAGTTATCTCAAAACATTCTCGTAAACCTCCTCTGGACCGTTTTAAAGACCAGCATTCAATTTGGTTTGCTAAATACTTGGTGTACCTGCATGCTGATTTTAGTTTTTTATTTGTAACAATAATGCTCCTTGCAAAATGAAGATTAAAAATCTAATTTGTCCTTATGCAAAATTATTATTACTTGGAATTTTTGTTATAGCCATTTACTAGAGCTAGATCTTATCGTCAAACATTAGTATGTTTCTAGTTCCTTGTGAAAACGGAGACTTTAGACTTTACTTTAGACATACAGCGTGGAAACGTGCCCTTCAGTCGACACTAGCTTTATCCTACAAACTAGGAACAATTTACAATTTTTACCGAAGTCATTTAACCTACAAACCTGTACGTCTTTGGAGTGCGGTGGGGAAACCGGAGCACCAGGAGAAAACCCACGTGGTCACAGGGAGAACGAGCAAACTCCGTACAGACAGCACCCAAGGTCAGGATTGAACCTGAGACTCTGGCCCTCTAAGGCAGCAACTCTACTGTGCCAGCTGACAGTGCTCCTTTTGCCTGCCTGTCTACCACAGTGTTTGGTGAAGGAAGATCAGGATCCAACAGGTACAGAGCATTATTAAAAATATGACTTTTGAAAGGGCAGTCCCAAATTAATAATGGTTATTAATTTACTGAATTTCTGTTTATTAAACATAGGCTGTGGGCCGAGCATCAAAAATGTGTCTAGAAATAGATTTCCGTGACCCACGTCACCGAACTACATGAAATTTTCCACAGATTTAGATGAAATATAAGTGAGAAGGAAGTCATAACTCGTCATTGCCAAAAGCTGCACATTAATTAATTTTTTTTTATTTTTTTTTATTTTTATTTATTAGAAGTACATTACATTACAACCACATACATCAATACTCGTCATTTGTATCTTCTTACAATTAATGTACTCCCTTTATTTATTTTTTTACACTAGAAAAGGAAAAGATTGAAAGAAAGAAGAAAGTGAAGGAAAAAGTGAGTGTAGAAAAGTGTAGAAAATGTAACAACAAAAAAGGACGAAGACCCTATAAGAGCGAAATTAAAAACAAAAGAAAAAGAGTTAAGAAATAGGCCCTAGGAAAAAAAAGAGAAAGAGAGAGAGGAAAAAAAAAAGAAAAAATATATTTTTTTTTGAGCATTACGTAAATAGGACATACCAATTCTTCAACTATCATCCCCCCTTACCTGACCTCAATTTTTTTTTTTTTTAAAGTACTTTTGCACCCTATGTTTGTAATAATTCTATAAATGCAGACCACGTCAGGTGGAAGTGATCTGGTTTACCTGCTAGGAGGAGTCTTATCTCTTCTAGGTGTAATGTTTCAAACATATTTGAAATCCACATATTTATAGTTGGTATTGGAGCCTTCTTCCAAAATTTTAGAATTAGCTTTTTTCCAGTTATTAACCCATAGTCCATTCATTTCTTTTGAAACACATTTAGTTCTGGATCATCTTCCGTTATTCCGAAGATAATCCATTCTGCTTTGGGTATCAGTCTTGTTTTAAATAACTTTGTAAAGATTTCAAAAATTTCATTCCAAAATTTTTGAATTTTTGTACAGAAGACGAATGAGTGCGCTATAGTAGCTTCTTGGGATTGACATTTATCACAAATAGATGATACGTTTGGGAAAATTTTATGAATTTTAGTTTTCGAATAATATAATCTATGTAAAATTTTAAATTGTATTAAAGTGTGTCTTACATTAATCGAGCATTTATGCACGTTTAATAAGTATTCATTCCAACTTTCCTTTGAAATTTTAATAGCTAACTCTTGTTCCCAGTCTCTTCTGATACCCTCCGTAGGTGGTATTTGTACATTTAAAATAATATTATACAAATATGATATTAAGTTTGCTGATTCCGCTTTTATCTGCATTGCCTCGTCCAATACATCTACTGGGTTATTATAATGATCTTTTGTATATTTTTTCAAATAGTCGCATATTTGAAAATATTTAAAATATTGATTATTTCCGAGTTTATATTTTATTTGTAATTGTTGAAATGAAAGTAATTTTCCAGTTTCATACAAGTCACCAAGCGTTTTAATTCCTAGTCTATCCCATTGTGTATAAGCTTTATCTATAATAAAAGGACTAAACGAAGGGTTATTGACTATAGGTAATAAAAGTGATAAATTTCTTAATTTTAAATTTTGTTTTATTTGTTTCCAAATACGGATTGTACTATGAATAATTGGGTTCTTATTATAATTTATGTTATTCAGTTTCATTGGAGAGAGGAGGATCGCTCCAATGTTTCTAGAGGAGCAATCCTCTTTCTCCATTACAATCCAGTCTACTTGCTGGGCGGAGTTATCCATCAGTTGAATCATGTTTTTAATATTTACTGACCAATAATAATACATAAAATTAGGTAGTGCTAAACCACCCAATACTTTAGGTTTATTCAGATGCGTTTTTTGTATTCTATGTGATTTATAGTCCCATATAAAATTAGTGATAACTGAGTCGAGTTTTTTAAAAAACTTCTTAGGTAAGTATATAGGAATTGATTGAAATAGGTATAAAATTTGTGGTAAAAAGATCATTTTTATTGCGTTTATTCGGCCTATTAAAGACATCGGGAGCGTTTTCCAGAATTTAATTAGTGTATTTAATTTATTAAGTAGGGGGTCAAAATTTGCCCTGAACATACCTTGATATGTTCTGGTAATTTCGATTCCCAAATATTTAAATTTTTCTGTAGCTATTTTAAAAGGGAATTTTAAAAGATGTGTTGAATCTTTCGGTTTTATTGACATAATTTCACTTTTATTCCAATTTATTCTATATCCAGAAAAAGATCCAAAGTCTTCAATTAAATTTAATATATTTGGTATAGTGATTTGAGGTTTTGTTATATACAGTAATATATCATCCGCGTATAAAGATATTTTATTATATGAGTCTTTAGTATTATATCCATGAATATCAGGGTGTATTCTAATTTTTTCTGCTAGCGGTTCAATAATGAGAGCAAACAACTGTGGTGATAATGAGCATCCTTGTCTATTTCCCCTTGATAGTTGAAATTTCGAGGATAATATGTTAATAGTTAGTATTCTAGCTGTAGGTTTGTTATATAGTAACTTAATCCATAAAATAAAATTCTCTCCCAGTTGAAATTTTTGTAATACTTTATCCATATAATTCCATTCTACTTGATCAAATGCTTTTTCAGCATCCAGCGAAATAATTGATAATTCTTGATCTTCAGATTTGTGTGAGTGCATTATGTTGAGTAGACGTCTCATATTATTAGAAGAGTATCTCTTAGGGATAAACCCTGTCTGATCTGGGTTTATTAATTTACTAATGTATTTACTTAATCTTCTAGCTAATGTTTTCGCTAATATTTTTTGATCTGTGTTTAACAATGCTATAGCTCTATATGAACCAGGTTCTTCTAAATCTTTATTTTTCTTAGG
This sequence comes from Malacoraja senta, assembly GCA_038087875.1. Lineage (NCBI taxonomy): Eukaryota > Metazoa > Chordata > Chondrichthyes > Rajiformes > Rajidae > Malacoraja > Malacoraja senta. The sequence goes on from CM075980.1 coordinate 23,214,663, forward strand.
TATTAATGTAATCGTTGATTCCGCTAATGTATCAGGTAGTATTCGTTTTTTAAAAGCGTATTGGTACATTTTTTGTAATCACAGATTTAGATGAAATATAAGTGAGAAGGAAGTCATAACTCGTCATTGCCAAAAGCTGCACATTAATTAATTAAACTAATTAGAAAATAAGATCGGGAAAGTAAGCGCCATCTAGTGGCCAATGCCCATATTACACCATGGGCAGCCTATTTCCGTGTTGCCATTTAAACTATATATGATTATACCTATATATATATATATATATATATATAACTTGTAAATATGACTGTAATCATATATAATTAAGTATAATTATATTATATAAAAATAATATGATGAATATAATTGTGAGTGTTTTTTTAATGACACTGTCGCAGAGGTCCTGCTCCTGAACCAGCCTAATTAATGGGTGAGGGCAGTTCTTGTGGGTTCCTCCCTTTACTGAACCCCACTGACTGCCAGTGTGCAGAGTGGGGGTCATGGCCATAGTGGGACTGGGGCAGTGCCAGGCTGGGGGACAGTCCTGCAAGGCATCTTCCAGTCACTTTAATAGGAAATGTAATGAGACTGCAGCAGAGGTCCCAGGTTTTAAGGGCTCATGAACCTGCCTAATTAAAGGGTCAGGACAGATCCTCTGGGTTCCCACGTTTACTGAACCCCACTGACTGTCATAGTGGGGAGAATGGGGGTAATGGCCATAATGGGACTGGGGCAGTGCCAGGCTGGGTGGCAGACCTGTAAGAGACCTGTCTTATTTCTGATGTAAATGTCACATCCTAACCAAGAATCGAATGCTCTGATGTTTACTCGGTGAGTATTCATTTTAAGCTACAATGAGCCTATATTTATGTTAGAGACCCCCCGATGGTGCCTTTGCAAATGAGGGCTATTACCTTTAACCTAAAAAAAACGTAAAAGTGTTGCATTGTTTGAGTATCTGTAGTTTGTGTGTGTGTCTGTGTATACCTGTCAAACGTGTATCTGTGGATGTGTGTATGTATGTGTGGATGGATGTATGTGTGTGGATGTATGTGTGTGGATGTATGTGTGTGCATGAATGTGTACATGTATGTCTGCGTGCGGATGGATGTGTGTGTGTGTGTGCGGATGTATGTGTGCATGTATGTGTGTGTGTGTGTGCATGCATGGAAGTGTGCGTACGGATGGATGTGTGTATGGATGTGTGTATGTTCACATCCTCAAATTGTGCTTCTGATTTTCTTTTTTGTGTTTTTGGAAGGAATTCTGTCCCTGATTTGTGTATTGGTCTTTATAACTTATTTTTTTTTAATTCTGATTATATGTTTCCTATAAATCTCTGTAAGGTGTCCTTGAGACCTCGGTATAAGGCGCCCGTAAATAAAATTCATTATTATTATTATTATGTATGTGTGGATGGACTTTCGCACTGTCATTCACCAGCACGCCATTATCATAAGTAATTCACTCATTGTTTAAATAATTTGACCAAATAAACAGTGAAATGATCGACACTAAAATAAAACTTTATATAATCATTTATTTCCCCAATTTATTTGTTTACATTACATCTGATCTTCATCTGAATATTCTTCATCAGATTCCAAGTCTTTTGATAAGTTTTGATAAGTCCATTGATAAGTTAGTTCAAGTTCAAGTGGAGGGTCAGGCAGAGACTACAAAAAAAATCTCATAGTCATTAAGTCTGCATGGACTTCAATTCATAAAATGTAAACCTCTTCTTAATGTTAATGAGAATAACACTGTTACTGCCATAGATAAATTAGTTCAAGTTCAAGTTCACATACACCAATTCATTTCTGCATAAACATCAGCCATTTCTGACCATTTCTCACTCCAATGGCAGCCGATAAAGTGCGATCAATATTCCTCCGTTTTTCTCCTGTGGTCGGGGCCTGGAAACGGCCGCTACCGACGGCACTATGTACAGCCTCCCCCCCCCACCCCCCGCCCGCGGAGATGATTAAAAAACACTCCGCCGCTCCGCGTTCGTGAATCGGCCGCTTCTTAATTGAGACATAGGCCCCGTACTCGGTAAGTTATCGCAGGCAGCTCCGAGATTAGATGTTAAAGACTTATTAGATTACAACAAGCTGGCATTAGTGAAAATGTTTAATGTACCTTGGATTTAACTATGGATACACATAGTTTAGGCCCTCAACTTCATGAATGAATGAATGAGTGAATGAATGAATGAATGAATGAGTGAATGAATGAGTGAATGAGTGAATGAGTGAGTGGATGATTGAATGAATGAGTGAATGAATGAGTGAATGAATGAGTGAATGAATGAGTGAATGAATGAATGAGTGAGTGAATGAGTGAGTGGATGATTGAATGAATGAGTGAATGAATGAGTGAGTGAGTGAATGAGTGAGTGAATGAATGAGCGAATGAATGAGTGAATGTACAGCCTCCAAATCTCATTTTTTCACATGTGCAATTAAATTAAGGTGCAATTAAATTAATTAAAGTGCATACAGATTAATTTTCATAAATTTAGACTTTAGATCTTACCTTTTCAGTTCGTTGATTAACAAAGTTTGACAGCAGCACCTCAGGCAGGGACATTGCTTTCAAGACTTTATTCCACTTAGCTGCACATTCTTCAGACTTCTTCATGCTTTTCTCACTAAATTCAATTACCCTGCTGCAAGTTTCCACGACATGTATTCCACAGAACTAGAAAAAATCTTCATCGGAATCTCCAGTAAAACAGGCATCAGTGAAGCCCTCTCAGTGCTCCCTGCCTAGCTAGCCTGAAACAAGGCGCGTGATTGGCCAACTGGCATACAACTCAATGTTAAACGTGCTTTGATTGGACTAAAAATACCCGAATAATTTCCATTTTTTATCTAATTTAATTTTAAAAATGTGCAAGTCTTGTTCATGACGAGTTTCAGGGGTGATTTATATAATTTTTTTACACAATATGTGAAAATTTCATGTAGTTTGGTGACTTGGGTCACGAAACACTGGAATAAAGCTCCTCGGCCCACAGCCTAACAGTATATATGTGTGTTTTGTCTTTACCGGCCTGTTATGCAGTTGCAAGTAATTAGTTAATTGTCCCATTGTCAGTACAAATGACAATTAAACACTCTTGATTTTCTACCCTTCTTGTTATCGTATGATGTTGTTATTGCATGTGATCCTCTGATGCACAGTTTGACACCATCTGCTGCACTCAAACAAAATTATAATCTAGCGGAAATCAAAGAAATTTACCCAAGACAGATTATCCACACTTATTTGTTTGGTTAATGACATAAGCATCATCACATCATAATTGTTTACTGGCCAGATGGTTAGAAAATAATCGGAAAGATTATAATTCATTGTTAATAACTATTTACTTGTAGATGGATTGGGAATTGACCAATAACTTAACTCCCACAAACAACAAAGTGATAATGATCAGATTGTCCATCGAAAACAGGTCCACCAACAATTTTCCGGCAACTTGTGATCTGAAACCACCTTTAATCCGGATCAAATCCCACCCCCAGAGGTCACCCCAGAGGTGAGGCAGCTGCTTTTGACCTAATCTGGACTTCCGCGGTTGATCGGAGGGCCGAATTTGTCGTCTGCATCCGGGACTCTGGAACTCCAGCCCGGCCGTAACCGGCAGATCCGTTCCCATAGCCGACTTCTGCGAGCCCCCCAAAGCCGTGACCTCTGGTGGTCCAGCAAAACGGATAATACGGCAAGGCTCTGGAACCAAAGGTGGCGGAAAATGGGTGGTGGACCTGTACAGTGTTGAATATAGTAGGATAGGAGATATACCTCTACAGATTTTCTTCAATGCAGTGTGAAGACATATTTGACATCTGACAACAGCAAGAGACACAATTTAACTTCTAAGTTGGAAAGTGGTTACACTTTTATTTCCTCAGAAATGCACTTAATTATAAGTGCAAAGTTTTACATGTAAGCCTCCAAAGTAGGACTTGAATGCATATGCTTCAAACTCTTTATTTTAGACTTTTAGACTTTAGAGATTCAGCGAGGAAACAGGCCCTTCGGCCCACCGAGTCTGCCCAGACTGGCAATCACCCTGTACTAACACTATCCCGCCCGAGAGCCGTTGGAGAGGTCGCAGAGGGAGGAGCTACACCCGAGCGGTAGGATTTAAAGAGGAGCGCGGGGCTTGCTTCTACAGAGGCCCGAATCTGCAACGTTCCAAGTTCCACTTCAAAAACAAGTGGGTTTGAGGAAGCCGCTGATTGGTGGAAGCAGACAAGAGGGAGCAGCTGATTGGGAGTCAGATCCCTGCTGATTGTATTGTAGCAGTTTGTTTTGTATTGTATCCTAGGGAAGGGGAGTATGAGGGCCAGGGCAGTTTACTGTTCTGGATGTCAGATGTGGGAAGTCATGGAGTCTGATAGCCCTCCAGACGTCCACATCTGCGCCAGATGTATCGAGATGGGGCTCCTAATGGACCGTATTAGGAACCTGGAGCAGCAGCTCGATGACCTCCGTCTGGTCAGGGAGAGCGAGGAAGTCATTGAGAGGAGTTACAGGGAGGTGGTCACTCCAAGACCACAGGAGGCAGGCAAGTGGATCACGGTTGGGAGAGGCAAGGGGCACAGGCAGGGACTAGAGAGTACCCCGCTGGCTGTACACCTTGAGAATAAGTACTCCTGTTTGAGCACTGTTCGGGGGGACAGCCTACCTGGGGGTAGCGACAGCGGCCGGGCCTCCGGTATAGAGACCAGCCCTGTTGCTCAGAAGGGTAAGGAAAAGAAGAGGAGGGCAATAATACTAATAGGAGACTCTATAGTTAGGGGGTCAGACAGGCGATTCTGTTGGACGCAGTCGGAGATCCGGATGGTAGTTTGCCTCCCTGGTGCCAGGGTCTGTGATGTGTCTCAACGTGTCCAAGATATCCTGAAAGGGGCAGGGAGAGGAGCCCGAGGTCGTGGTACATATAGGTACCAATGACATAGGTAAAAAAAGAGAAGAGGCCCTGAAAGGAGAATTTAGGGAGTTAGGAGGGGAGTTAAAGAGAAGGACAGCAAAGGTAACAATCTCGGGATACTGCCTGTGCCACGCGACAGTGAGAGTAGGAATGGAGCGAGGTGGAGGATAAATGCGTGGCTGAAGACTGGTGCAGAAGGCAGGGATTCAAATTTCTGGATCATTGGGACCTCTTTTGTGGAAGGTTCGACCTGTACAAAAAGGATGGGTTGCACTTGAACCTGAGGGGGACCGATATCCTGGCGGGGAGATATGCAAAGGCTACTGGGGAGACTTTAAACTAGAATGGTTGGGGGGAGGGACTCAAATAGAGAATGCTATTAGACAATGTGTGAGGCAGGAGGCAGAGAAGGAAAGCACTCGGACCCAACATGTAGGGGGGAAAGAAGAAAACAATAATAAACAGAGAATAAAAGGTGGTGGGGTTCTTAAATGGGTGAGCAGCGAAACAGAGGGGTGTAAAATGCGGGCAGAAGCAATAGGTAGCAAGGTGAAAAGTAAAAGTGGCAGGCAGACAAATCCAGGGCAAAAATCAAAAAAGGGCCACTTTTCAACATAATTGTATAAGGGGTAAGAGCGTTGTAAAAATAAGCCTGAAGGCTTTGTGTCTCAATGCAAGGAGCATTCGTAATAAGGTGGATGAGTTGAACGTGCAGATAGCAATTAATGATTATGATATAGTTGGGATCACGGAGACATGGCTCCAGGGTGACCAAGGCTGGGAGCTGAACATCCAGGGATATTCAATATTCAGGAGGGATAGAGAGAAGGAAAAGGAGGTGGGGTAGCGTTGCTGGTTAGAGAGGAGATTAACGCAGTGGAAAGGAAGGACATTAGCTTGGAGGATGTGGAATCGGTATGGGGTAGAGCTGCGAAACACTAAGGGGCAGAAAACGTTGGTGGGTGTTGTGTACAGGCCACCTAGCAGTAGTAGTGAAGTTCGGGATGGCATCAAACAGGAAATTAGAAATGCGTGCAACAAAGGCAAAACAGTTATAATGGGTGACTTCAATCTACATATAGACTGGGTGAATCAAATTGGCAGGGGTGCTGAGGAAGAGGATTTCTTGGAATGTATGCGGGATAGTTATCTAAACCAACATGTAGAGGAACCAACGAGAGAGCAGGCTATTCTAGACTGGGTATTGAGTAATGAGGAAGGGTTAGTTAGCAGTCTTGTTGTGCGTGCCCCCTTGGGCAAGAGTGACCATAATATGGTTGAGTTCTTCATTAGGATGGATAGTGACATTGTTAATTCAGAAACAACGTTCTGAACTTAAAGAAAGGTAACTTTGAGGGTATGAGACGTGAATTGGCCAAGATTGACTAGCAATTAGTTCTAAAAGGGTTGACGGTGGATATGCAATGGAAGGCATTTAAAGACTGCATGGATGAACTACAAAAATTGTTCATCCCAGTTTGGCAAAAGAATAAATCAGGGAAGGTAGTGCATCCGTGGATAACAAGGGAAATCAGGGATAGTATCAAAGCAAAAGATGATGCGTACAAATTAGCCAGAAAAAGCAGCATACCAGAGGACGGAGAAATTCACAGACCAGCAGAGGAGGACAAAGGGCTTAATTGGGAAAGGGAAAATAGATTATGAAAGGAAACTGGCAGGGAACATAAAAACTGACTGCAAAAGTTTTATAGATATGTGAAGAGAAAGAGATTAGTTAAAACAAATGTAGGTCCCCTTGCAGTCAGAAACAGGTGAATTGATCATGGGGAACAAGGATATGGCGGACCAATTGAATAACTACTTTGGTTCCGTCTTCACTAAGGAAGACACAAATAATCTGCCGGAAATAGCAGGGGGCCCGCGGGTCAAAGGAGATGGAGGAACTGAGTGAAATCCAGGTTAGTCGGGAAGTGGTGTTGGGTAAACTGAATGGATTAAAGGCCGATAAATCACCAGGGCCAGATAGGCTGCATCCCAGAGTACTTAAGGAAGTAGCTCCAGAAATAGTGGATGCATTAGTGATAATTTTTCAAAACTCTTTAGATTCTGGTGTAGTTCCTGAGGATTGGAGGGTAGCAAACGTAACCCCACTTTTAAGAACGGAGGGAGAGAGAAAACGGGGAATTACAGACCAGTTAGTCTAACATCGGTAGTGGGAAACTGCTAGAGTCAGTTATTAAAGATGGGATAGCAGCACATTTGGAAAGTGGTGAAATCATTGGACAAAGTCAGCATGGATTTACGAAAGGTAAATCGTGTCTGACGAATCTTATAGATTTTTTTCGAGGATGTAACGAGTAGAGTGGATAGGGGAGAACCAGTGGATGTGTTGTATCTGGACTTTCAGAAGGCTTTCGACAAGGTACCACATAAGAGATTAGGATACAAACTTAAATCACACGGTATTGGGGGTTCAGTATTGATGTGGATAGAGAACTGGCTGGCAAACAGGAAGCAAAGAGTAGGAGTAAACGGGTCCTTTTCACAATGGCAGGCAGTGACTAGTGGGGTACCGCAAGGCTCAGTGCTGGGACCCCAGCTATTTACAATATATATTAATGACCTGGATGAGGAATTGAAAGCAACATCTCCAAGTTTGGCGGATGACACTAAGCTGGGGGGCAGTGTTAGCTGTGAGGAGGATGCTAGGAGACTGCAAGGTGACTTGGATAGGCTGGGTGAGTGGGCAAATGTTTGGCAGATGCAGTATAATGTGGATAAATGTGAGGTTATCCACTTTGGTGGCAAAAACGGGAAGGCAGACTATTATCTAAATGGTGGGCCGATTAGGAAATGGGGAGATGCAGCGAGACCTGGGTGTCATGGTACACCAGTCATTGAAAGTAGGCATGCAGGTGCAGCAGGCAGTGAAGAAAGCGAATGGTATGTTGGCTTTCATAGCAAGAGGATTTGAGTATAGGAGCAGGGAGGTTCTACTGCAGTTGTACAGGGTCTTGGTGAGACCACACCTGGAGTATTGCGTACAGTTTTGGTCTCCAAATCTGAGGAAGGACATTATAGCCATAGAGGGAGTGCAGAGAAGGTTCACCAGACTGATTCCTGGGATGTCAGGACTTTCATATGAAGAAAGACTGGATAGACTTGGCTTATACTCGCTAGAATTTAGGAGATTGAGAGGGGATCTTATAGAAACGTACAAAATTCTTATGGTGTTGGACAGGCTAGATGCAGAAGATTGTTCCCGATGTTGGGGAAGTCCAGGACAAGGGGTCACAGCTTAAGGATAAGGGGGAAATCCTTTAAGACCGAGATGAGGAAAAACTTTTTCACACAGAGAGTGGTGAATATCTGGAACTCTCTGCCACAGAGGGTAGTTGAGGCCAGTTCATTGGCTATATTTAAGAGGGAGTTAGATGTGGCCCTAGTGGCTAAAGGGATCAGGGGTATGGAGAGAAGGCAGGTACGGGATACTGAGTTGGATGATCAGCCATGATCATATTGAATGGCGGTGCAGGCTCGAAGGGCCGAATGCCTACTCCTGCACCTATTTTCTATGTATCTATGTATTAGAGACAATTGACAATTTTATCGAAGCCAATTAACCTACAAACCTGTATATTTTTGGAGTGTGTGAGGAAATTGGACCACCCAGAGAAAAAGGGAGAACATACAAACTCCGTACAGACAGCACTCGTGGTGAGGATTGAGCCTGGGTCTGTGGCGCTGTAAGGCAGCCACTCTACCGTTGCGCCACCATGCCAATCATTAGGCAAAATCTCAACAATCTTAATCACCTTAAATATGATAGTCCTCCAAATTGATTTCAGTAATTATCTGAGCGGTCATAAGGTCATAAGTGATAGGAGTGGAATTAGGCCATTCGGCCCATCAAGTCTGGGCACAGCCATTCAACCCTGGCTGATCTATCTCTCGCGCCCAACTCCATTTTCCTGGCTTCTCCCCATAACCTCTGACACCCGTACTAACCAAGAGAGTCGCCTCCCTGTTATTCAGCAAAGTTACTAAGTTGAATCTAGTGTTACACAGTGAGCGTGGAAGAGGATTAAACAACAAGTGCCGGGATAGGAGAGGAAATGGTAAAGGTTAATGATAGGCATTAGGTTATTAGGTATGCAGAATATATTTTTATTTTATATCCTTTTGTTCCATTTCAACATTTTCTGCGCTTTCCTGTACTGCCTTATTCATATCCCCTTCCATAATTTGTCCTTTAAAATACTCCATTCACTCTGTCTTTTATTTCTTTATTATTCCCCAGGTCTGCTTCTTAATGAAAGAAAGTTATTTCGCTGCCCGCATCTTCGTTTATATTTATACTTTGGAAAAGAAAATCAATAAATCTGAGCTTAATGAATTAGTTTTGGAGATATCAGAGAAGCCCAAATGATTCTATCAACTAGAAACAGATTTTATGTACAGCTACTGAATATTTTACATGTATTTTATTGCAGGCAGGTCTGTAGAATAAGAGCAATAAAACTTCAAATGGGCAAATGCTTCACTAACTTCAGGCAATGGATATTCTTTTCTCCCAGTAAATAATATATTTGTAAAGCATAGATCAGAAAAAGATAACATCCTATGATCGCAAGGCAAAAATGCAAGGCTAATGCACAGCTTATAACAATCTAATTTGTTCTTTGTTTTACTTCCCCCACCTCTCACCAAGGATAAATTCACCAATGACACTAAGAAATGCAGACGGAGTGTTTCTAGAATTATAGGAGTTAAAGCACTTTACTTCTAAATTTGTAACTTTCCACATACTTAGCACCGGTCGATTGGCTCTATCTTTCATTTAGTTTAGAGTTTTGTTTAGAGATACAATGCGGAAACAAGACTTTTGGCCCACCGAGTCTGCGCCTACCAGCGATCCCCGCACATTAACACTATCCTACACTCCCTAGGGACAAATTATAATTTTCACGAGTGTACACGTTTCCCGAGTACCTGCCGTTAGCGTTACGAGTCACTAAGTTACGTCCCCGAGCTACGACGTTCCCGCTACGTTCATTCTACGTGATTACCACGAGTTTGATTTGTTTTTAACTCGGGATAACTCGTGGGTGGACTCGCATCATGGGACAGGGGTTTTAGTTTTCAAAAAGAACACTGGCGACAAATGAAAGGGAATTAACAATTGTTCCAGGTAAAAAGCAAGAGCGAAATGCTATGATTCTCTCTTTTACCAAGAACAGAAATAGAAATAAGCACTTTGAAACTCTCGCTGTTAGAGGGTAAACCTAGACTTTAAATTGCATAGGTATTCATGCGAAATGCAAATAAATTCTTAAAATTGCATACACTCTCTAAATGTTGTTGGATAATAATAATTGATTAAATTTATGAATATTTCAGATAGACTAAGTCTGTAAAGTGGAAGTGTTAATAGGAGTTTCAAAATAAATAAATGATAATTATAAAATAAAGCTTACTTACAGAAATCAAAAAAAGACGGTGGTTTGGCATTGCCGAACCTTAGATTCTACTATTCGGCAGTCAATGTTCGTTATTGAACATTTTGGACAAAAGATTTAGAAGATACCCAATGCCCAGGATGGATAAACCTTGAACGTGATTCCTTACATTGGCTTCTATTCTAGGGGCCTCGTTACCTTTTACAATTACGAGATTGAATAAATATACGATGAACCCAATAATAAGACATACGTTCCGAATATGGTTTCAATTTCGTACGTTTTTTTGGACTAAATGATTTTATCTTATCGAGTCCTATCTTATCCAATTTTCTCTTCCAACCTTCTAGTACAGATCAAGTCTTTTTGTTATGGAAGAGGAAGGGATTAGTAGCTTTTCGTGATTTGTTTTTGGAGGATTGTTTTATGTCTTTCGAACACCTCTCCAATAAATACAACTTACCTAATTCACACTTTTTTAGATATTTACAAATTAGGCATTTTTTGAAGGCTACTCTACCACATCAAACCGAAATTTTTGAATTTTTTTTTACATTTGAACCCTTATCAGAAAGGATTAATAATGACTATTTATGAGTTGATTTTGAAATTACAAATAGATATATTTGATAAAATTAAGAATGTGGGAAAGAGAACTCCAAATTTCTCTATCCATAGAGAAATGGGAGAGGATTCTTCAATTAGTCAATACCTCTTCAATGTGTGTAAGACACGCTCTGATACAATTCAAGGTGGTTCACAGAGCTCATATGTCAAAAGATAAGTTGGCTCGTTTTTATGGTCATATAAATCCTACCTGTGACAGATGTAACTCTGAAGTGGCCTCACTGACCCATATGTGTTGGCGCTGCCCACTTTTGGAAAAATATTGGCAAGAAATTTTCGATACTATTTCTGTAGTTTTAAGGCTCTGTCTCACGGTGTTGCGGTCATCGGCGGTGAAGCGCGGCTTCGCCTGTAGAGGGGACCACACGGCAACGGCGAGAGCGCCGAGCTTATGCCATGGGAGCGCCGCACGGATGCTGCGCGGGGGCCGAGTGATTTAAGTACGGCTGATCCCACGAGCTTGCGGTAAGTAAAAAAAAAGGGCGGGCCGACTGCGATGACGTCATTTTGGATCTGCGGGGCTGTGGCGGCGGCCGTCCTGATCGCGGCGCTGTAGCGGTGGCTGTGGCGGCGGCCGTGCTGCACACATGACTCACTAGCGGCGGCTGTGGCGGCGGCTGTGCTGATCGCGGCGCTGTAGCGGTGGCTGTGGCGGCGGCCGTGCCACACACGTGACTCACTAGCGGCGGCTGTGGCGGCGGCTGTGCTGATCGTGGCGCTGTAGCGGTGGCTGTGGCGGCGGCCGTGCCGCACACGTGCCTCACTGGCGAAGGCTGTGGCGGTGCAAGTTCGACGCACGGCGCTCGTGCCACACAGGCGGCGGCTGTGGCGAGGCCGTGCATCACTGGCGGAGGCTGTGCGGTAGGGACATATTTTTGAACAGTGTTGGTTTTATCTTAGCACCGTGCAGTGTTGGGAACAACGCCGCATGGCCCCGGAATTGTGCGTTTGACCGAGTGCGCGGTCTATGGCGGCCCAGGAGCGGTAGATTCTTCCTGTTTCGCCGCCAATGCCCGCAGACTCGTGAGACAGGCCTTTTAGGTATTGCTTTACAACCTCATCCTATTACTGCAATTTTTGGGCTACCAGTGTTAGATTTTATTCATTTGTCCCGCTCCGCCCATCGGTTGATTGCTTTTACCACATTAATCGCCAGAAGATCTATTTTATTTAAATGGAAAGACTCCAACCCTCCGACCACACTCCAGTGGTATTCTGAAATGATATCATGTTTAAATTTAGAAAAAATCAGGAGTGACATTGTTGAACCCTTGGTTAAATTTGATAAGACTTGGGGAAATTCAACACTTTCATACAACATAAATTGCTCCCTCTTTAACCGTTATAAAAACTATTTTACCTCTATATGGTGGAACGGACTTGACGACAAACAGACTTAAATTGTTGAAATTCTCAGCTCAGATTCTGTTTTTTTGTTGTTGTTTTTTTCTTTCTTTTTTTCCCCTTTAGTTTGGGGGGGTTTTGTTTTTTCCTTTTTTCCTTTTCTTTTTGTCTTTTTATCTTTGTGCTTAAAAAAAAAATTATAAGTTTTCTTTTAAAGATTTAAAGATTTAACTATATTCATTGTGTATTTTGACACTGATCTCATATTAGGTTATACCTGTTATTAATGTAATCCTGATCCCTATGTATCATATCATTGTTATGTTTATCATTATTCTTTTTGCTCTGTTTTTTATGTTTTGTTTTTGTTTTTTGGAAAAAAAACAATAAAAAGTTTTTTTTTTTAAATTTAAAAAAAAAAGCTTTAATCAGATTAATAATGAGTGGGGAAATGTCTAAAGGAGCTGTGCGGGACAAGTGTCTTTACACAGAGAGTGTTGAGCATTACTAGTTTCTCCCTCATCTATCCACTACCAAATTGTAAAATTTCTCATCCAGTTTTCATTTAGTGTGACAGATAGTGTAGAAACAGGCTGTTCGACCCACTGAATCTGCGCCGACCAATGATCATGCGTGCACTAGTTCTATCCTAAACACTAGGGACAATTTTCAGAAGCCAGTTAACCAACAAACCTGCACGTCTTTGGAGTGTGGGACAAAACTGGAGCACCCGGAGGAAACCCACGCAGTCGCAAAAGTGGGATAACATGGCAATAATGTCAATGGGTGATCAATGGTCGGCATTGATGCTGTTTAAAGGACAAAACACTTAGAATGAAGCACACGAGTTCTGAGCAAACGGCATCAGGACAAGCATTTTAGTGCACGTTTCCACATGTAATGACAGGTTTACCCTAATAACTTCTGCATCTGGATCACAAGTGAAGTGACATCCTTTTTATCTGCGCCTGTCTTTTGCTATAGAAACATAGAAACATAGAAATTAGGTGCAGGAGTAGGCCATTCGGCCCTTCGAGCCTGCACCGCCATTCAATATGATCATGGCTGATCATCCAACTCAGTATCCCGTACCTGCCTTCTCTCCATACCCTCTGATCCCTTTAGCCACAAGGGCCACATCTAACTCCCTCTTAAATATAGCCAATGAACTGGCCTCAACTACCCTCTGTGGCAGTGAGTTCCAGAGATTCACCACTCTCTGTGTGAAAAAAGTTCTTCTCATCTCGGTTTTAAAGGATTTCCCCCTTATCCTTAAGCTGTGACCCCTTGTCCTGGACTTCCCCAACATCGGGAGCAATCTTCCTGCATCTAGCCTGTCCAACCCCTTAAGAATTTTGTAAGTTTCTATAAGATCCCCTCTCAATCTCCTAAATTCTAGAGAGTATAAACCAAGTCTATCCAGTCTTTCTTCATAAGACAGTCCTGACATCCCAGGAATCAGTCTGGTGAACCCTCTCTGCACTCCCTCTATGGCAATAATGTCCTTCCTCAGATTTCGAGACCAAAACTGTACGCAATACTCCAGGTGTGGTCTCACCAAGACCCTGTACAACTGCGGTAGAACCTCCCTGCTCCTATACTCAAATCCTTTTGCTATGAAAGCTAACATACCATTCGCTTTCTTCACTGCCTGCTGCACCTGCATGCCTACTTTCAATGACTGGCGTACCATGACACCCAGGTCTCGCTGCATCTCCCCTTTTCCTAGAGAATAGTCTGCTTTCCTATTTTTGCCACCAAAATGGATAACCTCACATTTATCCACATTATACTGCATCTGCCAAACATTTGCCCACTCACCCAGCCTATCCAAGTCACCTTGCAGTCTCCTAGCATCCTCCTCACAGCTAACACTGCCCCCCAGCTTAGTGTCATCCGCAAACTTGGAGATATTGCCTTCAATTCCCTCATCCAGATCATTAATATATATTGTAAATAGCTGGGGTCCCAGCACTGAGCCTTGCGGTACCCCACTAGTCACTGCCTGCCATTGTGAAAAGGACCCGTTTACTATTCTTTGCTTCCTGTTTGCCAGCCAGTTCTCTATCCACATCAATACTGAACCCCCAATGCCATTTGCTTTAAGTTTGTATACTAATCTCTTATGTGGGACCTTGTCGAAAGCCTTCTGGAAGTCCAGATACACCACATCCACTGGTTCTCCCCTATCCACGCTACTAGTTACATCCTCGAAAAAATTCTATAAGATTCGTCAGACATGATTTACCTTTCGTAAATCCATGCTGACTTTGTCCAATGATTTCACCACTTTCCAAATGTGCTGCTATCCCATCTTTAATAACTGACTCTAGCAGTTTCCCCACGACAGATGTTAGACTAACTGGTCTGTAATTCCCCATTTTCTCTCTCCCTCCCTTCTTAAAAAGTGGGGTTACGTTTGCTACCCGCCAATCCTCAGGAACTACTCCAGAATCTAAAGAGTTTTGAAAGATTATTACTAATGCATCCACTATTTCTGGAGCTACTTCCTTAAGTACTCTGGGATGCAGCCTATCTGGCCCTGGGGATTTATCAGCCTTTAATCCATTCAATTTAGCCAACACCACTTCCCGACTAACCTGGATTTCACTCAATTCCTCCAACTCCTTTGACCCGCGGTTCCCTGCTATTTCCGGCAGATTATTTATGTCTTCCTTAGTGAAGACGGAACCAAAGTAGTTATTCAATTGGTCCGCCATATCCTTGTTGCCCATGATCAACTCACCTGTTTCTGACTGCAAGGGACCTACATTTGTTTTAGCTAATCTCTTTCTTTTCACATATCTATAAAAACGTTTGCAGTCAGTTTTTATGTTCCCTGCCAGTTTTATTTCATAATCTATTTTCCCTTTCCTAATTAAGCCCTTTGTCCTCCTCTGCTGGTCTCTGAATTTCTCCCAGTCCTCCGGTATGCTGCTTTTTCTGGCTAATTTGTACGCATCATCCTTCGCTTTGATACCATCCCTGATTTCCCTTGTTATCCACGGATGCACTACCTTCCCTGATTTATTCTTTTGCCAAACTGGGATGAACAACTTTTGTAGTTCATCCATGCAGTCTTTAAATGTCTTCCATTGCATATCCACCGTCAACCCTTTTAGAATTAATTGCCAGTCAATCTTGGCCAATTCACGTCTCATACCCTCAAAGTTGCCTTTCTTTAAGTTCAGAACCATTGTTTCTGAATTAACAATGTCACTCTCCATCCTAATGAAGAACTCAACCATATTATGGTCACTCTTGCCCAAGGGGGCACGTACAACAAGACTGCTAACTAACCCTTCCTCATTACTCAATACCCAGTCTAAAATAGCCTGCGCTCTCATTGGTTCCTCTACATGTTGATTTAGATAACTATCCCGCATACATTCCAAGAAACCCTCTTCCTCAGCACCCCTGCCAATTTGATTCACCCAATCTATATGTAGATTGAAGTCACCCATTATAACTGTTTTGCCTTTGTCGCACGCATTTCTAATTTCCTGTTTGATACCATCTCCAACTTCACTACTACTGTTAGGTGGCCTGTACACAACACCCACCAGCGTTTTCTGCCCCTTAGTGTTTCACAGCTCTACCCATACCGATTCCACATCCTCGAAACTAATGTCCTTCCTTTCCATTGCGTTAATCTCCTCTCTAATCAGCAACGCTACCCCACCTCCTTTTCCTTTCTCTCTATCCCTCCTGAATATTGAATATCCCTGGATGTTCAGCTCCCAGCCTTGGTCACCCTGGAGCCATGTCTCCGTGATCCCAACTATATCATAGTCATTAATAGCTATCTGAAAACTAATCTTTGCCATATATCTTGTTGCCTCCTTTTACAACTGAGAAGCCGCTTTCCAGAGATGGCTCTTCCACTGATTTCAATGGAACAGTTTCTATAATGAGCATCTCAGGGGCTGGTATTGGGATGCCGACTGTTTGTAATTTACGTTTGCAACATGTATTCAGATACCCAGTACTTACTCATCCAGTTTGCAAACAATAGTAAATAAAAGGGGAAACTGGCAAGTGTGAAAATGCAGCAAAAACACAAAAGATGAGACAGATAAATCACGATGTAGGCAGCGCAGTGGTGTGAAAAGCAATTAATTACGGACAGGTAGAGGAAATAAAAGCCTGGTGCAATTGGAAGATAGGAGGTTGAAGAAATGTAAATGCAGGAGACTCGGGGGGTGGGGGGGGGGGATTAGTCTTTTACACTCAGTTACTCAAGCTGCCTGAGTGTAAAATCACTGCAGTGTTTCCCACTCTTCACTGTTAAGGAACTCTTTGTTCGATTTGAAAATCTCAGCAGCAAGCTGGAGGCATGTGGAATATCCCGATGACCCGAGATGTCATCTGTCCATTTCACTCCACAGACGCTGAATTCCTCCAGGTGATCGCTGGTCGGCACGGACTCGGAGAGCCGAAGGGCCTGTTTCCACACTATCTCTAAACTAAAGATGGACACAAAAAGCTGGAGTAACTCAGCTTTTGCGTGAAGAAGGTCTCAATCCAAAGCATTTTCTATTCCTTTTCTCCAGCGATACTACCTGTCCCGCTAAGTTACTCCAGCATTTTGTGTCTATGTTCAGTTTAAACCAGCATCTGCAGTTCCTTTCTGCAGATGCTGGTTTAAACCGAAGATCGACACAAAACGCTGGAGTAACTCAGCGGGACAGGCAGCATCTCTGGAGAGAAAGAATGAAGAAGGGTCTCACTCGAAACGTCTCCCATTCCTTCTCTCCAGAGGTTGCTCCGGTATTTTGTGTCATCCATCCTGCACTTTCTCTAAACTAAACTAGATACTTGAGATTTACCACCTCACCAACCTTGAATAATTACAATTTCCTTCAGTTCCTCAACCTCACTAGACCCATGGTTTTCTAATATTTCTGGCAAGTATGGACCACATGCCCTGTTGTGTTTATGCACCTTATTTTATTTTGCAAATCATGTATTATTTCTATCCTTCATATGTTTTAGTTTAGATTAGTATAGTTTATTGTCACATGTACCGAGGTACAGTGAAAAGCTTTTTTGTTGCGCGCTATCCAGTGAGCTGAAAGACTACACATGATTACAATCGCGCCGTCCACAGGGTACAGATGCAGGATAAAGGGAATAACATTTAGTGCAAGATGATGTTCAGAAAGGTTTGATTAAAGATAGTCCGAGGGTCTCCAGTAGGGTAGATATTAGCTCAGGGCCGCTCTCTAATTGTTGAGATAGTTCAGCTGGGAAGAAACTATCCCTGAATCTGGAGGTATGCGTTTTCATACTTCTGTACATCTTGCCTGATGGGAGAGAGGAGAAGAGGGAGTGTCCGGGTTGAGACTCATCCATGATTTATGCTGGTGGCCTTGCCGAGGCAGCATGAATTGTAGATGGGGGTCAATAGAAGGGAGGTTGGTTTGTGTGATGGTCTGGGCTACGTCCACAATTCAACACAATTTCTTGCGGTCTTGGATGGAGCTGCTCCCAGACTATCCTGTGATGCATGCTGATAAAATGCTCTCTACAGCGCATTTGTAGAAATTGGTGAGAGTTGTTGGGGCCACACTGAACTTCCTACGCCTTCCTAAGGAAGTAGAGGCTTCCTCTTGGCGTGTCTAGGACAAGTTGCTGGTGATATTTGCTACATTATACTTTTTCATAGATTCCCAATCAATCCCCACCCTCATGCCTTCCTTTGTTTAGATTTAATTTTTGAACTATGAATTGACATCACTCAAAATCAAATGAAAAATTCTATCACATTATGGTCCTCATCCCTAAAGGCCCCTTTGCAACAAGATTATTATCTAACATTCTCTGTACAATACAAGATCTAAATTAATCTTTTCCCTTAATATATAGATCCCAAAACTACTTTGCACACATTCCATGAATTTATCCCGTAACTTGATACCACTAATTTGACTGGTCCAATTTATATATAGAATGCATTTACTATATTAAACTTGATAGATGTAGCTCGAAGTTTCCCAGATTCCAAAGACTTACAGGTTTGTAGGTTAATTGGCTTCGGTAAGAATTGTAAATTGTTTCTAGTCGGATAGTGCTAGTATATGGCGTGATCGCGTGTCAGCGTGGACTCGGTGGGCCGAAGAGCCTGTTTTCCCGCTGTATCTCTAAACTAAACTAAATTAATTAGAACCATTGCAGATGACACAAAGCTGGGTGGCAGCGTGAACTGTGAGGAGGATGCAGGGTGACTTGGACAGGTTGGGTGAGTGGGCAGATGCATGACAGATGCAGTTTAATGTGGATAAATGTGAGGTTATCCACTTTGGTGGCAAAAACAGGAAGGCAGGACTTATGGACTCCGAGGAAATGATTATTTCAGATATCTTCAACTCTGAGATTATGTAAAATCGAATACTCAAAATTTTCGAATTAGAAATTCAGAAATTCTTGACGAATGTTGGAATAAACATCCTAATACAGAAAAATTAATATCTTATATATATTATATCTTATTAGACAGTGACATTCCATCGACAGACTTACACAGACAAACATGGGAAAAATAATTAAATCAAATAATAACGAAAGATACTTGGGAAGAAAGTTTACAACACATACATCAATGTTCATTAAATGCCAGACATTCTTTAATACAATTTAAAGTAATACATAGGTTACATTATTCAAAAACAAAATTACATAAAATCTTTCAACATATTTCATCTATATGTGATAAATGTCAACATTTAGAAGCTACCTTATCTCATATGTTTGCAAACTGTATAAAAATTAAAAAATTCTGGGTAAATATTTTTAGTATAATATCTAAAGTGACCAGCACACAATTGGACCCGGATCCAAAATTAATAATACTCGGAACATTAGAATTAAATCAAACATTTACAACAACACAAAGAAACTTTATTGATTATAGTATAATAACAGGAAAAAAATTAATTCTAAAATTTTGGAAAGGCCCTACGTCCCCCACAATCAAAATGTGGATTATAGAAATGACGGAGACCTTAAACGTGGAAAGAATCAGATTTTCCCTGTTGGACAAACAGCAATTATTCGTTGGAACATGGTCTCCCTTTATTGATTATTTAAAAGGGTCAGAATGGCTCAGCACAGGAACCTGACTAATACTCGGGCTAAAGAATGGATGAAATGCTATACTCTGAAATGTACGAATATATCTCGAATGAAGTTTTTTATTTTAATAAATTTTTCCATTCTTCTTTAACCATCTTTCTCTTTTTTTTTGTTGTTTTTTTTGTTCTTTTTTTTTGTTGTTTTTTTTTTTTTTTCTCTTTTTCTTCTCTCTCTTTTCTTTCTTTACTTCATCTATCTTTTTAGTTCTATCTAGTTTTAAAAAAAAAGGCAAAAGGTATTGGAGACAATGTAATAATAATTGATAATATTATCAATTTAAAAATGTAAGACTGTAATGATGTTAATAGGTTGTGTACTTATCTCCAATAAAAAATATTTTCAAAAAAAAAAAAACAGGAAGGCAGATTATTATCTAAATGGTGTCAAGTTGGGAAAAGGGGAAGTACAATGGGATCTGGAGTTCCTGGTTCATCAGTCACTGATGGTAGGCATGGTACAGCAAGGCAGTGAAGAAAGCGAATGGCATGTTGGCATTCATAACACGAGGAGTTGAGTATAGGAGCAAAGAGGTCCTCCTGCAGTTGTAGTTGTAGTAGCACTAATGAGACCACACCTGGAGTATTGTGCGCAGTTTTGGTCTCCAAACTTGAGGAAGGACATTCTTGCCATTGAGGGAGTGCAGCGTAGGTTCACGAGGTTAATTCCAGGGATGGCGGGACTGTCATGTTGATAGATTGGAGCGGCTGGGCTTGTATACTCTAGAATTTAGAAGGATGAGAGGGAATATTGAAACATATAAGATTATTAAGGGTTTGGACAAACTAGAGGCAGGAAATATGTTCCTAATGTTGGGGGAGTCAAGAACCAGGGGCCATAGTTTAAGAATAAGTGGTAAGCCATTTAGAACGGAGATGAGAAAAAAACCTTTTTACACAGATAGTTGTGAGTGTGTGGAATTCTCTGCCTCAGGGGGCAGTGGAGGCTGGTTCTCTGGATGCTTTCAAGAGCGAGTTAGATAGAGCTCTTAGGGATAGCGGAGTTAACGGATATGGAGAGAAGGCAGGAACGGGGTACTGATTGTGGATGATCAGCCATGACCACATTTAATGGCGGTGCTGGCTCGAAGGGCCAAATGGGCTACTCCTGCACCTATTGTCTATTATTTGGTGGCCTATATATAACTCCCACCAATATTTTATTCCACTTGTCGTTTTTGAGCCCTTCACAAATTTATTCTATTTATTACATCATGATCTGCTGAGTCAAAATCATTTTTCAATATTGCACATGTCTAATCCTTTATTTATAGCGTTATCTCGCTCAAATGCCTCGAAGGTCCATTACTTGACACTGATTTGTGGTTCATATACAAGTCTTGATGCATGGTGACAGAACACCTTGGGCTTCTCAGTTTTAAATTGTAAATTTGTTCAGATTGGTCCAGTGTGAACTGAAAGCAAGCGTGAGAATGGTTTAATCATAGACACACTACGCCTCGAGAAGATTGCATTAATTCGGTATGTCAGAGAGGATCCTGTTGAACTTCTACAAATGTACAGCAGAGAGCATATTGACTGGTTCAGCATCACGGCCTGGTTCAGGAACTTGAACACCCAGGATCGAAAGACTGCAAAAAGTTGTGAACACTGCCCGGTCCATCACAGGTTCTGACCTCCCCACCATCGAAGGGATCTACAGGAGTCACTGCCTCAAAAAGGCAGCCCGCATCATCACAGACCCACACCACCCTGTCCACACACTCATTTCGCTCCTGCCATTGGGAAGAAGCGATAGGGGCCTGAAAACGGTATCGTCCCAGGTTCAGGAGCAGCTTCTTCCGTACAGCCATCAGCGTATAAAACACTACAACCTCCAAATAAGCTCTGAACCTCATAGACCCCATGAAAGGTAGAAGTGGGAAAATCCAACTTGGTTTATAACAGTATGAACAAGGAACTGTAGTTGCTGGTTAATACACAACAGGACACAAAGTGTTGGAGGGTCAGTTAGCAACTCTGGAAAACATGGATAAGTGATGTTTCAGGTTGAGACCCTTAAAAGTCACATATTCATGTTCTCCAGAGATGCTGCCTGATCTGCTGAGTTACTCCAGAACTTTGTGTCCTTTTGGTTTATAACAAGAAGCTAACTATTGTTAGATGGTGCAATGGCACAGAGGTAGAGTTGCTGCCATAAGGGCCTGTCCCACTTGGGCGTCATGTGCGCGTCACGCAGGTGGCGCGCGAGGATTTTGAGAATCCCAAAATCCTGGGGCGCTACCGCACGTCGCTGCCTACGCCACCACGTCTCACCACGCGCCATGCGCGCGTCGTGCTTGTTGACGCGTAAATGTTGCGTAACTGATGCGCAAATAACACCCAAGTGGGACAGGCCCTTTACAGCGCCAGAGATCCAGATTCAATCTGACTACAGGGGCTATCTATACGGAGTTTGTACATTCTCCCTGTGGCATCTGTGGGTTTTTTCTTGTTTCCTCTCACATCCAAAGACGTACAGGTTTGTAGGCTAAATTATCGTGTGTGTGTGTGTGTGTGTGTGTGTGTGTGTGTGTGTGTAGGATAGTGTTAGTGTGCAGTGATCACTCGTTGGCTCGGACAGTGGGCCAAAGATCCTGTTTCCGTGCTGTGTCACTAAACAAGATGCAATCCAAATAGATAACAGTTTTGCTGTAATAATTTATTGCAGTAGAACGTAAAACATTTAAATATGCCAAAATCAATAGCCCCATAATCAAAGCCTTTTGAAACAGTTAAAATAACATTGTAAAATAAAAATAAATTTACTTAAATAACATTCAAGTTACAGAAATTAATTGAAAACCTGCAGATTGATTGAAGTAAAGAAAATTGAGGCATTTACCCTTTTAATCCTGAATGGTGACCCTCCGAAATTCAAATGGATGGGGACTTCCAATGTTGAGAGGCTGGAATTGAAACGCATTGATCTCCTTAGTTCAACATGGCTCAATTCTGTCCTGGACTCTTGGCCTTGTCCAGCAGTGGAACGGAAGCTCAGATGCACCAGTGTCTGATCGTTAACACGTTCGTGACTTGCGCTTTACAATACACAGGTGTGGAAGTCAAGAATGCCTCGACTTGTACCAGATGGCAGCAATATCGAGGAAAGTTTATTTTATTTTATTTTGGTTTAGATACAATGTGGGAACAGGCTCTTCAGCCCACTGAGTCCACGCTGACCAAAAATTGTCCACACACTAGTTCTATCCTGCACACTAGTGACAATTTACAATTTTACAGAAGCCAATTAACCTACAAACCTGCACGTCTTTGAAATGTGGGAGGAAACCGTAGCACCCGGAGAAAACCCACGCGGCCACAGGGAGAACATACAAACTCCGCACAAACAGCACCCGTAGTCAGGGTCGAACCCGGGTCTCTAGCACCGCAAGGCATCTAGGATAGAGGGACATTGCACATGTTCAAGGGTCTCTGAGGGTGGTACCATAATGTGTTGACGGTGACAAATGGAATAACCTCCATTTGCCAGGCCCTAGAATCAAATAACAGAGAGGTTATGATGCAACTTTACAATGTATTGCTTGTCTACTGAGGGAATAGTGTGTGTTGAATTGGTTACCGCACTGTAGGATGGACATGACACAGAGGGATTCCACTAGGATGTTACTAGCAATGGAACATTTCACATGTGAAGAGACTGGATGGAAAGACTTTGATTTTCTTGAAGGGGACTGAAGAGAACTGACTGATGTGTAAAAAATTATGAAGGGCACAGATAAGGTAGATAGCAAAACACTTCCTCCCATAACAGGGGTGAGTTAAACCAGAAAACATAGCCATAGTCAATAAAGCGCAGAAACAGGCCCTTCAGCCCAATTTGCCCAGGCCGGCCAAGGTGCCCCATCTACACTTGTCTCAACTGCCTGCATTTGGCCCATATTCCTCTATACCTTTCCTATCTGTGTACCTGTCCAAATGTCCTTTAAATAACATGATGATATGTGTAATGTAAGGGGGAGGAGATCCAGGCAGGGTTTGAGGAAGATTTTTTCCACCCAGATATTAGTTGGAATCTGGAACACACTGAACAAGGGGTGTTGGAGGCAGAGTCTTTCACAACATCTAAGTATCTGGATGAGCATATGAAATGCCAGGCCAAGTTATCTGAGGTTCGTATGCTGGAAAATAGGATTAGTCTAGATATGTTCTTAGTGGTTGGCATGGACATCATGGTGTGGCTTCAGGACTATCAGCTATAGTCTTTGTAAATAGCACAATTGAGGGGCTCAATGGGTTACTCATGTTCCCACTGCATAGGATTTCTCAAACAATGGTAAGAGTATTAAAAAGGGAAAAAGCTAAATCTTCACAGGGTGCAACAGTTGGTGCAGGGGGAGAGTTGCTAGTTTACAGCTCGTGACCCGGGTTCAATCCTGACTATGGGTGCTGTCTGTACGGAGTTTGTACG
Source organism: Malacoraja senta (assembly GCA_038087875.1). NCBI lineage: Eukaryota > Metazoa > Chordata > Chondrichthyes > Rajiformes > Rajidae > Malacoraja > Malacoraja senta. Next base: position 23,238,558 of record CM075980.1, read on the forward strand.
TTCTCCCTGTGACTGCGTGGGTTTTCTCCGGATGCTCCAGTTCCCTCCCACACTCCAAAGACGTGCTGGTTTGTAGGTTATTTGGCTTCGGTAAAATTGTAAATTGTCCCTAGTGTGTGGGATAGTGTTAATGTACAGGGATCGCTGGTCGGCGCGGATTCGATGGGCTGAAGGACTTGTTTCCACACTATCTCTAAACCAAACAAAACTTTCCTCAATATTCCCCAGGGCCAGAGTTCCTAGAGATTTTGAATGATAACTAAAACCACACGTAGTATGTGCACGGGGTGATTGCTGGTCAGTGCGGCCTCGGTGGGCCAAAGGGTCTGTTTCCGTGATAAATCTAATGTAAAGCTATAGCATAGGATTATTTAAATGGATCACTATGCATATGAAGTAAAAATAGACTTTGGCATTCCATCATCAAAAGTACGCTATTATTGCGTTGATTTTGGAAGTAGAATTCTTGATTAAAGTAGAATTCTTCAGTAAAGTGCAAAATCATTAATCTATTTAAGTGATCAGTAAATGTGCCCAAATTCAAGTATTAAAATAAATGAATTATGTAAAATAAAGTCCCTGTACTCTCTTGATATATTTGAAGGCAATCCCATCTGAACCCTTTATTGTCATTCTGCGTTTGATTTAGTGTATATTGTCTGTTGTGTAAAACACCGATCACCCTGCATATGCCATTGATCAAAGTGACAGGATTGTAAATATGAGAGATTTTTTTGTAATAAAGCGTGATAAAGTACCGGCTTATCTTCTGAGAAGAAGTTTAAAATAAAATGAGGTAATGAAGAACGTACCTGAAAACTAGACACAGTAGGTAATTGTGTCTACGAATTGACCGATTTTCTGTTGGTGATCAAAGGGAAGGGTTTAAAGGCATCATTTAACTAATTGGGATTTAAAGTTGAGAATGCTCTGACTTTACTCATGGTGAAATTGATTCACTAATTAGTTAACTGGTCTGGTTTGCATAGGCCATGGCTGTGGAGCATTGAAAGACTTGCAGTATTACAATCACTGCAGGGTATCCTGAAGAAAGAAATTTGAATGCATTTCAGTGCAAGTTTTGACTGGCAAAACAACTTGACTTACGCTGCGCATCAATGTGTTATTGCAGGAAATTTGGGGTCATTATCTGTTATTAAAATACTGCAAAAGGGTGAATCATTTTGATGGAACTTTGGGAGTAAAAAGCAATTTCTCCTAACAGGAGACCATTAATTGTAATGCCTGGATCTGATCTGCATTTCATAACTCAATGATCACAAAAAGACAAATGTGGCAAGGCATAGAAATGAGCCACTTTATAACATTGCTCTTGCTCATTAAAAAAAACCTCAGTCATTATCAAACCTCAACAGTGGCAATGTGTAGGAAGGAAGTGCAGATGCTGGTTTAAACCGAAGATAGACACAAAATGCTGAAGAAAAGGAATGGGTGACCTTTCGGGTTGAGATCATTCTTCGGACTAGAGTCGGGGTAAAGGGAAATAAGAGATACATATATACATATATAAAAGTTGCAAAACGGTTCTGGAATTACACACCTTGAATGCAAAAAATACTTTACTGAACAAGATTTAAAGCTTTTTTTTTTACAAAACAGAACAAGACACATATTTAAACCACAATCCCCAGTAGAAAAATAATGCATATTAGATTGTCCTTTTGAAAATTGTGCAAATATATGAAAGTGATCCAATTGAATGAACATTATTTTTACTTCTCTTTCAATCCCCACATTATCATAAAATAGTAATGCAATGATTGTTAATTTGATGAATATGAACACCTACAACCAGAAATGGCGGGTAGGTGTTGTAGCAGAGGATTTAAACAAGCCACATTATTTCAAAGAATTCAAAAGTGCACTTCAAAAAGAGACAGAAAGTGTAACTATGCCACAAGTGCAATGATCGGCATTTTGTTTGATTGGATTTAAATTCAGATTACAATGGTTCAAACCAACATCAATCCCCTACGAATTATTATGTAAAATAAACTGGGAGCGAACTCGATCATAAACAAACTCAAGACCTCCCATGTTTCTAGTTTTCAGATTGGCACCAACCAGCTAATAACACTGGGTCAGATCTGTGCTAAAAATGTTAAAAATAGTAGTGCTTTTCAAATTTGATAATGGATTATCAATTTTCCGCAGTTCTGACGTATTTGTGAGCATACATAACAAATCAGGCCATTGGGTTGAAGACATCAGGAAGGGCGTTAAATTTCAACTGGTAAACATTGATTTTAAAATACTATTTTAAGGCTTGCAGCTAATTTCAAACAGGCATCAGTCATTCTCAGGAACATCTCAGGAAAATCATGAGATGAATAGATTGGGTAGATGCAGTCTCTTGCCTAGAGTAGGGGAAGAGGACCAGAGGACATAGGTTTAAGGTGAAGGGGGGAAGATTTAATAGGAATCTGAGGGGTAATGTTTTCACATTAAGGTGTACGGAACAAGCTGCCTGAAGAGGTAGTTGAGGCAGGCACCATCGCAGCATTTAAGAAACAATTAGACAGGTACATGGATAGGACAGGTTTAGAGGAATATGGGCCAAATGCAGGCAGGTGGGACTAGTGTAGAGGGACATGTTGGTCGGTGTAGGCAAGTTGGACCGAAGGGACTGTTTCCACCCTGTATCTCTATGAATAACTAATGGATTTTAAAATACTTTTCTCTTCCCCTTTGTTTTTCCAAAGTGTATATCACAGTAAACTCCTACAGGTTCCCCTTGATGTTGACTTAAAAAACACCTGAAAAATCAAGTTGTGATAACTATTAGCTGTAAACATGGTTGGTTTAATTAAAAACTGTACAAAACCCTGGACAATATGACTTACTCAAGGAAGTGTGAGATAGGGTTTTTTGATTGATTGCACACAATATTCCATGGCCAAATATATACCCTGATACCTCAGAGATTAGGGAAGCATATTAAAAAAATGTGTTCATAAACTGGATGGGTAAATTTAGCATCAAAAAGCCCACAAGCTATATTCCAGTCAAAAGTCTGGAGTTTGCATTTTGCTTGATCAACCATTATGATGCAAAAATGATAAATATTTATTTTGAAAAACCTATCCTAATTCTCCCATAATATTCACTAAATTACAATCACCTCTCCCTCTAGCCATTATATAATGAAGCAGCATATCTAGAGAATTACATTCGAGTGTCAACCTGACCAAATTCATTTAAAGCAGGTTTGCAGTCAGCTCGAGATAAGTCTCCTTCTCTGCGTTCCTGGAATGGTGTTTAGCCACATATTCTTTGGCTTTAGTCACAATGCTTTCTTTCAAACCAGTTTCACTGATCAGTCTCTTTGATAATTCAACAAATCCCTGTGAAGGCAAATAAAAAATAATTTCATTTTGCACAATTTGTTAAACGTATAAATTAACAAATTGTTTAGTTTAGAGATACAGCAAGGAAACAGGATCTTCGGCCCACCGAGTCTGCACCGACCAGCGATTTGAAGGACCATTCATCACACTAGGGATAATTTACAGAAGAAAATTAACCTACAAACCTTCACGTCTTTGGAGCGTGGAAAGAAACTAGAGCACCGGGGGAAAGCCACAGGGAGAACAGGGATCAAACCTGGAAATCTGACATTGTAAGGCAGCAACTCTACCGCTCGGCCACTGTGCCACCCCAATAGCAAATTATTGCACCATTCTAAAGTAGAATAGCTTTCAAGCATTTAAATATTCCTCTGGTTTCACTACATTTTATTGTTTATGGCTTTTAATGACTATCCCCCTACTATGAAAATTAGCTGATCTATATTAGACCCTTAGCCACATGCATTAAAAAAATACACCTCTTTCTTTACACCCAGTATCCATGCCATCATTTAATTATGACCAAAGATGCCTAGATTATACAAAAATAAACTAGCGTACGGTACGATATATGACTCTTACAAATGATACAGGAAATAGATTGAGAAACTAGTATCATGGTGTCAAAACAATCACTAGCCCTTAATTTCTTCAATTGGTTGTTGACCAAAGGAAAGTGGGGTTCTCATCAATGGTGCTTCTGTAGCGATGATTTTGCCCTGTGCATGAGGATTCTCATGAATACCTACAGATGCGCTTTGGAATGTATTCTGACAGAATGCGTCTCTGCCTAGTATGACAACTGTTCTTGACCGCCTGAGAGTGGTGAACACAGCCCAGTCAATTATAAGCTCATCACTTCCTTCCATCCAGTCCATCTTCACAGTACGTGACATCAGGAAGACTGCAAGTATCGCCAGGGATGCCTCTCACCCTGGTCTTTCTCCTTTCTCCCTTCAACCTTCTGGGAGAAGATAGACGAGCTTGAAAGCCCAGACACCCAGAGTTAAGAACAGCTTCTTCCTCACAGCTATCAGACTCCTGAACCAATCACCTCATTCACATCCCATTTTCGAGATGCTGCCACATATTCTTACTCCCAACTCTACCTTATTCGGACATTCTGTTTTTGCAATATGACGTAGGCAAGTGTTCCACAATACGTTTGGAGACATTATAACTGCCATTTCTCTTTATAGGCATTGTTGGTCTACTGCATGTTCAGTGTCATTTCTTCTTTGCAGTGTGCTTTTACTTAATACCAAATTCCTGTCATGGACAGATATTTTCCAGTAATAGTAATATAGGATCTTTCCTGTAATGGTTTTAATTTGAAAAAAAAAACCTACTTGAATTTGCAGTAACATTCGAATGAACATAAGAAAGAGGAACTCGTTATCTACAAAACACATGCGATATGTCTGGCCTAATCAAACATAATGGAATTTGAGAGTGTCGTTAAAGATAAGTGTTATTGAAAACAGACAGCTTTCATTAATTCAATTCCTTGCACTATTATCGAAGGAACAAATGTAATTACTAAGTACATTCTTATTTAACTTTCTTTCAATTGCCATGGTTTTTTTTCCATTTCATTGTCCAGAATTAGATTAAAAGTACATTTAATATTTCTGTAGTTTTATGACAGCAAAATGTCTGTAATATCAGCAAAGTTATATTAATTTTCAACCCTAACAGGTAATCTTTTGAAAAAAAAACATGTTCTTGAAAGTGGTCTTTAATATAATATGAATAAATCAGGGCGGCACAGTGGTGGAGCTGCTGTCTCACAGAGCTAGACACCTGGGCTCACTCCTGACTCCGGGTGCTGTCTATGTGGTGTTTGCACGTTCTCTCCATGACTTAATGGGTTTCTCCCCATATCCTAAAGAGGTGAGGGGTTTGTAGGTTAATTGGCCTCAATAAAATTGTCCCCAGTGTTGTATCGAGTGGATGAGAAAGCGGGATAACGTGGAAAACTTTGTACACGGGTGATCGATTATCGGCGTGGACTCGGTCGGCTGAAGGGACCGCTTCCATGCTCTATCTCTAAACTAAACATTTTGTGATAATAAAAATCTCAACGGAAGTGGGAATGATATGGAGATGCCAATGGAAAATTGGAAAGAAGATTGAATTGCAAACTCAACTTGGGAGTTGAATCAAAAGCCATGTGTATGAGCAATTTGGCTCAACCCTAGAAAGTGAACGGCATAAGAGATGGAATTAAAGATATATTCTTTGGGAATAGTACAGGGAATAGTAAAGGAGTGAGCAGTCAATAAAAAAATCATGAGTATTGTACATGGAAAATTCTAATACATTTTATCTTATTGCATTGTTGAGAGGACATTGTGGAACGTAAACAATATGAACAATTATTAAATAAAGGAGCAACTACATGCAACTTCTTGGAAAAATTAATGGCCCATATTTTGCAGGTTACATTCAATATTTGTCATAGTTACTTTATGTAACTGACAGCAATATTGAGATTTCTGCATTAATGAAAGGGGTTGACGTCAATGAAAGGAAGAAAGTGCCACAAGTTTAAGGCACATGAGATTGTAATTTAAAGATACATATTGCTGGAGTAACCCAGTGGGGTCAGGCAGCATCTCTGGAGAACATGGATGGGTTACATTTCAGGCCAAGTAAAATGGCAGCGCCTCGCGGCAGCGGCTTCTGCAGTCCGTCTGCCTTTTAAAAAAATTTTGTCCTGTTGAGTGTATAGTTTGGTTGTAGTTTATATATTATTTTTAGCTGTATATATGTGGGAGGCGGGGGAACTTTTAAATCTCTTCCCTGTACGGGTCTCCGTTGTCATTGGGGCCTAGCACCGTGTGCGGCCTCCAACCGTAACGACCTGGGGGCTCCAGTCGCGGAGCCTGCGGACTCACCATCGTGGAGCTGGCCCGGCTTCGGAGCGTGGAGAGCTGTAGTGGCGCGCGGCTGCAACCTGACCGGAGCTTCGGAGGCTCCAGCCGCAGGCCCGGTGGACGGTGACATTGGGAGCTCGCGGGTCCCTGGTGGGAGACCGCTTTTCGGAGCTCCCGCAACGGCAACTTCTCTCGCCCGAATTGCGGGGTTGAAAATGACCCAGAGCGGGGCCTTACATCGCCCGGCGCGGCTTTAACGGATGCGGGACTTACCATCGCCCGCCGGGGGCTCCAACATCAAGACCCGGAGCAGGGCCTTACATCGCCCGGCGCGGCCTTAATGGCTGCGGGACTTGCCATCGCCCGCCGGGGGCTTTAACATCGGGAGAAGAATGGAAAACAGGGGAGAGACAATGACTTTGCCTTACATCACAGTGAGGAGGAGGTTCACTGTGATGGATGTTTGTGTAAATTGTGTTAATTGTGTGTCTTGTTAATTGTTTCTTCTTGTTGTATCACTGCAGAAACCAAATTTCATTTGAACTTCATTTGAGGTTCAAATGACAACAAACGGTATTGTATTGTATTCTTCAGACATCCATTTTCTCCACAGATGCTGCCTGATCCGCTGAGTTACTCCAGCATTTTGTGCCTATTTTCGGTCTAAACCAACATCTGCAGTTCCTTCCTATACTTAATATAAAGATACATTGATAATAAATTTAAAAATTCATAGTAATCGTTCCAGATGTAAATTACAATGCCTTGTTAATTTGTTAAATGTTTAAAAGTGGTTTAAAACACTTTTGATCCGAGTATTTTTAACCTTACTTTCGTTCAAGATTTTGAATGTTTATAAATATCTTTTGAGACCGATAGCTCTGGTCAATTCAAGGCATAACGGTTGTCATTTTGTTGTTGTTTGCAGCAAGTTTTGTGTAGTTCTTAGTGATGTGGATGATTTTTACAATGAGGAAACCTCTTATGATATCCAGTGCCTCAACACGAAGAACTCTTGTTGGGATGAATGTGAAAATAAGTTTGCATTTGTTTTAAACCAAGGTCAGTAACAATTACTGTCAACAATGATAATATAGCATATAGTATAGCACATATGATTTAGTGTGTTAGTATTTGGTTTAGTTTAGAGTTACAGCATGGAAACAGGTCCTTTGGCCCACGTCAACCATCGATCTCCCATTCATTCTAGTTCTGTGTTATCCCACTTTTGCATGCACTCCCTACACACTAGGGGCAATTCAAAGAGGCCAACTAATCTACAAACCCACACGTCTTTGGGATGTGGGAGGAAACCGGAGCTCCCGGAGGAAACCCACGTGATCACAGGATGAACGTGCAAACTCCACACAGGCAGCACCCAAGGTCAGGATTGAACCTGGGTCCTGGGTGCCATGAGGCTCTACCAGCTGCACCAGTGTGCTGCCCTTAGTGTTTAACATGGTTTCAGTTTCATTGTTAAAACACTAGTTACTGAGATAAGTGCAGCACATTGCCTAACCAAGTAAAGGTTACTGCAACAATCATGTGAAGGACAGACAATGGAGTCAGCAGAGCTGAACTGAACAATGCTGCCAAGATAAGATAAAGATGTTTACTGACCATGTGTCTAGCATGATTACATTTTGTCAGGCAGTGGCCAGATAGTGTCTGACAATGAGTTAGATGGATTGATATTGGGCCTGCCTGCTTGCACCAGCCTGTTGTTTGATAGTGGAAGTGGTCGAGAGTTCAGAGGACAGGAGTTTCAATCAACATCAACCCATGCACTCCAGTAGGAAACCTCTGTGAACTGGCCACTCGAGATCAAGCAATATTTGTAATCTCCAAGTAAACCAGGGTTGTAACAATAAAATCCACTAAGACAAGACTCTGAGCTCTTAATTATGAAAACTTTATTTTAGCAGAATTAGCTACCACAGGAAATTTGGGGTGGCACGGTGGCACAGCGGTAGAGTTGCTGTCTTACAGCGCCAGAGACCCAGGTTCGATCCTGACTATAGAGGTGCTGTCTATACAGAGTTTGTATGTTCACCCCGTGACCTGGTGGGGGTTTTCCGGGTGCTCTGGTTTCCACCCACACTCAAGACGTACAGGTTTCTAGGTTAATTTGGCTTTGGTAAAAATTGTAAATTGGCCCTAGTGCGTAGGATAGTGTTAGTGTACGGGGATCGCTGGTTGGCGTGGACTCGGTGGCCCGAAGGACCTGTTTCTGCGGTGTATCCCTAAAACTAAAGCTAACTGCTAACTTAAGCCTGACCCAGAGAAAGAAAATTGTGTCTGCTCAATGAAACCGAGACTAGTTATTTAATCTGGGTCTGTGCAAAGTGATTGAGATTCTGATTACTACAATAGGATTCCTCCACCTCTAAACCCATTAAACGGATGTCCTAGAAGTTTCCACAGAAAATGATTCAATGAATAATAGTACAAAGTCTCATAAATGAATGACTGACCTAGATATGCCATCAAACCTGATTTGATTCATCAGTTTAGGATTGTGGAAGGGAATTGCTAAAACTATTCCTTGTAGTCACTAGATGGCATGGTTATATACTTTTTTTATTCTGTCCTTGATATTGGCACAAACACTAAATCTGTGATGTATCGTGCCTTAAACTGAGCTTAATTTTTTTAAAGCGTCATCTTTCTCAGTTATGTGAAGTTTGCAGGGGTTATCAGCAGAAATGAGTGCAAATTTAAAATATTGGTGAAATAGTCAACCCAAGGGATTTCAATTACATAGAAAGTCATTAAAATGTACAGCTACAAAACAAAAGTACTATTTTCAACACTAGAGCTAACTTAGAAAGGGCTTACATTAATCAAAATAAGTAGAGCTTTATAAGGAGCTGTAAGCAATTGCAGAAAGTAGAGAAAATGCATCCTTGGGAATAAGAACTTTACAAATCTGAATGTTTAATACTTTGCAAGCATGAAGGATGGGTTGTGAAAATTGCTATCGAAGTTTGCCACATTGAATGAGGCCATGGTGTTCATTATATCATCAGCAAATCCCTGCCAGAGTAAGCCCAGGTGAACCCTATTGCCCTGCTCTCTGCTCAATCTTTATCTTCTATTAATTTAAACATTCATCCTAATTTTCCACAAAAGATACAATAGCTACAACCTTAATCAAGTCCAGTGGGGAAAACACACTACTATTATGCAACAATGCTGCTTAAAAGATTTTATTCTTGCCGACAGTAACAGATTCGTTTTTTTGACTACTTTAAACCCAAAGATCTCTTGCTGGTGAAATATATTATTCAATCTTTGGAAACGTCCATTAACGAGCAAGAGCTGTGGCCTTGGAGCTCAGGTTTGCTCTACTATTCAAGGATGTTGGTGGATCCTAGAAGTTTAGTCCACTCTTGATCACCAACTCAATTTTTCTCACACACAGATGCTGTCAAACGATCATGTATGTGGATAACTTGACACCGATTGGTATGGTATAATGTATATTTGGTTAACATTCAATAATAGCATGCTCTATTACTTAGAGGACAGGCCCAGGTGGTGCCTGAGGTTGACGGAGACCGGTTGGGTCTGCGGTGGGTGTTAGAGGTCGGTCGGGCCGCGTGAGTGCCAGGGTCGGTCGGACTGCGCCGCCGAGAACAAAGAGGGACCCGGCATTGAGGGACCGTCTAGAGAACAAAGAGGGACACTGTGTGTGGGGGGGGCACCAGGAACAAAGAGAGACCGTCGGGGACTATACTGAACACTGTAACTTTGTCCATGTCCTCTACCTGGCGACTCTTTGCATACTCTGTGTATGGTGTGCAAAACAAAGAATTTCACTGTCGCATGTGATAATAAAGTCTCAATCAATCAAGATTCTACATTTAGAGATGACAAAAAAAAGTCACTTTGGAATTATTGCAGGTATCATAATGTATCACCAGGTTTTAGATGGAATGAAAACAGAATGGAGGTCATTTTCAATGGCTTTCCAATGAAATTTTAAGACCTTCCAAGATGGCCCTTCAGCTGAAATGTCTGTTGCCTACAGTTGACAGAGCACCATCTTGGGTATGGAGGTACGGCATTCACTGGGTATAGTGGTAATAGGGCCGATAAGCAGCAGATTGCTGTTTGAAACTGCTGCTGGCACTTGTTTTGCAGGTTGCATTCCATTTTATGCACCATGTTCTGCCCAATAATGACCCACAGTGTCTGTAAACGACCTGTGGCAGAGCAATCAAGAGTAAGCAAGAGTGTGTTAGAGAAAGAATGACAAAGTGTTGGAGTAACTCAGCGGGTCAACCGGAATCGTTTCAGAATTCCAGGGCATTTCACTGCCTGGCCTCTTGTTGGGTACCCATTCATCCTGTAGACAAAATGGACCTCCAACACAACCCTTCCCTCTGACAAAACTGCATTTACTCATCGGAGGACATGGAGAGATGTTTTGGATTGGGACCCTGTGCTGCCATCTTGCTCCTGTGACTTTCAGCTCCGTGTCCCGACCTCCCACTTCAGGCACAACCACGTTGTCAGATACTTACACTCAATCCACTGCTTTTCGCAACATGTCCTCCATCCACGCCCTGCGTTCTACACTTGCCACCATCCACCGGCACCAGAGGGTTCTTGCTCCATCACTCCCGCAGCCTCGCTCCTCACTCACTCAGACCTGCAATGGACCTCTAATGGACCCCTCCTTATCCATGCCTTCAATCAAGAAGAAGCCCAGACCATCACACTAACCAACCTCCCTTCCATTGACTCAATTTACACCTCACACTGTCTCAGCAAGGCCACCAGCATAATCAAGGACGAGTCTCACCCTGGTCACTCCCTCTTCTCCCCTCACCTATCAGGCAAGAGATACAGAAGTGTGAAAATGCACACCTCCAGATTCAGGGCCAGTTTCTTTCCAGCTGTTATCAGGCAACTGAACCATCCTACCAATAACTGGAGAGTAGTCCTAATCTACTATCTACGTTATTGGAGACCCTCGGACTTTCTTTGATCAGATTTTACAGAACTTTATCTTGCACTAAATGTTATTTACGTTATTCTCATTATCCTATTTGTACACTATGGATGGCTCGATTGTAATCATATATTATCTTTCCGCCGACTGGTTAGCTCACAAAAGCTTTTCACTGTACCTCGGTACACATGACAATAATCTAAATGATAGGTCCCGACCCAAAACGCTACCTAACCATTTTCACCAGAGATGCTGCTGACCAGCTGAGTTACTCCAGCACTTTGTGTCTTGTATTGTAAATCAGCATCTGCAGTTCCTTATGTCTGTGTTTACTTCTTTTCATGTAAAGTCTTGAACCTATCTGATTTAGTAACAGTTTGTTTTCTGTCAAATAAAACTAACTGTAAATGACTACAATGTGGAATATTTATTCAAATGTGATGTGTGCCTCTAGTTTGCAAATACTTGGATTTCAACAAGAAATAGGAAAAGGAACAAAAGATTGTGGTGATTTAGAATTAGAATAACCCTACCAATTGTTTTTGCTAAGAAACAATAAGTGTATTTGCTCGTTAGCAAAATTCTCCTCATCACTTCTACTGCCCAGTAACAGTTTGTGGGCAGAACATACAATTTCCTTTCCCCGAGCCTGATTTGTACAATTAAGATGAAAAGACAAGTGTATCCATTTAATCTTTGTGTTTCTCTGCACAGATACTACCGAAATGCCCCATCTGTCTATGAGCATAATAACCCATCAATCAATTAGATTCTCTTAATTTTAATTCATTTAGTACATCAAGGCTCGTTATCTGATATATATTGGGTAAAATTAAACAGATGCTGCCATTAATTTTCACCACAACTGCAGATCAGTTCCTGACTGTTTCTTTCTGCAGCCACGCTGTTCCAAAGTTAACACTGAAAGCTGTAACGCCATTTTGACTCTTTGCCCAAAAATGTACAACAGAACAATCGTCAAAACGACGTTGCAAAGTGCCATCTAACTGCATGCACAATCGCTGCAATTGAATTTAACGAGTCTGAAGAAGGGTCCTGACCCGAAAAGTCACCTATCCATGTTCTTCAGAGATGCTGCCTCACCCGCTGAGTTACTCCAGTACATTGTGTCCCTTTGTGTAAACCAGCATCTGCAGTTCCTTGTTACGACTAGCGCTGTTACTTCTTTAGTCCAATATTAAAAAAGAGAGGTAAACCAAATTGGAATATTTTCACAAACTTTAGTATGCTCTGATGTAGAGAATAATAATGCTACCAAGTATGGCAAATACAGGTTTTATGTTGTATTCGTGGCACGAGAATGTATTGCAAATATGGTTTTCACAGTATAATCTCAACTACATGAGCGTCATAACATGGGCCCAACAACCATCAGGCTATTAAACACTACAACCTCCAACTAAGCCCCATACTACATTTTTTTTGTCTTTGCACTATTAATGTTTAATTGATTTTTATATACTGAAATGTTTTGTTGTTTATTCTGGTGTTTACAGAGTACTAAGTTTATATGAAGTACTATTCTATGTTCTATATCTGTTGCGCTGCTACAAGTAAGAATTTCATCGTTCCGTTTTGGGACATATGACAATAAAACACTCTTGATTAACATGGGCAATTCATCGGTGTTCCATTAGGTACATTTCAGCAGGGATGGAAACGAGATAACGTGTTCTTAGGGGTAAACATGTGGTAAAATTGATCGGTTGGAGGTGGCGAAAATGTCCGAGGATTTTGTGCTGGGTGAAAATGTTGGAACATAATCCTCTGACATTTTCACCAACTCCAATGGGATCCCACCACCAGCCACATCTTCCCATCTCCACCCCGTTCCGCTGAGATCGTTCCCTCCGCAACTCCCTGGTTAATTCGCCCCTTCCCACCCAAACCACCCCCTACCCAGGTAGATCATAAAGTCATAGTCATAGAGTGATACAGTGTGGAAACAGACCCTTCGGGCCATCTTGCCCACACCGGCCAACATGTCCCATGCTACACTAGTCCCACCTGCCATATCCCTCCAAACTTGTCCTATCCATGTACCTGTCTAACTGTTTCTTAAACGTTGGGATAGTCCCAGCCTCAACTACCTCCTCTGGCAGCTTCTTCCATACACCCATCACCCTTTGTGAAAAAGTTACCCCTCAGATTCCTATTAAATCTTTTCCCCTTCACCTTGAACCTATGTCCCTGTAAAGTATTATATTCATGTCATTAAATACATTTTGACAAATGTGCCAAGCATCAGTTTGTTCCATTATATATTGGAAAAGAGCCAAACTGATTCGAATATTTGAATTCAAGGATTATTAGCATTCTCCTTATTTAAAACGCCAGTTTTGAAATTCATGGTTTATATATTATGTGAAGCAAAGAAACTGTCAGTACTTTCAATTAAAAAAAGTCATATACTTCAGAACAAATCATTTGCTGCCTATTAACATTCAATAAAGTTTCCAAAGTGTAGGAAACTGCAAAGGAAGGTTATCTACTTTGAAGCAAAGATGAGGAAAATAATTTATGGACTAACTACTTCACTCTTCCAATTGTAAAGACTATCTATTTGTAACACTTAATCTCACATTTCAATAATTGTTTCTTTATGCCTAATGCATTTTAACTAAAACAATTCCAATCAAACTAGAATTTAGGTGGAAATAGCAAGATACAATAAAAAAATGGGGCATAGACTATTTACCTGCAAAATATTTGGAATGAAAAACTACAATCGAATTTAGTTTAGTTTACTTTACAGATACAGCATGGAAACAGGCCCTTTGGCCAACAGTACACACCCACAAGCGATCAACTCGTACACCAGCACTACCAACACACTAGGAACAATTTACAATTTCTACCGAAGCCAATTAACCGACAAACCTGTATGTCTTTGGAGTGTGGGATGAAAGCGTAGCACCCAGGGAAAAACCACGCGGGCACGAGGAGATCGAACAAACTCTGTACGCACAGCACCCCTAGTCAGGATCAAACCCGTGTCTCTGGCATTGCAAGGCTGCAACTCTGTGAGCCCCTGTGAATTATCTATCAGAATTTAAGCATAAATCAGACATGCTGCTTCGAATATTCACACCAGTTTTTCTAATCCTTTGCTGTGAATCACACCGGAGAAGTTTCCGACTCTCAAGCAGCACTGCAGCCACCTCACAGTGCCAGTGACCCGAGTTCGACCCTGACCAGAAGTGCTGTCTGTTTGGGGTTTTTGTACGGTCTCCTTGTGAATGTGTGGGTTTTCTCCGGTTGCTCTGGTTTCCTCCCATATCCCATAGATGTGAAGGTTTGTAGATTAATTGGTCTCCGTAAAATTGCCCCAAATGCATAGGGAGCAGACGTGAAAGTGGGATAACATAGAACTAGTCTAACATAGACTAGTTCACTTGCCAAGGAAATGGATGAAGTATCCTTAAATGGCATTAGTAACGATAGATACTTGTATGGACTTGGTGGGCTGAAGGGTCTCTTTCTATGTACATCTTGAGGTATGAGTTGGTTACAACATTAAAATAGTTGGCAAACGACATTAAAATATATGACAGTAAACAAACAAAGGCTAACATTTAAACAAAACTAAAAGATATTTTACAGCAAATATGTATTCCTTTTGATGGCACAAAAATCGAACAGAAAATAAAGATGGTGCTATCCTGGCTAAAGAGAAAACTAAGGATAATGTTAGATGTGGTCAGGGCTAATTGGCAAGACTATGGTTGTTTATTGGCAAAAGCATAGGGTGAGTGGAAAGGGGAGATTTGATACGTATATAAAATCCTGAAGTTTAGGCAGAGAGAGCTGAGAAGAAAGAACTATTTCATTTAGCAGAGTGATCAATAACAAGATAGCATACGTACAAGATATTTTGTAGAAGCATCAGAAGGGAGTCGAGGGTTTTGTTTTCCCTGCTTTAAAGTGTGATTCAAAAGTACATTGAATTTAAGCACTTAAAACAACAAGTTGAGAATGGGGTTAGCCCAAGAGTTGAGAAATGGGGTTAGGCAAAAGAGCTCTTTCACAGCTGGTATTGATAGTACGGGTTGAACATTTCGCCTCTTTGTTGTAAGTTCTATGAATCTATAAAGACAGCTATAAAACCATGCATGAGAAGACCACATCAGAACGTCTCAAATTGTAAATCCAGTGCAATGGTCGGCAAAACTTCAATTTTAATGGCCTGAGGATACATAAGAAGATAAGAAATGGAAGGTGGAGGGCCCTTGAGCTTGCACGGCAATTTAATAAGATCTTTAACAATGTCACTTTTTCTACTAATCCCATATCTTGACCAGACATAAATCTGTACACACATTACATTTGCTCCACTCTTTTAAATCTCCACTACACCGTGGACGGCTCCATTACAATCTTAGATTTTCTTTCCGCTGATTGGTTAGCACGCAACAAAAGCTTTTCACTGTACCTCGGTACATGTGACAATAAACTAAACTCAACTAAACTTGTTTCTCCTAATATCCAATAATCTATTTATCTAGACATTGATTGTTTCCAGTGGGAGGCTTCACAGCCTTTTCAAAAATCTGTACCGTTCAAATAAAAAAACACATTAGTATAGACAATAGACAGTAGACAATAGGTGCAGGAGTAGGCCATTCGGCCCTTCGAGGCAGCACCGCCATTCAAAGTGATCATGGCCATGCACGGAAATCGCTATCAAAATATGGAGGGGACGGGGGGACACAATTTCTTGGCGGCCGCGCGCGCATGCTCACACACACGCGCGAGGCTTCGGAGGCACAATCCAGTGCTAAATGCAGCTCAACTCTGCCTATCTCGCCGGGTTAACCTACAGCTCTGCCTAGACTGACGGGACACCAGCGCTGCTTCTCCGCGCTGGCTGTAAACCTGGGCCATATTTCCCGCAAGCCCAGGTTTACATATTTCCCGCCCTCGATCAGCAGTCCCACTCCCACTGTCTCGTGGTAAGCGGAGATTTCACCGGGTTTTAAAATCCGGATTACAAAAACTTGGGGGGGATCGTCCCCCACCTCTCAAAACAGAGGGGGGACGTGTCCCCCCTGGCCCCCCCGGGATTTCCGCCCATGATTCATGGCTGATCATCCACAATCAGTATCCCATTCCTGCCTTCTCCCCATATCCCCTGACTCTGCTATCTTTAAGAGCCCATCTAGCTCTCTCTTGAAAATATCCAGAGAACCGGCCTCCACTGCCCTCTGAGGCAGAGAATTCCACAGACTCGCAACTCACTGTGAGAAAAAGTGTTTCCTCGTCACCATTCTAAATAGCTTACCTCTTATGCTTAAACTGTGGCCCCTGGTTCTGGACTCCCCCAACATTGGGAACATGTTTCCTACCTCTAGCATGTCCAAACCCTTAATAATCTTATATGTTTCAATAAGATCTCCTCTCATCCTTCTAAACTCCAGCGTATACAAGCTCCATTATCTCAGCATATGACAGTCCCGCCATCCCGGAATTAACCTACGCTGCACTCCCTCAATAGCAAGAATGTCCTTCCTCAAATTAGGGGACCAAACCTGCACACAATACTCCAGGTGTGGTCTCACTAGGGCCCTATACAACTGCAGAAGGACCTCTTTACTCCTATACTCAACTCCTCTTGTTATAAAGGCCAACATGCCATTCGCTTTCTTCACTGCCTGCTGTACCTGCATGTTTACTTTCATTGACTGATGTACAAGGACCCCCAGATCCCGTTGCACTTCCCCTTTTTCCAACTTGTCGCCATTTAGATAGTAATCTGCCTTCCTGTTTTTGCTACCAAAGTGGATAACCTCACATTTATCCACATTAAACTGCATCTGCCCACTCACCCAACCTGTCCAAGTCACCCTGCATTCTCATAGCATCCTCCTCACAGTGCACACTGCCACCCAGTTTTGTGTCATCTGCAAATTTGCTAATGTTACTTTGAATCCCTTCATCTAAATCATTGATGTATATTGTAAATAGCTGCGATTCCAGCACCGAGCCTTGTGGTACCCCACTAGTCACTGCCTGCCGTTAATCCCTACTCTTTGTTTCCTGTCTGCCAACCAATTTTCTATCCATGTCAGCACTCTACCCCCAATACCATGTGCCCTAATTTTGCCCACTAATCTCCTATGTGGGACCTTATCAAATGCTTTCTGAAAGTCCAGGTACTCCTCTACAGTAGATTTGTCAAATACAATTTCCCCTTTCATAAATCCTTTTTGACCCGGCTCAATCCTATTATATCTTAAGTGCCTGGTTATCATTCCTTTAATAACATATTTAAGGAGCTCTATAGTTTCCTGTTTTTTTCTCCCTTATTTCTTAAATGGTGGGGTCACACTTATCACCTTCCACTTTCTTAAAAATCATTTACAGCAATAGTTGATCATAGGCATGAAGCCAAAACCACAAAGTAAGTTAAGAAATACTCATCAATGTTGGGAGAAATTGGTTTCAACTAAAGATAGACACAAAATGCTGCAGAAACTCAGCGGGACTGGCAGCATCTCTGGAAAGAAGGAATGAGTGATGTTTTGGGTCGAGACCCTTTTTGATTAGTCTGAAGAAGGGTCTCGACCTGAAACGTCACCCATTCCTTCTCTCCAGAGATGCTGCCTGTCCCCGCTAAGTTACTCCAGCAGTTTGTGTCTACCATCGATGCAACATTTAATATTGTTTTTCCAAACCAGAATCTGTCATTGATTAATAGTGTCGGAGTGTTTAGCTGAAATTATATTTTGTTCATAAACCGTACCATAAATTCCTGGTATGTGAATTATTAAATAGACAAAATAAAACTAATACTTAATGTGCATTAGTTAAACCATTAATATCACACCCACACAGGCAGCATGTGCCATAATCTCAATCCTGATCTATTCCTCTCAGGATTTTGTACACTTGAAAATAAGATTCCTCTTGCCCAACTTCAAACATTCATCACTCACCTGTGGATGGAAATAGAGAAGGCCTGTATGTTCATGTTTTACTATTGCTCTGTTTCCAGGTATATTCCTTGCCAGCACTGGAACTTTAAGATCCATCGCCTATAGGATGGTAAGACAAAAAAAAAGCATAAAGTTGCAAGCAGAGGCAATGAAAAACAAAAGTAATCTCTAAATTAATATTTGTTGTCTTGTCAAATTAATCCCTGAAAGACTACTATCATAACTTAATATATTTTGCTGAGAACTTGGTGTGTGAATTTGCTATTATTATTTATGATTGAGCACAGCTCAATAATTAAAGTTGCAATTTGATTCCCTTCGATACGGGAAAGGAACTTGCACATGGGTAATCCTCGAATATACTTCTGCTGACATTACAATGGAACAGTTAAAACAAAAGAAACAATCCAAATTAGTAATCATAGAGTGATACAGCATGGAAACAGGCCCTTAGGCTTAACTTGTCCACACCACCAACATGTCCCATCTACACCAGTCCCTCCTGCCTACGTTTGGCCCATATCCCTCTAAACCTGTTCTATCCATGTACCGGTATAAATGTTTCTAAAACGTTACGATAGTACCTGCCTACTACCTCCTTTGGCAGCTCGTTCCATACACCTACCACCCTTTGTGTGAAAAAGTTACCCCTCAGGTTCCTATTAAATCTTTCTCCCCCACAACTTAAACCTATGTCCCCCGATTCTCGATACCCCTACTCTGTGCGTCTACCCGATCCATTCCTCTCATGATTTTGCACACCCCTATAAGATCACCCCTCATCCTCCTGCGCTCCAAGGAATAGAGACCTAACCTGCTCAACCTCTCCCTATAGCTCAAGCCCACGAGTCCTGGCAACATCCTTGTAGGAGAATTTCAATTCTAAAAAAAAAAAAAATGTTGCAAAGAACACAACCTCTAGAATTGTAGAAGACATCCCTTCGGAGATGGAGCTGTTTACTACAGCAAATGAGGCCCTCATGGCAGCATGCAGCTCTTCCTGGGGTTTCTCCGAAACTAGGTAGACCCCATGGGCACTATAAAAGACAAGAAAATTAGTCACCTGCGGACCTTATAAAAGCAAATTCTGTGGGTGATTGCAAATATTGCATTGTAACAAAACACTTTAACCAATCAAATTTAATTTCATACCTCCAATTCTTTGAAATTTATGATTAATTATTATAATGATTGATCCATTAAGATGAGTAATGAAAAATTACATCAATTTTCAACAATAAAATATAAATAACACGAGGCATTGCGTATACCAACAAAGAATCACAACAAAACGTTATGAAACAGATTTGGGTCATAACCAGAGTCATGGCAAAACATTTTTAGGAATGACTTAAAGTATTAAAGAAGATGCAGAAGAGATGCATTAAAATGGTTCAATGGCGAGGGGACTTTAGTCGTGTGGATAAACAGAGGTCTCTTGTGTTGTGCTTCTTGGAACAGAGGATATTGAGAAGGAATCCGAAGGAGGATTTTAAAATCATGATAGGTCCGGATAGAACAAACAGAGGGAAACTGTTCTTGCTGGAACTTTGCCGAGACTCTGTCACTCACAGCTCAGGGGCATCATACGCAAGAACCGGAGCAATGCTCTTTTTTTTCTCCGCTCCTCTGAACTCCAATTTAAAGAAAGAAACGTAATGCATCAGTGTGAGCTTCTTCATTTCTCAACTTAATATTCAGACATGTCAAATTCAACAGAATCCACAAATCCACTGGGAGGTTTTACTCCATACGACACAGTTGGAATCAAATCAGCTCCCAGAGGTAACAATCATGAAGGCTGTGAGGTGTAGAAACTCTCAAAACTTTTCATTCAACACAAGCCCTTACAAATTATCATTCTATAGTCAACAGGATTCATATCAAGTGTGTAGGAAAGAACTGCAGAAGCTGGTTTATACCAAAGATGGACACAAAATGCTGGAGTAACTAAAATAATGCTGAAGATGGGTTCCAACCTGAAACGTCACCTATTCCCTTTTCTCCAGAGATGCTGCCTGACCTGCTGAGTTACTCCAGCATTTTGTGTCTATCTAGGGTTCATATCAAGATGGGTTTTTAGAGAAAACAAAACATGGTGTCAAAAATAAATAACAAGTATTTCATGAAAGTACAGGGTTATTGTATTATTTTGCCTATTTAGTAATTCAGATACCAGGGATTTATGAACAGTATGATTTATGAACAAAATATAATTTATAATAATAGAACTAGCTTACCCCTTGACTTTGGCTTTCACCTGCTGTGCAAACACTGGATCAACCTAAGATGAAAGATGAGTTAGCCAGCAGATAAGTTACTTTTCTCTTTAAGAATATATCATGAATTATTTATCTCTTTCAAGCACTCAAGATCCTTACCAATTTTTTAAATAAACATTTGCAAATCCCTTTTTTCCGGCAGACAGCATCTTCTCCTCAACCAATAGCAGAACAAACTAGCTATTCATCTCATAAGCTCTTTAGAATTCAGCTGCATTATAAATCTGTTGCAATATTTGTTTACAAAGCACTTCAACTTGAAAGCAATTTGCTGCTTGTTCAGTAAATTGGAATGGCTGACAAATGTACATGCCGGTACTTCTGCCTTCTACATCATTTACGCAATAAAAACCAAATTACATTGATTTCCATCTTTTCCTGAATGATATTGGTATTGGTTTATTATTGTCACATGCACCGAGATACAGTGAGTAGCTTTGCTTGCTATCCAGCCAAATCATTTTATCCACAAGTATAATCAATCCATATGAATATGCAAAGAGAAAAAAATACCAGAGTGCAAAATGTAGTATTATGTATTATAGCATTACAGCTGCAGAAAAAGTGTAGCTAAAAAAAACGCAAGTGCTGCAGTGAGATACTTTGGGAGATCAGGACTTCACCTTTAACTTTGAGGAGGTCCATTGCGTAGTTTTGAAAACCACTTTAAAGCTTTTTTATCTTCTGCCTGACAGGAGTTACCAAAATATTAATGAAGTCGGGCTGAGTAAACAAGACAATAGGAGTAAAAGTAGGCTCTTCAGCCCTTTGGGTCTGCAATTTGATACAAGCTTGGCTTATCTCTATCTCAGTATCATAGTCCTGCGCTGTCCTTTAAATGACTACATTCCCTATTATGTCTCTGCATAAGAAAATGAGGGATAAAAATATTCACATACAAATTAATAGCAGCAGAGAAACCAAAGATTTGCAATGCAGCTGCATGCTTCTTGTATGGCGGAGAGCCAGAGAGACTTATTGGCAATATCAAAGTCATTAACAAAGAAAACATATTAGATTGTTTCCCAATCGGCTGAGACAGGGCCATCTGCTGAAACTAAATGTAGTCCAACTTGCACACGGAAACCAAAATAATAAGGATATTTATCTCTGCAAATTAGCGACTCAAGGCAAGATTTGCCTCAAAGTTAAACCCTCATTGAAAAATATTTTGCCTGATATGTCAGGGCTGGAATTTCAACTGCCTTGACTGTTCTTTCTGAGGTTTATTCTGTACATCCTTGCACTCCTCATGTTTTAACATTTATTTATTCTATGCCTTTTACAAAGAGTGAAAACTAAAACATCTCATGATGTTTTCATAAGCCAATTTAACAGTGATTGTGGCATATACAGGTCGTTCTGGCGTGTTTTCAAAGTGCAAGTTGGATGTAACATGATTGATGAATTAGGGAACATTCTTTATATTAGTCAGGCCGAATTGAGTCTGAAGAAAGCTCTTGATCCGAAACGTCACCTATTCCTTCGCTCCATAGATACTGCCTCACCCGCTGAGTTTCTCCAGCATTTTTGTCTACCTTTGATTATATCACAATTTCTATTGGGAAAACCAAAACCATGTAAAAAATACTTTGGAAATTTACAAGAAGACCCGTCTTGGAAAAAGAACAGTCTGGGCAAAATAAAATAAAATGTTTCCATGTATCATTCCTGCAGTGATCAGACCCACCAACAATCTGGCAGTTTCATCTTGGTGGTCATAGAAATTGACAAGAATTGCTTCTATAAAACAATGTCACCTTTAGCCTTTAGTATTTTCAGCTTGCAATAAAAAAAAATTTTAACTGTTAAAAATAACTTTATTTTTAAAAATCCTGTCGGAGAAATAACTTTGTTATTGCAAGTCTTAAACTCTTTAGCCCCGAACATACTTTCCCCACATTGGCTATTATTTTTATAATGCAATAACATGGGTTTCTTTAAACACAACTTTGCATTATAGCAGAACAACCTGTAATTTTAATGACATATACCGCATCACACTCAATAAAAGGGTGTTATTTTCCTGCCAACTACTTTCATTTATACAGCAAGCTAATCTGTATACCACTGCAGCATCCTCTACGAGAGAGTACAAACTATTCTTGTCCTTCAAGCTACTGTCTACCTCATTGGAGACACTTGAACTATCTTTATTTGGACTTTATCTTGCCCTAAATGTTATTCCCTTTATCATGTATCAGCACATTGTGGACGGCTCAATTGCAATCATGCATGGTCTTTCCGTTGCCTGGTTAGCAGGCAACAAAACCTTTTTTACTGTACCTCAGTATACGTGGCAATAAATAATCTAAACTAAACAAACTCAAGAATGATCCACAAAAGCAAAATATTACAAGTACTGGAAATCCAAAATACATCAGAAAATGCTGAAAATATTCAGTGCATCAGGCAGCATCTGTGACAGAAGTAACATTTCACTCTGATTATCTATCAATTAATCATCAATTTATAACATTAAGCCAAACATGTTGGAGTTACTAGTTAATCTAATGGAACTTCCATCATTACTCCGTGTGTCCGTGGGACTTCTACAAAATGCTTTCAAAAGCAGAAGCAGACTTACTGGCAGATTCAAGGCAGGTTTATCAACTTGCTGCTGTGAGAGGGGCAAGTCTTGCCGAGTTTCCCAGCATTAATATGTTGCAGGATCTGACACTTTACTGACTTTAATGCTGGATTCTATGTAGGCAAAGAGGAAGGCAAATAAACAGAGGAAGGCAACTAAAACAAATTGGAAACTTCAACATTCATACTATTGGGTTGTAGACTACCTAGGTGGAATGCGTGGTACTATTTATTTTCGTTGGTATTTGATCTCACCCTGGTGTTAAGAAAGGCCGAGGACAGACATGGTGGCATTGGAATGGTAATGGGAGTTGAAATGAAAGGCAACCGCGATTCAGCTTTAGTTTAACGCTTATAGAGTCATACAGTGTGAAGGGCACGGACAAGGTATATAGCAAAACACTTTAGCTCATAACAGAGGTGACTTACACCAAAATAAATAGTCATAGTCATACAGCACGGAAATAAGCCTTCGGCCCAACTTGCCCACACCAACCAACACTCTACCTACACCTCTTCCCACAAGCCCATTTGGGCCATAATGTCTAAATCTATCCTATCCATGTACCTGTACAAATGTCTCTTAAATGTATGATTATAATTATATTTAAGTGTTGTTAGACATTTCTGGTTAATTTCCTCTTTTATTACTTTCTAAATAATTATTTAATATAATCTTAGTAGATTTTAAATGTCACAATGTCAAAAGAAATGTAAAAGCGTGTAAAAATAGATAGTTATTTTTAAGTCAGTAAAGTCGAGCCTGGTCTTTCACGGCAGGTTTAGGTGGTATCAAGCTGATGTATGGTCTCTACCCCTTCCTTCCCCTCCGCCAACTGCTTGCATCTGTCCAAGTCCTGCCAATGCCCTGGCTGCTTCCCTATAGTGCTGGAAGTATTTTGGGCAAATTAATTTGGCTTTCCACATCTGGCCCAGATAAGTGCAGATCAGCAAGATCAGGTCCATTAACTTGCTCCACCAAAGCTGCCTGACTGACTGAGTATTTCTAGCCTTTTCCATTTTTAATATTGAAGAATAATCACTTACCTCAGGTCCAATAATAATCAAATTGCTGCATGGTTCTTTTTTATGCCAAGCTAGAAAGCAAGATAACATTTTTTTTTAAATGACCCCTAAGAACATTTAAACAATTACGGTAATATATTTCAAATTCACAGGAGGCAAATTAACAATGGATTTTCCCCGTATTTCAGAGGCAGTGAATTCATGTTGATGGAAAGCAAATTCATTCAACATCAGCATCAGAACTGAACCACAGTGGTAACTCCAAACTTGTCATTCATTGTAGAACAAGTGGTCAGGAGTACAATCTCAAGTGGCTAAGTACAAATAATTCAAACAATAATTGCCTTATACAGAGTACAGTGAATGTGTAGATTAGAATGACAAAATAAATAAGGGAGGCAGGTAGTTTAAAAAATTTAGCGTGGAATTGGATGGATATTTGAATGATTTGAAAGGTGTTTGTTTTTGAGACTGCCAAGATCAATTGCTGAGCCATGTTTAGTTCCACATTGCGTAAAGAATGCTTTTTGTTGAAGTTACAGTGATATCTGAACTAGTGATGCTCAATTAATTACAACCAAAGCTTAAGGCAGGACTGGCATAACGTTGTAACTTGAATTCTACATGCTTTTTTCCCCGTTAATTGAATCAAAAATCCCCAAGCAGTGAATTAATTAGAGATCCATATAAATGAATGAGAAACCCTCCAAAATCTAAAATTACTTAAATAAAAGCAATTCGCTGTTAATTACAATGAGGAATTCAGGAGGAACAAGGTCTTGGCAGGCCCCACTCTCACCCCTGTGCCCTACCCTTCCACCTATACTCCTTCCTCTAGCTTCACATTTTGCAACTCTTCAGTCCTTTTGCCTCACACCTTCTGTCTTTTAATCTCTTGCCTTTGCCCAGCCATCTGAACACCCCCCCCCCACCCATCACCACGACCCACCTATTAACTGTTGGCTGTTGTTATGACTCTCCTCTCTTCCAGCTTCCTTTCTCCTCCTTTCCCCCCCCGCCCGCTCCCAACCCCAAACCCAAAGAAGGGTCCTGACCTGAAACGTCCCCTATCCATATTCTCTAGAGATGCTGCCTTATCTGCTGAGTTACTCCAGCACTCTGTGCCTTATTCTTGTAAACCTGCAAATGCAGTTCCTTGTTTCTACTCCAAGGAGTTCAGGCAAACTTTTTTTATCCAGAAAAAATGGTTAAAGTGTGGTAATGATTACAAGAGAGAGTGTAACATATACGTTGCATAATGGAAATGGGGATAAATAAA
The DNA here is from genome assembly GCA_038087875.1 of Malacoraja senta. Classification (NCBI taxonomy): domain Eukaryota; kingdom Metazoa; phylum Chordata; class Chondrichthyes; order Rajiformes; family Rajidae; genus Malacoraja; species Malacoraja senta. The sequence goes on from CM075980.1 coordinate 23,263,897, forward strand.
TAAATGAGAAAGATAAATCAATAGGATTAGATAAACATGGGTATAAGGAGCCTTCTAAGAAGCACAAACACCAGAAGAGCCGATTGGGTCAAATGGCTTTTTTGGTGCTGTCCGATTTACCTTCGATCAAGTGCTACAGCATCTGCTACCTGCTTGTACAAATCTAAATTGTTTGTAAATAGAATGCTTTGGAGCCATTAATTGCATACCTTATATGTTCCTTCACAGAAGGAATGTCTAGTTAGAAAAGACAAAAGATGTCATCACTCGTGTATTATTGATGATATAGTTAATGTTTTGGCAAAAAAGTCTACATTATTCTACATTTTATTTATCAAAAAAAACACATGCTATACATACTAAAGGTTATTTAGCTGCACGAGACATCAATAAACTGCAAGAATAAAGTGCATCAATCTCTATTCTCAATTCTTGCTTCTATTAAACTGTATACAAGGATGTGCAAACTGTTTCTTTGTACTTTAATTACATTTTAAGAAAGTAATAATTCCAAAAGATGAACAAATCAGGACAGAATGCACAGATTTGGAATGTAAACGAAGAGTTGAGTTAAAATGACATCCATGATAAAGTTCATGGAATCTTCAATATACTAGATTAATAAAATCTGAATTGATTACCTGAAAAAGCATCCACCAAATAGAGTGGATCTTTGACTCGTCGAAGTCCACATACCAAAAGGAAGATGTATGGCTCAATACTTTCAAAGTGAATCCCTGTAATCATTATACAGAAGATAGCAATTGTTCTTTGCAAATGGAGTGGAAAAATTATACCAAGCAACACGTTCACTTTGAAATGCATCTAACCTCCCTTATGTTTTCATAGTCACCTTTTACAGGTCAGCAAATTTCATAGTCATAGAGCTAGACAGCATGGAAACAGGCCCTTCAGCCCAACTTGTTCATGCCGACCAAATACTGTAGCTATTCTACACTTGTCCATTTGTCTACAATTAAACTCCAAACATTTGCTGTTAATTTATCTGTCCACATGTCTTTTGAAACTCAATTATAAAAACAAAAACAATCAGAGTTCAGTCTGAATGTCCTCTTTTCAAGGATGTATTTGAATAAGAAAACAATTTTTCAAGCTACTCACAGTACAAGTACAAAGGGGTCAGAACTTGAAAATTATTTTGATCAGATTAAGCATTTAATCAGGATTCATGCTGCTATTTTAGAGGAACAGAAAAGCAGGATTGGTATAGTGTTGATATTGTAAAGTGGTCAATGTTTTAATTATCATTGCTGGTTAAGTTATCGAAGACCATTACACCATTGTACTTTCAATATCAAAATAAAAAAAGAAAATAAAAAAATAATCAGCATTTCAGCACGCTCATTTAAAAATAATTGCAAATTAGTTTTAAAGCTGCATGCATTTCAGCTTTGTTCCTCTTAATCACAGATGCATTATGCACACTTTTGTTTTCTTAAGAGTAGAACACAAAACACTTTAGACTACCGCTGGGAAGCTGAAAAGTTGTAATCTAGTTTTATGGCTCTGGGAAGATTACAGATTAAAGTTGGTGCTGCAAAACAGAATAATCAGCCATATACTATATGGAAGATTGCTACATTTGTACTGGCCAACAATGATAACAGGATAGACTGATTATGATAACAAGATAACCCAATAACTTTCACTATCCCATTATCTACAGACTCTGTATAATTTTTAAGAAAGCACGTTTAAAAAAATCCAAATCCAAAGAACCTTTTTTTCTCCTATGACTAAGAAACAACTTTCTTCAATGACTCAATGTTGCGATGAAAATGAACAGCAACCTATTTGCTCTCGGTTTCAGATGACGTGTGAATATCAAACAAATGATTGCTCTCTAATCTACTCCCGTTGTTCTACCTGTTGTTCGAGTATCTTTTTTCAAGTAGCCCTTACTTTCCCTCTCTCTCCAACCCCTCCCCTTCCCTGTTCTCCCACCAGTCTTACAGTCTCCGACAATAGATGCCACCTGTCCCGCTGAGCTCCAGCATTTTGTGTCTACCTTCGATTTAAACCAGCATCTGCAGCTCTTTCCTACACATTTCCTGCCTCTACCCAGCTGACCCTGAGAATATGGTGGTAAGCATTCTATAAGATGGTATTTGCAGCGACAAAACAAAATAGTGAAGGTTTTACTGAAGATTTTACAATCAGAATATTAACCCATGTTTCCTTTGTATTAATACGAATGACCTGCATTTTCACATTTTCTGGTTCCATACAAGTCAACAATCTGGAACGTTAATGTGTCAGGATAGTTACAAATTTGTATATTTAGGCTATTACTTCATGCAAAATTATAAATAGAACTGTTAATTCCCGAATCAGCTTGGAGATACTGCTAAATTACTCTGAGGTTGAAGTGTGTGATTTTCTTAAATGCACCAACCTCCAACTATACCTTGAATTTGATTGCATACTCGCCAATGGAACTTTGTTTCAGATAGCACGGAAGAATGTATTTGAATGAAAACAAAAACGTTACAAACTATTGATAGTAAACAAACACTCGATCAGAATTTGAAATATTTAAATGAATAAACCATTCAACATTTCTGTAAGGTGGAAAAGCTCACCTATGCTAACCTCCGCAAAGCTACCAGAAATTTCATTTATTTTGATGGAAGTTTGCTTCCTAAAGAATGGGGAAGCAATTCTTTTAAGTCATTCTATTTTATTAATATTACTTTTGATTTATGAATGTTTGAATGCATTTTAATTAACTTTATTTTAAAACGTTCATATTTTAACTGTTTAGAGCAAAGGTTTTAAATGCCTCTGCATTCAGAGTTGCTAGTTGCTACTGTGGTCTTGCTGGGGTTAGCTAGGCCAGTATTCCCCATTCAGCCTAGTTAGTGGGGGGAGGGGGGGGCATTGCAATCAGAGAATCTGAACTGGATCAAGCGTAACTTTGAATCCTATGACAACAAGAAGCATTTTAACCACACCGTAATTTGATATCAATTGCCGATTTTACATTTTAGGAGGCCTATTATTCTACTCATAAGAAGCAACCAACATTTTCACCTTTAGATGAGACAATATAATTTACTTTCCATTGTTATATTAAATACCTACAAATAAAAGACAAAGTTATGTTCTTTATACAAACCCCATTGCAGATAGAATTTCTCTGGAATTAAGAATAACAGTTTATTAAAGAGCATAATCCTACGATGGTCATTTATTAGCTGCAATATTTGGTATCAAATGCAGTGTGTATATTCTGGGGTTATTTTGATTATATTAGGTATGTTACAAAACTTACCTTCAGTCGCGCTGTAATTCTGCCACTGGCCGTGTGCGCGATTTTGGCGCCTTTAAGGGGGGGGCGGGGTTAAAACGCGGGTTTCTCCCTTGTCCTGGAAATATTTTGTTGGAGTACAAAACTTCGCTGACAAAATCGTTCCTACCGGCGATTTGTGAATTTTTTTTTAAAATTAAATCGTCAATGTCAGCGCTAGAGTCATTTTAAAAGCAGCTCCTGAAGCGTCAACGCCAATAACGGGGACGGATTTCACACAATGGACAGGTAAACAAAAGTGCTTTCTTTAAATGTATAAAAGTGCTTCTTAAGAAGCCTTTAATTCACATTTTGTCATGCGACACGGTGATTTTATTCCCCGAATTAACGGCAGTATTTTTCATGCCAATACGGGGTTAAATTCACCGCAAATGAACGTTCCAAAAGATCGCGTTCCAGTAATTCTCACTCGCAAGATGAATTAAATCCCCATTAATTTACAGGTATTAAACATTCAATTCCTTCCATTTGGCCTGTAAATTCATGAAAATTAGATTTAAAAATTATGTTATATTGTGAATTATTGTGTGAATGTTATTTGGACACTTAGGCTATTTAAAAATGTTAATCTATTCTTAAGAAATTGATAGATGTTTAGATCTAGTAATTGAATTTTGTAATTAGCTACAATTAGGTAACTAACTAATTATATGCTTTACTTTCATGTCTTCGAAGTAAGATTGTTTCATATTTGTTTCAGAATGCTTCAATCTATAATACCTGAAAATTTCTTTCAGTTACCATAATTTTTAAGAAAGTTATGGGCTTTTAACTGTCCTCGATCACAGCTTTTGTGTTAAGTCAATGGAAAAGCAATAGGGAACTAGATGCTAATTTCTGAGTATGATAATGGCCATAACTTTTTTAATACTGAAGATATGAAAGTGAATTAAGTGTCAAATTAAACTTCTTTTTATGCTTTATCTGATGGGATAAATTGCAGACTTTATTTTTTAAATCTCAAAATTTTGTAACATTGCTAATTATATATTCTCGTGTCTTGCGTGTCAGAGGTTATGGGGAGAAGGCAGGAGAATGGGGTTAGGAGGGAGAGATAGATCAGCCATGATTGAATGGCGGAGTAGACTTGATAGGCCGAATGGTCAAATTCTGCCCCTATCACATGAATAATATTGCTGATGTTTTCAACTTTTCCAATTGGTGAAAACCTACAACCAGATTCATGTATTGATAAAACTGTGCAATATTTATCCTGCTTTTTAGGGAATATTAAGCAAAGATACTTTTAAAAAAGCCTTACTACATACATTTCAAATAAAATGCCTGACATTCTGATTAAAGCATAATCACAAAACCATACCTGAATTTTGAAGGAATTCCCTCCAGTTAAATTTTGCACAAGGTTTGGTCACCACACCTAGATTCCATTGGGGAAAAAAAACATGATAAAAAGAGCACGTGGTTGTTGAAGATTTATTTTACGTATATTTTGGGGCAATCCACTGCTTCAAACATAAACGTTATCTGATAAATGCACTGATAAATGGGCCCAATTTGTCCCGAAGTAACACAGCAGGTCAGGCAGCATCTCTAGAGTACATGGATGGGTGACGTTTTGGGATGGGACCCTTTTTGAGACTGTGGAGGAGAGGGGTCCCGGCATGGTCCTGGTCTGAAGAAGGGCCCCCAATCCAAATCATCATCTATCCATGTTCTCCAGATATGCTGCCTGACCCGTTGAGTTACTCCAGCACTTTGTATCTTTTTTGCCTATCTTAACACTTCCTCATACTGGTGATTTTAAATGCCAAACTGCATGAAGAACTGTTTGGATGAACAACTACCTAGCAAACTGTCGAGTAACTCACACATACAAACATGGTGCAACGGTATTTATTGGAAAACACATATAACACACTAGAGCATGTTGCTTCTACTATACAGCAGCATAGACTGACTGCACATGTCGGGTTGCGATAATATGAATAGTGTTGTAGTAGACGGAGCTTCTGATAATAAGGCACTACATTGGTTAGTAAGTAAAGTAACCAATCTACATCTGTCCTTGTACGAATAAAAGTGAAACACATCTAAATTAAAGTGACATACAGTATATGAATAAACACGTTACTATGTGCTGACTGATTAATACAGTAATCAAAATGCTAATAGTGCCTACAAGGAAGTATAGATGGTTCAAACAAAATCCCCGTATCTAAGCGTCGGCCTACAAACCCGTCCCGCGCGCATATGGTACAGATCCGCATCTCCTCCCTTCACCGGCGAAATAACCGGGAACCTATGCGGCGAGAGCACTGGTGACCCGGGGGAGGAACATGGCAAGTGTGGCGAGCGGGGCACCGAGCGTGGTGGTGAGGGAGTAGGGGGGCACAACCAATGGTTAGTCTGCAGCAGCAGGGCGCGAGGGAAGGGACAGTCCGACTGCAGAAGGGTAGATCGGACGCGTTGCATCAGGATACGAGACATGGTTCCTTCACAGGATGGAGATGTTGACGGTTGCGCCTGTAGATCCCGCCGTTGGCGCTCACCAGGTATGAGCGCTCTTTTGCGGGACTGTGAATGTGACCCAAACGGCCATAGCCTTTGTTGGTTTGAAGGCGAATGACTTGCCCACTGGAGAGAGGTTTAAGTGGTTTGCTGGACTTTTTGAAAAATCGCTTCTGGGCATCGCGTTTCTGTACAGCAGGTGGTGAACGAACCTGTGGCTGCAGCAGCTGCTGGGGCAGGGCAGGGCAGCACGGGTCTGTCGAGACATCAGGCGTTGGGCAGGAGACCCCAGTATTGGGTCACGGGTGATGTTCCTTAAGTTGAGCAGGTCCAGGTAGACATCGGATTTGGCAAGGTGTGAGCACTCCATTAATTGTTTGGCGCTCCGGACAGCCCGTTCTGCAAGTCCGTTTGACTGTGGAAATTCAGGACTGCTGGTGACATGGCGAAAATCCCTTAGTTGAGCAAAGTTCTTGAAGCAATGGCTAGTGAACTGACTGCTGATATCTGACAAGAGGCGTGCAGGGGCGCCGTGCACGGAGAAATGGCGCGACAGCTTTTGGATGACTGCATCGGATGTGATGCTTTGGAGCAGGTCGATTTCGAACCAGCCCGAATACGAGTTAATGAGAACCAGATAATGTTTGCCACGCCACTCAAATATGTCGTTAGTGACCGTGGACCAAGGCAGAGGAGGAACAGGGTGTGAGAGCAAGGGCTGCTTCTGTTGGTGTGGTGTCAGGCTGTTGCAGACAGTGCAGGCTTGAACTTTCTCGCGCACATACTCGGTCATCCCGGGCCAGTAAAACATGCTCCTTGCTCGTAGTAAGGTTGCTTCCACGCCAGGGTGGCCCGTGTGGACGACATCAAAGTATTTGTCCCATAGAACAGCTGGGATGACTGCTTTGCGACCCTTGCTTATGACACCGTCCTGCAGTGCCAGTTCGTCGCGAACCAGGTAGTATTGGTGAATCGCAAGTGGGCCGCGATGTTCTTTATCCGGCCATCCACGTCGGATGATTGAGGACAGTAGTTGTACTGTTGTATCTGCAGTCGTGGGCTCTGCCAGGTTGCCTAGGCACTCTGTAGGTACGTACGATACCATCATTACTGTGAACTAGTCTTTCTCAGACGGCTGTTGTTCGCAGGTTGTTCATGGGGCTCAGGATAGCATGTCAGCCAGATGGATGTCCTTGCCCCTTTCGTAGACTAGGGTAAAATCGAAGCACTGTAGCTGCATCATCATCCGTTGCAGGTGAGCAGGTGTAGCATGAATGGTTTTTTTCAGAATGGTGACCAACGGTTGGTGGTCTGTTTCAAGAGTCACAGACTTGCCAAAAATAAAGTCCTTGAATTTTGTGCAGGCAAAAACCACGGCAAGTAATTCCTTTTCGATCTGGGCGTAACTTTGTTCAGTCTCGGGCAGGGTACAGGAGGTGTAAGCAATAGGTCAGCAGTCTCCTTCGGCGGAGGTCTGTAGGCAAGCAGCCCCAAGTCCATATTAAGATGCATCACAAGTGAGCGTCACCGGTAGGTTTAAAGCGAAATAAGCGAGGGTAGGAGCACTGGACAATTGTAATTTAGGATTTCAATAGCTCTCTGGTGTTGTGGGTACCAAGACCAGGCAGTGTCTTTGTGAGTCAGTTGTCGTAGGGGAACAGATATTTCGCTGAGGTTGGGAATGAATTTCCCCAAGTAGTTGACCATTCCCAAGAATCTCTGTAAACCCGTAACGTCAGGGGGAGCTGGCATCTCGTTGATGGCAGTGGTCTTGGAGAGGTCAGGTCTGAGGCCATCACTGGTGAATACGTGTTCGACATAATGGACCTCCTTGACACAAAATCTGCATTTTAGAGGGTTGAGCTGGAGATGGATGTCTTTAGCACGGTCCAGTACTATTTTTAAGTTGGCATCATGTTCAGCCATGTTACGTCCAGCAACGAGAATATCGTCGACAATGATGGCGCACGGATATCCCGCAAATAATTGTTCCATTGTGCGTTGGAATACCTCGATGGCAGAGTTGATGCCAAAGGGCATCTGCAGAAATTTGCAGTGGCCAAAGGGGATGCCGAACGTGGTGAGATTCGACGAGTCGGGGTCCAGTGGGATCTGCCGGAACAAATTTTTGACAACCAGAACAGAAAACGCGGAGGCACTGCCCAGCTGGGCAGCAACTTCCTCTACTGTGCGCATCGGGTAGAGCGGACATTTGATCGCTGTGTTCAGGTCTCTGGGGTTGATGCAGATTCGGATTTCTTCCTTGTTTTTTTTGTTGCAACCACCATGGTGGAAATCCAGTCGGAAGGGTCGGTGACCGTGGCAATGACACCCAGGGACACCATCCGCTGGAGCTCATTGTGTACTCTGTCGTGCATACCATGTGGAATACAGTGTGGTGCTCGAACCACAGGTAAGACATTTGTATCAGTGACGATGTTGTATTTGATGGGTAGCTTCCCAAGCTTGTCGTCAAATAGTTCCTTGTACTGGGAAAGTATCTGCTGGGTGAAGCCCTCGGATGGAGATATTTGATGGACAGCAGGCCCAAAAGTTACCAGTCCTAGATCCTGGCACGAGTTAATGCCAAGCAGTTGCAACTTTCCCACGGACAATAAAAAAGTTCAGCTTGTGAGCTTGTGACTCCAGGCGGCAGTTCAGCTCAGCTTCTCCAAGTGGGTGCACCTCCCCTCCTCCGTAGGCTAACAAAGTGGCCGAAGTGTTTACAATACGTTCGGCATTTCTGATCCATTTAAATTCGGATAATGACATGACGTTCCATTTGGCACCAGTGTCGATCTTTGCAACAGTAATGGTTTTGTTGACATGAATATTTAAACAACAAAACAACATTTAATCGCACATTTGTACACAACAATTAGCACAGAATTTTGAAAATTAAGGTCAAGACCACCAGAAATGAACACATGAGTTATTGCTTCTTGCCTTCTGTGACATACTTAGTGTATATTTGATACAGTAAATTGCATTCTTTCCTCTAAGATGTCTTGCAAGGATATACAAAGTTAATCATGCAAAAACGTATACTGTATTCAAATATCAAATAAAATCTGCTAATTAAAAAAGTTACAACACAAGCCTAGTGAAAGGTCTGGATAGAGTGGATGTGGAGAGGATATTTCCACTAGTGGAAGTCTAAGACCAGAGGACATAGCCTCTGAATAAAAGGATGTACCTTTAGAGATGAGGAGGAATTTCTTTAGTCGGAGGGTGGTGAATCTGTGGAATTCATTGCCACAGATAGCTGTGGAGGATGTCAAAGGGTATTTTTAAGGTGGAGATTGACAGATTCTTGATTGGTGTGGGTGTCAGCAGTTATGGAGAGAAGGCAGGAGAATGGGATTGAGAGGGAAAGATAGATCAGCCATGATTGAATGGCAGAGTAGACTTGATGGGCCAAATGGCCTAATTCTGCTTCTACAACTTATGAACACTACTGTACATTCATGCAGAAAGAAACAAGAGACGAAGTTCATAGCACCGTGCAGAAAAAGCTGCCGATCCTGCAAATGAAACAGTTTTCATACCTTACCTTGAGGCTGTACATGAATCTTACTGCCAGCGAATGGCTTAAAAATAGGAAACAAAATACAACATGAATATCATTTTCAAAACTGTCCTTGAAATAGCTTGCAATAGATGAAACAGACAGAAACATTATTTATTACTGCATAAGCGTGAGATAAAATACATCAGCGTTTTTTTTCACTGCGTTTTCCAATCTAATAGAAGAAATGAAAATACATTGATTTTATTTTAAGCATCATTTTTATCAGGAATCACTTTGAGTTCTTATAGTTCTCAAAAGAATACAATGATGTTGAACTTCATCTTGCCCAACTAATTAATCGCAACTTCAAATTCTGACAGATATACTGAAAAAGAATTGGTGACGTTTCGGGTTGGGATCCTTCTTCTGACCCGAAATGTTACCTGTCATTTTTTTCTAGAGATACTGCCTGACCTGTTGAGTTATTCCAGCACTTTGTGTCTATCTTTGGTATCTACCAGCAACTGCAGTTCTTTTCTACTCTTTAACGTAAATATGCTTTGCTATAAACCCTACGATAATCAATTACGTCAAATTGTTTTGCTTCCAATTTTTCACAATTGCCCCTTTATTGCTCGATATGCACAAAATGCCAGAGTAACAGGCAGCTTCTCTGGAGAGAATGAATGGGTGACATTTCGGCCCAAAAAGGTCACCCATTCCTTCTCTCCAGAGATTCTGCCTGTCCCACTGAGTTACTCCAGTATTTTGTGTATATCTTGGGTTTAAACCAGCATCTGCAGTTCCTTCACGCACCTTTATTTCTGGAATTGGCTACTCTTCGATGCCTTGCCAATATGGGCATTTTTCCCAATCAGTGAACTAAACTGGAAGAGAGTTATCTTGTGTTAAAGCCCTCCGACAGATGCTATAGCAATTTAATGGCAACCTGATCATCTTGTTTCAAAAATTAGTGACTATTCTTCATAATAATTAATTTTTTCCAAAACCACTGGTAGCCATATTGCCCTTTAAAATGCAGATTTTATGTATGAAACATAGCTGTTGCAGATTAATATAATTCCGAGTGCTATTAGAATTCCTAATCAGGAATTTAGAGGCGGCATGGTGGCACGGCGGTAGAGTTGCTGCCATACAGCGCTGGAGCTCAGGGTTCAATCCTGACTACGGGTGCTGTCTGTACAGAGCTTTACGTTCTCCCCATGATTGCCTGGGGTTTTCCAGGGTGCTCTGGTTTCCTCCCAACTCAAAAGACTTACAGGTATGTAGGTTAATTGGCTTTGGTAAAAACTGTAAACTGCCCCAAGCATGTAGGATAGTGCTAGTGTATGGGTGATAGCTGGTCGGCATGAACTCAGTGGGCTAAAGGGCCTGTTTCTGCACTATAAACTAAACTAAAAAAGATCTACAGCTCTTATGCTGAGATCATATAAATGATACAAGATTATGCCAATTACTTCAGTTTGAAAAAGTGATTTTAGGGCCTACTTACATACAGGATTCATTTGTATTATATAATCCAAGCTGCAACAATCTGATTGATATTCAGAATAAACGATACAACATCCACTGTTTCAATGGTGTGACTAACTTTAGCTGTGTGTTTGAGAGGACAGAGCCAAAATGTTACAAACCTTTCAGAGCAAGGTTCAGTCAGGCTGCCACAGACTCAATTTGGTTTCTACTGATGTTGAAATAATTGTTTATTCTGAAAGATTACTATGGAGTGTCTATTTTCATAGCAGCCCCAATAACCCACAAGGAGTAAGCAGTTGAATGTCATAATTGAAAGATGCAATTATATTCTCTACATTGATAAGGTCTTGAGCAGATATAATTCTGCTATTTGAATGCAATGTATTAAACCTCAAGTGGAAATCTGTTACTCTCAGGGTTTACATAATTCAAAAACTTTACGATTGTGATAACATATCCTTGTTATATCTGCATGTTTGCCCTCAATGACTTGTGTATAACTTCATTTAGATTGTTTTAATGGCAGCACAGTGGTGCAGCAGTATGATCAGCCATGATCACATTGAATGGCGGTGCTGGCTCGAAGGGCCGAATGGCCTACTCCTGCACCTATTGTTTCTGCCCTACAGTGCCAGAGACCTGGATTTGATCCTGACTACCGGTGCTGTCTCATACGGAGCTTGTACGTTCTCCTTGTGACCGCGTGGATTTTCTCCGGATGCTCCGGTTTTCTCCCACATTCCAAAGACAGCAGTTTTGTAGGTTAATTGGCTTCTGTAAATTGTCCCCAGGGTGTAGGATGAACTAGTATATGGGTGATCGTACGGACTCGGTGGGCCAAAGGGTCTGTTTCAAGGCTATGTCTCTAAACTAAAGTAAATCTAACACCAAATGTTTTGCCATTTAACTATGCTTGTGGATAACCTCACATATTCTTTACATTATTTTATGCATTCATGTTCCCGCTCACACTGTCAGCTTGTCAAAATTCACTCGAGGCCTCTTTACATTGTACTCCCTGTACTCACAACCCCATCTGATTTAGTATCATCAACACACTTGGGTCTGTGACATCCCCTCTGCCATATCATTGATCCACACCAGGAACAGCTGAGGCGTTGATCTTTGTGGAACTCCACGAGTCACAGCCTTGTAACCCAAAAGGATCTGTTTATTTTCACTCTTTGGTTTCTATCCATTTACCAAATCTAAATCCATCTTGGGACATTATTCAAAGGTAGACACAAAATGCTGGAGTAACTCAGCGGGACAAGCAGCATCTCTGGAGAGAAGGGATGGGTGTCTCGACCAGAAACGTCACCCATTCCTTCTCTCCAGAGATGCTGCCTGAACCGCTGAGTTGCTCCAGCATTTTGTGTCTACCTTTGATTTAAACCAGCATCTACAGTTCTTTCCTACACATTGGGACATTATTCAAATGATCTGTCAACATCAGTACTATTTACTGCCATTATTAAACAGCTGGAAGCAACAGGAAATGCGAGAAATTTTGAATGTACTTTTCCTGAACAAATAAGCATCTTTGCAATTAGCGGCGCAGTGTTATCTTCAACAGCGGAAAGTCCCCAATCACTTCCTTCTCATTTACATTTAGGTATTTAGCTCGTTTTGGGTCAGAGGGTTGATCACAAATTGTATAGTTGCAGGTTGATTATTTATTTTGGTTCTGTGCTGCCACAATGTGCTTCTTTTCTAATCAGGTGATGGCATTCACCCGCACCACTGTAAAGAAATTGCAACCTTTGTGGAATTTTTCCCAAGGTGTGCATGATGTGAAGTGTCCACTGTTGCAAGAATCGCAGTTGCTCAATGATATCAGGTGGCCGGTGCAAATGATATCACTGACACATGTACTGTGGAGCTCATCTCGTACGTCTTTTGAAAGTTTAAGCTATTCCTGTGTATGGTACACATGCAACAAGGTTGCCTCGACACACGCTTCACAGTGTTATCCCCGGGCCAGTGGCTCTACTCATTCTGCAGGTGCATTGTGATTCAGGTTACTTGAATATGTATATATGCAATACTTTTTTCACAGCTACACCCAACTTGTTCACCTTCTGGAATAGTTTTTTTTTTAAACACCGCACTTAAATCTGTTCTTACAGATGAGCTAAACACATTACGAAAATAGGGCTTCATGGAGCACAAGGAACTACAGATACTGGTTTACATTTTGCACAAAGGGCTGGGAGAATTCAGCAGACCAGGCAGCATCTCAGGAGGACATGGATAGGACACTTCTCCAGAACTAATTGCAGAAGTGGGGGGGGGAGAAGGCTGAAAAAGAGGTGGGGTGTGACAAAGCCTGCCAAGTGATAGGTGGATACGGGTAAAGGGTGGGGGGGGTGGGGGGCTAAGAAGGAGAGAAAAGGGAGATAAGGAGGAGTGGAATGTAAGGTCAGACGGTGGGATATAGGTGGAAGGGGAAATGGGAGTGGGATAGCGGGAGAAATGGCTGCGCATGAGGGTGAGACACAGGAAGGAGTGGTGGTGGTGGGAGGGGGATACCTAAAATTGGGAAATTCAATGTTCATACTCTGTTGGGCTGTGAGAAGGCTTCATACTCTCCCCCATGTACAATGTACGTAGAGGGACCACTGGGACTACATTGAACCCTTTGCAACTTCGTCGGTGCCCTATATGTGGCGACTCTTTGCATTTGGTATTTCCAAACAAAGCATTTCACTGCGACATGTCACATGTGATAATAAAGTTCATACTGTTGGACAAGGCAAAGATTTGATCAAAGGGAATGTTCTACTTTGGCAATATTCCCGTATGATCTGGCTCACGGCTTCCAGAGAGTGTGGCAGCAGCATGTTCATTTTAAGCACATACTTGCACTGAATTCTCAGTTTGTTGGAAATACATCAGACTTCCCCAGAGAAGGATAAAACAGTAGTGAAGATACTGGAGTTAATTTGAAATGAGTTGCCTGGGTGATAAAATGGCATTGCACATTGTTCATGCTTCTATAGTGAATGACCAATCTTCATTTGAACAAAAATTAGTCTGTTCCTATTATGAGCAGATAATCCATTAAAGCAATTTAGAACTGCAAGATGCAAATTTATCCCAGTATCCAAAACGGTTTGAAATTGAGTACTAATGAAGATAGATGTAGCAATTATTGGTAAGACTTCATCACATAAAATACGGTCTCATTCTCCTTTAAACTCAACAGCTGTTGAATGACTGTACCAGCCATTTTGCTTTTGGTTTGGGTTAGTTTGGGAATATGGTAGTGGTGGTGGGAAGTACAGCTCAATAGGGACCCAGGATAGTTGCTGAAGGTAGTTGCTACAACAGGCAAAAGAAAGACTATGTATTCCCCGCTGCTGATTTGGCAGAACTTCTGGCAGGGGAGAATCAGTGGTCATGATGGCTGATCTCCCAGGGCGAGTCTATCCCATTGCACTTCAGGTGTGCATGCACCTGCAATGTCTCCAGAGCTTATATGTTCATAAACATACAAAGTTTGTATGTTCTCCCTGTGACCGCGTGGGTTTTCGCCGGGTGCTCCGGTTTCCTCCCACACTCCAAAGAGGTGCAGGTTTGTAGGTTAATTGGCTTCAGTAAATTTGTGCATTGTCCCTAGTTTGTAAGGTGATGCTAGCGTAAGTTTGTAAGGTGATGCTAGCGTACGGGGTGATCACTCGCAGACTCGGTGGGCCAAAGGGCCTGTTTCCGCGCTAAATTAAAAACCAAATTAAACTCCCACTGCTACAAAACTCAGGTTATTTTTAATGTAATTCTTCATTTTCATTGCAAAACCAAACATTTCTTGATCAGCAGCCAGATTTAATTATGCATTATTTGTGAATACTATGAACATCTCAAGATCGCTCGTCTTTATGCTACTGTGTCAAGCATGACAAGATTTTTGACCTTTAAGATTGCAAAGTGGTGATGTTGAGGTCTTGGCAATCCTAGGATTTCTACAATGTTGATTGGAAATGCAGGAATTTCTACACAGAATGGATTGTATTTAACGATCTAATCAAAAGACAGTCATCCTTCAGAAAATTGAGAACAGCTTTGCAAATAAAAGTTGATCTCCCTCTTCTGTTCCATACACTAACTTTGTACATGTAAAGGAACTGATTCTAACTATTCATTATAGTTACACCAAAGATAGACACAAAATGCTGGAGTAACTCAGCGAGTAAGGTGATGTTTCAGGTTGGGACCCTTCTTCAGACTCTGAAGTAGGGTTCCGATCTGAAACGTCACCTACTCCTTTTGCCTGACCAGCTGAGTTACTCCAGCATTTTGTGTCTACATTCAGTAACTTTGTCCAGCTCTATCTTGCAGTTATTCCCTTTATCCAGTATCTGTACACATTGAACAGCTCGATTGTAAACATGTACAGTCTTTCCACTGACTGGAGAGCACGCAACAAACTGTTCCTCGGTGCACATCACAATAAACTAAACTAAACTATTAAATTCCAAATGATATTTGAAACAAAGCCAAAATATTGCATCTTTCTGAAAAAAGCAGCTTCAAAAGACGAAGGTCGTCAGCATCAAATGAATTGTTTTGACCAAATCACGAAGGTCTGGCAAGATGTTAATAATAACTAACAACTATACGTGATACTTGCTTTGGTTCAAGACCCCATGGTGTCAATTTCTGAGACGTTAACTATGAAACAATCTGTTCTGTTTCATACGTTCTAAGCTCAAATATTCCTCCAATTGATCAGTTGCCACATTACTTGTCAACAATATATTACAGATTTATTTATAACTATTCACCGCTTTGGAACTTAAATACATTTGGGGAGAGATATTTACAATGAAAAGCATGCCAGTGGATGAAACAAATGGGTTATATTTTCTCATTCACGTTAAAAAAAAAAAGGAAATGTAAAATAGTTGTCGACATTTGGGATTCCTGGACATTATGGGCATACACAATACACTTCCATTTGAAAGCTAGATTTGATCATATTTTAGGCAACAGCATGTGAAGACTGATGTTATGTTTCGGTACAGTTTACTTTTGGGTTAATGAAAAACAGAAAATGGCTCATTTGTATTGACATATCATGTTGCATTGCCCAGCTAAAACTACGCACTTCACATTCAAGCCATTCTTTTATTACATTAAAACATTTGCAGTGACTTTTAAATTGTTACAAAATACAACTGATATCCTGGATAAATATGCAAGAGAGAATACATGTTGCAGTTCCCTAGACCAACTGTACGTACACTGAATAATTCTTATACAAAAATGTGTAATTCTTGCAAGAGATTGAAATAATTAACATAAGGAGGCCGACTTATTAATTTACTTCACGATCCAAAATATATTAATAAAGACAATATTACAAATTGATGAATGTAGTGGTTAGTGGATTTCAAATGCCTTCAGGTTAGTGTGGCTGAAAGGCATGGGGAAATTAGCAGCATTCTGGCTCATGATTATTACCTAATGGGCTGTGTACATATAGAATATCCAGTCAGGTTCAAATACAGATATAAGGAACTGCAGGTGCTGGTTTACACATAAGGACACAAAGTGCTAAAGTAACTCAATGGGCCAGGCAGCATCTCTGGAGAACATGGATAGACAATGTTTAGGGTCAGAACCCTTCTACAGACTAAAATGCAAATGTCTTGAAAGTAAATAACCTGTTGGAGTTCATTGGCCTAACATATGAAGATGGGACAAGGCTAATAGTTGGCCAAGGTTGTCCTGCATTTCACAGCTCCAGAAGATCAACAATGGTGTGTTGGAAGAGAGTACAATACACAGTACATCATGGCTTAAATTTTTTTTGTGATTATTTAAAACACACTGGCATAGTAATGTGTATTCATGAAGCTCCACTTGAGAAGAGGGAATGTGGCAAAATTAACATGCAATAAAAGCAGATCCTGTGTCAAGAGTCGGTGACGGAAATTGTGGTTTTATTTATTATTCAGATTTATCGTACCTTTACCTTGCCCTGGTGCCTTGGGAGAACGAGTTGGAGTGGATTTTTTTTGAAAAATCAAAAGTTATAAGTAACTATTGATCCATTTACGTGGAATGATTATTTTGCAGTGAAAAATCCTTTGAATCAATGAATGAAAAAATGATCGGTAGTAAAGAAAGCAAACTCAATGCTAGCATTTATTTCAAGAGCGCTTGTATGCAAAAACAGGGATGTAATGCTGAGGCGCTATAAGGCGCTGGTGAGGCCGCATTTGGAATATTGTGAGCAACTTTGGGCAGCATATCTGAGGAAGGATGTGCTGGCTCTGGAGTGGGTCCAGAGGAGGTTTATAAGAATGATCCCAGGAATGAATAGGTTAACCTATGATGAGCATTTGTCGGCACTGGGCCTGTACTCGCTGGAGTTTAAAGAATGAGGGAGGGGGGGGGGGTATTGAAACATACAGAATAGTGAAAGGCTTGGATAGAGTGGATGTGGAGAGGGTGTTTCCACTAGTGGGAGAGTCAAGGACTAGAGGTCATAGCCTCAGAATTAAAGGACGTTCTTTTCGGAAGGAGTTGAGGAGAAATGTATTTAGTCAGAGGGTGGTGAATCTGTGGAATTCTTTGTTTATTTTTAAGGCAGAGATAGATAGATTTTTGATTAGTCCTGGTGTCAGAGGTTATGGGGCGAAGACAGGAGAATGGGGTTAGGAGGGAGAGATAGATCAGCCATGATTGAATGGCGGAGTAGACTTGATGGGGCAAATGGCCTAATTCTACTCCTATTACTTATGAACTTATGACCTTATGAAAGGTAATTATTTTCTCTAACCTAGCCAGGAATCAGCTATATTTAGTTTAGAGATACAGTGAGAAAACAGGCCCTTCAGCCCACCGAGTCTGCGCCGACCAGCGATCCCCGTACGGGCCAGTTGAGAACAGGTTTCATTGGGGTCTACATTGAACACTTGTAACTTCATTAGCGCCCTATACGTGGCGACTCTTTGCATACTTTATGTATGGTGTGCAAAACATAGAATTTCACTGTGACATGTTACATGTGATAATAAAGTATCAATCAATCAAGTAGCACTATCCTACACACACTAGGGATAATTAATGATTTTTACCAAAGCCAGAATTTACCTACAAGCCTTTACGTCTTTGGAGGGTGGGAGGAACCGGTGCACCCGGAGAAAACCCCTCACAAGGAGAATGTAATAACTCCGTACAAACAGCACCCGTAGCCCGGATTGAACCCAGGTCTCTGGCGCTGTAAGCAACTCTACCGCTGTGCCACCTTGCTGCCCCCGCAGACCAGATTTCTCTAGAACACAGGATATTGATCCTGGAAATTCTTAGAAAACCACCTGTTAATAATATTACAAAGCACATGAAGCTGAGGGAGGCACATAACAAGTGAAGACTGCTATATAAGACATACCCAATGCAGCTCTGCTGTTCTCTTCAACTGCTCTGTGAAAGACACCAGGAACCTGGCAATTAAAACGTTTTTTAGGAAAAGAATTAAATAGTTCACAAAAACAGCTTTTGATACATTTGCAGCAAATGTTAGGCTTAAAAATGCAGTTAGGTATTATAAAAACAATGGTTCAAAAAAAGTGAAAAACTGAAGACAATTTTTAATTAACAAAGTTGCAGTGATACTGGTCCCTCACAGATGCATCTTTAATAACATTCATACCATCACATTTCCTTAGACTGTTACTCTAGACAGTAAATGAAATAATTTAAACCAGAATATCATAAATCTACTGAGAATAATGTTGTTTAATCAAAGTGTATGCTGAACACAGAACTCTACTAATAAAGACCCTGTCCCACTGTAAAAAAATACTCGTGATGAAAAAAATTGTTACTTTTTACTCGTACGAAACATCCACGAACTCCTACGGACCCGCTACGGACATTCTCTGAGTTCGAATCAGGGGAAAACTCGGGAGAACTTGTGAATTACCTCGTACAGTGAGACAGGGGCTTAAGCCTCCAGTCATTACATCAATGAGGTTCCACAGAATTTCACAAAAATGTTCATCACCCAACTAGAAAATGCCAATAAGAAGACACAAAGACAGATAATACCCATGATATTCTATGGGTATTTGTTGGATTTGGCTAATTAGCAAGTCAGATCGAGATTTTAAAAACCCACAATTACTTCCATCAACATTATTGATCAACTCTGATGAGGTTCCTAATCCGATAAAGATTTATAGAAATGATACAGAATTGCTATTGTGATGTCATTATAGTAGAAATAATGAAAATAAAATAAAAAGCACATGCAAACAAAAAACATTTCTTTAAACAAAAATTTCCAATCACATCCATATACTGTACATGGAGGATGAATTGGAACATTCATCTTGTTACATTTATATGACTTTTATATTTTACAGGTACAACACACATACTTTATTCATGGGCGGCACGGTGGCACAGTGGTAGAGTTGCTGCCTTACAGCACCAGAGACCCGGGTTCAATCCTGACTACGGGTACTGTCTGTACGGAGTTTGTACGTTCTCCCTGTGACCGCGTGGGCTTTCCCCAGGTGTTCCGGTTTACTCCCACACTCCAAAGACGAACAGGTTTGTAGGTTAATTGGGTTCTGCAATTGTCCCTGGGGTGTAGGATAGAATTAGTGTACGGGTGATCGTTTGTCGGTACTGACCTGGTGGGCTGAAGGGCCCATTTCCATGCTGTATCTCCAAACTAAACACTAAACTAAAATGTGTTTGCTGTAATTATCAGGCAATGTATGAATGAGGTACAGTATGGCACATTATTTTGAAATGGCAAAGATGATTATAAATCTGTTTAAAAATAATCAGACAGTAATAAAGATCCACGAAATTAATTGTTATGGAGTAAAGTAACAATTTACCCATTGTTTTCAGTGTTGGAGGCAATTATTCCCAGGCACTTCACCTTTTGAAAAACAGATGCCGAGCCCTGAACTAAAACAGAGCATGTGAAAAATGACACAAAATGCTGGAATAACTCAGGCAGCATATCCGGAGAAAATAGACAGATCATAAGACATAGGAACTGAATTAATCCATTTGGCACATCAAATTGGCTCTTCTGAAGAAGGGTCCTGACCCGAAACGTTATCCATCCATGTTCTCCAGAGATGCTGCTTGACCTGCTGAATTACTCCAGCACTTTGTGTCATTTTTGTTCTTGTAAATCAACATTTGCAATTCCTTGTTTCTCCAGAGGTATGTGAAGATCTGGCCTAAAGCTTAAATTATTCATTTATTGACAGAAGTTGAAATATAAGGCATGGGTCGACTGGGCTTGTATTCACTGGAATTTAGAAGGATGAGAGGCAATCTTACAGAAACATATAAAATTCTTAAAAGATTGGACAGTCTAGATACAGGAAAAATGTTCCCAATGTTGGGGGAGTCCAGAACCAGGGGTCACAGTTGAAGAATAAGGGGTAAGCCATTTAGGACTGGGATGAGGAAAACCCTTTTCACCCAGAGTTGTGAATCTATGGAGTTCTCTGCCACAGAAGGCAATGGAGGCCAATTCACTGGATGTTTTCAAGAGAGAGAGATTTAGCTCTTCTGGCTAAAGGAATCAAGGGATATGGGGTAAAAGCAGGAACTGGGTACTGATTTTAGATAATCAGCCATGATCATATTGAATGGCAGTGCTGGTTCGAAGGGCCGAATGGCCTACTCCTGCACCTATTTTTCTATGTTTTTACATGCTGTTAGCACTGAGCAGAAAGAATTGTATTCTGCTGATGGATATGTCACGTGATCTGGGATTGTTTGAAAAACACTACAGAACAGCTTTAATTGGAAGAAATCCGTTTTTCATCACTCACGGACCTCACCATGAGCATATAAAAAGTATACAGGTCATAAGAATTGATCTCCACTTCATCAACAAACACACCAAAATCAGCAGTTAATTGAGCAGATCGTTTTTTAAAGATAGGGCATGGAAACAGTCTCTTTGCCCACCAAGTCCACGCAGACCATCTATCACCCGTTCACACTGGTCCACTCACCATACACTCAGGGCAATTTACAGACGCCAATTAACCTACAAACCCACACGTTTTTGGAATGTAGGAGGAAACCAGAGCAACCGGAGGAAACCCACGTGGTCACAGGTAGAACGTGCAAATTCCACACAGACAGTACCCGAGGTCAGGATCAAACTCAGGTCTCTGGCGCTGTGAGGCAGCTGCTCTACCAACTGCGCCATCCTAACGTATTTAATTTACTGCTCTTATTGATGTTAGCTCAGATTTATAGGTTGAATTGATGCGCTATACCTTTTCCTTTATACAGTACAAGAAAACGTAATTGTGCCGTTGTTACCTTGCTCTCTGGAGGATAATCCCCATGACTTCATGCTTCTTTGCATCCCTGATATCTTCATTAATGTCTGTTCCACCAAATATAACTCCATATGGCACATCACTGTCTAAATAAACAAATATTTTAAACTAGTGTTTTATTGGTACGTCTGATCCTGTTTATATATGTCAGTGCAATTCCATCGGTCAAAAAAAGTGCTTCAACTTACTTAGCCATTCACTTAAAATATAATTAAAAGTGGACATGTCAGAAGGAGAAAGAGGGACAGGAATGGAGAAAGAGAGAAAAGTAGAAATCATATGAGGAGAGGAAAAACAAGGGGAGATGAGATGAAAGGGATAGGAAGTAACTGCAGACACCGAATATAGACACAGAATGCTGGAGGAACTCAGCAGGGCAGGCAGCATCTCTGGAGAGAAGGAAAGGGTGACGTCTGAAGAAGGGTCTTGTCCCAAAACGTCATCCATTCTCTGCAGAGATGCTCCCTGTCCCACTGAGTTCCTCCAGCATTGTGTGTCTATCTAAGATGAAAGGGTATGGTGGAGGATAGGCACACAGCTAGCAATTCACCCTGACCGTATATTCTTAAAGTCAACTCATGATTTGTACCTGACATTAAGCTACAGACTACTGGGGCAGGGGAACAGTGAGTTTTACTTACTGTAAAGGGGCTGTCCCACTTGGGCGACCTAATCCGCGAGTTCTGGCGAGTTTGCCCTCGACTCATACTTGCAGCATGGTCGACACGAGGTCGTGGGAGGTCTTTGTACCTCTCCTTCATGCTCGAGAGTAGTCCCCGTGTACTCGAGGCCTCAGTTAGGTCGCAGTGTATTTTTCAACATGTTGAAAAATGCTCGCGATTAAAAAAGGTCGCCATGGAAAAAATCGATACTTTTTTTACTCGTACGTTTAGTTGTAGTAGGTCGTAGTAGGTCGGCATGTTAATCATAGGTAATCGAGGGTTGTCGAAGATAGTCGTAGATAGTCTTCATCATAGTCGAAGGGAGGTCGAAGGAGATCATCTTCACTCTCCACTATTCGGTGTCCAATTTTCCCGAAGTTAGTCGTAGCTAGTCTTCAACATAGTCGAAGGAGGTCTCCTACATAGTCGAAGGAGGTCTTCAACATGACATTTTTTCAAACTCTCCTAAACTCTTCTAAACACGCCAATTAGGCTGCCCAAGTGGGACAGCCCCGTAAGAATAAGAAAGATGGAAAGAAAACCACACCAAGCACATGGCTACATAAGATTTTTAAAACACAGGAAAACAGGCTGAAAACAAATGGAGAGTCCCGTTCTGGGTTTTGTGCAACAGGTAATGAATACAAACGAAATACTTAATCAGTACAAAACACTTGTTGACGTAAGGAGTTACTAGAAGTGTGTGATTACACCCATCAGCTTCTTCATTCTTTGCCAATGCAGCTTTCCCTTCAAATCTGAGGGCTGTGAGATGGCCAATTAAAGATCCCTGAATATTACAGAAAGTTTTGATAAACAGAGAATGTTTCCACCTGTCAGTAAGAGAGACAAAGAGCTGAAGTAACTCAGCGGGTCAGGCCTCCACCCAATTATTCCATCTGCCCACCTCATCTCTCCTATTTGGTCCCATACTCCACCTTCCTTTAACATCAGATTCGATCATGTGAGCCCCTGGTTACCTCCCAGCCTCCACTGTTACCTCCGACTCTCTCCCTGCTACCTGACTTGCTGAGTATCTCTAGTAGTTTGTTATATTTTTGCTCTAGTTTCCAGCAACTGCAGTTTATCGAGCTCCATATTACAGGGAGTGCTGGATGTAAACAACATTTTAAAACGTGAAACTACATAGTATACAAGGAAGTAGGGAGTGAAGGTTCATGCTTCTAGAAATTGAAAAAAAAGGACAGGAAAGGTTTGAGAGGAACATACATGGACTAGATGAGTGAAGTATTGAATGAAGGGTTCTGCACATTGTTCATAGTTCTTCTGAATACAGATCTGGATATTCAATATATAAACGCATACACGCAATGGGCTTTGTATAGATGGTCAGTATAGAAATAGATGGCTGAATGGCCTGTTTATGCAGCATACAACTCTCTGACCATGATCAATATTGGAGCTTACCGCACCTAACAGCAATCTTCCTCCTTTGTAGAGATGGATTATCAGCACTGCATCAAATTGCTTCTCGGAGATGAAGTCTGCAACCTCAGAAGACGATGTAAAATCACCAATATCTTCTAGTATACACACATGACCGCTACTCTCTATATATTCACTTGAATGGAGGGAAAGAATGCAATTTTTAATTATAGCAAATATCAAAGGTTTACTCACAAATGCAAAGAGAAATTTATTAAAAAAAATATTTTAGCTACTTTCAAAACAACAAAAAGATTGTACAAACAGATAATTCCACTGCTTTTCTTCAGAAGAGACTTTCATGATATTTTATAGTCCTTGAGAGTGTAGAGGTACAGTAAACCCTTGTTATAACGGACCGTGGGGTGGGGGGGGGGGTATGTGGGGGGAAAATGGTGTCCACCGAGTAAGGGATTCACAACAACCACCTAGTTGAAACGACTCAGTGAAACAATGTTATTTTCAAATGCAAAGTTCTTTTTAACAGCTAAAAATATATTTTTGTTACTGCGTGCTAAAAATACGAAAGGCTGTTTGTTACATTGTTTAATAGAGTTAAGTGTGAATTGAAGCAATGCCATGTCAATTTCAATGCCTTCCGCAGTGTAACTAGCAGCCTGCGTTCTTAAGGAGACAGTCCGCTATAACCAAAACCCACAATAAAGAGGTCAGTAATA
Organism: Malacoraja senta; assembly: GCA_038087875.1. Classification (NCBI taxonomy): domain Eukaryota; kingdom Metazoa; phylum Chordata; class Chondrichthyes; order Rajiformes; family Rajidae; genus Malacoraja; species Malacoraja senta. Next base: position 23,287,830 of record CM075980.1, read on the forward strand.
ACGAGGGTAGGCTGAGATGAGGAAAAAACATTTAGCGCTGAGATGAGGAAAAACCTTTTCACCCAGAGAGCTGTGAATCTGTGGAATTCTCTGCCACAGAAGACAGTGGCCAATTCACTGGATATTTTCAAGAAAGAGTTCGATTTAGCTCTTAGGGCTAAAGGAATCAAGGGATAGGGGGAAAAAACAGGAATAGGGTACTGATTTTAGATGATCAACCATGATCATACTGAATGGCTCAAAGAGCCGAAGGGCCAAATTGCCCACTCCTGCACCTATTTTTCTATGTTTCTATGATTACTGTAGTTCCTATTAAGAATTTTTTTAATTGTTAGAGACTAGATAATATTGCTGGCACAACAAAGAGTCAAGGATGTTTAATTCTCATGTGTACTGAGATAGGAACAATGAAATTCAAGCTTGCTGTAGCTATACAGGTACATTAAGCACAACAAAATAAGAAATAAATATAGAACAAATGATCAGCTTTACGAGGTAAATCATAATCGTGCAAGCCAGTGTATGTTTGCAACCTTAGTGGGGAAAGTCCACAGTAGTTTGGTGCTGAGGTAGGGTTATGATTGTAGTTGGGTTTATGCAGGGTGGTTCAAGAGCCCAATGGTTGATGGCAAGAACCTGTTCTTAACCCTGCAGCTAATGGTTCTCAGGCTCCTCCTGTACACTCTTCCCGATGGTAGCAATGAGATGAGTGTGTGGCCAGGGTGGTGTGGGTCTATGATGCTATTAGCTGCCTCTTGGAGCAGGACTTCCTGTACATTCCTTCGATGAAGAGGAGGTCAAAACACATGATAGACTACTAGGCAATGTCCACCACTCTTTGCAGTCTCCTTTGTTCTTGGGGTTCAAACTATCATTGAACCAGACCATGGCCAGTCGATACAGTCTCTACCGTACACCGGCAGAGATATGATAAGAGTATGTTGCAACATGATGAATCTTCTCAAACTCCTGAGGAAGTAGAGAAGTTGGTTAGCTTTCTTGGTGATTGTATGCTGGGCACAGACAAATTAGAGATGTGCACGCACTGGAATTTGAAACTGCTGACTCTCTGCAATTGTCCTACCGATGAAGACAGGTACAAGGTGCCTTAGCTTTCTTCCTTAATGTCCCAAAGTGTTCAAAGGTGCCAAAGTGTTCTTGTACACAAGTCACTGAAAGTTAGCAAGAAGGTGGGGCAGGCAATTAGGACAGAAAATGGTCTCTGCTAGCTTTATTACAAGAGGATTCAAGTGCAGGAGTAAAGAGGTCTTACTTCAGGCAAAGCCCTGATATAGGGACCTCAGCGACAGTACTCTTATATACAGCTGTGGTCTCAATAGACAATAGACAATAGGTGCAGGAGAAGGCCATTTGGCCCTTCGAGCCAGCACCACCATTCAATCATGGCTGATCATCCACAATCAGTACCCCGTTCCTGCCTTCTCCCCATATCCCCTAACTCCGCTATCTCTCCTTACTTAAAAAATGAGATACTTGCCATTGAAAGAGTGCAGTGGAGATCTGCTATATTACATTGTATTCATTATATTACTGATTATCTATATCTATATCTATCTGTGTTATTGCATTTACAGGCCCATTAAACTGCAGCAAGCAAGAATTGCATTGTTCCGCTGCCAGTACATATGCCAATTAAACACTCTTGGCAGTTAATGTTTTAGGTCAATAAACTTTCATCATATATCAGAAAAAACGAAAACATTTTAACTTTCATTGAATGGTGAGAGTTGAATGGAAATGTTTGTGACACTGTGGAGACCAAGAGAAACATAATGACTAAAGAAGGCAGTGATGTCAGCTGAGATTCAAAAGGCTTGTTAATCATAGCCAAAGATTGTCCGCTCTATCATCTTTGATCATAGCTGATCAATATGGAGGAGATGCAAATACCAGGAGTCTAATGAGGACTAGGAGTGAAAAGGGATCTCCGAAACTGAAATAGAGCATGCAGTGTCAATTAATTTGGCATGGTTGCTTGTGCTGTACTCTGTTATATAATTTTATGAATTCATCCATAATCAGCTCTCGAATAGCAAGGAATGTGTGTGAGGTATTTAGAAAATACTCATTCTAATACTTAGAAATGCAGCCAAATTACGATCAACTCTGTTGCAACAGAAATATACCAACCAACATTGAGCAACTGGTCCAACTTGGCACATGAACATAGAAAAGTACAGCACAGAAACAGGCTCCACCCCACAATGTCTGCGCTGAACAGGATGTCAAGATAAACGAATCTCATCTGCCTACACATGATCCATATTCCTCCGTTTCCTGCAGGCTTATTCGCCTACATAAAAACCTCTTAAACGCCACTATTGTATCTGCCTCCACCACCACCCCAGCAGCATGTTCCAGGCACCCAGCACCTGAAGGGTTTCGGCCCAACGTTGCCTATTTCCTTCGCTCCATAGATGCTGCCTCACCCGCTGAGTTTCTCCAGCATTTTGTGTCTATCTTTGGTATAAACCAGCATCTGTAGAAGGTTCTTACTGTCTAGACGACATGTCAAGTAAAAACATTTAAGTCAAAACATCACCTGTCCATATTCTCCAGAGATGCTGCTTGAACCACGGAATTACTCCAGCACTTTGTGTCTTTTTTTTGTTGTAAACCAGCCTCTGCAGTTCCTTATGTCTACATCTGACTTTCTACCCTATCTATGCTTCTCATTATTTTTAAGTACTTCTACCAGGTCTCCCCTCAACCTCTGGCACTCCACAGAAAACAATGCATCCTCATCTTACGACTGAGAGACAAACTTATCCCAACATAACCCCCTGCTAGTTTAGTCCAAGTCGCACTCACTCACTCCAGCGCTGAGCCAACGCTCTCTCTCACCTAATTCTCCGCGCCGTCGTCCTGTTGCCAGTCCAGGGAGTCAGGCTGGCAAGAAAGAGCAGCTTCATTGCGGGCTGCTGAGGGCGGGCGGGCAGCCAGCCTTGTCCAGCGGCACACCATGAAGAGGTCGCCACGATCCAGCGGCTGCCACACGCAAGCCACTTGCCAGCTGGGCACTAGCCCCTAGCAACCGCCGCTTCCCCCCCCCCCCCCCCCCCCCCCCCCCCCCCTGAAAACCTCCTCAACACCGCCCACTAGTGTACGGGAGGAACAACTGCAGCGGGACGGCACCACAGGTGAACGACAGCACGGCCGACCACTTACAAGCTAGAGGGCTGACAGCGATATTGCGATTGGTCAGTGGGCGGGGAGGGGCGGGACGGGACATGGGAGCTGGGGGACGGGCCTTAGTTACGGTTGCCGGGGTCAGAGGGCGTGAGGCCGGGCACGGTGGGAGTGCGTCTGCAGCTCGGTCGCGCGCTCGCTCCGATTACTCAGCGCTTTAAAAGAAAATTAAAAAAAAAAAAAAATCTCTTGCTTCTCTGGCCCAGAAGGGAGGAGAGTTGAGGAGAAAGTTTATTGAAGGCGACGATGGAGGGCGAGGAGAGGACTCCGCTGCTCCCGGGGCGCCGGCGGGCAGCAGAAGCAGCAACAGCGGCGGCCAAGCCAGGGGCGTCCGCCTTCCAGGGCAGGCGGCTGGCCTGCGCCGCCGTGCTGGTGACCGAGTCCCTGGAAAGGGTGGCCTTTTACGGCATCACAAGCGGCCTGGTGCTCTTCCTCAACAGCGAGCCCTACAACTGGCTGGGGCCGCAGTCCAGTCAGACCCTGCTGCTGTTCATGGGCATCAGTTACTTCGTGTCGCCGTTCGGGGGCTGGCTGGCCGACGCCTGGTTGGGCAGGTACCCCACCATCCTGATCAGCATGCTCCTCTACTTGATCGGAATAATGCTTTTCCCTTTCATTTCCTGGGACACGTCCCGCCGCCACCTCTGCGGGAAGCTGGAGTATTATCCATTCATCGACCCCCAGTGTATCAATAACAGCTCCAGCGCTTGTGTACTTCACCGGGATAGTTACTGCCAGCCGATCATCTACACCGGACTGATCTTCATCGCACTTGGTGTTGGGTCTGTGAAGGCGAATATAACTCCATTTGGTGCGGATCAGGTGCTGTATACATTTTCTTTCGAAGTTCTGGAATAAAACTAAACTACGTGAACAATAAATGTTAAATGAAGGTATCGTGGAACAAAATAACAATGAAATAACTATCACTGGTGTGGAAATGTCTAATTAAACAGCAAGGTTGTGTTCGTAACGATCAGTAAGTTCTCCTTGCCAATGCAGTTCTAACACCGAAGTGGATGGATAGTAGGGGATTTGGGAATGTGGGGGGATTCCAGCATTTGTAGTTCCTTCTGTCTCCTTTGCTTTGTCTTTCCTAGTTCTGGCAAAGTATCTTATGACTTGAAACATGAACTCAATTTCTCTTTCCACTGGTGCTGCATGACCAGCTGAGTGTTTCCAGCAATCTGTTTTTCATTTAACATCCACGGGTACTTTTTCTGCCATAATACTTTGATTTCTGTGCTGTTTTTTCTATCTTGTTTTGAATTTAGCTTTAGAAAATACAATTGAATAAGCACTTCAGAGCTTTCCAGTTTCAGAATACATTGATTTGACAAATGTTCTAATAAAAGATCAATGATCTAATCATTATATGATCTAATCATCATCTGAAGAAGGGTCTCGACCCGAAATGTCGCCAATTCCTTCTTTACATAGATGCTGCCTCACCCGCTGAGTTTCTCCAGCATTTTTGTCTACATTTTATCAATATATTTGATAATTTCCACCAGAGTTCCTTTTCCTGCTGACTATTTTGTTTTTTTATTGGATTGCCAATATGTGTGTTTTTTTAAAATAGAACAGTCTTGTGACTGTCATGTGTTAAACCTCATGTGTTCTTCTTTTGTATCATGGTTAAACTTAGTGAGCGAAACTGCAATTCAACTCATTTGTCCAATAAAAACCTGGCTTAATTTATACACTGATTATTGCAGACACTCATTTATCGATGTCTTGTACTTTGGAAATACACACAGCTGGACCAACTATTTGTATAAATCTTGATCCTAATTATAAGCAGTAACTGGCAATCTGATAGTGACAGATAGAGGGGAATCTGTAAGGATTAAGTAACGTATGTCTGCTCTTTGAAGAAAGATTGTGGTTTGAAATAGCTGAATTAGCAGAGAAGGTATTGGTTCGAGTCCCAGGCTAGAAGGCCCATACAAGAATGTGGTTCCACCTTTTCGACCAGGCCTTTGAAGGAACTAAGGAATATTTTATTCATGAGACCATGGCAGACCACAGAACTTACCCAGAGGCTCGACAGACTACGGCACATGGAGGGGGCCGCTGGAGACGTTGGCTGCGAGGATCAAGGGCCAGTAGGAGGATGAACCGGGGTAATGCCCCCAGCGCCTTCAAGGTTGGCTGCAGGAAGCACACCCGGGACACGCTGATGGCCGGGCAAGGAAAGGGACGTCAGTTCGCGGGCTAGGAGCTTGGGGCTTACCTGGATCGGGAACTGCTCCAACATACCGAGACCGGACTTTGGAAATGATGTCAAAACAGGGCGGCGCCTGCATGGAAAAATAATTTCACTGTGCATTAACCATTTATTGAAGACCAAGGGGTAGTGACGTCTGAAATAATTGATCTTCAACCTTTTGCATCAGATTGGATCCTTAGTGTGAACTTTTCAGCTGTACGTTGGTAAAGTTGTACTTTATCTCTCTCCATGTATAAAATTACCATGCTTTGTACAATGGAAGAGAGTGTGGATTGCACAGATTTGTGGAAAGAGCCCCCTTTCCCTTCTGTGTGAAGGATCCATCATCAACTAAGTTTCTGCTGAATTTGAAAACCAGGGAGTGTGTGTCCTTTTGCCGTGCATCAGAACTAATGCGCTGTAGCATCATTCATGGGCTAAGAGTGAAGTGTTTGAGTCGTTTATTTGAAGTACCGCATCTGCTCTTGTTTCATGACCCTCATATTATTCTACATGCTGTACCTAGTATGGTTCTTCCTCTGCATAGCAGACTCAAATATAAGCATTATTGCTTCAGAATCAATAGACAATAGGTGCAGGAGTAGGCCATTTGGCCCTTCGAGCCAGCACCGCCATTCAATGTGATCATGGCTGATCATCCCCAATCAGTACCCCGTTCCTGCCTTCTCCCAGATCCCCTGACTCTGCTATTTTATGAGCCCTATCTATCTCTCTCTTGAAAGCATCCAGAGAACCTGCCTCCACCGCCCTCCGAGGCAGAGAATTCCACAGACTCACCACTCTCTGTGAGAAAAAGTGTTTCCTCGTCTCTGTTCTAAATGGCTTACTCCTTATTCTTAAACTGTGGCCCCTGGTTCTGGACTCCCCCAACATCGGGAACATGTTTCAGAAGAAGGGTTTCGGCTCGAAACGTTGTTTATTTCCTTCACTCCATAGATGCTGCCTCACCCACTGAGTTTCTCCAGCACTTTTGTCTACCTTCGATTTTCCAGCATCTGCAATTCCTTCTTAAACACTTTTACTGATTGATGAAGTGAAAAGTAGGAAGCAAAATGAAGATATTTCAGCCACTTTCATGAGAATTTTGCTGGTCTGGGCACCCTCTCATTGGTCCTTCTCTCATAGTTTGAGCAAAATGGAACCTTCCTCTTTTCCAGATGGACAAAGGGCTATATTCACCACTTTTTTTATTGCTTTCTTCTGAAAATATCGTGACCAGCACTTGCTCCGTGACTGCCATTTTACACTCTATGGTTTCCGTAAGCTTTTCTTTTTACTTCCATAAGAATGATTACACCTTGAAATCCTTTGAATTACATTTGCCCAAGACATTCTTTTTCTCGAAGGCCTAAACACTTTCTACAGGTCTTACCCAGCTTGCTTATGTGGAGCTCGTGCATTTGAATGAGTATTTGGGAGACTGGCAGGATGGATTTGCTGGCAGCTGTGGAGCTTCTCATACATACATCTTCTCATACATGGGAACTCATGGGTTTGTGGTCGCCTATCCAACTGGCGAACTGTTTGAATTCTGAAAGGTTCTCAGAACGGTAACTTGCTATAACCAGGGGATGACCTAGAGACGATGAAATAACTTGTGAAGAACGGATGCTAGTTTAAACTGAAGATAGGCACAAAATGCTGGAGTAACAGCGGGACAGGCAGCATCTCTGGAAAGAAGGAATGGGTAACGTTTCGGGTTGAGACATCTGATGAAGGGTCTCGACCCGATACGTCGCCCATTCCTTCTCTCCAGAGATGTTGACTGTTCTGATTTACTCCAGCATTTTGTGTCCATCTTTGATCACTGTTGTAATATGAGAAACATGCTGGTTTATTTGTGTGTAGCAAACTCTCAACTGGAAATGAAAGTAATAACCAGGTCATTTGATTTACAAATTCGAGAATCACCATGATATGCATCCATCGAAAAGGAGAAAGAGTTAATTTCAAAATCATGGCGCAGTCTTCAATTTAATGCAATGATATGTCAGGCTGAATTATGTCATATCTGCAACATAAGACTCAACATTTCTGACTCCAATACACAAGGCTAGCAGCATAACATTGTAAGGAAATCAACATGAGCAAAAAATGAAATGAGTACGGCAAATATTGTGCAATATATTCAAGAGATAAAATCTTGACAGATCTTGGATTAAAACTACCTTTCATCTGCCGATTGTTTTGTGCCTGTAAAATATGTGCTGATTGTGGTTTTGGAATAGAATGTTTCTAAATCCATATTTTTATACCCCTGCATTAGGTGAAAGATAGAGGCTCCGAAGCCACGCGACGATTTTTCAACTGGTTCTATTGGTCCATTAATCTGGGTGCCATCGTTTCGCTGGCTGGTATTTCATATATTCAACAAAACTGTAGCTTTATCCTTGGATACATCATCCTCACTGTTTGCATGGGCATCTCGTTTTTGGTTTTTGCATTGGGCAAATCAGTTTTTATCTCCAAGCCACCGGATGGTAGTTCCTTTACAGACTTATTCAAGATTCTTTTTTACTCCTGCTGTTCAAGGAAATTGAATCGTGACGAAGATACCAGGTAAATGTTATTTGCTCATCCATTATTTTATTTTGTCCTCTCCTGTACATTAGATGCAGATGTAACAGTTGCAATGACCTAGCTATATTAGTTATATTTTTAAATTTTAATACATTGTTGGTGTTGGAATGCTTTCTGGGGTGCTCATTTGACTAAACTATTTATTTGTTTAAACAACTTAATTAATATTTGTTGGCGACAGCTAAAAATACATAACATACTCTTTAATTAACAATAATTGCATTTAGTATGCATTTGAAAGTGCCCAGCACATTAAAAGGGCAAAACGCACAGTGCTGGAGTAACTTAGTGCGTCTGGCAACATCTGTGGAAGGAATGGACAGGAGAAGTTTTGGGTCGGGACCCTTCTTCAGATTGGTGGGCCTGACCCACTGAGTTCCTCCAAGAGTGTGTTTTTAACATAAGATTCTAGCTTCTGCAGTTTGCTATGCTTCCAAAAGGTGGGTAAATAGGAGGGTGGGGGAGAGGGGGAAGAGATAGGGGGAGAGAGCGGCAGGGGGAAAAGTGTGATTTTTTTTTGTGGCTTTGCTGAATTATTTGTTGGATCCAAATCACTCTCAAATTATATCTTTTGTGATACAACTGTTAAGTAAATTTTATAAAGAACTTCCTGACTGTTATTACATTTAAATTAAGCGCTTGCTGCTTAGTACTAATAGTTTTTATTTCACTTTCTACTGTTGTCATCTTGTTTAGTTTAATGTGATATTAAATACAGTATAGAGCAAAATATTATATTTCTCAGTAATTCTAAAGCATTTTATCATCTGATTGCTTTAAATCTTAACATAATGTAAAGATTAGATTTTATCACTTTTTAAATAAGATGATTTGAACAAACATTTGTTTCTGCAGGGATACAGGAATCTACCCTTCGACTATTAAACCGGGTTGTCTGGACATGGCCAAGATTGTCTATGGTGGGCAATTTCAAGATAATAAAGTGGAGGATGTGAAGACTTTTGTCAAAATTATCCCAGTTTTCTTGGCTCTTATTCCTTACTGGATGGTTTACTTCCAGGTCTGATGTTCTATTTCAGGTCTATCAGACCATATTTATGGGCAAAATATAAAATTCTCTATATTGTTTATTTTGGACTGTGTTGAGCTAAGCAAAAAGTAGTAGGCACTAAAGACAAATATGATACAAAAGATTCTAAATAGCATTTTGAGGCTGAGCATTGCTGGCAATTGGTTTGAATTTTCTTCTTTTTGCCTCTAGATGCAAACCACATATGTTCTACAGAGTTTGCATCTGCAAATTCCAACATTTTTTGCTGGGCATAATAACAGTAATGTTACCAATTCGTTAGCAAGCTGCAATCATCACATGGTAAGTTACCATTTGAATTGCTTATTATGTTATTTGAAATGATATCAAAGATGAATATCAAAGAATTCATTATTTCTCATTTAATGAGATGTAATTGGTATTACTTTATTATAGCTGCTGACTAACCAATTGAAGTTACCTCTTCCATTCACTTTTCAAAGCAAAGTGAGGAAATTAGAAGGTTAATCAAACTTATTGATTAACCTGGGCAATAGGCAACCTTAATTTCATAGTATACTGGACTAAGTGCAGACCTTCCCCAGCGCACACCGTTAATGAGGCTATTTTCGAAATGAGGCCCTTCCCCTGACGTCACTGGAAGGTGGTGGAATATTCTGTTCCACTGTGTGGTGGGGGGGGGGGGCATTGTGTCATCACTGGAAACTAGTGTTTTAAAAGATGGTTTTGGCTTTTTTTTTGAAACTTTAATCATGAATAACCTGGCGGGGGGGGGGGGGAGGTGTGAATAACCTGGGGGGGGAGGGGCGGAGTGTGTGAATAACCCTGGGGGGAGGGGGCGAGGGATGTGAATAACCAGGGGGGGGGGGTGAGGAGGTGGGGGGTGCATCCTTGAAATAAGAAATTGTACTACATTCCACAGTGATTGCACCCTCAGAGTCCATGGCATTTTGTGAATAACTAAGACATCAGAAAATAATTCATTTACACACAGCTAAATGGTAAACAATGTATTTATAGTCATGCATCATAGAGTTGTACATGTCCATGCTGACTGAGCTAGTTCCACTTGTCTGATCCTGGCCCATATCCCTCAAAGCCTTTGCTATTCATGTACCTGTCCATGTATAGTTTTTTAAAATATCGTAATTGTACCTGCCTTTACGTCTGGCAGTCTGTTGCATGTCCTGGGTCCCATTTTCTGTCTTTGTCTTTCACCTATCACTTTAAACCTATGCCCTCTTGTTTTGGAGGCCCCTGCCATGGGGTGGGGGGGGGGGGGGTGTCTGTTGCTATTCACTATATCTGTGCCTCTTCGCTATATCTGTGCCTCTCATGATTTTGGATGCCTCGATTACCCCTTCCCCCCCCTCCCTCCCCCAACCACAACTCAGCTTCATGCACTCCAGAGGAAAAAGATCTAGCCACTCCTAATAACTGAAACCGTCCAGACCTGGTAACATCCTTATAAATCCTTTTTTTAGCGCTCTCCAGTTTAATTATATCCTTCCTATAGTAGGGTGACCAGAACCATACACAGTACTCCAAATCGTGCCGTACAAACTTTTGTACAGCTCTAGATTTACACTCTAATTCCTATAATTCAGTACACTTACTGACAAAGGCAAGCATTCCAAATGCCACCTTCACCCTGCCCCCTTGTGTTGTCACTTTCATGGATCAATGTACCTTCACACCCAGGTCTATTCTACAAAGCCAATTGGTTCCTGGGCATGTCCTGCCCTGTTTTGTCCTACCAAAACATAACACTTCACATTTATCTGAATTAAACTCCATCTGCTATTCCTTGGCCCATTGGCCATTTAATCATGATTCTGTTGTCATCATAGATAACGTTCTTCACTGTCCAATGTACCATTCATTTTAGTGTCATCCACAAACCATGCTACGTACAATCATGTCCAAATCATTAAGACAAACGCCTGGACCCAACACCAATCCCTGAGGTACACTGCTTGTTACAAGGGTCCAGTTTAGAAAAAACACCCTCTACCATTTATGGAAACTTGGTAACATTCTACAGAATAGGATACTCGGGGAGAGATTATTTTATATTCTCTTGTCTGTAATTATTTCTTAAACTTTAGAAAAACCACAAAAGGAAAGTGTATTTGATTAATTGTAATGTTTATGGGAACATTGTGTACACCATATGATTGTATCTAGTTTCATTTAAGTAAATGTATATCATGTAGAAGTAGAATTATTGCTACTTTCTCTTCCCCTTCCTCTGGAAGGAACTATTGTGCACTTCCTCTGTAGCCTTCATGGATACTTTTATAAACATAAACCTCATTTGTGAATCAGTAGTACTTTGCTACTTATGCTAATGTAATCTATTTTAGCATAATATTATTTAAGTGTTAATATTATTCAAGAAGCTGTGATGCAGCTGTTAGTGAAGTGATAAACATTTATTTTGGTTTCCAGTTAGTAATTGAGATTTTAAAATTTCTCTTCATTGTTACATTTTGTGCTAACACCAGGTGTTGGTGTTTTCCACGGGCAGAAAATTGAGGTCCACGAGTATGAATACTAGTGTATGTTCATTGTCTTAACATTGAATTTTATGTGGTATCGTGTTCTAATACAAAAACTAGTGGTATAACCAGGTTGATTTTTGGGAAAGGCAGGGAGAAATAAAAACTGCATTCACAGAGTGTAGCATTACACAAGAGTTATTTTCAGAAGAGAGATTTTATAGTACAGTAGTTTATAAATTCATTTGTTTTTTTGTGTTCTAGGTTTGTTTGTGTTATTTAGGCGTTTTATCGTTTTTTTTGCTTTTAAAGCTCCTGGTCTGAGTTATTCTCAGAGTGCAATAAGTCACCTGAGGTTGTTACTTTCTTAGGCGTAGGCGACAATTTACATTGACTTGATCTTGCATTAACACATCGATCCTTCAGTCAGACCCAAAATAGCTTGAATGCACCACCCAAAGGAAAGTTTTGACTGCTGATTCAGCCATATCTCTAAGCTGCCAAAACTACAGACATAAAGTAATAAAAATGAACTGCAGATGCTGGTTTATTCCATAGATAGGCACAAAATGCTGGAATAGTGGGTCAGGCAGATCTCTGGGGGAAATTGATAGGTGACCTTTCAGGTTGAGACCCTTCTTCAGACTGATTGTGGGGGCGAAGAACTGGAAACAAAAAAATACATGATATCAGGCCAATTGTTGGCTGGGGACAGTTTGATCCCAAGAGCGGTATGTCGTTGTGGACAATTTGAATGCTCAACATTTCCTCATATTGGCATTTAAAAATTGTTTAAAGACTTTTTCATAGTATGAAGAAAGACACAAGTTAAGTTGAGCAATAATTGGATTTAATTCTAATTTACATTTTGTTTTGGAACTACTTATCTGAAACTTGCCAATCTTCTTTGGATCCTTCCTCTCCACTGCAGTAGATGGACTTTTTTAATGTGGAACTGCCGGCAATTCTCATGATATTCGGGACCAACAAAATTATTTTTAAAAAATGAAGTGAAGGTTAAAAGGATTACTGGTTCAATTCCTGGGCTTAATATATTTGTGTAGTTAATCTGAGCAATCTAATGGAGAAAGCCTTGCTGGTAGAATATAGAGTGTAAGGACCAACATTTTGCATGTAAAAGTTAGAGTAGTTATATTTATGAATTTGAAAAGATGCAAATTATAGAACGGGTGCAGTATTGAATTCTGGGTGTAGGAAGAAAAAAAATTGCACTAAATATTCAAATAATATTTAAAGTAAATCAGCGAGGTTCTTTATAATAATCTAGAGCAAGGCTTGTGTTACCAATCAATTTTGTTTAAATATATTTGTCATAAAGAAATGGGCAGTTTGAGTGTTAGCTGTGAACATGTGTTGCTTGTTTAACCTCTCTCACGAAAAGTCTTGAAAATAATTTTACTTTTGCACTTCCAACTTGATTCAGCTGGAAGTTCAGTAAAACTGCTCCAGCATACTCAGGATTTGTGTGCTGACTAACAGAATTTACAGACTATTGGATGGTATTTTATGAATACTCAACTCACTCTTTAAATAGATGTTAAACAGTAACACTTTGGTGAACCCAGTTCGTTTACAACGAACACAAGAATGGCTTGTGGGTGAATCGGGGCCCTGGTGAGTGAACTGGGAGTGTGGTAACCCATTCAGTGAGTGGAAATAGCAAAGGACCCCTTGCAAGCTGAACGGCAAACCATTGTGATTTACAAATGATTGGTTGCCAGTTTATTGGAGTTTTATTTTTAATAGTTTTACTCAGCCATTTTCAGTGTTGTGAATATGTAATGTTTATTCATCTTTACCTGCTTACATCATTTATTTCAAAACAATAACACATGATGGTAGACTAAAGACATTTATAATTAACTTAATTACAATTTATATGCTATACAGATTTAGATTTCTCACCTTTTTGGTTTAGTTTAGAGATGTGTTTTAGAGGCCCTCCGAGTTCACGCAGACCAGCGATCACCCCATACGCTAATTTAATCCTACACGCTAGGGACAATTTACAACTTAGAGAAGCCAATTAACCTACAAACCTGTACACCTTTGGAGTATGGGAGGAAACTAGAGCACCCAAAGAAAACCCACGAGGTCGCAAGGAGAACGTACAAACTCTGGACAGACAGCACCTGTAGTCCGGATCGAACCTGGGTCTCCGGCGCTGTATGGCAGCAATTCTACCGCTGCACCTCTGTGTTTTTTGTTTTGAGAAATTGGGTAATTTCAAAATAGTTTATTTGATAGTATGACCCAAATTAAAGTGCCGATGAAAAGTAGAAATGCATGATTGCATGCAAGGCAGTGCCATCAGTTTTTACAGTGAAATTTGCCCTTCTTCCTTTCATATATATAAAGACTTTGTATTGTCATTAGATTTTACTTGAATATATTTAAATCATTATCAAATAGAGAAGTCTACCTGTTATATTATGCAACTATAGCATGCGGAGTGAAGTCTTTCTTTATTGATCTGATATGATGAAGAAGAAAATAATCTCTGGCAAATCGATTTCTCAATCTTTGAGGAGATGTATTGTCTTCAATCTTTTAGAAATAGCTTCTTACTTGCCATCAGCAATGTTAATCTTTACTAATATAATTGAACGTGAATCATAGCATTGATCGGTTGAAGTCAACATAAGAGTTTGTTGGCCAGTTTCTAATGTATTACTCATGTACTAACACTCTTGATGTCAGAAAAAAAATTGACATGAAACAAAAGATGTTGGAAATGTTCATTTAATCAGTTGGTATCTGTAGAGGGAATGAGAGTTGGTCTTGCAGGGTGCTGACATTTTACCAGAATTCTGTTCATGGAAAACAGAAGTAATTTGGCCAGCATTTGTTCAGAAACTCTTCACACGATGCACGGTTGCTGACAGCTCAACTGGAAGGCGGTTTGAGTTTCAAATATGAAGCTGAAAGGCGATCGATTCAAAAGTGTAGTTGTTCAGCAGAGTTGCTCACTGTACAACTCATTGAAAGTTAATACATAGGTTCAACAAGCAGTTGCCAAAGCAAAAGATATGCTGGCCTCTATTGCAAGTGGAATGGAGAATAAGCATAAAGACTTATTGCATTTATTAAGGGCACTAGTGCAAGGACATCTGGAAACTTGTATACAACTCCTGGTCTCCATACATACCTGTGAAAAAGGGACTGCAGTGATGGTTGAATGAAGATTGGGACTTGTAATGGAAGGAATGAGCACACTGGGCTTGTACATTCAAATTTAGAGGAAAGAGAAATGATTTCACTGAGATACAAAATTCTTGCAGGTTTTGATGGGGTACATGTGGAGTCGATGCTTCCCCTGGTATGGCTATTTAGAACCAGCGGTCACTCTCAATGGGTCAGCTATTCAGGATTGGATTTCTTCAGGTGTAAAGCAGCATCTGCAGTCCCTTCCTACACATACGATGTTTGAGAAAATATTGATTAAGCTGGTGTCATCATGGATGTGCTTAGAAAGCAAATTTGGTCAAAGTTTTACATGGTTTGTTCAAATTGAGTACAAGTATATTCTCATAGTAAAACAAATTACATATTACAATCTAAGGACAACTAAAGGGGACATTCTCAACAATGTTGTTAAATGTGTGGTATAGCCAGTGGGGCAAATATAAGGAGCTAATGTGACTGAATGGTGCAATAATTAGTGGTGCTGCTTCATAACTGCAGCAGTCCCTTGCACTAAACGTTATTCCTTTATGTATCCTTGCACTAAACATTGTTCCCTTAACATGTATCTATACACTGTAAATGGATTGGTTGTATTCGTGTATTGTCTTTCTGCTGACTGGTTAGCACACAACAAAAAGCTTTTCACTGTACCTCGGTACACGTGACAATAAACTGAACTGAATGCCTGAAGTGTGATCCTGGCCCGGGGTGCTGCCTGTTTGAAGTTTACACACTTTCCAAGTGATGGTGTGCTTACTTTGGATGCTCCTGTTTTCCACCACACCACATGCTTGGTTGGTAGCTTAATTTGTTATTGTAAATTGCCCACAATGAAGGTGGATCTTGGATTTAGGTTGATGGGCATAAAGTTACAAATAAATAAGTGAGGGAACGGGATGGATAGGTATGCTTTGAGAGCCAACACAGATTTGATACTCTACGTCAAGTGAAATATGAAAATTTGAGTTGATATAAATATGTTTGAAGCATTACTGTTAATAGCTGGGCAAAATAATTGTTTTCTGCCAGCCTGCAATGGTGCTTTATTACTATTGTAATAAATTCAATATTACTATTGTAATAAAGACTTTCCTGAAATTGTAAAGCATTCAGTATGATATGCTTTATGTAAAATGCATTCTAAATTGATAAAATGGTAAAACTCCACTTTTGCAGGTGTTAGATTCCTGGTACCAGGAGGGAAAACCTAAAATGACCGGTTAAGCAATACTTCCCTTTTCGTGTCAAGTTTAATTCTCTGTTCCTTAATGCATTGTATTCTTAAGGACATAATATGTTTTCTTCCTCTTTTCAAAATTGGTGCTTTAGAAACTAGTTTGCAACTACATGAGTCGTATCATAGTTTGTACTTGTGGCTCAGATAGTTCATCTTGTGATCTTGGATGATTGATTTGATTGGCCTTCAATGTAACTGACAGTAACCATACTTTGCTAACACGCATATTAGTTTTGTGTCTCCTGTCTGAGTCTTGACCAGTCCTCATTAGATGCTTATTGGATGGTGATTTCAATAAAGGTTGCAGATTGTAATCTTGATCTCACTACCCCACTGCAAGCCTAATTCTACTGCCCTTATTGCTTGGATCATTTCCTTGTGAAGTTAGATTTGAAAGAGTATGGCTCTTTTCCAGCATTTGCTGAATCTGTCAATATTGAAAGTTAATTTTCGATGCTAATTCTGCATTAAAAAAAAAAAATCCTCTTGTAAGGAGTCTTGTATTTGACCAGACTTCTCAGCCTGAAGAAGTGTCTCGATCCAAAATGTCACCTATTATTTCTCTCCAGAGATGCTGCCTGACCCGCTGAGTTACTCCAGCATTTTGTGTCTATCTTCGTTTTACTTGACCAAACCACTTTTTGAACAGTCGTCTACTTTGGTGAAAGTAAAATGTGGCGTGACGTTTTATGTTCATTAGTCAAGAAGCAAGCTTGTTTAATTGCCACATATACTGGCAACAGAGTAATGAAATTCTTACTTGCAGCAGTATAACAGACCTGTAAACACAATACTCATAGATAACCTAAAGGGCACAGTAAGTATCTTATGACAGAAAATGCTGGAGTAACTCAGCTAGTCAGGCAACATCTCTAGTGAAAAGGAACAGGTGACGTTTGAGGTTGGAACCCTTCAGTTTGAGACGTCACCTATCCCTTTTCTCCAGAGATGCTGCCTGACCCACTGAGTTACTCCAGCATTTTGTGTTTATCTTTGGTTTCCTGCACAATAAGTATTTAATGCTGTGGTTGTAAATGATACATTCCACAATGCAAACATTTCTTGTTTAGATCTCTCCTTTTGCTAATAGTCCCATCTCTTCCTCCGCTCCCCAGTAAAATAGTTTGTGGTACCGTTTGTCATGTAAGGGGCTTTATGCTTATATTACATTCGGCTGCAAGTGCTTTGGGATTTGCGATGAAATACTTGTAACTGTAGTCACATGTAGGAATATGCTAGTCACTCAAAAAAACACCAAGATCATGAAGTGAATCTTGTTTTAATGAAGTTGTTTGACAGGTTAAAATGGTTAAGCCTCCCTGGATAACACCACTTCCTCGGAATAGTGCCGTAGGATTATTTCTGCACAACTTATTATTGTAAGGACTTGTCTGAAAGATGGCATCGCCAGTGTTGCACCTGCAGCATCAATCTAAATTTATGTGCTCGAGTTTCTGGAGTGAACTCGGCTATCATCTGAGCCCTGAAATGTCCTCTAATGTTAGTTTGTATACTTTTTTAACAAGATCTATTACTTTCCCCCCCACACTTTTCTTGCTTCAGGATGCAACAGAGAATTGTACGAAGGTCATATGAGATGTGTGATAAAATGCAGGGCTTTTAGTGATAAACACTGAAATGTTCAGCACAGTATATTTTGGCTTGTTGTCAATCACAAATATATTGCACCATGCTTTGAATACAATTTTTGCACTTCAATTTATTTATTTCAGCTGTAGACAGCAGTCAATTGATTAAACCTTGACCTATACTCGCCATGGTAGAAATCAATTTCTTGATCACTATGGTAAAAATCAAATCAATCAAAAGCAATGAAGCAAGCTCTAGGCTGCAGGAAGGCATCAATGATTTGATCAGTTTGGCAGAAAAATTGCAAATGGAATTGGATCTAAAGTGTGAAGTAATGCATTTGCAAAGGAAAAGAACAAAATAAATGGCAGAATGTTGAGCAATGTAAAAAAAATAATGGGTCCTCGCATTATATGTCCAGAGATCCTTGTAGGAGCTGGATAGGTCAATCGATTATTAAAAAATGAGTGCTTTCCTTTGTTAACTGAAGCCTAGAATATAAAAGTAAGGACATGAAGTTAGTATTGGTTACACCACTCTTTAGCTACAATTTGAGCATACGGATAGTGAAGGCTTGTTAATCATAGCTGATCTGTCTGAAGGACGTGGAAATAAAGGGTAACAAGTGAAGATGGATTAGAGGTAATAAAACCATGCGAAAAATTCTAGATTTTGGAAATACTTTGCAGATCAGGAGAGTTAAATCTGAATAAATGTTACAGAGAGATCATCTTGCTTACAACTGGCCAGTTCTAGTGCACAGGAATGGCAGGTTATCTGAATTTGTTCATTTCTATATTGAGTATCAAGGGCTGCAACATATCTAGATGAAGGATGAGGTAATTTTGCAAGCTTGCATCAGGCCTCAGGAAAAACATAAGAGACCATAAACATGGGAATTGGAATGAAAGTGATAGGCTATGCAGAAGATTGGCTAAGGTGGGGTTGTTTTTCTTTGGAATGGAAGAGGCTGAGGTTTGGATACGTCCTTCCCAGTTACTCTGTTCTTCCCCAGAAAAAGGGTCAAAAACCAGGGGGCAGATAATTAAAGGGGGGGGGGGGGAGGATTTGAGAAGAATTGTAGAAAGATTTATGTTACCCAGAAGATGCAAGGACTCTATTGGGCCTGTCCCACTTATGCGACTTTTTAGGCGACATGTTTGCGGGTGGTTGCCGGGGAGTCGCCTTCATGGTCGTGAGGAATTCCTGCATTCTGGGAACTAGTCGCGGCCTCGTTATGGTCGCTGCAGATTTTTCAACATGTTGAAAAATTAACGGCGACCAGAATGAAGCCGCCATGGAGAGTAGCAAGATTTCTCGTGCCGTAGGTGAGTCGCCAGCAGGTCCTAGTGGGTTGCCAGGAGATCGAAGGTTCTCGTAGGTTGTAACCAGTGCTGACCGGTGAATTTCATTGGCTCATTGGGGGGAAAAAACCGTAAGGAGTAGTTTTCGGAGCCAAGGACAACCAACCGGTAAGGTTAAATGTCCACCGAGCTTCTCAGCCGTGTATCCCTGGCTTCTTAAAAGTTGTCTCCACTCCTTTACTCCTTCTCCCTCCTCCTCCCCCCCCACCTTTAAAGGACTTACCGTACACTGTTTAATTACAGCGCCAACCTTCCTGTTCATCGCAGTGGGTGTCTGTATCACCTTGGCTTTGGACCCTGTGAATTTCACTCCGACAGTGCTTCCTCCGCTTGCCCTGTCCCCCCCGGGCTGGTGAAGGAAGCTCGGTGTGCGTGAGCTATTCCTTTTCTCCAGAGAAGCTGCCAGGTCCCCACCAACTACCTCACTGGCCAAACGGCTGTCCCTGAATTGCACTGAGTTCCATTAGTTTGCCAGTACAATGGAAATGCTCTTCACCCTGTCAACCAAAAAGAATGCAAGGAGCAGCTTTTATAACAATGTTGTTCACACTGTCAGCCAAGTGGTATGCACAAAGCAGCTTTTATAACCTTTCATAAGCCTTGCATTTTATCAATCAAGAGGAGCATTCTTCCCAAATTCAGGTCTCCGCAGCAATTATTTGAATCTGCCCTTGTGATGGCATGCAAGTTGTGAACTAAAAAATACATAGGTCTGTAATGGACCTAATCTCTGCAGATTTGTGTCAAGTAAAACTGCAACAAGCTTCCTGCTAGAGTAATCTACATGACAAATTGGAAGCAGCCCGACTTGTATTGTTTCCATTTCTAAAACCAAGGTCACATATTATGGTTATCAAACCATAATATGTGTGCAATGGATACTTGGGTTGTCGCCAAGCTTCAAGACATCGTCAGCTTGTTCATTGATGAGTCTAAAAATGAATGTTTGCTACACTGCTCTCCAACTGTACAATATCACCCTCCAGCAATGAAGTTTCACATGAGACAGGGAAACGAGCACTGGTTCTCATACCTTGGGAGCAATCTCTCAATGACGGCAGATATTGATGATGATAATTTACCTTTGCTTTCAATGTGCCTGCAAAGCATTTGGCTGCCTGAAGGAAAATAGGGATCAAGACCTCAAAACCGGCATAGAGGTCAAGGTCTACCCAGCAGCTGTGATCTCTGCCATCCTTTATACTTTTGAAACAATTGCCAGGATTATATCAGCCATGGAGTTAATGAATGGTGGAGCAGGTTGAGTGGTATTCATGCTCCTACCTTCTAATGTCCTTGTAATTGTGGGGGAATGGGGAACAAAAGTTGTTAAAATTTAGGGAGTCGGTGAGAAGCTGGTGTAGTGAGGAGGCGCGTCGTTAAATGCGGAAGTCCAGAGCTTGCTGTCTGTTGGTTACCTGCTCTTCCACAGAGTGTGCTGTTTTTGCAGCTTTTCCAATGTCATTTTCAGAAATTAATGAAATAATGAGGTTGGGTTGACCCATGTTTACCGCTTTTCAAAAAGCAAACTTTTAATAGAAAAACTATTGATTAATAGCCTATCTGGCTGTTCAAATTTATATTTGTGGATCATTTTTATTCTTCCAAAATAATATTTCAATTTTGTATTGTAGTGATATGTTTTTGCTAATGTTTGAATCCTCAGTACAGGTTCCATTGTTTCCTTGGCACTCTGTGATATGTTTAGAACATTCACTAAAATTTAGACTCCATCTTTTAACATGCTTGGTACCCTCCAGGTTGTAGGTCATCAAAACCCTCTGAAATTGGTATGATAAAGGGGAGAAATGCACACTGCAGAGATTGCCTGACCTTTGCTGTGCTACTTTCCTTTGGAAAAATCTGGGCCTATTGCCCCAATTCCAAAAGAGAGTTTAAAATAATACACAGCAGTATTTTACTTAGTCTTGCATGGCAATCCTTTGCAGCTATTGCTTTGATGCTGCAAGAACATGCCATTTATTTCTAATATAAAAACACAAAATGGAGAGAGAGAGAGACATTAATGTTGGGTTCTTGACCCTTCACTCTGTTTTCGATTTCCAGCATCTGCAGTATTTTTCTTTTCAACTCATGCAACTCATTTTTGTTGAGTTGTGATGTGCGTGCCATTTAATGTCAATTCCAAATTCCCTTCGAGAAGTTTTTGGTGAGCTGGCACATTGAACTGCGGCTGTGTGTTTGATGAAGGTATTTCCACAATCCAGTTGGATAGGAAGTCCTGCAAGATTTTGACTCTGTCTTCGTACAGGTTACCTGGCAGGACTGTTGAAATCCTGTGATTTATTGGGCCTCAGGGAGACATCAGCTGCAATAAGTTTGAGAATTCAATTACCTGAGACATACAACCTATAACAAATGGAGCAACAGAGCTGCTTTGTCTTGGCAGCTTGCAGTTGTGATCATCTTCTTGGCGTCTTCTCAAGTTGGCCATGGTGTTAAACCAGGACTCTCAAAGGATCCACCTCAAAGCTCTCTGCCCTACTTACAGAATTTTCTATGTGCAGTCTACCTCGATTGTTTTTTTTAGGGCAGTGAATCAATCATTACGTTAGATACAAGCCTCGACGCACCCATCCAGTTTTAGGAGGACAGGTAGCAAAGTGGCCTTGCTCCAGAAACCTGTCACAGTTGCTTATCGTGTTGCTTAGATCCGTTAATCAAAAAGCCTGAAGTGCATCATCCCCGTTGTTTCAGTTCTATTTTGTACACACCTTTTTCAGGCAGTTTGCAGCTGTGGATATCTTTTTGCCACTTAAATTTGTCAATGTCCTTGCAACAGAGATTATTCATGTAAAAGGTTTCAATCTGTAACTTCAATGGCCATGTGGACATAGTTTAAAAAGCTGACCAGCATTAATTGTAACCCAGTGTTGAAGCCGGGTGAAGGGGTACTGGTCTCCTTACAAGTTTGAGTTTCCACCAGTCTCTCATGTTCTTCGATTACGAACCCGTTTCACTCTTTTTTGCCATATTACTTCTTATAGGTCCATGACTTTAACCCATCAATAATGAAATCATGGCAATCTAATTCCAAGCCAAGCTGATGTGTGACTTGGAGAGGAACAAGCGGGTGGTTTCATTTCCATATGTCTGCTGCCACTTCTTGTGGGTAGTAGAAATAGCATGTTTGGGAAATGGTTATAGAGTTGCCAAAGGAGGTGGTTGTGGCAGGTACTATTACAGCATTTAATTTAAGTGGCATAAGAATATCCACAGCTGCAAACTACCCAAAAAAGGCTTGTACAAAATAGAATTGAAAACAGAAGGGGAATCATGCGCTTAGAGCTTTACATGGATAGGAATGATCAGCATGAACGATTTAGGCCGGAGGGCTTGTTTCCATGCCATATGACTCTTGAAAGCTATAATTAGCCACTGCAATCTCCCGCAGTGGCCTCAGTGCAGGAAGGAAGTGGAGTAGAGTCATAGGAGTCTATACAGTGGGAATCAGGCGCTTCAGCCCAACTTGTCCCAGCTACACTAGTCCCACCTGCCTGCGCTTGGTCCATATCCCTCCAAACCTGTCCTATCCATGTACCTGTCTAACTGTTTCTTAAACGTTGGAATAGTCCCAGCCTCAAGTACCTCCTTTGGCAGCTTGTTCCATACACCCACCACCCTTTGTGTGAAAAAGTTACCCCTCAGATTCCTATTAAATTTTATCCCCTTCACCTTGAACCTATGTCCTCTGGTCCTCTATTTCTCTACTCTGGGCAAGAGGACTGTTCTTTCTGAGAACGCTGAAAAAGACTGGTCTGCCCCAACAGCTGCTGACAACCTTCTACCGCTGCACCACAGAGAGCATCCTAACATATGGCATCTCTGTGTGGTATCTCAGCTGCACGGAGGCGGAGAGGAGAGCTCTTCAGCGTCTACCCGATCTATTCCTCTCATGATTTTATACACCTCTATAAGATCACCCCTCATCCTCCTGCGCTCCAAGGAATAGAGACCCAGTCTATTCAACCTCTCCCTGTAGCTCAGACCCTCTAGTCCTGGCAACATCCTCGTGAATCTTCTCTAAACCCTTTCAAGCTTGACAATATCTTTCCTGTAACATGGTGCCCAGACTGAACACAATACTCCAAATGCGGTCTCACCAACGTCTTGCACAACTGCATCATGACCTCCCAGCTAGCGAAGTAGAGGAGGAAGTGCAGAGGATTCCAGTCGAGAACTCTATTCTGGATCATGTGGCGCTCCTTGAATGTTGCTGGAGTTATACATGCAAAGTGAATGTAACATATTCACTTATTCCTCTGATTTATACCTTGTAGAGTGAGAGTCAATGATGAGGAGCTCATCATGTAATACCCACCATCTGAATTGCTCATAGTCCCAGTTTAACTTGCTGATCTGGTTAGGTTTTCAGCCAGTGTTACTACCAGTATACCCAAGGAGTTCCAGGAGGGATATCCTGGGGTTGAGCAGTTTAATTTTCAAAAGCATCCATCTTTACCCTCCCTGACTTCAGAGTTAGCATTTCCCCCACTCATTTCCATGCTTCTTCCTGCTCTTTGTGCCACAAATGTAATCAAATGCTTTCTTGATGCTACTCATCTCTTGCTTTGTGGATTTGGTTATTTTTATTTCAACATTCACAATGGAGCCAAGCCGTTCTGGCATGCCTACACTGAATCGCTAAACAGGTTATTGATAAGTAGCAGCATTGTCGATGCCATCAGCTATCACTTTATGATTGAGATCAGACTAATAGAGTGGTAATTATCAGGTTGCATTTGCAATGCTTTTTGTACATTAACCGTATCCAGATAATTGATTACATTGCTAGTACTCAAGCTAAGCTGTTCTAATACAATTATAGCTGGAATTTTAGCACACGGAAGCAAAGCCGTTAGATTGTCCATCCTTTACTGTATCCAGTATGGTCTTTGTATTGCCGTTACATAAAATGAATTGTATTGCCTGAAGATTGGCGTCTATGATGGTGGATAGGTTAAAAAGAAGTAAGATTAGATCGTCTAGATGACACCTTTGGTTTAAATGTCCTTGTGCTGGTGCCAGATTCTTCTACCATTGAGGATGTTCTTGGAACTACTGCCTCTTAATAGTCAAGTCAAGTCAATTTTATTTCTATAGCACATTTGAAAACAACCCTCGTTGACCAAAGTGCTTTACATTAGATGCTAAATAGTTCATTATCTATTGTTTTGTTATAGCACAGTTAATTTTAAGCATGGATAATTAATTATTTCCATTCATTTGGAGTAAGGGTCTAACTCACATCATTTGCAATAACTGGTAAGTGGGAAGCTAGTTTTGTTATTTGGTTATTCAATATTTCATTATGACATAGTTGGAGGCCATTTTGGCTCACTGAGTACTTGCAAGCCCCCACTGAAATGGGATATGGTTATGGATTGCCTCAACAATTTCACAATAGTTGCTGAGGATTTCTTGCCTGATATTTGTTAATCCTTTCGAGTGTTAACATCAACTGTGCAGTACAGACAGTACAAACCTCAGTACAGACAGTAACATAAACTCAAACTTAATCTGAGGATTATAAATACATTTTAAATACCTAGAAATATAATTAATCTGTAGTATCTATTGAATGATATATGTATTTTATGAACATTCCTATTTCTTAAATTACTCAAGAAATAGTGCAGACTTTCATAAGGTGGCACAAGTGGAATTTTAATACATTAAATCATTTTTATGTTGCAGTATATTAAAAAAGAGATTAAGGGACCACAGAGGGTCATTATGGGTTAAAATCGATTTTGGACTTTGCTGCAAAATGTAAGACCTCTATAAATACAGGTGACTTCCACATTATTGTCTATCGGGTAACGGGAGTTCACCCTTGCACAAGTCACAAATCAGTACCCAAAAGTTTGAGATACAGAATAAAATATGCTCCTACAGAATATATTTGTGGGGAAAAATATATAAACACATAATATATTTATTTTCAACTTGCAATTCTGACACTTGCTGGTGACGTGGCTTCGCGTTATGGAATATCATGACACGTGTGTTTTTCAAGAAACTCAGCCCCCTGTACCGTGGGAGTTGCCTGTGTTCGTTCATCTCATGACACTGTTTCAATGTTGACTGAAGACTACCATTTCATGTGCGAATTACAATGCAGTAAAACCTGGTGGTCTGGTGGGTGGACCCAATGCTGGAGGAACTCAGTGGGTCAGGCAGCATCTCTGGAGAGAGAGAATAGATGACGATTTGGGTCGGAACGCTTCAGACTGAAAGTAGCGGTGGGGGGGGCGGGGAAATAAACTGGAGGCGAGAAAAGGCCAGAACAAATCGGGGCCGACAACCGATGACCTCAGAAAGGGTGGAGCCCACAATGGCCCATTGTTGGCTGGGGTAGGTTAACGAGAGATACAAGGATGTGAACAGTGGAACTGGTTGGATGACTGGGAGGGAGGGGAGGTACTGCAGGGGTCACTTGAAATGAGAGGAATCAACGTTCGTACCGCTGGGTCATAAGCTGCCCAAACTGCGTGGCCTGGAACTAGAGTCGGGGTACAGTATGTTTCCTACTTCCTTTAATCTCACCTGGTACATGGGAAGACATTATACTTATGTAAAGCACATTGAAAAAAATGTGAGATAAAATATGTTTTTGTATTGATAGTAGTAACGTCCAATATGCTAATCAATCTGGCACTACCAAAGTCTCCAGGCTGACAAGTTGTCAGTTTTACCACATACTGTTTATTGTGCTGTTGATTTTCTAATTTTTAGTGCAATAAATTTCTGATTTATACTTGTCTACAGCTTCCAGCTGCCTGGTTCACCATGTTCGATGCAGTACTTATTCTGGTCCTGATCCCAGTGAAAGACAAAGTGGTGGATCCCGTGTTAAAGAGAAAAGGTTTGCTGCCTACATCCTTAATGCGAATCGCTGTTGGCATGTTTTTTGTCATGTGCTCTGCCGTGGCTGCTGGTAAGTCTATTCTGTTTGAATATACCTTGGTTGGAAATATTTCTTTGTTTAATGTGGGGCTAAACGTCTGCCTTTCCCCTCAAGAGCGTTGCAACAAATTGGTCTTTCGTATCTCGTTTTGCTGCTGCTATGCATCACACAATGTCTACTTTGGTCAAGGAAGATGACTATAATCAGGGGTCGTCACTACATTTGAAATTTCTCCACTAAGATTTGTTTTATTATGCTAGCCTTTAATGAATATTCATTACACAGTGTCAAAAAAAACATTGGAAGATATTGAGGTGGAAGTTGACCTTTTTAAATATGTTTTCCTAACTCGTAGTCCATCAAAATTATGATAGGATGTTGAGCCACAGTGGCCAGCAACCTTTGCATCTGTCAATGAGACCTTTTGTTTTCACATGGTTGAATACTGTTCATTATTGGAGTAGTTATATCAGCTGAAAATCTAAATGTCACAGCCGTTAACATTAGTCTTTTGATACAATTACAGTGGTGTAACTAAAATGTGAAACATCTTGGTAATCTTACCTGCTGTCGTAAACGATGGTGCAATTGACACCCGAGCTACTGCATCAAGTCAGATCTATTAAAGCAATGTCACGACCACAAGACGTGTCAAACGGAACAGTTTACAGGTCATTTTTAAATGTCTCTTAATACGGAAACACTGTCCTGCGTGACTGGTTAATGATTTATTGTGAGTTACAACTAATTTCCGGAACTATGTTGAAAACCTGCAAAACTAACATGGGGCAATAACAAATATAAAACTAATTAAAAGCAGGGTCTCTGGCGCTACAAGGCAGCAACTCTACCGCTGTGCTACTGTGCTTCCCAACAGTTAACGACAATAACGGGCGATTCAAACCCTCAGCATTCATTTGTTACCTGATGAAAAGGGAAATCTGATTATTAGTTATGGATTTCTAATTGAATTTCATATGAAATCTGTTTGTGCCAGGATCTAAAGGAAACACAAGATGACCTTCCTTGTTTACTTGGACTAAGATAGAAAAGATCTTAGCCAGGACTTAAGGACAAACTGGTTGCATGTATGTATGTTATTGGTTATTTTGTTTGCAGTTTGCACACATGACTGTTTTATATTTCACCTTGTTAGGAATACTGGAAGATCAGCGTTTGAATAGCCTCCAAAATGGCACAATTGAACAACAAATTGGGGATGTGTGGTATAACGCCGCGCCTTTATCAATATGGTGGCAGATTCCACAATACGTGATGATCGGGATTAGTGAAATATTTGCAAGTATAGCAGGTATGTGTGGAAACGTCATGATTAGATTTTCAGTTCATATAATTGCTATCTTGTACATTCTGATATTTAGGTTGATGCTGAATATATCCTGAACCCATAAGGCTCTGAAGCCACAAAAACAGCATGATGGCTTAATTAGTCCAGAAGATCAAGTGTTTGTGAATGCTCTGTCAAATAAGTTTGAATGCAAGACTTGGAATTCATTTCTAGATGCCGTGGATGTTTATTTTACCCACTAAATTGATCTCTTCAAACTTACAATTCAAGTTTTAAAATGTGCATTATGCTGAGGTTTGAACAGAGTTGGAGCAGCCAGATATTGTACGGTTATACATTAGCAGTTTACTGTTTTGTGTACTTATATGTTGTGTACTAATTTATATTTGCTCTTCGGCCTACAGACTGGCTTTATTTTTTTTAATCGGCCTTCTCAGGATATGACACCTTTTGAAAGAAAGTTATTTTGCTTACCAGTAAAGCAAACAGTATTAACATTGCTTTATTACCGAAAAAGGATTAACAGGTGTGGCTGATCAGGCACCAGGAAGGAAATGTACTAATGATGTCGAAGGCTGAAACACTAAATGAGTGCTTGAGATCAGTCTTTATCAAGGGACAAGATGTGACTAGAGTCTCAGCAAAAAAAAGATGCACATGAGATTCTGGATCAGATAGAGTGGGGGGTGAGAAAGGCTATCTGAATAAAATTGCATGCAATACATTCTAGGTTTCTGTATAAATTGCAGAGGCCTTGGACATAATGTTTGAAACATCTGTAGATTTGGGGGTGGTGCCCAGGAACTAATGCTAAGGGGCTGGGAACATTGCAGATGCTCTAACTTTCAGGAGGCTGGGGAAACCCCTGTAACTTGGGGTGGCGCAGTGGTAGAGTTGCTGCCTTACAGCGCAGAGACCCGTGTTCGATCCTGACTATGGGTGCTATCTGTACGGAGTTTGTACATTCTTCCTGTCACCGCGTGGGTTTTCTCTGGCTCTCAGTTTCTTCCCACATTTCAAAGACGTGCAGGTTTGTAGGTTAATTGGCCTCTGTAAATTGTCTCTACTGGAGTATGTTAGATACATGCGTTTAAAGGCAAACTTTACCTAACGACAGTAATTTGATGAAACTTAATGAAAGGATCTAGCCGGGAAATATGGTTGTACTGTGTATGGACTTCCTAAATGCATTTGGTAAAATACGTCATTATAAGCTTGTCGTCAGAATTGAAGACCAAAAAAAACATTAAAATGAGGAATAAAAGAGCCAAGATAGACACAAAATGCTGGCGCAACTCAGTGGGACAGGCCACATCTCTGGAGAGAAGGAATGGGTGACGTTTCGGGTCGAGACCCTTCTTAAGACTGATCAGTCTGATAAAAGATATCGACCGGAAACATCACCCATTCTGTCCTGCTGAGTTACTCCTGCATTTTGTGTCTATCTTCAATATAAACCAGCATGTGCAGTTCCTTCTGCATAATAAAAGAGCCAGATTTGTTTTGGTAATAGTTTCAATAATAGGACAACTGCTTTTCTGCAATAATGACTTGAATTGGGTGTACAGGGCACAGTTTCCAATTTTGCAGGTAGTGCTGAGCCTGAAGTTTAGTGATCTATGAGGAGGATTGCATCGTTGTGGAGAAAGCTGGATGAATAGATGAATAAGTGGCAGATCAAATCTAATTTAAGAAATGTGAAGCATAACATTTTGGAAGGAAAACTGAGAAAAGGTATTATAAATTATAAGTCACAATTCTACACAACTGGCTAGGTTAGATGCACAGCTTGCTGAAGGTAGCATGTTGAAAACATGGTTTAAAAAAGCAGACCGTATCCTGGGCTTTCTTAGAAAAGCATAGAGAAAAGCAAGAAAAAGAACGTCACAATAAACCTTTAAGAAACACTGGTTCAAACACAACTGGAGTATTGTGATCTTCAGCAAAGATGCAAAAGCTTTAGAAAGAGTGCAGAAGAGATCTACCATGAAGACAGAGTTTATTTACATGTGATAGGTGGACGTATAGAGACAAAAGGAACTGCAGAGGCTGGTCAATCTGAAAAAGGATCCCAATCCATGTCCTCCAGAGATGCTGCCTGAACCGAGTTACTCTTGCACCTTGTGTGTTTTTAATAGAAAGTAGAAGTTATTTTCTTTGAAACAGGAGGGTGCCGAAGGGATATAAGTGAAATGTTTAAAATCATAGATGTTGCGTATAGATGGAGCGGATCAAGATGAATTGTTCTCACTGTTAAAGAAGGAACTGCAGATGCTGGAAAATCGAAGGTACACAAAAATGCTGGAGAAACTCAGCGGGTGCACAGAGAATGAAGGAGATTGGCAAAAGAACCAAACGTGAATAGGAAATGTGATTTCACTCCGTTCTGAAACGCAGTGTCGGACTTTGTAGTAGACTGAGATTGTTTGAAAGTGAGTGGGATTTGAAGGGAAGAATTTGCAGGGCAAGGTGGATGAGACTAGCTGCATTGCTGTTCCAGTGAGCAAGTAGGCATTTGATGGGGCAGATTGATGCCTCCATGATGTAACGATTCTGTGATTCTCTTGACTATTAAAGTGGAATTTATCAATAAAATGTTGACTTCTACAATCCTCTTAATAGAAAGATAATTTGGAATCTGTCCCTATCCCCTTGGGGAAAATTTGACTGTTCAAATGGAAATAAATTACTAGGCTCACCCACCAGTGAACATTACTGAAATCCTGCTGATAGTAATGTTTGTCAACGCTACATGTTATTTGACTTAGAATTGTGTAGTGTCTCTTTTTTCATTCAAATGCTGCTACATTTACATAAGCCTGCAGCCGGAAATTACAGGCGGGGGAGGGGTCATACATTTGTATGTCTGAATTTGATTTCTATATGATTCATGTATTTCACTGCTACAAAAGGAGCATCTATTAAATCATCAGCTATTTTATCTTGTCCCAATAGAATCTAACTAGTGCCTTTTGAAAGGCAGAGCAGTGTTAATTAATTTTTTTTTCTCTCTCTGATACTTTAATATTTAAATTTCTCCAGAGAAGCTGCCAGACCCGCTGAGTTACTCCAGCATTTTGTGTTTATCTTCGGCGTAAACCAGCATCTGCAGTTCCTTCCTATACAATTTTATAGACCTGCTCCAAGAAAGCAAAAGCCAGGCTCTCCAGTGTGCCTTCAGTAGTGAAATGCTCTATCCCCAGGCAATATCCTAGTGAAGCTTCTGTGTGCCCAATCCTGTGCAAACATGTCCTCTGCTGGGTGTGGCCTACCAATGTTTTGTGAAGTTGTTCCACAGTCTCCCTGCTTTCATAAGTTTCTCCCTGTTAAGTAATGTTAGTGTTCTGCACACTGCTTTTTACCACTTACCTACCCTGTGCTGCTACACTCTGAGATCTTTGGACTTGTGAGGTTGTCAACAGCCATGCTCGAATTCATGCATACTACATCAGCTTTACTTCCCTCGCCAATTAAATTGGCTAGGCAGAAGTTTGTTACAGGATAACAAATTTATGCTGACTATCTTTGACTAATCCCTGCCTTTCCGAGTGCAGATTAACACCGGACCACGGATTTATTTCCATTAATAATTTCTGTATCACTGATGTTAGATTCAAAGGCTTGTAGGCTTATCTCTGCTGCATTTATTGAAGAAGGGTGCCATGTTTGCTGTCATTTACTTTACTTCAGAGATACAGCATGGAAACAGGGTCGTCAGCCCAGCGAGTCCATGCTGACCAACGATCACCCCGTACATTAGCACTATCCTACACACTGCGGACAATTTAAAATTTTACAGAAGCCAATTAACCTACAAACCTGTACGCCTTTGGAGTGTGGGAGGAATCCGCAGCACCCAGAGAAAATCCACGCAGTCACAGGGAGAAAGTACAAACTCCATACAGACAGCACCCATAGTCAGGATTGAACCCAGGCTGCTGCCGTGTAATACAGCAACCCTGCCGCTGTGCGACCTCTGTACTGTCCTCTAATTATCTGGCACTCACCATTTAAAAATATCTGTCTGGGCCACATCAATCTTCTACCTTGCCTTTGACAGCAGTTTGGAATGCATTTCATTAAGGCCCATAGGATACCTCGTACTATCTCCTTTTTAATGTGGTATGTTCTAAAGGTTCACTATCTCCCTCTCAGAAATCTCCACAACAATATATTTCAAAGTAAATGCATGTGAAAAGTATTATTTTAAGACCGCATGCATTTCACACTTTGCCACTGTGGTCCCTGATGGACTTTACTCTCTGGTGGACTTATCAACAGAGCTTGATAGGCCTATAGTATACGACTAGCAAAGTAAACACCCCTTTTTGTTCTTGCATTCCACCCAAATGGCCTAATTTGATGAACCTTCTAAGATACCTTCATTACTGTAGCAATGGACTTCTTAATTAATATTGCAATGCCACCTCCTTTTATATTCCAACCCCAACATCCTTGCAAGCTTTTGATCATTGGCTGCTGATTTGCCAGTCCTGCTTTTTCTTCACCCTTGTCTCTGTGGGGTTTTTAACCTGTGTCAGTGAGCTATAAAATCAGCTTGCACATTTGCTGATGGTAGCTGCCTGCAGGCACCAGAGTTGCCTGTCATTGTCACTGAAAATCCTTGGAATGTGGTCTCAACTTTGAAGTACACTTTGCAAGGAAGCCAGAGCCACCGAATAGCAGAGCCACGCTGGGGAAGTGAATGTACACCTGCACTGTCTGGCTGCACCCTTTCTCGGAAATTGTGCCTACGCATCCATTCTGATGTACTAAATGGCCCCAAGACATTATGAGCAGTGTTTGTATAATGCAGACAGATCGGTGCTCCAATCTTTTGATGAAAGCCTGCTGCAGGCAATGACACTTGCAGAATGGAACTGCACAAACAGCTCATTGATCATTCAGCGGGCAAGCACAATGGGGAAGCAAAGAATGTATGTCGGAGTGAGGGCACTTTACTTCTGGGATGGTTGGTGACTCAGTCTAGCATTTGCTTGTTTTATTGGGATTTTAAAGTGGAGGGCATGACTGCACATTTTTTCCCAAGTTTCAGTGGTTAATGGAGGAATGCGTATCCTGCATATCGAAGACCTTGCTACATGCGTAAATAACAGAGGAATTAATATCTGCACTCGGGTGAATTGCACTCCGAAGTTGTTGGGCCAAATTTCCTGATGGGCAGGACTTCAACCAGAAATGATCACAATTGTGTTAACGCACATACAAAATGATATTGCACATCGCTCCAAGAGGTCGAGCATGTGGACGGGGCGTGGCCAACAGCGGTGGAGCAGTGGCGGAGGACATCAACGGCTACGCTTAGCCAGGCCGATCCTGCAACGCCGCCAGGACAACTGACCTTCATGGTCAGATCAAGATCCCTGCACTTACAGCAACTGCGACTTGAAAATGGTGCCAAACTGGCCACTTTGCTTATTGTCTCACTGTCCTGCTACTATACACTTGTACTGTATCTGAGATGATTATCTAATATGTATCTAAGTGCTTATGTATAGTGATACTTGTACTGAACTGTATACAAAATGAATTTCACTGTACCTCAGTGCATGTGGCAAATAAAGTGCCATACATAGGTCAAGTTCTAATTTTGATCTACACTATCATTTTAGCAGACTTTTAGGTAATGTTATTATTTACTGTATCATCGTAAA
Organism: Malacoraja senta; assembly: GCA_038087875.1. Lineage (NCBI taxonomy): Eukaryota > Metazoa > Chordata > Chondrichthyes > Rajiformes > Rajidae > Malacoraja > Malacoraja senta. Next base: position 23,320,679 of record CM075980.1, read on the forward strand.
TGTATTTATAACAAGAATGCACTTCAAAATTTAAATATAGCCAGTCTTTGTGTATTTTTTTCAAATAGCAATTTGTGAATTGGGGGTTTGCAATGAAAAATGCACTGCTTGAAAATTTATTCAAAGCCGGAAAATGATTTCTGCAAACCAAAGATGAATCTATATTCTGCTCAACGCTCTCTTACATGGAGACATTAAGTAACATATGAAATGTTTGCCTTTCTGTCTTTTCAGGGCTGGAGTTTGCCTATTCAGCTGCACCTAAATCTATGCAAAGTGCCATCATGGGTCTATTCTTTTTTTTTACTGGTGTTGGCTCCTTTGTTGGATCAGGACTTCTAGCCCTGGTATCGGTGGACGGAATAGGTTGGATGAATTGCAAAAGTGACTTTGGTGAGTAAACACAGCTTAAACACAGATAGTAGTGCTGCAGCTACACAGCTCCAGCAACCTGGTTCAATTCTGATCCTCCATGGCTAAGTTTGTGGAGTTTGCATGTTCTTCTGGAGACCACATCAGAGTCCTCTGAATACTCATGTTTCCTTCTACGTCTGTTAATTGGCCATTGTGAGTTGCTCCTATGATGTAAGTGAATGGAAAAAATCGGTGTGGGAAGAATAGGCTACATGGAAATTTGTTGGATGGGAGAATGGGATCACTCTGATCTGGAATGGGGACTTTTTCACACCAAGGGTAGTGATTGTATGGAACGAGCTGCCAGAGGAGGTAGTTAAGGCAGGTACTATTGCAACACGTAGATAGGTACATGAATAGGTTTAGAGAGATCGTTCAAACGAAGGTAGATGGGAAAGTGTAGATGGGATATGTTGGCTGGTGTGTGCAAGTAAAGGGCCCGTTTCCACATTGTATGACTATGACAAAATGGCCTCCTTTTATGTTATAAGACCTGGTGATCAGTTCCATTATGTTTTCAGTAAATGCAAAGGCTGAGAAGATATTAAAGCAGTACCTGGTTCAAACAATTTATACCAAATTTTAAAAGACATGGAAGCTGAATTAATGAACTTTATTTTCACGTCTATTTTCATAAAAGTTTCCCAACATCTCTCTTTTAATGGCGCCATTTGATCCTTTTCATCCATCTGAGAGAGTAGTTCTGATCTCTGTTTAGCTTTAGATCCAAAATTTTCACCCGGTATTTTTATTGTATTGCATTAACAGCCTGAAGTAATAAATGCTAAAAAAAACAAACGGGGATTTGCATAGGGATTTTCTTAAGTTCCGTGCAAGTAATGCATTCAGATTGTCTCAAATCAAATAAACTCGATTGGCAATACTTTACATTGGCTTATCCTTCCCCCCCCCCCCCCCTCACTGTCATCTCTCTCACTGTGTCGTGTGTAAAAACCTCACCCATCTGCAACCTCGCCTCGCCTGAAACTGATGCAGAAATACTGATTTGCACCACCACCCCCCCCCCCCCCCCCCCGCCCTCCCTTTTTTTTAAGCCAGGATCAAATCCTCAACTTTTTGTTTTCCCTCTCTCAGTATTATTTTCACCAGGCTCTGGAGCTCTGGAAAGTTGAACTAATCCAAATCACTACCTGACAATTTTTCTTCTCAAGCAATATCTCAAACCAAAGCAAAAACAGCAGCAATGCAATTTATGTTATGAAATTATTTTCAAAGTTGTGCCTTCGGAATAATGAAACGCTTGAGGGTATCTTTCCCAGTGCTCGAAAATATTGAAGAACACAACCCCAATTTCAATAATAATGTAAATAAATCCAGATAAAAGCTGAATTGGATTGAAAAAAAAATGTACTTGTTCGCTTTGAAATAGACTGATGTTTATCAGACTCCCGTCACCTCAGAAGTAGCATAGTAATTAGTTTTCTATTTTTCCATTCAAAAAAAGGTGCAGGGCCAAAGTGTTTTTGTTTTTGCATCGTAAATACCTCTTAGCAACCATGAAGTTTTTCTGCAGGATTTTGCTTGTAGGCAGAAGCATTCATTGTGTAGTAATACAATTTACAACTGTCATTCAACAGTTGACTTGGCAACTCATGATTTTGTTTTATTAAGCCATGAAAATGTTTAATTTTCAACGCTGCATGGGTTTGTTATAGAGATTTGTTTTGATGAGTTGTTTATACAAATTTGAATTACAGGACGGTACTCTACCTGTGATTTCAAAGATGGTGATTTTCAAAAATGCTGCAGGACGATTATTACCTGATCTGATATCTCCAGCATTTTACATTATTATCTTGTAGCACACCCTACCTCCTCCCCACCATTTCTATCCCCACTTAACTCCCTTATCTGACAATCTTGACTGCAACAGTGCTTGTTGCAGTCAAACGTCCTTTTAATAAGACATTCAGAGACATTTCAAAACAATTTAAGTATATTTAAATAGATGAAACAAAAATCTACTTGCAGCATATTCAAGTAATTCAAATTATTTGAACACATTTAGTAAATTTATTTTTTTAAATCCGACTTGTACTTGAGTTTTCTTTGCATCTGAAACTCCATTTGAATAAACGGGGATCTCTGGCATATATGTGATGTAGCAAGAATCTCTGATGATTCTTGATAGTACAGGTGTCGGAGGTTATTGGGAGAAGGCAGGAGAATGGGTTTAGGAGGGAGAGATCGATCAGCCATGATTGAATGACGGAATAGACTTGATGGGCCGAATGGCCTAATTCTACTCCTATTCCTTATGACCTTGTATAGCTGAGGGATCAGGCGCAGATTGTATCTGGCTCTTCAGCTTGTGTGTCTGAACTCAGTGCTTAGTAAAGCTGTGGAACGGGAGATCACACACCAGCATCTAACATCTGCCTCATTCCTCGCCGCCATGTTGCACAGTGGCTGCGGTTAAACCAGCAAACTAGTGAGCACCATGATGCAGCCCATTCTAACTGCTTCTGCATCACAGGCTGTATCAGGTGTTGGATTAGAGCATGTCTGTTGCCTTCCACAAGCACCTTTGAACATGTTGCTCCAGCATTTGCTGGCAGCGGTAAAGAAGCCGTGCTCGCTACTCGCCTCGTAGAAAACTATCAACAAAGATCCTATGATCTCTGTGGCATGGAATTCTCCTTTTCCAACATGGATTGATGGAATCCCTGGGGTCCAACAACAAGATTGGCTGAGCAATATGTCAAAGCAGTAAGCAAAAAGCTTACAATTTTAAATAATATTTTAACATATTATACACGGCACTAAATCAATATTTAAACGTGCATGTGATTGAACTGGAAGCTGAAATACCATGACAAATGAAGAAATCAATGCCTTTAGTATTTGAGAGAATTGTACTAAACAACCAATACATTATTTTTTTTAATTGACTCTGCAGTGATTATTTCTTGGATGCCATTTTAAAACTGTTGGTCCTTGCGCAACAAAGCATAAGATGCTCTTCATGTTTTAAACAGGACGTGTTCATTTGTGTATAAAATATTGAGAGGAATAGAACGGGTAGACAGACGCACAGGGTCTCTTGCCCAGAGTAGAGGAATCGAAGATCAGAGGACATAGGTTTACGGTGAAGGGGAAAAGATTTAATAGGAATCTGAAGAAGTAACTTTTTCACACAAGTTGTTGGGTGTACGGAACGAGCTGCTAGAGGAGGTAGTTGAGGCAGGGATTATCACAACGTTTAAGAAACAATTAGACAGGTAAGAGTCAAGAGAGTACATGGATAGGACAGGTTTAGAGGGATACGAGCCAAATGCAGACAGGTGGGACTAGTGTAGCTGGGACATGTTGGCTGGTGTGGGCAAGTTTGGCAAGTTTTCCCACGCTGTATCACTATTTTTTTTTTTTTTTAAATTTTAAAATTATTTTTATTAGAAGTACGGTAAATTACAGTAATACACAACACTTATATCTTAATACATTCTTTATACCGCTTCATTTTTTTAAGCTTTAAGAGAAAGATAGAAGTAAGAAAAGTAAAGAAAGTGCACAAGAGTCGTGAGGTGCAAGAGTATTGTGAAAAGAAAGCCCCTTAGAAAAGAAGTTAGAGAAGGAAGTAAAGTAAGAAAGTAGATCCTAGAAAAGAAAGAAAAAGAGAGTAGGAACAATCGCAGAAAGGGAACCACCAACCAAGTCTGTTTTTATTGTTTTACCTCCCATTACCAGGTCCTGATACCATTTCTTTATTTATTTTTTAAATTACTATTGCACCTCATGCTTGTAATAGGTCCAAAAACGTAGACCACGTCTTTTGGAATTGGTCTGCTTTCCCTGCTAAGAGGAATCTCATCTCTTCCAGATGTAATGTTTCCAACATATTTGATGTCCACATTTTTATTGTTGGTGTGGGCGCATTTTTCCAGAATTTAAGTATAAGCCTTTTTCCCATTATTAGCCCGTAATTGAATAAGTTCTTCTGATACACGTTTAATTCAGGGATACCTTCCGATATTCCAAAAATGATCCATTCTGGTTTTGGTACCAGTTTTATTTTAATTAATTTTGAGAAAATATCAAATATTTCATACCAGAATTTTTGGATTTTTGTACAAAAAACAAAAGAATGCGCTATGGTAGCTTCTTGACATAGACATTTATCACAGATTGGTGAAACATTAGGAAAGATTTTATTTAATTTAGTTTTTGAATAATATAATCTATGTAATGTTTTGAATTGGATGAGCGTATGTCGTACGTTGATCGAACATTTATGCACCTGTAGTAAGTGGTTATCCCAGCTCTCTTTTGAAATTTTTATAGCTAATTCTTGTTCCCAGTCTCTTCTAATTCCTTCTGTTGTGGGTATTTCTATGTTTAAAATGATATTATATAAGTACGATATTAGATTAGCTGATTCCGCCTTTGTCTTCATTGCTTCATCTAGTAAGTCGGAAGGCATATTATGATAGTCTTTTGTGTATTTTTTCAGGTAATCACGAATTTGTAGATATTTAAAATATTGATTATTTTTCAGATTATATTTCAGTTGTAGTTGTTGAAATGATAGTAATTTTCCCCATTCATACAGATCTTCGAGCGTTTTGATTCCCATTCTTTCCCATTGTATAAATGATTTGTCTATGGTTGAAGGTTTAAACAATGGGTTATTAACTATTGGTATTGAGAGAGATAGGTTTCTTAATTTTAGATTCTGTTTTATTTGTTTCCATGTTCTAATTGTGCTATTTATAATTGGGTTTTTATTATAATTTTTATTATTCAAATTTATTGGAGAGAGAATAATCGCTCCTATATTACTCGGGGAACAGTCCTCTTTTTCCATTATAATCCAGTCCACCTGCTGGACGCTGTATCACTATTAATAACCTAAATTGTGTCAAGTGATTTCCCCTGGATTACAGTGAAGAAATCACCAAATTTGCTCTCCGTGGAAAAGCGCTGAATAACTGACAACTTGTTAAAAGACTGAATAAGCATGGAACTCCTGAAGCTGCCAGCGTTTTCACTAACAGTAACGAGCACTGATGGTTTTCTCATCAAAATATAGTCCAGTGTGTAATCAGATACAATATGCAATTTTACAATCCAATCAATGGCACTAAATTGCAAATAAATCAATTCCATTCAGACTACTGCTGGTATTCTGAGCCTGTGTGCCACTGAGTATGAAGAATCAAACAAGATCGATCTTATATTTTAAACAGCAGTGTGTTGTTGATTTGGACTATTTACTCGTTGTTAGACTTAAATTGATATCCTTAAGGTAATTAATTCTGACAAAACATGCATGTCTTCAGCGTTCTATGTAATTAGACTCTGTTACATGAGCTGAACAACTTATTTTTGTTATTCTCCTTAAATCTAATGCCATGTTAATAGATACTTCTGCTTCATGTTGCTCAAGTTTGCAGAAGAATCCCATTACACAAGCAATCCAATTTGTATGTTGTTTTCCACTTGAGACACAATATCTTAACATTTGAATTGTAGAAATGAATTATTGTTTATGATATTCTGTCTACTTTCAACAAAAACAGGAGTTGCAGTTATAAAAAGGTGGTGGCAATTTTGTGTTCACTTCACCACATCAGCATAATTCTGTAGTTTGCGGTGCCAGAAGTAGTTTTGTACCCATAATGGTTATTAACTTGCTCCATCTCGTGTTCTTGCCTTAGGCCTGATAGTTATTGAGAAGTTATTCTTTCCCAATGCTGTGCTTAGAATACTGCTTCTCCCCCCAGCTTCATGTTCTGGGCATGAAGAGAAGCCAATTTTCTGTAATGAAGTTGGACTCTGAGGTTTGGGTTCAAATGCTTTATCAGGACTTGGAACACCCACAAGTTGATATATTATGTTTTCCTTTGAAATCCCAGCTGATCTCCTTGTCAAACCAAAATCATACAAAATGTATTTTACTAAAATCAATACATTACAGTGCACTCTGACACCTTAGTATTCACTATATAATTTTTTTTTTTTAATCTGCAAGGTCCTTCTGGTCCTTCTGGTTCTTTTGTCAATGACCGTCAATCTTTGTTGATATTTCAAGAAACTGCAGATGCTGGCGTACAAAAAAAAGACACAAAGTACTGGAATAACTCAGCAGGTCAGCCAGCATCTCTGGAGAATATGTGTAGATACAGCAAATGCGGATAGTGGTTTATTAAAAAAAAAGACACAAAGTACTGGAGTAAATCAGCGGGTCAGAAGAGTCCCGACTCGAAACGTCGCTTGTCCATGTTCTCCGAGATGTTGCCTGACCCACTGAGCTATGCCAGCATTTTGTCTTTTCTTCTCATTGTTTATTGTTTAGTTTTTGACTCGTCTGTTAACGAGAATAATCTCTGTCTGAAAAAGGGCCCTCATCTGAAACGTCCCCAGTCTATGTTCTCAGATGTTGCCTGACCCCCTGAGTTACTCCAACCTGCTGTGTTTTGCAGTCGATTCCTGTGTTGGTAGTTCCTTGGTTCTTCACTATTTCTCTCTATTGCATAGATATTTCTACATCATCCAGATCTCTTATCAGCCCTCTGCTTTCCATGTTGACCAACTTCACTCCCTATCCCTGCTCGCCTACTTCATGATTAGCATTTCACACACATTGCACACTTGCCTTATTGTAGTCTTTCACAGATCCTCCTTTCAGAACTTTGCTTGCCCACTCCACTCTCACTGATTCTCACAATGCTCGTTGTGAAATCGGACTCCATCTCACAAAAAGATCAATTAGGGAGAATCTTCCTATTTATATTTATTTGGTGCAGTCATGCATTTGTTTATATAAGAAAGCAAAGCTCTGAGCAGTTTCTTTCTGTGCTGTTTGCATATGCCAAGCAAAGAAGTTATGCTTGCATTCTAAGTTATTTGGTATTAATTAAAACCATGATGCTGAAAGTGATTGGCATTCTAATGGTCATTATATGTCCCTCTCTTGTCATTCTCCAAAAGAAAGGTGGTTCTATTCCAAAGTGTGTGCGCATTACTGGTATTGTGTACCAGAAATATATAGCATGCTGGATTTAATTGCAACATATTTCATGGTGTGAACAACTAGAGTTGATTTGTCAAATGGAGGAATAAAACAATACTAATCTTAAATTTCGCAACATCAATAAAGCTATATCAGGAAATTTTAAATTATAACTTGACAATCCTTCACGCTCCCTGCTTTAGACTTTGCATATTTTATTCTCATTACGGCATAATTTTGTTACAGTTCTAAATCTTAGTTCCCAGGTTTTAATGGGGTAGCTTATGTAATTTAGTTCAAGAGCAAATTGTCTTTCCGTACATTCTGCCTCGATCTCAATGTAGTTATTTAAAGCAATGGGCACTGCATTTTGATTTAAATGCATTGGTTATCACACTAAACATGATGGATGTCGAAGGGATTGTAATTCCCCACCTGTCTCAGTGCAAGTAAAGTGTATTTTTGAACCAGATGAATTATTTTATTTTGCAGTCCAGAAACTTGAAATACAACTCTAAATGTTACCAGGGGCTTTCCGGTATCCGAATAAACTGATTTACGGAAATCTGACCACACAAATTCTCTCATTCATTTTGAAAGCATTTTCAAGCTAGTAATAACAAAATGTTTCAAGGTATTCATTAATAACTGGATACTGTAGATCAACCATTAATATGGTTGATCTACAGATACAGTAGATATTCTATTAGTTTAATAATGGGTAGTGCAACTGTGATGATTCAATGGCATGAAAGAATTCTAGCAAGTATAGGTAGAGCGATATAAAGTGATTTATTATTGAAAAGGGATGTTTCTGACTTGTGTAGAATTCATCTTACTAACAATCCCCAGGAATGGAACCATTATGTAACCAGGGCACTGTCTGTATTTATTTTCAAGAAACATCCATCTTAAACAATCACTGTTTCCATACGTCAACAACTTGGACATTGGATGCAATTGAACAGTATGCCCGATTTTGTTCTGGCATTTTCCTACCTCCAGTTTCCCCCCCCACCCCTACTTTCAGTCTGAAGAAGGGTTCCGACACAAAACGTCACCTATTCCCTTTCTCCAGAGATGCTGCCTGACCCGCTGAGGTACTGCACCATTTTGTGTCAATCTTCAGTATAAACCAGCATCTGCTGTTCCTTCCTACACATTCCGACCCAAAACGTCATCTATCCATGTTCTCCAGAGATGCTGCCTCACCCACTCAGTTACTCTAGCATGTTGTGTCCTTGAGTTTTATAGGGAGTGGGAATCGAAACCCTGTGAGTTTCAGCTCGCACGCTTCAGTTTATTTGTCGAGCTGGAAGACGCAAGCGCTCCAGACCTCGGCTCCTGCGGCAAACCTCCCCACATTCCTGATCCCTGGTGTTCCTGCCATCGACTCCAGCTACATGCACGTGTTTAGCCCTGCAGGCTGTAAATGTGCAGTTGATCGGGACTTAGTGTACTAATGAGTGAGCCAGAAGCCAAGCCATTTAGATTTCCCATTCAGTTACCTGATTCTAGGAGTTTTAATATACATCATTAGAGGAGAAATCAAAGGCATCTGGTTTAGATAATTTAAACTGATCTTAGAAATCTTTTTTTTTCGTTGCTCAGTATCTTAATTTGAATAAACGGAATTTTCTGAAGTTTAATTATTTTCTTTTCCTCCCACTACCCCATCAGGTAATATCAACAAGTGCCACATGGATTACTATTTCTTCCTACTAGCAGCCATACAGTGTATGACCCTGATCATTTTTATTATTGTATCCGTGACATTTGATCGCCACAAAAACAAATCTGATTTGCTGTTCATCAATGGAAGAAGACAAAATGAAGAAGTCCGACATAATCAGACCAGGAACTGAAAACGGGAACCGCTGCATGTGAAAATCAGTCATTATAGAGAAAGTACTTGTAACTCCTTCCTCTGGGTATGTAATGGATTGGGTGGTATCCTTAAGCTTGCCTATTGCAGAATGAAACTTTAAGGCTGAGGAGTTGCCTGAAAGAGCTGTCGGAGATAAGGCACACTACAAGTAAATGCTGGCAGGTAATGCAGACCGTTAAACCAAGCTGCTAATGTTCCTGTTAGCAGGGCAGCATATCTTTGAGTTCTACTTTCACTGCCTACGGCTACAGAAGGAAATCCAGAAGGCATGTTGGAGTCTGGTGAAGTTCCAGTGTTCATTACACACCCTGTAGTCTTTAAATTCACTCTCAGTAACTTTTAGCAAATATCGATACTAAGAATATTTCATTGCAAAGAACTGGGTAGTTTTATTTAGTCTTTTGCTTGTGTTATCAAGATGATTTTTAAAATTTTATCTTCGTAAATATAAGTGCTAGTGATGTTCTTTTGAGGCGACTCGCCCCTTCAGGCATAAAGCAAATACAATCTTAATTGCACCCCTCACATTTCTACAAATCATGTTTACAACTGAAGCCATAGGATAATGCATCATGCCATTTACCAGTTGACTGATGAATAACTGGATTACATATTAAAAAGCAATGTAGCAAATGCAAGCTTATCATAACTTACCAAATACACATATAACAGGTTTACATCTCGTCATTAGACTGCAGACTAACTTTTCTTATGTTGAATTTGGATTGTGTGCAGTATTTTACTGACTGGCAAAAGCAATTGAACAATGTATTTTTTTTCTTTGTTCTTAATCTTGTGTGTCTTTTAATTATTATTTTAACATGCATTGAACTGAAGGTGTCAGAATAATTTTGGCTAAAGTATAAAATTATACAGTGCCAAATAAACGTAATTAGTTTCAAATGTACAAAGATGCTTATTTACAGATGTTGCAGAATATGATGAAAGGACAACCTCTGAATGTTTTTTTAATTTAAAGTAGTATTTTGAAATACTGAACATATTGAATTCTTGGTGCAAATGTTTTTGATTTTGCATGCTGTGAAATGTTAATTATCTGCACAACCACTGGAGACTTTCATTGCTTTAGGCAAAACCAGTGTAATTGGACATTTCAATGTTTTTATTCATAGATGCTATTGTTGATCCAACACAATAAATAGTTACCTTGGTGGCTAGCATTATGGATCATGGCTCATGAAAATCTTCATTCTAAGTGAGAGTAAAGGGAATCCAAAGGCATAAGGTAGGAAGTTATTGTGGCATTAGATGAAGATTTTACATTTTGAGACTTCAGAGGAACCAAGAGCAACAACGACACAGTGGTGTAGCGGTAGAGCTGCTGCCTTACAGCACCAGAAACCTGGGTTCGATCCTAACTACGGGCACTGGCTGTACGGACTTTGTACGTTCTCTCTGTGACAGCAGGTGCTCTGGTTTTCTCCCACCACACTCAAGACATACAGGTTTGTAGGTTAATTGGCTACAGTAAAATTGCCCTTAGTGTGTAGGATAGTGTTATTGTACAGGGTGATCACTGGTCGGTGCAGATGCAGTGGGCCAAAGGGCCTGTTTCCGTGCTGTTTCTCTAAACTAAATTAAACTAGACTTCAGATGTTGAACGTCTGCATCTTACACGAAGTTAAGTGTGTTAATTCAAAGGTGTTTGCCTTATCTGGTAGCCACAGGAAAAGTTGGCATTGAAGAATGCAGTGAGCTAAGGTCTAGATAAGGCCCAACCTAAATTGGGAGTTTGAGGAAATTGTGGGTTCTACAATATTAGTCCTCCACTGAATAATTTTGGTTAGAGCCATCAGTTCCAACAGCTGCCATGTTCACTCTTGCACACATGGGTTCTCCCTGTTATGGATGGCTGATCCAGGAAAGAGAGAGAAACAGCAGAGGGGCTCAAGGAGTGAATGCATACAGAGGCCCGTATCTGACCGCTGCTTTTGAGGCTTTGAGGAAGGTGGGCTGCCCTTACAATGAGAGAAAGCTGCAGCCTGGTGAGACCTGCTCCTGAGGCTCAATGAAATGAGCGTAGGATCAGAGAGAGAGAAAACGAACAGTGCATCCCTCTGGGACCTTAGTATCTCCACAGTTCTTGCTGAAACGAGGAACAACATCAGACACGGGATAACAACAATGACAGGTATAAACTCATTCTGAACTATATAAGCACTTTTTTAAAATCATTTTTGAGCAAGCTTTTTCAAATTATTGTTATTAATAAAAAAATATCGATATTTTCCACAATTTTGTCTGTCTTTTTTACAACTTGGTCACAATGTTTTGAAGCTTATCCTGCAGAAGATCAATGTTGCTTGGTAGATTAGATTTAATGTTTTCCACAATCAGCCTCTCAAAGCACTTCACGATGGTGGATGGTAGTTAAGGCATAGCACCTTGCTTTTCTTTGGCACCGACCGGCATGATAGTGATCGTCTTGAAGCCGGTGGGTACCTCAGACTGGAGTAGGGAGAGATTAAAGATGTCTGTGAATACTCCTGCTAGGTTGCCACCAGGGACTCCATCCGGGTCAGTTGCTTTCCTTGGGTTCACCATCAGGAAGGCCAATCTAGCTTATGCAAAAGTGACCCTGGGAAGAGGCACACTTGAGTCTGATGGGACGGATGAATGAATGAATGAATACTTTATTGTCATTATAACATGTAAACATGTACAACGAAATTAGAAATGCCAACCAGTCAGTGCACCATTCACACATTTTCTAAAAGCAAAAGTCTAAAATAAACAACTAAAATAAATAACATGAAAAAAACATTCTTCTGTCGATTTCACAGTCCCTTTGGTGTGTAGCACACCTGCACTCATTTGGTGGCTACATTAAGTGTAGTTATTGCTGTGGGATAAAAACTGTTTTTGAGTCTGTTTGTCCTTGTCCTCATTGATCTGTACCGTCTGCCTGACGGCAGCAGTTCAAACAGGGAGTGACCGGGGTGGAAAATGTCCTTTATGATGTTCTGGGATTTTTTGAGACAGTGGGAACTGTGTAGGTCCTTCAAGGTGAGGAGAGGGCAGCCAATAATCTTCTGGGCGTTGTCAATAGCCCTCTGGAGCGCTTTCCTCTTAGCCGCTGTGCAGCTGGTGTACCACACGCATACACAGTATGTTATCGCACCATTGGCCTTCTGCTCAAAGTGAGCATGGAATGCATGGTTCATCAGGTACCGTCACCAGCGCTGTTCCCTGACTTCACTTTGCAGCCAGTTATAGTATTCAGACCTTGCCATATTCTGTGGGTGTCCGAATGGTTATACTGAGACTCGAGTTTGCCCCGATATTGTCTCTTGGAATTTGTTATTGCTTTGCGAAGATCATAAGCGAGCTTTCTTGTTTCTCTTGGGACCGTTTGACTAATCGGCAGTGGAACTGTCCTTCTGTGAATGTACCTCACGCTACATCTATGTCTAGCTCAGTTGTATTGTGTGAAAATAAAATATGACTTAAAACTTTTTTCTCCTGATTTGTTCAAACTGAGTATTTGGTAGATTTCAGATTTTATTATTTTTGTACATACAATGATTTCTATACATTTTGTTCCCCAACTAGAGGTGCAATTCTATCAATGGGACCATTGGTTTTAAATAGTTTTCCATTTGTACAGTGGCACTGATTCAATATAAGTGCATTTCACTTTGCACTTTAGATACTAATTTTGTCACATCCATCCAGATTCAGATCCCAAAAGGACCATAGAAAGGTGGAGTGGATTACAGCCTAAGATAACTTGTTTTTTTATAAAGAGAAAAATCTCCACAGTTCATTCAAGAGTGAAGAGCATTTAATTGGATTATATACTGACAACAGGACAATGAAATTCTAAAGTGCAGCAGCATAAACAATATGCATAGATAATCAAATATAATAAATAATATTTCAATAGATTATTAACATCAATACTAGTGCAAAGGGGATCATGACAGAAGCCTCCTCGTGGCGATCCCTGGAAACGACATCATGATGCACTCTGAGGCGTTGGGCGACCAATTCTGTCATGCTGGACAACGACAGAAGCCAACAGCGAGGTCCATGTCGGCTGACACACGAGCGAACAAACTAGTGCAACAAACACCAAAGACCTTGGGGCAAACAGTCCATAATTCATAGTTGAGGTGTGCAGAGTTCAAGAGCCTGATGGTTGTTGGGAACAAACTATTCTTCAAAGGTAGACACAAAATGCTGGAGTAACTCAGCGGGACAGGCAGCATCTCTGGAGAGAAGGAATGGGAAAAATAATAAACGAGAAAAGGAATGGAAAGAAGGAATCTCCAGAGATGCTGCCTGTCCAGCTGAGTTACTCCAGCATTTTGTGTCTACTTTTGATTTAAACCAGCATCTGCAGTTCTTTCCTACGTAAGTTATTCTTCAACCTGTTGGTCACAGCTTTAAGACTACAAGACCTTCACGATGGCAGGAGCAAAATGAGAGCGTGGCCAGGGAAGTGTGCTTTTTTGATCATGCTGGCTGCCTTTTTGAGGCATCGTCTCCTACAGATCCCTTCAATGGTGGGGAGGTCACTAGCTGTGATGAGCACCACTCTTTGTAATCTCCTTTGTTCCTTCAAACAACTTTGCAAAACCACAACTTAATTAAAGGAAATATTGAAAATTAATAATTCATAATGTTTTAGTCTCTGGTTGAAGGGATACACTGAACTGGAAATAAAACTGAAATAAGCGTACAGGGGATTTCATTAGCAGAGCTACCTTACGTGGATCATTTCCAGAGGTTTGTCTATTATTTGGATCCATCTTTTTTCTTATAGAATCTAAATTCACACCAGTGCAAAATCCAGCGTGCAGTAACAGCAGCAGCAATGTGTAGGAAGGAACTGCAGATAGACATTTCCAGTTCAGTGTATCCCTTCAACCAGTGGGCCAAGCAGCATCTCTGGAGAAGAAGAATAGGAGATGTTTCGGGTCGGAACCCTTCTTCAGACCACATTCTCTCGTCTGAAAAAGATTTCTGACCTGAAAGGCCACCTATTTCCCCCAGAGATGCTGCCTAACCCGCTGAGTTACTCCAGCATTTTGTGTCTAAACAGCGGCAATGAGCTACATATCCACCACCTTTGTTCAATTAGCTACCAAGATAAAAGTTAAAATGAAGAGCAGCCACAACCATGGCAACCAGTAGTACCACAAGGATGAGATTGCCTGCAAGCGGTTTACTCCATCATGCGTGATGTGATGCATGTTACCCTTCAGCTAACTTGCTCTTTAAGCAATGTCAAACATTGAGCCGGCAGATTACAGATGCAAGTCCTTTCTTTGCCCTTTTAGTGCTCGATAACACTTGAACTCTGCAATCTTTGACAAAACATCCTGTGGGCACCAGAACAGTGACTTGCTGTGATATATCATCCGAAACGGGGTAAAGTCTCCCAGTGTCCTTGTACATGCGATTCTTGAACCGATTGAATCAAAGATTCATAAATGTCTGAAGAAGGGCCTCAACCCGAAACGCCACCCATTCCTTCTCTCCAGAGATGCTGCCTGTCCCGCTGATTTGCTCCAGCTTTTTGTGTCTATCTTCGGTTTAAACCAGCATCCGCAGTTCCTTCCTACACAATGTGAAATGATTTGCAGAATCTTAACCATGCAACATGAATTTGCACACTGAATTTACTGTAAAAATATGTACAAGATGAAAGAGTTAGAGAAAATAGGACTGGGACATGAAAAATACATTTTTAATTCAAATCTATAATGGGGATTCCATGTGTAAAATTAAACATCAAATGCTGCGAGGTTGTTTGTCAGTATTAAAATTCACTTACCCTTAGCATAAGCAGTTCTCGTGCATTAAAAACATAGAACAGTACAGCATTAGACTGGCTCTTCGGACCACGCTGTCCGTGTCAAACATGATGCCTAATCTCTGCCTGCATGTGATCCATATCCCTCAATTCCCTGCATATCCATGTGCCTATCTACAAGCCCCTTAAATTGTGCTATCATATCTGCTTCCATCATTCAACGGGTGATTGCAGTGACGTCTAGCCTTTGTGTATATTTTAATGCCACATCTCTAGAATGTTGGTGTAATAATACAGTGAGCGATACATAGAACAGTACAACACAAGAACAGAGACCCTTCGGCCCACATTGTCTGTGCTGAACATGATGCCAACACCATCAATGAGCTACCATCTACCTCATTGGAGTCACTCGAACTATCTTTACTGGACTTTACCTTGCACCAAATGTTATTCCCTTTATCCTGTATCTACATTGTGGACAGATTGATTGTAATCAAGAATCAAGAAATTCTGCTGACTGGATACCTTGGTACACGTGACGACAAACTAAACTAAACTAAACTAAGTCACATCTGCCTGCGCGTGATCTATACTCCTCCATTCCCTGCATATCCATGTGCCTATTCAAAAGTCTTTTAAATGCCACGAACGTACCCGCCTCCACCGCCACCCCGGCAGCGTGTTCAAGGCACTCACCCACCTAAATGTCTGAAGAAGGGTCTCAACCCAAAACGCCACCCATTCCTAATATTGCCCTGCGCATCTCCTTTAAACTTTGCCCCTCTCACCTTAAAATGTTAACATCGAGTTGCTCGCTCACACCTTCAGCACCTTCGGTTCAATCCTGACCATCTGTGTGGACTTTCCACATCTCTGTGGGTTTCTCTGTGGGTTTCTCCTGGCTACTCTGGTATCCTTCAACATCCCTATGACATGGTGCTGATAGGTTAATTGATTCCTGTACATAATCCTGTGCATTGTTCCTGCTTCACGCCTTTGTAAATGGTGGAAAGATCTTGAGGGTTCAGAAGTTGAGTTTCTCACCCCTGGGTAACTAAACTTGTTCTTGTACCTAAGGTGTTTCTGTGGCTTGTAACCTCTAGAGTGTTGATGGTGAGGCATTTGGTGACGGGAATGGAATAGCAAGGGTAGCTGATCAGAATTTCCTTGTTGGAGGGGTAAAGGGGGGGTGTGGGGGGGTGGTGGGAGGGGAAGGGGGGAGGGAGGAAGGGGGAGGGGGGGAAGGGGGGAAGGGGGGGAAGCCGGGGGGTGGTGTGTGGGAAGGGGGTGTGTGGGGAGGAGGGGGAGGGGGAAAGGGGGGAGGGGGTAGGGGGTTGCATGGGGGGTAGGGACTCCACTCAGCTGCCACCGGCTGCGGCACCACACAGCACCTCCCGACTCCACACGGCGGCTTTCCCAACTCCACACAGCAACTTTCCCAACTCCACACAGCAGCTTTCCCAACTCCACACAGCAGCTTTCCCGACTCCACACAGCGGCTTGCCCGACTCCACTCATGCGGACTCAATAGCACGGCTTGTGGACTCAGCGTTACCTTCATGGTGACTGACTGGCGAGAAGACCAATCTGCTGATCTCATGATTTTTTAAACCTTCATAACTTTTGTAATCTTCCACCGATCTGAACAAAACTTGGTGCGCTTGACTCAGAGAAGAATGGTGAGTAAGGTGGTGGAAAGGGGTACCGTTCTGCGCACATAAAAAAAAAGGCAAACCGGAAGTGGTCAAGATGAGAGTGTTAGTAATAGTATAGACTGGACTAAGTGGGACCCGTTGGAGGGCTGGCTGGTCTCCAATGGGTCCCACACGGGAGGGCTGGTCCCCCAACGCAATATTCCAGCTCTCCACCAATTCCAATATTGGTGGCCAGTGGGGGGGGGGGGGCTTTCTGGAGCGCTAGTATGGGTGTTGTGGGCTGAAGGGGCTGGTTTCCAGTGGGCTAGTATGAACATTGTGGGCCGAATGTATTCTTGGGCTGGCGGCTCAGTCACTCAAGCCTGTTGTGCTGGCAGCTCACTCACTCATGGCTGGTGGGCTGGCAGTTGACTCACGGTTATTCCTTGAAATTCCATTTGCAAGGCCACCAAATTCAAGTGCAGTTTCTTACCACTTCAAGCAGGGTGCAAGGCCACCAAATTCAAGTGCAGTTTCATACCATTTCAAGCAGGGTGCAAGGCCACTAAAGACAGCGAGTCGTGACCTCTCCCTCCTCCATCTTGCAGAGACTGAGCCACGCCCACACTTCTGGGTTTTATAGGCAACTTTAATTAGGCAAGGCAACTTTAGCATTTCCAAACCAAAGGCAACACAGCTTTAGCATTTCCAAACCAAAGGCAACACAGCTTTAGCATTTCCAAACCAATGGCAACACAGCTTTAGCATTTCCAAACCAAAGGCAACACAGCTTTAGCATTTACAAACTATATTTTCAAATCACATTAAGGGCACTGACAGGTCAGTAAAACCACTCACAGTTTAGTAGACATGTGTTCAGTGTTATTCACAGCTCAGACTGAGAGATGTGACCCTCTCGCTCCCCCATCTTGCAGAGACTGACTGAGGCACTCAACACTTCCAGGGTTTTATAGTCCCTCCGGAAGGGGTGTGGCCTTCAGGAGAGAGAATCTCAACATTTTTTAAACACTAATAACTCTTTTATTTTTCATCGATGGGAAAATTCCTCTTGTCCTGCGCAGTGTTCTACTTACTTATGAGTAAGATGGCCAAAAAATCACAGCCGTAAGTGGCAGCGATTTTTCTAAAATCAATATACAGAACAACAGGAAGTGATCAAGATCAGGCTTTTAGTAATATAGATAGTCATGTAGCATGGAAACAGGCCCTTTGGCCCAACTTGCCCACCCCAACCGACATGTCCCTATACTAGTCCCACCTGCCTGTGTTTGGACTATATCCCTCGAAATATGTCCTATCCATGTACCTGTCTAAATGTTTCTTAAACATTGCGATAGTCCATGACTTAACTACCTCCTCTGGCGGCTCGTTCCATACACCCAACACTCTTTGTGTAAAAAGATTACCCCTCAGATTCCTATTAAATCTTTTCCCCCTCAACTTAAACCTATGGTTCTCAATTCTCCTACAGTACAGGAGAAACTCTTTAATGGCAATTTAGTTTAGAGATACAGCGGGAAATAGGCTCTTCAGTCCACTGAGTCCAACTGACCATCGATCACCTATTCACAGTAGTTTTACGTCATCCCACTTTTGCATCCTACACACTAGGGGCAATTTACAGAACCCAATAAACCGAAAAACCTGCACATCTTTGGAATTTGGGTGGAAATTGGAGCACCCAGAGAAAATCCAGGGGGTCACGGGGAGAACGTACAAACTCCGCACAGATAGCACCCATGGTCAGGATCGAACCCAGGTCTCTGGCGCTGTGAGACAGCAACTCTACCACTGTGCTTCCCTACTTACTGCCAGATACTTATTGTTTTTTTAATTTAAGTTACAAAATTAAAAGTTTTCTGATGGCTGTGTGCAATGTTTCTGTTTGCAGCATTTGACAGCACATGTTTCCAGTCTAAGTAATTCCATTTCCATTTGCAATGACTTGGCTGCATCCCACACGTTTTGTAATCAAGGCCGTTTATCGTGATTAATCTTGCACATTTTATCAGAAACAGTTGGTGGACTGAGCAAACTGCTTTCTATCAAGCATTCTTGAGTGCTTACCTTGCACAAGACCCATGGATTTAATACAATTGCATTAGTCATTCACTCTGTGACTGAGCACCCGTGGCTAATAACAAACTCTGCCTTGTGTTTGCCTTCAAAGTGAGTGAGCAGTCACTGCGCCAGCAAATAACATCCTTTCATGTAGCAACGTATTGCTCCTTCCTGTTTATCAACTTCACGTGAAGCAAAGTTGTACTAAAGACTTTGAGAAATTACTTTGGCTTTTCATAAGCTCCTTGGTTCTAGGAGCAGATTTAGGCCATTCAGCCCATCGAGTCTACTCCGCCATTCAATCATGGCTAATCTATATTTCCCTCCAAACCCCGTTCTCCTGCCATCTCTCCATAACCCCTGACATCCTTAGTAATCAAGAATCTGTCAATCTCTGCCTTAAAAATATCAATTGACTTGGACTCCACAGCCGTTTGTGGCAATTACTTCCACAGATTCACCACCCTCTGATTAAAGAAATTCCTCCTCATCTCCTTTCTAAAGGTACGTTCGTTTATTCTGAGGTTATGACCTTTGTTCCTAGACTCTCCCACTAGTGGAAACATCCTCTCCACATCCACTCTATGCAGGCCTTGCACTTTTCGCTAATTTTCAATGAAGTCCCTTCTCATCCATCTAAACGCCAGCGAATACAGGAGCAGTGCCGTCAAACGCTCATCATATGCTAACCTAATCATTCATGGGCCCATTCTCGTAAAGCTCCTCTGGACCCTCTCCAACAACAGCAAGGGCATATCTTTCCTCAGATATGGGGCCCAAAACTGCTCCCGATGTTCCAAATGCAGTCTGACCAGTGCCTTATAAAGCCAGTGCCTTCAGCCAGAGCAAATGCAATTACGCTATCATCTCTACTGAAGAAGGAAATAGCGGCCGATTTTTCTTACCATTTTTACCAATGCCCAGACATTGGTTCAGAACAAGTTAATGTTCTGCAGATATGCTGTTATGAAAGTGAATGCAGCATATTTTTTGATGAAAAGTTGAGCTGCTACTATCGGGGTGGCATGATGGCACAGCGGTAGAGCTGCTGCCTGACAGCGCCAGAGACCCGGGTTCAATCCTGACCAAGGGTGCTGCTCGTTACAAAGTTTGTACGTTCTCCCTGTGACCGCATGAGTTTTCTCCGGGTGCTCCAGTTTCCTCCCACACGTACAGGTTTGTAGGTTAATTGGCTTCGGTAAAAATACTGTAAATTTGCCCTAGTGTGTAGGATAGAACTAGTGTACGGTGTGATTGCTGGTTGGCGTGGACGTGGTGAGCCGAAAGGCCTGTTTCCGTGCTGTATCTCTAAAGTCCAAAGTTTAAGGTGAGGGGGTAAGATTTAACAGGAACCTGACGGGTAAGTGTATGGAAGGGTGTATGGAACAAGCTGCCAGAGGAGATAATTGTAGCAGGTACTATTGCAACATTTAAGAACCATTTAGGCAGGTACATCGATTGGACAGGTTTAGAGGGATGTGGGCCAAATGCAGGCAGGTGGGACTAGTGTAGATGGGACATGTTGGTCAGTGCGGGCAAGTTGGGCCTATGACTCTATGACTCTATAACATCTAGGTAATATAACATTTGGCAAAGATCAAATAATTCACAAATTTCATATTTGCGAGGTTAATAGCAATGTCCATTTAAATGATTTAGGAAACTAAAGAGTATGCAGTTTTCAACAAATATTTTTTTATACACATGTATGGTTTTGAAATTATATTCAAAACATCTGAGCGTTCACAGGATGCAATGTGACAAAATTAAAGATTTGCAGGTTTGAATTTGTTCCCACTGTGAGGACACGTTATCATTAATTATCACCACTAAACTGGCCCAGATGCGATCTTAATGATCCAAAAATCTGAATCCCTGCCCCTTGCACCAACTCCTCAGCCAAACCTGTATAGTTTAGTTTCATTTAGAGATACAGCGCGGAAACAGGCCCTTTGACCCACCGAACCCCCGCCGACCATCCATCCCCGCACACTAACACTATCCTACACAGCAGGGACCATTTACAATTTTAATGAAGCAAATTAACCTATAAACCTGAGTGTGGGAGGAAACCGCAGCACCTGGAGAAAACCCATGCGGTCACAGGGAGAATGCACAAACTCCGTACAGACAGCACCCGTAGTCAGGATCGAACTCGGGTTTCTGGCAGCAACTCTACTGCTACACCACTGGGCTGGCCTCATAGTAGCAGATCAACTTTGCATCAAAAAATATGAAATCCGGCAATCACTTTCATTACAGCATATCTACAGAACATTAACATGTTCTATTTAGCTGTTCTTACCCTCACTAGCTCCCTTACCTATAAAATATTTTTTTCATAAGTCCGGTGTTATTGTGCACTTTTATACCTTCAGCCAAGAATCCTCAGTCTTCTCAAATAAAGTTGTGTGGAAATCTACCTATAGCATTCATAAACTTTTCCAGTCTGAATTTTGAATGCAAATTCACCTGTTTGCCAAGATAAAGGAATGCGGCTGGAATGTATGTTGAAACCCACGAGGTAGTCAACCTACTGAGAAGATATAAATGAGAAATTTCACCTGAGGGAAATTCTAATTACATTATATGCCTGAAGCTCACTGGAAATTTTATTTGGTTAATGTTGCATCAAACACTGTTGAGATGTGAAGCTTTTTGATCTTTTACATTTCGATGAATTTATGAACATTTCTTTATTTCCCCCAACAATCTTGATACTTCAGCTGTTATTTGAGCTGCTGAACACATCACTGGAGATACTGAAATGCATAATTTATCAGTTGCGCATTTACAGCCGTTACATATTTTACAATTAGGCACGGTGGCGCAGCGGTAGAGTTGCTGCCTTGCAGCGCTTGCAGTGAGGGTGCTGTCTGTCTGTTTATACGTTCTCCCCGTAACCACGTGGGTTTTCTCCGAGATCTTCAGCTTTCTCCCACATTCCAAAGACGTACAAGTTTGTAGGTTAATTGGCTTGGTAAATGTAAAAATTGTCCCTAGTGGGTGTAGGATAGTGTTAATGTGCGGGGATCGCTGGTCAGCGCGGACCCGGTGGGCTGTATCTCTAAACTAAACTAAACTAAGCTTCAAAGGTGTTTTATTTGTCACATATGCAACTGCACTGTCAACTTATTTTTGCATATATTACACATATGAGTGCCACCATGTTTTGGCGCCATTATTCAAAGCCCAAAGTCCGGTCAGCCCGTGCACTCGATGTACTGGAGCAGTTCCCGCGAACCACGTCCCTCTCCTCTCCTCTCCTCGCCCGGCCATCTTTGTGTCCCGGGCGCCTCCTGCAGCCGACCTTGAAGGCGCTGGAGGCATTACCGCGGTTCACCCTCCTGCCGGCCCTTGCTCCTCACGTCCCACGTCTCCAGCGTCTTCCTCCCGGTTACGCCGACTGACGAGCCGTTGGGTCTTCCGGTTGCGACACCTCGGGAATAACTCTCCTTCTCCTTCCATGGACACTACCTGGCCGACTGAATGATTCTGGCATTTTCTATTTTAGTTCACAACCTTGTGAATCTCCACCTCATCTCCTCTTAGCTTTCAGCAATTCATACTAGATTTCCTAAACCACCTTGTGCTCCTCGATTTCTGAAGCCTCTCCTCCCGCAACATCTTTTCTCCGCTGAACTGGAAACCCAACAACCCCCAAGAGACACACTGGCAACTGTAGATGCTGGAATCTTGAGCAATACCCAGTGGGGCAGGCAGCATCTGTGGAGGGAATAGACAGGGGATGTTTTGGGTCAGGACCCTTCTTGCTGGGGGCGTGAATGCCGCCAGCTCCAACAGCCTCCCCTGGGCTAACTCTCCTGGGTTGCCTACAAACCGGGGACCTTAATACTGCAACTGTTGGGTCCTCCTGCCCTTCTTCCTAAACTAACCAGGCCACTTTGTCTGCCCCCACATCTATACCACCCCATACCCCGTTCTCCCCCATGAGTCTCCATCATCCAGTCTGAAGAAGGGTCCTGGACTAAAACATCACCTGTCCATTCCCTCCACAGATGCTGCCCGACCTGCTGACTTCCTCTAGCACTTTATGTTCAGCTTAACCCTCAGGACGCACTCAAGGGCGGCACGGTGGCACAGCAGTAGAGTAACTGCCTTACAGCTGCCGGAGACCCAATCTCGATCCTGACTACGGGTGCTGTCTGTACGGAGTTTGTACATTCTCCTAGTGACCACATGGTTTTTCTCCAGGTGCTCCAGTTTTCTCCCACACTCCAATGAAGTACCGGTTTGTAGGTTAATTTACTTCAATAAATATTGGAAACTGTCTCTAGTGTGTAGGAGAGCGCTAATGTATTGGGATCGTTGATTGGCGCAGACTCGGTGGACCGAAGGGCCTGTTTCCTCTCTGTATTTCTACACTAAACGTTCCATGTCATTGAGGAAAGATCAGCCTGATCATTCAGTATCTCTTCCAGCTCCTTAAATATTCAGGCCTACCACCTCTGCTATGCAGCACATGATTCATTAAATGTTTTGCAACTACAGATGCAGTTTAATGTGGATAAATGTGAGGTTATCCACTTTGGTGGCAAGAACAGGAAGGCAGATTATTTTCTGAATGGTGTCAAGTTAGGAAAAGAGGAAGTACAACGAGACCTGGGTGTCCTTGTACATCAGTCACTGAAAATAAGCTTGCAGGTACAGCAGGCAGTGAAGAAAGTTAATGGCATGTTGGCCTTCATAACAAGAGTTGAGTATAGGAGCAAAGAGGTCCATCTGCAGTTGTACAGGGCCCTGGTGAGACCACACCTGGAGTATTGTGTGCAGTTTTGGTCTCCTAATTTGAGGAAGGATATTCTTGCTATTGAGGGAGTGCTGCGTAGGTTCACGAGGTTAATTCCCAGGATGGCTGGACTGTCGTATGTTAAAAGAATGCAGCAACTGGGCTTGTATACACTGGAATTTAGAAGGATGAGAGGGGTTCTTATAGAAACATATACAATTATTAAGGGATTGGACACGCTAGATGCAGGAAACATGTTCCCGATGTTGGGGGAGTCCAGAACCAGGGTCCACAGTTTAAGAATAAGGGGTAGGCCATTTAGAACTGAGATGAGGAAAAACGTATTCACACAGATTGTGAATTTGTGGAATTCTTTGCCTCAGAAGGCACTGGAGGCCGATTCACTGGATGCATTCAAAAGAGAGTTAGATAGAGCTCTGAGGGCTAGCGGAATCAAAGGATATGGGGAGAGGGCAGGAACGGGGCACTGATTGTGGATGATCAGCCAAGATCACATTGAATGGCGGTGCTGGCTTGAAGAGCCGAATGGCCTACTCCAGCACCTATTGTCTATGTAATTCAAACTCATGACTTGAGCCGCTTCAGACAAGGACTTGAAGCACGTTGCCGCCACCACCTCTAAATTCTTCTCCAAATGCCCTGACATGGAAATATATTGACATTCCTTCAATGTTGCTGGATCAATATCCGGGAAATCTTTACCTGACAACACTGGTTGGATTGCAGTGGTTTGAGAAGGCAGAACATCAAGGACTTTCAGGGACAGGGAAGAAATTTCATTCGAATTTATACCCACTTGTTAGAATATAGGAAGTGGTCCACAATTTTTACAGGGACTTCCCAACCTTTTAACAGCATGCCACATTGATGAGGGAGTTTCCAAAGATGTTTTACTTTACAATCAAACTGAAACACTAATTGTGAAGCAAGTGCATGAACATATTTACTGGAATGACTTGGATAGGTTTAGTTTAGGTTAGTTTAGTTTAGTTTAGTTTGAGATACAGCGTGGGGACAGGCCCTTCAGCCCACCGAGACCACGCCGACCACAATCACCCATTCACACCAGGTCTACCCTGCACACTGGGCACAATTTACAGAATCTATTTAACCTACAATTATGCATCTTTGGGATGTGGGAAGAAACCAGAGAAAACCCATGCAGTCACGGGGAGAACGTACAAACTCCCTACAGAGAGCACCCGTAGCCAGGAAGAATTACATATTGGGGGGCAGGCAGGAGGAATCCCAAAGTCTGTGACTGTAGACTGCAGTCACAGGCGCCTGTAGTCAGGATTGAACCCAGGTCTCTGGCTTTGTGAGGCAGCAACTCTACTGCTGTCGTTGTGCTGCCATAGTGATGGACTGACTTGTTGATTGACCTCATGATTCCAATTGGGACTAAACAGAGTGTTAATCCAGCAATAGCATTGGACCACCACCCCCCGACAGGACCTCACCCCAACCTCCGAGCACTCCCTTGTCCCCCTCTGACCCCAACCCCTGCCCTTGTCGTGTTTTCACCATCCCCCCCTGACCTCCCCCTTTCCGATACAGAACAGTCTGTCCTCAACAGAGGCCTCACCTTTGTGAGTTCCTGGTCCGCACGATGTAGAGCTTAAAAAAAGCTCTGAGGAAGGGTTTCGAGCTGAAACATCACCGATTCCTATTCTCCAGAGATGCTGCCTGTCCTGCTGAGTTACTCCAGCATTTGGTGTCCATCAGCAGCATCGGACCATTCTACCTCTCACCAAGTTTACCTGCTTGATTTTTATAATCATGTTTGGCTACACTATACATGTTTTATGACATGCCTTTACCGTGTTTACTTTACCATAACAACTTGCGTCTCTGGACATTATAAATAGCCCAGGATAAGCTAACTCAAAGATTTTTTTATCTGCTAACTTGCTGCCAGCATTTGCTATCTTTACATTTTAATTCCTATTGCACAAGCCTCCCAAAAATTGTCCATAAGCCGATTTTCTTGAGAAAGTCAAACCCGACCTTACCCGATCCCTTAACTTCTCTGATTGATTGAAGCGGTTTCACTTCCTGTTTCTCACATTTGTCAACTTTCTCCAATAGGGCGGATGTTTCCAGTAGTGGGAGAGTCCAGGACAAGAGGGCACAGTCTCAGAATAAAAGGATGGAGATGAGGAGGAATTTCTTGAGCTAGAGGGTGGTGAATCTGTGGAATTCATTGCCACAGACAGTGGTGGAGACCAAGTCATTGGGTGTTTTTTAAAGTAGAGATCGATAAGTTCTTGATTAGGAAGGGTGTCAAAGGTTACGGGGAGAAGGCTGGAGAATGGGGTCGCGAGGGAAAAATAGACCAGCCATGATTGCACGATGGAGCAGACATGATGGGCTGAATGGCCTAATTCTGGTCCTATGTCTTATGATAGTGTCATAGAGTCGTACAGCATGAAAAGACGCCCTTCGGCCCAACCTGCCTGCACAGACCAACATGTCGCATCTACGCTAGTCCAACATGCCTGCATTTGGCCCATTTCCCTCGGAACCTATCCTATCTATTTGCCTGTCTAAATGTTTCTTAAATGTTGATCTTAAGATCTGGTTTCCCTTTCTCTGATTGACCCTATCTCTGCCATTTATTTGTAATTGCACTGCAGTTCAGAAAGTAAATGGACAGCTGAGTGATCTTTGACCTTGTTAACAGTATCTTTTAATGACCTTTTAATGCTTTAAAAGCCTGAATTAATGCTTTAAAAGCCTGAAGTTCAGGCTCTGTATTTTTGTAGCAATTTGACCATATTTTGTCCATCATCGTTTTTACTACCTGTAATACAATTTTTGGCCTAAATTCATACTAATAAAATGCTTACAACTTCCTGGGTTTTAGTACACTGTTGCTCAAGCAATACATTGTTATAGTTGCTCCCTAAGACATTGATCTCACTACGACTTCAATATAAAATTAATCCTTAATGGCCTACACATTATACCCAACACTGTTATATTTACTTATTAATGCATTGATCATTATATATCTTTAAGGGATGAACAATTCTTAATTATCTACACATTATATCCAGCATCAGGCATCAATAAAATAACTCTTAAAGATTTATTCCAATACCATGAGGAAATAAATAAAAATAAAATTGGAGGAAATATTTGAGTCTTGGGAAATGGGCATTAGCTGCAGAATATTCTGATTCATTAAGGCATTGGCTACTGATAACTCAGCTAAATATCTCAAAGCTTCTGGGGAGACATTCATTGTCTGATATTTATGCTTGTGTGTGTGATTAAATATTGAACATTCCTTGCCCTAAGCCATGTTAAGCACAATGTAGGCAGGAAGATTTACTGACTAACATCAGCAGATGTTAAATGTCTTGAATAAACTCACTGCAGATCTGACATGACAGTTCTACAATAGAGAAATTCAATGTTTTTAATGCCCAATATTGCAGACTTTGCTTTGCGATAAGCCGAGTAAAATCTATAGATCATTTTGTAACTTTGTGAAAATAGCCAGTGATTAGCAATGATTTTTTTTTCTTATTCCAGCAAACATTCTTTCGTTATTAAATACTTATATTGCAACATTTCAGCTTCCTCCTTCATCAATGTTAAACCAGAATGACTTCTGTTCATCTTTAGCACTATTAATAAAACCCAGGAGTAATCTGTCAAAATATATGTTTGGCCTGTCCATGTAATAAAAAAGTTTATTAGAAATTAATATGTCCCTGGTTCAAACTGTGAATGATATTAAATAACTGTATTTTAAGAGATCGCTAGTATTGTAGATAGCGAAGCCAAAAGTTGCAGCAGGATCTTGATCGGTTGGGCAGGTGGGCTGAGGAATGGAGTTTAATAAAGTAAAGTGCAAGGTGTTACATTTTGGGAAGTCAAACTAGGGCAGGACCTACACGGTGAATGGCGGGGTTCTGGGAAGTGTTGTAGAGCAGAGGGATCTAAGAGTCCAGGCACATAATTCGCTGAAAGTGGCGTCGCAAGTAGATTGGGTGGTCAAGAAGGCTTTCGGCACATTGGCTTTGGCATTCAGAATATTGAGTAAAGAAGATGGGAGGTCATGTTACAGTTATACAAGACATCGGTAAGACTACATTTAGAGTTTTATGTTCAGTTTTGGTCACTCTGTTATACGAAAGATGCTGTTAAGCTGGAATGGGTGTAGAAAAGATTTACGAGAATGTTGCCAGGACTTGAGGCCCTAAGTTATAGGGAGAGGTTGAGCAGGTTAGGATTTGCGGCCCTGAGCTACAGGGAGAGGTTGAGCAGGTTAGGACTTGACGTTGGCATGGCTAGGACTAGGGTTGGCATGGGTAAGTTGGACTGAAGGGCCTGCTTCCACACTGTATGACTATAGTCATAGATGACTCTATTATTTTTAAGGTATCTTGCTTATCATTTGGAACTCATAGTAACAAGTTACAAAGTTATTGTGCAGGCATATGAAATGCAAAAATATATATCTGTTATAATTTAAAACATAAGAACTGGGAAATTGGAAAATGCAACAAGATTAAGAAGCGTTAATTCTAAATTGCACAATTTGTTTCCACTGAAATCATATTTAATTCACATCGATAAATGGTACCAATCTTAATTAGTAAGGGCGTCAAAGGTTTACAGGGAGAAGGCAGGAGATTAGAAACATAGAAACATAGAAAATAGGTGCAGGAGTAGGCCATTCGGCCCTTCGAGCCTGCACCGCCATTCAATATGATCATGGCTGATCATCCAACTCAGTATCCCGTACCTGCCTTCTCTCCATACCCCCTGATCCCCTTAGCCACAAGGGCCACATCTAACTCCCTCTTAAATATAGCCAATGAACTGGCCTCAACTACCTTCTGTGGCAGAGAATTCCAGAGATTCACCACTCTCTGTGTGAAAAATGTTTTTCTCATCTCGGTCCTAAAAGACTTCCCCCTTATCCTTAAACTGTGACCCCTTGTTCTGGACTTCCCCAAAATCGGGAACAATCTTCCTGCATCTAGCCTGTCCAACCCCTTAAGAATTTTGTACGTTTCTATAAGATCCCCCCTCAATCTTCTAAATTCTAGCGAGTACAAGCCGAGTCTATCCAGTCTTTCTTCATATGAAAGTCCTGACATCCCAGGAATCAGTCTGGTGAACCTTCTCTGTACTCCCTCTATGGCAAGAATGCCTTTCCTCAGATTAGGGGTTGAGACTCTTAGAATTGAGATGAGGAGAAATTTCTTCAGCCAAAGGATGGTGACTCTGTGAAATTCATTGCCACATGGTTGTGGAGGCCAAGTCATTAGGCATTTTTAAAGCGGATATTGATAGGTTCTTCATCTGCAAGGGTGCCAAAGGTTACGGGGATAAGGCAGGAGAATGGGGTTGAGAGGGAAAAATAAATTAGCCATGATTGAATGGCGGAATAGTCTTGATGGGCCGAATGGCTGAATTCTACTCCCATGTCTTATTGTGTTATGGTTGTGTTATGTGTTGTGTTATGTTAAGCGGTAAGTTTTTACATAGAAACATCGGTGGGAAGGAATTAGGCAGTCCAAACATAATTCAGTTAAACTTAGTATGGCTGTGGAAAAGGAAAGGCTAAAAGTGTGCAGTAAAAGACAAAGTGCTGGAGTTACTCAGTGGGTCCGGCATCAGAAGAGGGAAATGGACAGATGACGTATTGGGTCACAACCCTTCTTCAGTCTGACCTAAAATGCGTCTGTCCATTTCCCTCCCCAGATGCTGACCCACGATGATCCCCCAGCAGTTTGATTTTGACTCAAGATTCCAGCATCAGCAGTCTCTTGTGTCCCCATTAAAAGTATGCATGTGGGGAAAAGCCATTCCCACATCTCTGCTTTAGTGCAAAAGTGAACTGCTTGCATTTATATGAAGACAAACCTGTCCAAGACCAACGGGACCCTTCTAAACAGATGCATAAATGTTCAGAAAAATATATACTTACAACACCAAAAGAGTGAGAAATCCCAAATCTAGACGTGTCTGCTTTTCAAGGAATATGGGAGATTGGAAAAGGCACAATTGGGAAGATTGTGACAGATAAATAGGGCACAAAATTGAAAAAAGGTTGACAGGAGCATA
Organism: Malacoraja senta; assembly: GCA_038087875.1. Lineage (NCBI taxonomy): Eukaryota > Metazoa > Chordata > Chondrichthyes > Rajiformes > Rajidae > Malacoraja > Malacoraja senta. The sequence continues at coordinate 23,350,313 of CM075980.1, forward strand.
GAAATCTCAGGGTTAAACGTAAATATAGAAATTAGAAAGGTAAAGTATAAACACTAAAAATGAACTAAAAAAAAAACCAAACTTTCTTTATACGTATATTTAAAAAGCAAAGAAATAATTAAAGATTGGTTCAGCCCCTTGGAGGCCAAAGGATATCCTCCAGGGAGACAGAATAGATAAGTTTAAATTAATACTGTTCCCATCTTGATAAAAGATTGCGACAATGCAGACACTGTAGATAAGGGGAAGTGTGAAATAGTGGATAAGATCAACAGAGAGAGGGATAACGTACAAAGAGGTTTAGAATCTGTGAAGTTAGATAAATCACCAGACTGAATGAAACATATCCCCAGGTGAGAAGAGAAGAAAGGGAGGGTATGAATGTGTGACATTCATTTCAGATTCGCTCCGCTATGGAAGGGTGTCAGAGGACTGGAAAGAATCAAACATTTTAACAGTTGTATAAAAAGGAAAAAAAAGGGATAGATCAAGTCACCTATTTTTGGTGCTGGACAAGTTATTGGAAAAAAAGACTCTGAAGGACAGTATTAATCATCGTTTAGAAAGGTATGGATCAATCAAGGACAGCCTGCATGGATTTATTATGGGAAGGTCATGTCTGACTGAGAATTGCATTTTATTTGAGGTAACAAGGAGGAGTGGGACCAAGAGGATAGCACATTTGAATCGGTCTGTGTGGGTTGTAATAAGGCAGCTGACAAGAGCCCCTGTGGCAATTGCTGGAGGAATTGGGCTGACTACGTTGAGGAATGTTTCAATGAGTCAGTGAGCTGGTAGCATCAGAGAGAAGAGGCGACGGAGACAAACTTACACTTACCACGAAACTACGAAAGAGAGTAGCAAAAGTCACAAAGTGCTGGAGTAACTCAACGGGTCAGGCAGCATCTCTGGAGAAAAGGAATAGGTGATGTTTCGGGTCAAGACCCTTCTTTCAACCAGCATGTGCAAGTCCTTCCTATGCATCTCTGGAGAGCATGGATAGATGATGTTTTGGGTCAGTGGTCTTCTTCAAACTATCCATGTTCTCCAGAGATGCTGCCATACCGACTGAGTTACTCCAGCACTTACTGCCTTTTTTGGTAAACTCGCATCTGCAGTTCCTGGACTTTAAATAAAAAGATGCCATTTCAGAACTGATCCCATTGTCCTGCCCTCATCTCTATTTCTTTCGCCTCATAAACATTAGTCCATTAACATTCACTATTTATTTCAATTAAATTACATTAAACTTTCAATTTATCATCCTTTGCTTAATAACGGTGATTGACCTGATTGCAATTTAAAATGAACAAAGAAAATAATTAATTGTTATATAAGTAGTGAGCTGAGCGGAATTGTATCATTGGATCCCTAAAAGAGATCATAGACATCGTGGTAAGTAATGTGACCATCTGGTGGTTCATACAGAAAATGGTTATGAACAGAAAGCAGTCTTGGAAGCTTAATTAGCCATACATTGCAATATGTAGATTTATGTAAATTATTCCCTTTAAACATAACCTATCCTCTGTCTTCGACATTAAGGGAAAAAAATAAAATGATTTAAATTTCATTTCTTTTTTTGTATTGAAATATAAGACCAAGATACAATTTCCATAATAAACCTAACACTCGTTCAGGCTCTATTGAACTTCATCTCCATTGTGAAATGTTTATTAAAATGAATGCTTTCATCTGCAAGATAATATTGAGCACTTGTAAAAATTTGCCAAAGCAAATGTTTGTGACCTGATATAGTGTTGGTTGTATTTAGTTCTCATAATATTTGGATACCAAGAAAAAACTGAAAGCCTTTAGTTTTTTACAAGGTATCTTATGCGGGAGGTTCTCATTGAAAATTACCGAATAGTGAAAGGCCTGGATAGAGTGGATGTGGGGAGGATGTTTCCACTGGTGGGAGAGTCTAGGACAAGAGGCCATAAGCCTCAGAATAAAAGGACGTACCTTTAGAAAGGAGATGAGGATGAATTTAGTCAGAGTGTGACGATGAATTTGTGGAATTCATTGCCACAGACGGCTGTGGAGGCCAAGGCAATGGATATTTATAAGGCGGAGATTGACAGATTCTTGCTTAGTAAGGGTGTCAGGGTTTATGGGGAGTATGCAGGAGAATGGGCTTGAGAGGGTGAGATAGATCAGCCATGATTGAATGGCGGAGTAGACTTGATGGGCCAATGGCCTAATTCTGCTCCTAGAATGTAAGAACTTGTGAACTTATGAAAATAGGATTTTATTTTTCCGGTGAGTAAATAAAAGAGGATCCATTAGTACCTATTGTGTGGTACACCATGAATGATATCTATGGCTTCTTTAATTTATTATTCATTTAACCAGCATCATGTATAATGTTATCACAGGCTAAGAAAAGACACATTGATTTCTCTAAACTAATTAATGTCTGCTAGAAAAACATCAATTTTGAATTTAAAATTCAATAACAAATAAATGAACAGTTACTTTTTGAGTTTTCTGTGATCATTAAATTCTTCCAGTCAAATATCAAAAGTCAAGAGTGGTTTAGTTTAGTTTAGAGATACAGCGCGGATACAGGCCCTTCGGCCCACCGAGTCCGCACTGACCAGCGATCCCTCCACATTAACACTATCCTACACACACTAGGGAACAATTTTACATTTACACCAAGCCAATTAACTTGCAAAACCTGTACGTCTTTGGAGTGTGGGAGGAAGATCTCGGAGAAAACCCATGCACGTCACGGGGAGAGCGTACAACCTCCGTACAGACAGCACCCGTAGTCAGGATCGAACTCAGGTCTCTGGCGCTGTATGGCTGTAACTACCGCTACATCACCATGTCGCCCATGTTTAATTAGGAAGATTAAATGAGAACTTACCAGTTTGAAGTTTGATCTTTATTTTATGAGGAGTTACGATGAGGGATTACGTGAAGAAGCCCACCAGCACGCATGCGCGTCAACCTTCAAAGCAGCGGTGTGAAATCACAGATAACAGTTGTTGAACTGAATATAGGAAGATTCGAGAGAACTAGAAACTACCAGATGACCTTTATGAGAAGAGGGTTGGGAGCGGAGGGCACGTAATCCCTCATCGTAACTCCTCATAAAATAAAGATCAAACTTCAAACTGGTAAGTTCTCGTTTAATCTTCCTATTTTACTTCGGAGTCACGTGAGTGACTACGTGAAGATTTCAAAGCTCTGTGATTTCGTGCCGCGAACACGAGTCCATGCAACACACTGCATTAGTTGACCAGAGATGATTGAAAAAATGATACTGCACTCAGACATGACATAGATTTAAAACATGCTGATGCTAATAATAAGCAAATAAGCAAATTATTGGATGGACCTTAAAATTGAGTTGGCAAACGAACCCGGCCTGGCAATCGGTTTGCCATTGATAAAAGGTTTGGAAAGTCTGCTGATTTAACCATCCTGCTGTCGCTAGGATGCGATCCAGCAGAACCTCCATGAACCTTGCTGCTGATGTTATCGCAGCCCTGGTGGAGTGAGAGTTAAAAACGTCAGAGCTCACTCCTGCACAAGCCAATACAAATCTAAACCATCTGGGGATGGTCTGCACTGAAACCCTTTTGTGTGTTTTTTTGTGGCCAACGAACATTGCCAGCTCAGTGCCTCTAAGGTTCTTTGTAGCCTTAAAATGTTGATGAATATGTGTGACAACATGGTCCATGGGATATGCCAGAATTCCAGCTTTAGATCCATCGCCCCCGGTCTGCTTAGTTTAATAACACATTTACATAGAACGTTATTTGTTGGTAGATATAACCATTCTGTTCAGCCGCAGCTTATGTAACGACTGGACGCGTTGCGCTGAACCAGCGCCATGAGCATAACTACCTTATGAGAGTCCAGACAAAGATAAGGATGTAGCTGGAGCCCGCCGGCGAAGTAGTGCTAGCACAATGTTAATATCGCATACTTCCGTGTACCTGGGCCTGGGAGAATTTGTGTTAAAGATATCCTTCATAAATCTGGATATCAGAGGGTGAGACCCGACAGAGTGGGTCCCGCTCCCTGCAGCAAATATGATGAGAAGGCACGTTTGGCACAGTTAATGGCAATATAACTTAATTTTTGTCAAAGTCCCATTCGAAAATGAACTCCAAAACGTCAGTTATCCGTGCCATATTATATGTAATATTAGCATTTAAACAAAATACTTCCCATCTCCTGATGAGGAAATGTACTGCTTTTTTGGTGCTATCCCTGCAATCTGCAGTGAGCACGTCCATGGTTCGGTTTGACAACCCGAGCCCCAGGAATGGTCTTCTCAGAGTCTGCAAGTCAATAAAATGATACTATTATGCAGAGGATGGTTTACCGAGTCACGGGTTGAACCAGCAATTTTTGTGTTTAGAAATAACCATATAACCATATCATTCCCAACATCAGCGTGAACCATGGCTGCATAGGCCAGTCAGGCACTACGAAAATGCCTGAAGCGGGATCTTCCTGGATTTTTTGCAAGACCCGACTGATGAGGCAAAATGGAGGAAAGGCATAAATGCACATTCCTCCCCAGTGTAGCGAGAATGCATCTATCGCCACTGCCCCTGGGTGTGGCTGCCACGCCACATATTTTTGCAACTGGTGATTGAGCCTAGATGCAAATAATTTTATATTCGGTGTTCCATATCGAGTCACAATGTCATCAAATGTCAATCTATTCTAGATTGGGTATTGAGTAATGAGGAAGGGTTAGTTAGCAGTCTTGTTGTGCATGGCCCCTTGGGCAAGAGTGACCATAATATGGTTGAGTTCTTCATTAGGATGGAGAGTGACATTGTTAATTCAGAAACAAGGGTCCTGAACTTAAAGAAAGGTAACTTTGAGGGTATGAGAAGTGAATTGGCCAAGATAGACTGGCAATTGATTCTTAATGGGTTGACGGTAGATATGCAATGGAAGGCATTTAAAGACTGCATGGATGAACTACAACAATTGTTCATCCCAGTTTGGCAAAAAAATAAATCAGGGAAGGCAGTGCATCCATGGATAACAAGGGAAATCAGGGATAGTATCAAAACAAAAGATGAAGCGTACAAATTAGCCAGAAAAAGGAGCCTACCAGAGGACTGGGAGAAATTCAGAGTCCAGCAGAGGAGGACAAAGGGCTTAATTAGGAAAGGGGAAATAGATTATGAAAGAAAACTGGCAGGGAACATAAAAACTGACTGCAAAAGCTTTTATAGATATGTGAAGAGAAAAAGATTAGTTAAAACAAATGTAGGTTCCTTGCAGTCAGAAACAGGTGAATTGATCATGGGGAACATGGACATGGCAGACTAATTGAATAACTACTTTGGTTCTGTCTTCACTAAGGAAGACATAAATAATCTGCCGGAAATAGCAGGGGACCGGGGGTCAAATGAGATGGAGGAACTGAGTGAAATCCAGGTTAGCCGGGAAGTGGTGTTAGGTAAATTGAATGGATTAAAGGGTGATAAATCCCCAGGGCCAGATAGGCTGCATCCCAGAGTACTTAAGGAAGTAGCCCCAGAAATAGTGGATGCATTAGTGATAATTTTTCAAAACTCTTTAGATTCTGGAGTAGTTCCTGAGGATTGGAGGGTAGCTAATGTAACCCCACTTTTTAAAAAGGGAGGGAGAGAGAAAACGGGGAATTACAGACCAGTTAGTCTAACGTCGGTAGTGGGGAAACTGCTAGAATCAGTTATTAAAGATGGGATAGCAGCACATTTGGAAAGTGGTGAAATCATTGGACAAAGTCAGCATGGATTTATGAAAGGTAAATTATGTCTGACGAATCTTATAGAGTTTTTCGAGGATGTAACTAGTAGAGTGGATAAGGGAGAACCAGTGGATGTGTTATATCTGGACTTTCAGAAGGCTTTCGACAAGGTCCCACATAAGAGATTAGTATACAAACTTAAAGCACACGGTAATGGGGGTTCAGTATTGATGTGGATAGAGAACTGGCTGGCAGACAGGAAGCAAAGAGTAGGAGTAAACAGGTCCTTTTCACAATGGCAGGCAGTGACTAGTGGGGTACCGCAAGGCTCGGTGCTGGGACCCCAGCTATTTACGATATATATTAATGATTTGGACGAGGGAATTGAATGCAACATCTCCAAGTTTGCGGATGACACGAAGCTGGGGGGCAGTGTTAGCTGTGAGGAAGATGCACGGAGGCTGCAAGGTGACTTGGATAGGCTGGGTGAGTGGGCAAATGCATGGCAGATGCAGTATAATGTGGATAAATGTGAGGTTATCCACTTTGGTGGCAAAAACAGGAAAGTAGACTATTATCTGAATGGTGGCCGATTAGGAAAAGGGGAGATGCCACGAGACCTGGGTGTCATGGTACACCAGTCATTAAAAGTAGGCATGCAGGTGCAGCAAGCAGTGAAGAAGGCGAATGGTATGTTAGCCGCCATCGAGGAGCCGCCATCTTGGAGGAACGGCTGCTAAACAGCAGCCGTCCGTCAAATTCACTTTTTGTTTAGTTTTAGCTTTTTTTTTTTTTTATTTCTTTGTTTGTTTGGGGGGTTTTGACTTTGAATGTGCGGGGGTAAGGGGGTAACTATTTCTGGGTCCCTACCTGGTCGGTGAGGCAGCTTTTTCTCCAGGCTGCCTCGTCGACCCGTCCTCGTGGCCTACCAGCGGGCATGGAGCGCCGTTTCCTGACGGGGACCGCCCAGCACCTTCAGCTTCGGTGGCGGCACAGCGCTGGAGCGCTATCGGGGAGCGTAGCGGGCGATGCCTTGCCTGGGTCGCCGCGCTGGATCGACGCGGTGGAGCTCCGGTGAGCTGGACCGCCGACATCAACACCTCCGGGCTGCCGGACAGCGGAGCGACCAGCTGCGGGCGGCGGCGCCGACTCCAACATCGGGAGCCTCGTGGCTCCAAATCGGCGCGGCCCTGTCTGCTTCGGGCTGCGGGGCTGCGGGGCTGCGGGACTGCGGAGCGACCAGCTGTGGGCGGCGACGCCGACTCCAGCATCGGGAGCATCGTGGCTCCAAATCGGCGCGGCCCTATCGGCTTCAGGTGCCATCGACTCCGTCGGGAAACCGGCCATTCCAGCCGCTGTGAGGACTCTCCCGACGGCCAGGAACATCGGGCCTCCATAGAGGCAACTGTGGTGGCCTCGATGGGCCTGACTCTGGGGAGAACTGGGTTGGGGACTGGACATTGTGCCTTCCCCCACAGTGGTGGTCATTGTGGGGGGACGATTTCTGTGTGCTGTGCCTGTTAGTCTGTGTGCAAGATGGCGGTCGGAGGGGAGAGTGGACGCTGGCGCGAATTGGTCGCCGCTGCTCTCTCCTCAAATTGTGTTTCTTATTTTCTTTTTGTGCTTTTGAAATTGAATTCTGTCCTTGATTTGTGTACTGTGGTGTTTATATATTTAATTTATTCCGATAATGTGTTTTGTATTTTTGTGATTCTATGCCTTGTAAGGTGTCCTTGGGTTTTAGAAAGGCGCCAGAAAATAAAATGATTATTATTATTATTATTATTAGCATTCATAGCAAAATGAATTGAGTATAGGAGCAGGGAGGTTCTACTGCAGTTGTACACGGTCTTGGTGAGACCACACCTGGAGTATTGCGTACAGTTTTGGTCTACTAATCTGAGGAAAGACATTCTTGTCATAGAGGGAGTACAGAGAAGGTTCACCAGACTGATTCCTGGGATGTCAGGACTTTCATATGAAGAAAGACTGGATAGACTCGGTTTGTACTCGCTAGAATTTAGAAGATTGAGGGGGGATCTTATAGAAACGTACAAAATTCTTAAGGGGTTGGACAGGCTAGATGCAGGAAGATTGTTCCCGATGTTGGGGAAGTCCAGAACAAGGGGTCACAGTTTAAGGATAAAGGGGAAATCTTTTTGGACCGAGATGAGGAATACATTTTTCACACAGAGAGTGGTGAATCTCTGGAATTCTCTGCCACAGAAGGTAGTTGAGGCCAGTTCATTGGCTATATTTAAGAGAGAGTTAGATGTGGCCCTTGTGGCTAAAGGGATCAGGGGGTATGGAGAGAAAGCAGGTACAGGATACTGAGTTGGATGATCAGCCATGATCATATTGAATGGCGGTGCAGGCTCGAAGGGCTGAATGGCCTACTCCTGCACCTATTTCCTATGTTTCTATGTTTCTAAATACTATGTGATCCAACATCCATTCTGTGTTGTCATTGATTTACGTGATGATACACCAGCGCCAAATGAGGTTAGGTAAACTATCACAGGATACTGACTTGATTGTACCCATGTGATTAACATATGCCACCACCGTAGTGTATCATCTTGCAGTTGAGCATGCAGTTTATGCATATTCGCACAATGAACCTTTAACCCATAGAATGCCCCTAGTGTCTCTAGGTAGTTGATACCATATAACTGAAGAACTGGTAACTCATGCACATCCCATCCGCCTCTGTAACTAGAGATGGTATTAGTAATTTTCCATCTTTGAGCACTAGCATCAGTTTGTAATATAACTGAAGGTTTACTGACCAAAAAAGTTATTGGAGCAATGCTGAATACTGTTCGTCCACCATTGTGACTTTGATAGCTTCAGCTGATAATAGCATAGGACTTATTAACAATGACCTACATGGTAGTTGAGTGCTTGCTCCTTTGCACATTGTAAGTTCTGATAATGCAAAGGCCCAAATTGCGCAGCTGAAAAAACAGCCACTATATTGCCAATTACACTGGTCACTTGATGAATAGAAGGCTGCTTCATAACAACAAGGTTGTTACAGGCTTCTATTAATCTTATCTCTTGCCCCAGATGGAGCATGGATAGCGTCCTCGGGCGTTCATCCCACAAAGGTGATGCTCCATCATGATATGGTCCGTGTCACAGACAAATTAATAGAGTTAAAGGTAAATCCCAATAATCAATAACTCTGGTTGTTATCAATTTAAATTTAACTGGATGGATGAGAAACCCCAATTTCCTCATCCAGGTCTTTTACCTGTTTGGATAGGTCTTCCCCAAAGAGAAGATTCGGTGGCTGGACATTGCTGGCATTACATAAGCTTGCAAATTTGGGATTTTAAGGCAGGTCTGATGGTGTTCTTCTGAAAGCAGTTCATTTCGAAGTGTGCATTGCACATCAACGCCAGGGCATCCGGCTGGACGTCCGATAGCCCGCCGTCCACAGTCTCCCCAGATAGCGCTGTTCACTGCCGGCACTTTCAGGAATGCAAAATTTACAGGTGTGTGGTATTTTGCAGCGGTCACCTGTTCCTGTAATGATGTGACGTGAGGTAGCTAATGCTTACAAAGCTTGTAACGTGAGGGGAAACTCTGCCCCCCCCGGGTTTTCTGCCAATGGCTGGAAGCCAACTCTTCCTGCAGCGGCTCCTTTGTTTGCAAGGATATCGCAACCCTTGATGTCATGACAGACAATTGTTGAACCTCACGCATGTATTCCAGTATGTTCCACGGACATACTTCCGAGTTTGGAGTCAGTCATACACTGACCCCTGGCACTCCCCTCCACGGAGAGGGAGATTTGTAAGCAGCCCTGAAACAGGCGCTGCCGCAGGCCCCCGAGGAGACCTGCGCTGATATGGCCCCGTTCCACGGACCATATCATAATGGAGCATCACCTTTGTGGGATGAACGCCCGAGGACGCTATCCATGCTCCATCTGGGTTAAACGCCCAAGGACGTACCCATGTTTGTCGGAGGTGAACCCTCCTGGCCTGACTCGTCCCAGTCCAGGCCTCTCAGACTCCGTTTGGCTACACACCCTTTTGGGGCTGCCGAAGTCTGAAGTCGCTGAAGTCAGCGACTCGGGTAGCGAACCCGACGGCCGCCGGCTACCAACACTTCCGCGGTCCTCCGTAGCCGGTTTTCCCGCGGCCCGTCTGGATTTCGCCCCGGATTCCATATCCAACAGGAACTCTGTAAAAGAGATTCCTGCAACCAAAAAATACACCTGAAAATAAGTTCAAAAACTTACCTGCAGGTTTTGAAACTTACCGCTGGATGAGCGACGCGTCTCCCAGCCAGTCGTGCGCAATGCGTTAGACGTATTGATGCGCATGCGTGCTGGCGGGCTTCTTCAAGTAGTCACTCACGTGACTCCAAAGTAAAATTCCCATATGTACCAATAACAGAACAAGGAAATTCTTTCTTGCATTGCAGCAGCATAATAGGTCTGAGAATGCATTAACACGCAGATAATATGTAATTTAAAAAAGAATCAATAAACTATTAACTGTAATACCAGTCCAAAAAACGTAATGCTTTGTGCAACTAAAGACAGTCCATAGAAGTTCAAAGTTGCTGGAGTTGGGGCTGTTAAAGAAAACTTTAAAACACACTACAAAGATTGGGCAAGGCAATCAAGACATTATTTAAGAGCGTCAAATACAGTGATCACTGGGAGCAATCTCGGAGATTGCTCACCGATTCATCAGCTCCTTCTATACAGAATTTTCCTTTGTTGTGTTGTTTACTGTGGCACACACTTAAGCGTTTTTTTCCTTTTTCCGAATGGTCTTGTAACAATTGTAAATCATGCATCTCCGAAAAGCACAGATCAGTAAACACAGCCCAATTCCTCCCCACTGCGGATAAGCAGATGTCCTGGTACTCTTTCAATCTCTATTTATAGTTTCACGATTGCCATTTGTCCTTTGACAACGGAGAAGAGAACCTGACAAGAGTAGACTGCAGTAAGTGCCAGGTACACATGCTCAGTTTCAACCTTCTTTAAAGCACAGAACTATCAAGACACATGAAGAGGACATTGAGCATATTTTTCGGCACTCTACCTGTCCCTATCCCCCTGCTGTCTTCTTGAAGCTTTACAATATATTTTTGACAGTGCCCAAGAACGTGAGGGTTGTTGTGAAGAAGCTATTCTTGAAGCTAGTGGTCACGGTTCTCAGGCTCCTGTACCTTCCTCCTGATGGTAGGGGCAAAATGAGAGTGGAGCCAGGGTGGCGTGGGTCTCTGATAATGCTGGCTGCCTTTTTGAGGCAGCGCCTCTTGTAGATCCCTTCAGCGGTGGGGAAGTCAGTACCTACGATGGATCGGGTAATGCCCACCACACCTCTGTCATCTCCTTCGTTCCTAGGCGTTGGAGTTGCTGATCCAGGCCGTGATGTAACCAGTCAGTGTGCTGTACACCTGTAGACATTCAAGTCAAGTCAAGTCACATTTATTTATATAGCACATTTAAAAAACAACTCTCATTGGCCAAAGTGCTTTACATTTGTTATTAGAATAGCACAAACAAAACAAACTACATACTGTACATATATACATGTAGCCCTCACTCAGAGGACGTCAGGAAAGGCTTGGGAGTATAGATAAGTCTTTAGTCTTGACTTAAAAGAGTTGATGGAGGGGGCAGTTCTGATGGGAAGGGGGATGCTGTTCCACAGTCTAGGGGCTGCAACCGCAAAGGCGCGGTCGCCCCTGAGCTTATGCCTAGACCGTGGGATATTCAACAACCCCAAGTCGGCCGATCTGAGGGGCCTGGAGGTGGAGTGGTGGGTGAGAAGACTTTTTATGTAGGTGGGGGCAAGCCCATTGAGGGCTTTGTAGACATAGAGGAGGATCTTGAAGTTTATACGGAATCACATAGGGAGCCAGTGGAGAGTGGCCAGGATCGGGGTGATGTGGTCCCTTTTTCGGGTGCCCGTCAGGAGTCTCGCTGCGGCGTTTTGGACCAGTTGCAGGCGGGACAGGGAAAATTGGCTGATGCCAGTGTAAAGGGAGTTGCAGTAATCTAGGCCGGAGGAGATGAATGTGTGGATGATCTTTTCGAGGTCATCAAACTGGAGGAATTGTTTTATTTTAGCTATCGTCCGAAGCTGAAAGAAGCTAGCTTTTACCACGGCATTGACTTGTTTGTCAAATTTCAGTGCTGAGTCAAATATCACGCCAAGGTTTTTGACATGAGGTTTGAGTAGTGGGGTAAGGCTTCCAAGGCTGCCTGCTATCATTTTGATTGAGTCCGAGGGGCCGAGAAGGATGACCTCAGACTTACTCTCGTTTAGTTGGAGGAAGTTCTGGGCCATCCAACACTTTATATCCTCGAGGCAGTGGGTAAGGTTAAACAGATTTGATTGGTTTTTGGGCTTCAGGGGGAGATAGAGTTGTATATCGTCTGCGTAGCAATGGAAGGAAATGCCGTGCCTTTCAATGACTTGGCCTAAGGGGAGCATATACAGGGAGAAGAGAATGGGACCAAGGATGGAACCTTGTGGAACCCCACAGCAGAGATTAGCTGGGGAGGAGAAAGAGTTGCCTATGTTAGTCGAGAAACTCATACCTTTGAGGTAGGAGATGAACCAGCTCAGGGCAGTGCCATCAATAACAACCCCGTACCGGAGACGGTCAATTAGGATGGTGTGGTCGACAGTATCAAATGCTGTGCTGAGGTCAAGAATATTCAGTAGAATATTCATGGGCATACGGTATCTCAACAATCTTCAAAAGAAGTAAAGCATGAGATATGAAACACAATAAATAATCGTAGTTGACTGAGTTTTTCCCCGAGTTTTATTTTTATTAGTAAGGTACAATTTGAAGGGACAGTCCAAAATCACAGTTTGGAGCCTGATCTATAGTATACTGGGCAGTTAGGACATGATTTCCTTTACAAAAAACTATTTTATATTACGGCCAGTTAGGTCAAATAAGAGGGGTTAAATACTGAGGGTTTTGCTGGAAGCTGAGATTTTTGAGAGTTTAAAATCATTGTAGTTTATTATTTAATTCAGCAGCTTATCCGTATTTATACTGAGAATGGCGGAGTAGATGGACCGAATGGCCTAATTCTGCTCCTATCACATGAACTTATTTAACCTAAATATCATAGAGAATTGTCTGGCCACATTCTTCATCAGCATTTCAACCAACTGTCTACTGTCGCCAACTGCTTCAAGGCAAACTCCATCATCCCAGTCCCCAGGAAAAGTCACCTGTCTCAATGGCTACCCAACAGTTTATTGACATCTCTTCCCCACCTGGTCTCGCATCCATATCTCCCTTTGCCCCACCTGGTCTCGCATCCATATCTCCCTTTGCCCCCTCCCCTGCCACCTATATTCCTTCCTCTGGCTTCACAATTCACACCTCTTCTATCCTTATCTCACACCTTTAGTCTTTTCATGCCTGGACTTTGTCCAGCCATCTGCCTATCAAAAACCCCCCACATCCGTATCCACCTATCACTCGCCAGGCTTTGTCCCGGCCCTCCTGTCTTCCAGTCCCTCCCCCCCCTCCCACCACGATCATTCTGAAGAAGGATATCGACCCGAAACGTCCATGTTCTCCAGAGATGTTGCCTGACCTGCCAAGTTACCCCAGCACTTGTGTCTATTTTTGTAAACCAGCATCTGTTGTTCCTTGTGTCGACATCTACATCAACCTTAATGAAGTGCTTCAGAAGACTGGTAATGGCCACAACTCCAACCAAATACTGGGAAGATCAAAGCTACAATCTTCACTCCGTTGCAAACTCTTTTCCATTGGTGCCGACGCCACCTCTCGCTTGTATCTGTTTGCAGCCGCATCAGATTGTTCGCAACTTTCGAGTCAGACCACACTCATCCATCATTGCCAATATGTCCCATCACTACCTCAGTTCATCTCTTTCCTGCACCTTTACTTTGCTTGTCCAGGATCATGGATGGGACCGTTTAGTGTAGTTTACAGTTGCAGCTCAGAAATGGGCCCTGCAGACCACTGAGCCCACGCGACTATCGATCACCCGTTCCCTCTAGTTCTATGTTATACCACTTTCGCATCCTCTCCCTACGTACCGGAGGCCAATTACAGAGGCCAATTAACCTACAAACTCGCACGTCTTTGGGATGTGGGAGGAAACTAGAGCACCCAGAGGAAACACACACGGTCACAGGGAGAACGCGCAAACTCCACACAGACAGCGCCCGAGGTTGGGATCGAACTCGATAAATTCATGTAAATTTATTGATTTTGATAGATGACGAATGAAATTACATTACTCAAAACATACACGGTTAAAGGCTTAATATTTGCACAAAAGCATGACGAGAGTTCACTGGGCGGTCGGCTGTTTTTTCTCAATTTTTTAAAAAAGTATACAAATTTAGACAAATGGATTTGGAAATAATTTTATTTAAGAGGTTGAGGAATTTAAGAGGTCAGATTGTTCATTACAAAGATGTTATCCAGATGTTTTGGGGCATTAAAGTCAAATAAATGGGGGAAAAGAGTGTGTGAACCCATGGGTACAGAAACTCTGCTTATTCACCCTAGACCAATGCAATTCTCGAGTGTGTTTCAAGTAGCTGCTCGAGAAGATGCATTTCAGTAGAAATAGTTATTTGTATGTGCAGCAATAGGAGACTTTTTCATTTATGAAACAATTACATAAAAATATTAGAAGTAGTAAATGTCTTTACAATCCTGTCAGCACATTTCTTTAAATTGATTTTTCTTAATAGCCTATTACCATTTCCAGTCTTTCAAGAAACACCAGAGCAGTTCCATTAAACCATACTAATGCATAATATGTGTTGTTTGACAGCTCAATGACCAATAGTTGCCCTGAAATGCTTTACAATATTGCTGTACTGGCTGGAGAGGGCAGTCATTCATTCCACTTGCACTTCACACGGTGACTGATCTCCTGATGAGGGCTTTGAAAATGCCATTCACCTTCAACGGTGCCGAATGTGTACCGTTTTCAGTCATTTTTATATGCTCCCTACTTACAATCCAAGCAGAGGGTAAAGATCCCTTGGGTTTATTGCTGGATCTGCATTGCAACTCCAAGAGTATCATTTACCTTCTTGTGCTGTGAGCTGTAAGTATGTGTTTCTTATCCCCAAGTACATGATATTATTATAGCCATAACTAAAATAGCTTGCAGCGGGAAGATTGTACCATAAAACAGAGGCAGATTCAAATTTGTAGACCCATGTTTGAAACAGGAATTTGTTTATTTTTGTCCATTCTCCACCGCATTCCCATAATAGGGCTAACCTATAAAGGGCCTGTCCCACTTACCCGATTTTTTTTCGGCGACATGTTGCGGGGTGACGCCTGTATGGTCGTGAGTAGTTGCCTTTTTCTGGTCGCCGCTGGATTTTCAACATGTTGAAAATTTTCGGCGACATGCTGCGACTATGACGGGTGCCGGCAGTGGCTGGAAAAATCGCATAAGTGGGACAGGCCCTTTAGGATTCAGCCCAATAATACTTTAAAAAAAAAAATGTTTTTAAATATTTTTATTTTATTAGAAGTACAATTGTATACAATCATATTTTCATAATACCTTTTATGTACAGCTTCTTATTTAAAAAAAAATTTGAAATAAAGAAGAAAAAGAAAAAAGTTAGATAATGAAAAATAGAAAAATGTGAGATATATAGTGTGTGAAAAAGAAAAATAAAGAATGAAAAAAGAAAGTTGAGACAGAAAATAGAAGAAAGAGAATAAAAGAAGAGAAGAGAAGAAAAGAAAATAGAAGGAGATCATTTATAATCTTGACCATCTGCAGTCACGGATTAGCTTTTACACCTGTTTTGCATCATATGTTTCCAAAAAGACGACAAATGGAGACCAACTCGTTATGAATTGGTCAAATTTATCTATTAGGAGGAATCGCATTTCCTCAAGGTGTGCGGTATCCAACATACTTGCAATCCACATTTTGAGCGTTGGTATTGGTGTATTTTTCCAAAATTTCAATATTAATTTTTTTGCTATTATTAAACCATAATTAAAAATTGACTTTTGAGATGAGCTCAATTTGTTCCCGTCTTCCATTACCCCAAATATAATCAACTCATTATTGGGTTCCATTTTTGTCTTAAATAGTTTTGTAAATATTTCGAAAATATCACTCCAAAATCCATGAAGTTTTATACAAGAAACAAAAGAGTGTGTTATAGTTGCGTCTTGGGTTAAACATTTATCGCAAATGGGCGATATATTTGGATAAAATTTATTTAATCTTGTTTTTGAGTAATATAATCTATGTAAAATTTTAAATTGGATTAGGTTATGTCTTGCGTTAATCGAACACTTGTGAATGTATGTCAAATACTTTTCCCATGTAGCCTTCGTAATTTTTATCAATAATTCCCGTTCCCACTCTTCTCTAATTACCTCGGTCACAGATAAATCTATATTTAAGATACTATCATATAAATATGATATTAATTTTTGTGTATCAGCTGTTATATTCATTACTTCTTCTAGTAAATCAGGAGTTATTTTTTGATATCCCTGTATGTATGTCTTCAAAAAATTACAAATCTGAAAATATTTAAAATAATGAGTGTTTTTCAGTTTAAATTTTAATTGTAATTGTTGAAATGATAATAAATCTCCCATTTCATACATATCCCCGATCCTTTTAATTCCTAAACTTTCCCATGGATTATATATTTTATCCATCATAGATGGTTTAAATAAAGGATTATTCGCTATCGGTGTTAACAATGATAGGTTTCTTAATTTTAAGGATAATTTTATTTGTTTCCATATTCTTATTGTATCTTGTATAATTGGGTTTTTCTTATATATTGTATTGTTCATTTTTTTCGGGGAGAAGAGGATTGTTCCTATATTACAAGGATAACAATCCTCTTTCTCCATTTTTATCCATTCTGTCTGTTGAGTTGAACTATCCAACCAGTAAATTATATTCTTAATATGTATTGCCCAATAGTAATACAAAAAATTAGGGAGTGAAAGTCCCCCGACATCTTTTGGTTTACATAAGTGTTCTTTTTTAATTCTATGTGATTTATAATCCCAAACAAAATTAGTAATATTAGCGTTCAGTTTAGAAAAAATATATTTTGGTACATATACTAGTATAGATTGAAATAGGTATAATAACTGTGGTAGGAAGCTCATTTTAATAGCATTTATTCTGCCTATTAATGATAAAGGGAGTGTTTTCCAAAATTTTATCATTATATTAAGTTTATTTATTAAGGGTATAAAATTGGCATTGAATAAAGCTTTATGTTTTCTAGTAATCTGAATACCCAAATATTTGAATTTTTCTGTTGCTATTTTAAAGGGGAATTTCAATAAGTGTGTGGATTCTTGAGGTTTTAACGTCATGATTTCACTTTTGTTCCAGTTTATTCTATATCCAGAAAAGGACCCAAATTCCTCTATTAAATTTAATAAATTTGGTATGCTCGTTTGTGAATTTGTTATATATAACAAAATATCGTCTGCATACAATGAAATTTTATTATTTGAGTCCCTAGTATTATAACCCTGAATATTCAGATGGCTTCTTATACTTTCAGCCAGAGGTTCTATCATAAGGGCAAATAGCAGGGGTGATAAAGCACATCCCTGCCTATTACCCCTTGATAATTGAAATTTTTGAGATAACATGCTGTAAGTTAATATTCTTGCCATCGGTTTATCATATAATAATTTCACCCATGCAATAAAATTCTCTCCCATATTAAATTTTTGTAATACTTTGTATAAATACTGCCATTCTACCTGATCAAATGCTTTCTCTGCGTCCAAAGAAATAATTGCTAAGTCTTTTTCCTCCATTTTATGTGAGTACATTATATTAAACAGGCGTCTCAAATTATTAAATGAATATCTTTTGGGTATAAACCCCGTTTGATCAGGGTTTATCAATTTACTAATATATTTGCTTAGTCTTCTAGCTAAAGTCTTTGCTAGAATTTTCTGGTCTGTATTTAAAAGTGATATAGCTCTATATGAGCCCGGTTCCTCTAGATCTTTATCTTTCTTTGGAATAAGCGTAATAGTTGATTCTGCTAATGTTTCAGGTAGTTTCTTTTCTTTAAAAACGTAAGTATATAAATTAAATAGATAGGGGGTCGTTATCTCATGAAACTTTTTATAAAATTCATTACTAAAACCATCTGGTCCCGGTGTCTTACCATTTTTCAGCGATTTTATTGTTTCACCTATTTCTTCGATTGTAATTTGCGCTCCTAGTTCTTCTTGTTCCAAAAGGTCAAGTTTTGGTAGATTACATTTATCTAAAAAGTTTGTAATTTTACTATCTTCTGTTTTGGTTTTTGATGTGTATAAATTTTGATAAAATTGAACAAATCTTTTATTGATATCTTTAGGTAGTGTTAGTAATTCACCATTCTCGGATTTAATTTTATTTATAGTATTTTCCTTTTCCTGTTTTTTCAATTGACGCGCCAACAGGTTATATGGTTTGTCACCAAACTCAAAATGTTCCTGTTTTGTAATTTGGAATAATCTTATTAATCTTGCCGAGAGAATTCGGTTAAGTTTAAATTTCAGTAGTATTATCTTATTATGTTTATCTATAGTAGGATCTTTAGCATTATCTTACTCTAACTGTCTTATTTCTTGTTCTAACAGCATCTGTTCTGTTTTATTCTTCTTATTTTGAAAAATTTCATATGAAATTATAATTCCTCTAATAAATGCTTTAAAAGTTTCCCATATTAAAGAAGGTGAGGTACCTGGTGTATCATTTATCTAAAAAAATGATATCATTTGTTGTTTCAAATATTGATAACCCTGTAAGTCATTTAATATATATGTGTTAAACCTCCAAAAAAAATTCTTTCATGGCATTCCTTCAAATTTTACTAAAAAAGTCAATGGAGAGTGATCAGAAATACTACTAATATGGTAAGTTGGGTTAATTATATATGACATTAATTTCCTATCCACTAAAAAATAATCAATTCTTGAGTATGTTTTATGTACCGAAGAGTAAAACGAGTATTCCCTTCCTGCTGGGTTAGCAGATCTCCATACATCTGTTATGTTAGTATTTTTTATATATGTATTTAGAAATTCACTAGTCTTAGATTTTATATTACTCCTTCTTTGTTTTGCTGATTTGTCTAAGTATGGATCTAAAACACAGTTGAAATCCCCTCCTATTATGACATTTTGATAATTAAACTCCAGTATTATATCTATAATTTTCTCAAAGAATTGAGGGTTATCAAAATTCGGAGCGTAAATATTTACCATAGTTATTGGGGTAGCATAAATTTCTCCCGAAACTATGATATACCTTCCCTCTTTATCTGATATAGTATTCTTTAATTTGAACGGTATACCTTTTCGAATAAGAATAGCCGTACCTCTAGATTTAGAAGTAAATGACGAATAATATGTTTGGCCTATCCACTTCGCCTTTAATCTCATTTGTGTTTCCTGTTTCATGTGAGTTTCTTGCAAGTAAATTATATCGCTTTTCAAAGATTTTAGGTGAGCAAAAATTTTACCCCTCTTTATTGGTTCATTGGCACCCCTTATATTCCAACTACAGAATGTGATTCCTCCATTCTTTATTTGCCTATCGTCTTGCATTGTATATCAAAGTGATGTTCTTGAAACATATGGTGCAAACAAATACCTCCGTGTTCTGGATGTTGGGTGGTCATTCCAAATTTTTAAGTTTGCATTACATCTCCTTCTCCAAATGTGCCTTAGATAAATCAAGAAAAGTTGTGATTTACAATTAATTAAACACAAGCTAAGTAAATACAAATTTGTATAGTGATTTAAAAAAAAAAGTTAAATTAAGATATCTAAAAGCAGGTACCTTAACGACAAATAGTAAGAATTATAGACTTCCGTTGATGTTATTTTACAGTGAGCCCCAATCCCTTATTAACACCTCGTAAAAAAACTACAAACCATCTCATATCTTATTTATTCTTGTATAACCTTATCAAACTAGCGTTAGTAAAATGCCCCCCCCCCAAAAAAATTTAATAATAATAATAATAATAATAACAAAAATATGCAAAGATAAAATATTAAAGAGTTTAAAAAAAAAATTAATGTAATTAAACCCCAAATCCAAATATAAACCACAACCTATTCTCATTTCTATAAGTATTTGTACCGTACCAATTTATCTAACCAGCTACCCTACAAGCAGGTACCGAGGGGTTAACCTCATTCCTGGATTTTTTCCAAGTTTATGTTGCGTTCCCACTCAAAAAGAAAGAAAAAAAATGTTAGTAATGTTATAGACATTTTGGTTAATTACAATTTATAAGCAATGGTTTATTCATGATTATTCATATTTACTACACACACTCACAAGTCATTAGTTTTGTTAAAGTTAGTTAGTTAATTGTAATTAGCATATAAGTTAAATACTAATGTTATCTCGTTCTTTGTACAAGAGCTTTTCATTCAAGTTAAACAATATTCTCAAATACATTCCAGACAGATAAGCTCAGTAACTGTCTGAAAAATCCGCCAGTTCCAGCTCCATCTTAAAAATTAAAAAGTTCCTTGTTCTTTCCTTTAGTCGTCTTCTTCCGATGTTTCCGATGCTTTCCTCATGATATCTTCTGCATATTTAAATGCTTTTTCTGGGTCCGTAAATGAGCGCTCAATTTCCTTATAAGTAATTTTCATTTTTGCAGGGAAAACAACTCCATATCTGATTTTAGAAATACCCCTCAATATGTTTCTTGTCGGTGTAAACAAGTTCATTCTCTGGACAATCTCTGGAGGATAATCACGGAGCCCAATAATACTTTAATGGCGCCAGGTGGAAGAGGGCTTTGCCCGAGCCGGATGCTTGTACCTTTTCCGGGGTTACGTCCGCGCCCGGGTGGTGTTAGAGAGTTACATAGTTGTATAGTAGTTATTTAGTATATTTGTAAGAAATTTAGTGTCTAGATTATTTGGTGATTTTGTACTATGGTGGTGGGGGTGTTTCCACAGTTTGGTTTTTCTATCGTGATCGTAATTAAATAAATTATTTTTGATCCAAAAATAAACGACTTTATTGCCACGTACAGTGAAATTCTTGAGCAAACCACACACAAAGTACACAATAGAGTCGCCACGTTTCTGGCGCCGACAAAGTTACTAAAGCACAAATTGGAACCATGTTGTTCCCTCTTTGTTCATGGTGTGTGCATGTGTGTCCCCCTCCCCTCCCCGCTGGGTCCCTCTTTGTCCGCGGTGGTGTGTCCCGTCCACCTCAGCCCGACTGCTCGGGCTGTCTGTTCTCGGCCCGCTCTCTCTTCCGCAGCCCGATCGACCACACGGCCCTTATCCGTCGTCGCCGGTGGGTCCTCGGGTCGTCGGGGACGAGCGGGGACGAGTTCGGTGGAGAGTCCCCTCGACAGGCTGTGTTCCCCTGACCCACTGGATCTACAATAGGATGTTCCTTCAGCAAACCTTGCCCTTCTGGTTCTTACGCTCCTCCATTTCTTTGACCTTGCGCGCCTTCCATCTCTTTCCTACATTTGTTTAAAGTCCAGATGATCATTGCATTTCTGCCCAAGCTGTAAGTTCATGTTCCATGTTTAACGGTATCCATGTGCATCACATAGCCTATCTCTGCTCATTGTGACCATGCCAAACTGAATAAGTGGTCTTGGCGGCATGGTGGAGCAGCGGTAGAGTTGCTGCCTTACAGCGCCAGAGACCCAGGTTCGATCCTGACTACTGGTGCCGTCTATACGGAATTTGCACATTCTCCCTGTGACTGCAAGAGTTTTCTCCGGGTGCTCCAGTTTCCTCCCACAATCCAAAGACGTACAGGCTTGTAGGTTAATTTGGATTTGATTAAAAATTGTAAATTGTCCCTAGTGTGTGGGATAATGCTAGTGTACGGACTGATCGCTGGGTGGTGTGGACTTGGTGGGCCAATGGGCCTGTTTCCATGCTGTATTTCCAAACTAAACATAACTATATATCCTAACCCTTCTATTCCATGCTATATGGAATATTTTGGACCACATTTACAAAGCAAGACTTAGTTCCAATCTCTATATTAGTACAGTTAGCCCCACCAGCACCTAAACTGGATCCACTGAATGCAAATCCTCCTTGTTTAAACTGAACGCTTGTTGCTTCCTAGACTGCACTATGAGACTTACTGAGCAGAAGCTGTGCCCATGCACCAACAGTGGAAGCAACGCTGCTACTCACGGTACAGCAAAGTCAATTTACAATAATGGCTTTCGAACAGCTCAGGATGCTTCACCACAAACAGCAAACCCATTACCCACCAAACCCTTTCAAAAGTGGCCTAATTGAGTTGAGTTGTGTTTGGTTTATTGTCACGTGTACCGAGGTACAGTGAAGAGGTTTTGTTCCTAATCTAATCCCAATGACGCCTTCCATGTAATAACCCTGGGCAGCATAGTGCCATAGCTGAGTTACTCCAGCATTTTGTGTCTACCTTTGGTATAAACCAGCATCTGCAGTTCCTTCCTACACTAGTTCCATGTTATCCCACTTTCTGATCCACTCCCTGCCTCACATCACCAGCGACCCAGGTTCAATCCCGATCTTGGCTGCTATCTGTGTGGAGTTTGCACGTTCTCCCTGTGACCGCATGGGTTTCCTCGGGGGTGCTCTGGCTCCCTCTCATGTCCCAAGGACGTGTGGATTTATTGGTTAATTGACTTTGTAAGATTGCCTCCTGTGTATAGGGAGTGGATCGGAAAGTGGGATAACATAGAAGTAGCGCAGGAAGGAACTGCAGACGCTGGTTTCTACCAAAGATAGACACAAGATGCTGGAGTATCTCAGTGGGCCAGGCAGCATCTCTGGAGAAAAAGAATGGTAGATGTTCTAGGTCAGAGCACTTCTTCAGACTGATAGAACGAGTGTAAATGGGTGATCTATGATCGGTGTGGACTCAGTGGGCGAACAGACCTATTTCCAGGCTGGATCGCGAAACTAAACGGAACCTTTGCTCGGTATTTCACATAATTAATGAAAAGTTGACAGCGAGCTAAAAATGGAGTTGATGGAAGAGGTGACAAAAAAGTTTAGTTAATTAAGTAATGAATCAAACAGCGCAGATGCAGGAAATCTGAAGCCTGTCTTCAACTCTGACGGAAATGATGGAAATATTCTGACTGATCTATGGAGAAAGAAAAAAAAGTCAATCTTGAGATCATTGACCATTCATCAGAATGGCAAGAAGGGTGGATATTGGGGGAAATCCCCAACTTCAAGACATTACTGCTAAATAAGGATGTAGACAAAAGTAGAAGATTAAGTCAGCAGAAGAACTCTTGCAAACAAACCTTTTGAAATTAATTTTGTTATTTTACCATCCATTCTATTTTTATGTTTATCTGAAGAGTTAACAAAGCACAGACTTAAAAGTTATTGATCTTAAGATAAGAGATACTGCTGAGTCCGAGGGCGGCACAGTGGGGCAGCAGTAGAGTTGCAGTATACTACACACACTAGGGACAATTTTGCCAAAGCCAGTTCACCTACATCCCTGTACGTGTTTGGGGTGTGGAGGAAACCCTGCAGTCACAGGGAGAACGTACAATCTCCATACAGAGAGCAGCCGTTGAAAGGATCGAATCTATGTCTTTGGTGCTGTCAGGCAGCAACTCTACCGCTGCGCCACTCCACAAAATGTCCTTTAAATTTTTCTCCTCTCATCTTGACCCTGTGTCAATGTATTTTAAGGGCCTGTCCCACTAATTCACGACCTCTGCTGAGTTTGCCCTTCACTCATACTCGCAGCATGGTCGTCACGAGGTCGTAGGTAGTTCGTAGCAGGCTGTGATGCTAGTCGTAGGTACTCGTGGCATCAAGTAGGTCGGGGCGTTTTTTCTAGCATGATGAAAAATGTCCACGAGTAAAAAAGGTCGTGAATTAGCTCGTGAAAGTGGGACAGGCCCTATAGTCTCCTCCACCCTGAGAAAAAGATAATTTATCCTATCTTGGTAACTTGGTAAACCTCGCTAAGGTGACCCAGTCAGAATCCTATATTCCAGTGGGAATAATCATATCCCACCCAATCTTTCCTTATAATTATAACCCTCAAATGTGTTTCAAAAGAAACTAATGGACTATGGGTTAATAACTGGAAAAAAGCTAATTCTAAAATTTTGGAAGAAGGCTCCAATACCAACTATAAATATGTGGATTTCAAATATGTTTGAAACATTACACCTAGAAGAGATAAGACTCCTCCTAGCAGGTAAACCAGATCACTTCCACCTGACGTGGTCTGCATTTATAGAATTATTACAAATATAGGGTGCAAAAGTACTTAAAAAAATATAAAAAATTGAGGTCAGGTAAGGGGGGATGATAGTTGAAGAGTTGGTATGTCCCATTTACGTAATGCTCATACAAATATTTGTTTCTCTCTTTTTCCTCTTTCTCTTTTTCTTTTCTAGGGTCTATTCCTTAACTCTTTTTCTTTTGTTTTTAATTTTGCTCTTATAGGGTCTTCGTCCTTTTTTGTTGTCACATTTTCTACACTTTCACTTTTTCCTTCACTTTCTTCTTTCTTTCAATCTTTTCCTTTTCTAGTGTAAAAAATAAATGGAGTACATTAATTGTAAGAAGATATAAATGACGAGTACTAATGTATGTGGTTGTAATGTAATGTACTTCTAATAAATAACAATTTAAAAATAAATAAATAATTATAACCCTCCATTCCAAGCAATATCCTGGTGAATCTCTATTGCTACCACGGCTTCCTGTTGTGTGGTGATCAGAACTGTATATGACACCTCCTTTGAGTCCCGGAGAAATGGCTTCAAAACAAGGCTGAGCAAGACTTGCTTGCAGTAACAATGGGATCTCATATTAAACTTTGCACGTGCAAAATCCCAAAGTTGTTGTCAGTTTCACTCTATGTTTATGCCAAAGATGAACAGTTTCACATCATTATAGCTGCAATATTTGGCCCATCATTGGTCATGTCAAACTATATATAGATCTTTTTGGACATCTTCTTCTTCTTGCGTATGGCGTGCACAGCCTAAAGTTGTAGGACAACTTGTTCTATTTGATCTTATTTGATTGTGCACGCCGGGTTGATTGCATTCGTCGAAACAGGGCGGACCACGTGAAGGTTGCAATCTTCCACCCCTTTTTAGACCCAAAATGCTGGAGTAACTCAGCAGATCGGGCAGCATCTCTGGAGAAAAGGAATAGGTGACATTTCAGGTCGAGACGCTCCATCAGACGATGAAGGGTCTCGACCTGAAACATCACCTATTCCTTCTCTCCAGAGATGCTGCATGACCCGCTGAGTTACTCCAGCATTTTGTGTCTTTCTTCGGTGTAACCAGCATCTGCAGTTCCTTCCTACACATTTAGATCTTTTTATTTAGTTTGGTTAGTTTTCCGTCTGTGAAGGGTTATTTAGTTTGACGGGTTTTATATCTTTGGAAAGGTATTATTACAATAAAATGTGTCGTTGAGAAGCTATTTTTCATCTTCAAAAAAGTGCAGAATATTCTGCTGCAATTCTACTGCTGCCAAAAGCTATTTAGCAAAAAGTGCAAAGCAATACGTTTGGTTGTAGGTTGCCGGAGCTGATTGATTGATGCTTGACAATATCTTGATCAGTATAATGGATTTTTATGGATCTTAGTTTCTACTAATTTCACCTGACCTTCAAGGATTCCGCCACCAGTGGGAAAGCGACAGAGAGAGAGCTGGTTGATGTTAAAACTGACCTCGGTTATCTTTCTGTAAACCGCTACATTTCAGGAGATCTTCAAGGCGCTTTGCAATTGCATTGGAGAGTCTGTTTCTGCCCTGTGAGAAGAACTGGGGCATCTTATCTTCCGTGCCCACGAGGTCAGCGGAGGAGGAGCCCCCGGGGAACAAGGGATGAAGAGGGCTGGGCGAGGAGAGGGACGACGGCTCACGGGATGACCGGAATGGAGGTGACGGCTGCAGCTGGGACTATAACATGTTGCCAAAATGGCACTGCTTGCATATGGACTCAGTGGGCTTCTCTCCACATTCTGTACTAACCGGGGGATTGTGCTCATGTTTGGTGATAGTCTTGCTGATATGTATCCCAAAACATATATTTCACTGTATCTTGGTACACGTGATAACATTGGATGAAAGTCAAGAGAGTCAAGGGTCAAGAATCAAGCGACACGTCTTTAATTATCATATGTCCAGAAACAGAACAATGACATTTTTACATGCAGCAGCATAACAGATCTGCAAACACAATACTTATAGATAACACAACAAACAAAAGAAGTTTCAAGAGGTTAAAACATTTTTTTAATGCGAAACGAAAACCCGAGGTTTCAAGCGCAACCGAAGCAGTTTGTAGTTTAGTTGGTCGACACAAAATGCTGGAGTAACTCAGCGGGACAGGCAGCATCTCTGGAGAGAAGGAATGGGTCACGGTTTGGGGTCTCGACCCGAAATGTCAGCCATTCCTTCTCTCCAGAGATGCTGCCTCTCCTGCTGAGTTTCTCCAGCATTTTGTGTCTATCTTCGGTTTAAACCAGCATCTGTAGTTCCTTCCTACACATGTAGTTTAGTTGCTGTTGTGTCGTGTTCAAGAGCTTGATGATTGCTGGGTAGAAGCGGGCATTGATTGTTGGGCGGCAGAGTGGCGCAGTGGTAGAGTTGCTGCCTCACAGCGCCAGTGGCCCAGGTTCAATCCTGACCACGGGTGCTGTCTGTATGGAGTTTGTACACCTGTGTGGGTTTACCCCGGGAGCTCCTGTTTCCTCCCATACTCCAAAGACGTGCAGGTTTGTCAGTTTATTGGCTTTGGTAAAATTGTAAATTGTCCCTCGTGTATGTAGAATAGTACTAACGGGCAGGGGCCGCTGGTCGGCACTGACTGTGGGTCAAAGGACCTGTTTCTGCGCTGTATCTCTAAACTAAACTAAAGCTGTTCCTGAACATGGAGGTCACAGTTTTCAGACTCCCATACCTTCTTCCCGATGGCAGATGCAAAATGAAAGCACATTAAAGCACAATGGTGCCAAATTATTCATAACATGTAATCCAAGAACTACAACCAAAAGCTTTCAACCAATTAAACCTACACAGTGTCCACGTCACACAGTTTATATCAGATAATATTAATGCCGTTTTAAGAAGCAGCCATTTAATGTAACAAATTTCTATAAAGCCTCTCCACTTCACACTGAATTGTCAGTTTAGTTATGATGGCTTATCATTGATCTCAGCTCAATGATGGACTGAAGTTCCTGGAATATTGGGTTTAAGATGTGAAAGTATTTTTCTCAGCATGAAATGATCTTCGATCACTCTCATTATATCAATTGATGTTTGAGTCCTCTGATTGTGCCTTTCGGCACAGGTTAGCTATTTGCTACTTTCACAAAATGACAGATAGAAACATCAATGGACTCAGTATAAAAAGCTCATGGATTTTTTTTACAAACAACAAGGTTTCATGCATGTGAAAAATCTCAGTGACAATCCTGGCAATAGTCAAGTAATTGAAGCAAGTCCAAACGTCCCGCAAAGACTATTCAATTCTCAAGACAGAGGCAGAGTTATTTTCCTTCAATAATCAAAACAACATGGAGGGCCCATTACGATCTTAAAATAGAGTAGACTATTTGGTCTATGATTACTCTATAGTAATCCTAGTCATACAGTATAGAATCAGGCCCTTCGGCCCAACTCACCCATGCTAATCAAGATGCCTCATCTAAGCTAGTTCCACCTGCCCGCATTTGAAGATCTCTGAAAATGTGTCCTGGACACAACACAAAGAAAGCCCATCAACATCTCTATTATTTAGGAGATTGAGGAGATTCAGTATGTCAACGAATACTCTCTTGAACATCTGCAGGTGTACAGTAGAAAGTACAGGTCTACAGTAGAGAACCAGTTGCATCACGGCCTGGTATAGCAACTCGAACGTCCAGGAATGAAGAAATCTGCAAAAAGAGGTGAATACTGTCCAGTCCATCAATGGACTCCCCACCATTGAAGGGATTTACAGGAGTCGCTGCCTCATCGGCAGCCTGCATCATCAGAGACCCCACATCACCCTGGTCATACACTAATTTCATTCCTGCCATTGGGAAGAGGGTACAGGAGCCTGAAAACTGTAACGTCCAGGTTCAGGAACAGCCTCTTCCCTACAACCATCAGGCTATTAAACACTACAACCTCCAAATAGGCTCTGAACTATATAGACACATATATAAACATTTTTGTTTGTTTGTTGTTGTTTACTATGGGTTTTACAGAGTACTCTCTTTACATATCTGTGGTGCTGCTGCAAACAAGAATTGCATTGTTCCACTTCAGGGTATATGACAATAAAATGCTCTTCACTCTTGGCCCATATCCCTCTAAACCATTCCCATCCATGTACCTGCCCAAATTCAAGGGAGATGGGAAAGGGAGAAATGGGTGCGCATCCAAGTGGGGCTCAGGTATGGGGGGGGGGGGGGTAGTTTTTAATCTACCCAAGTGGAATATGAGGTGCTGTTCCTCCAGTTTGCATGTGGCCTCACCATGACAGTGGAGGAGGCCTAGGACAGAAAGGTCAGTATGGGAATGGGAAGGGGAATCGAGAACCCCAGCAAGCCTTGGTGGACTAAGCGCGAGTGTTCGGCGAAACAGTCGCATAGTCTATGCTTGGTCTTGCCGATGTAAAGGAGGCCACATTGGAAGCACCAAATACAGTAGATAAGGTTAGAGGAGGTGCATTGATGACCTCCAGAGATGATGCCTGACCTGCTGAGTAACTCATGTTTTTGTTTGTAAACCAGCACCTGCAGTCCCGTGTCTAAGCTAAATGCTTTGACTTATGGATGTTTGATAAATGCAATGATGCCATTATTGAAAGTCTTTGGTCCTGTTTACACAAAGCAATGTTAATGAGGAACTGTACATCTGACAGTGACATATAAGCATTAATTCTTTGCGACTGACACGTCGATTTTGATCAGAGCCTTAGGAGACCTAATCGGTAATTCAATAGATGCTAACACCACATGAAAGAGAATAAGACGGGAATGAGTGATGGGGTTACAAGAATGACCTGACTTCACAAGACACTCTTACGTCTCATACTTTGGTGATAATGCAATAGAAATGTTGCAAAGTATCTAAAAAAAAAGGTTCAAATGAGGAAAAATATTCAGTCAATTTGATCATATACATATAAGTATACTAAAATAAAAATAGTAAACGGGGTGATCTCTCCAAAGTTGGTTAGGGAACCAAGGAAGAAAAAAACAAAGCAGGTCGTATCCACAGGACCAAACATTCTGTGAAGGGGACGGCTGCTACGAAGGTGAACGTCAAACAGTCTAAGTCTTTGTTATAGTTAGCAGCTCTGTTGAAAAATGTGCTTGCCTGACAATCGACACGGATTACACACGATAAACCAGGGTGGCTGTGTAAGTGGAATTCACGGGCCTGTATTAATTACAAAGCGCCTTTAGCAATTATTCTCGGCGGTTGACATGTAATTCTTACATACACAGTCAGGCCATTTTGCCCTTTGCAGTTTTGCCCTTCCCTGCGTTAGGCTTTCTCAATAGATAGACACAAAATGCTGGAGTAACTCAGCGGGACATGCAGTACCTCTGGAGAGAAGAAATGGGTGACGTTTCGGGTAAACGGTGTAAAGGAAGCAGTTCCTTCCTACACGTTAGGCTTTCTCAAACCAGCCTCTCAGCCTCCACCAGTGTTGATCTGTTCAAACAACAAGGGGTGGGAAATGGAACCAAATCACTCATCACTGCCAGAAATATCCATTAAATGCAAAGCAAGGAATCAATATGGAAACAACCTACTACAGCGAAAGCAGGCATTTTGAAAACTCCACTGACAGAATGCATACGTCAAATTGGTAAATTAACTTGTGTGAATGGCAGCCTCAAATCTCCAAACATTTGAAGAACACTCAGTAGGAGCCGTTAGTTTGCAATTGGTCGTAAAGTACAAACAGAAACGTTTTACCTTTGGGCCGGTAGATTAGAAACTGAGGCGGGGGGGGGGCAGGTTCATCAATGTGCAGGTTGTGAGTTTGAGAAAATCTCCACTGCGCTGTGCGATTAAAAATGCATTCCTCAAGGAAGAAAAATCAGATAATTTAGGACATGTGAAGTCACTGGAGAGATGCCCCCCCCCCCCTTCCCCAATGAACAAAGTTACGATTTCCAGCCTTAGTGGGATTATTTAGTTTGCACTTTGTAATTGTAAAGAAATACACAAATTTAAGACACAATCAGCAAAAGGCAGTGAATATTTTAAAGACAGAGACGAAAAGATGGAGTAACTCAGCGGGACAGGCAGCATCTTTGGAGAGAAGGAATGGGTGACGTTGCGGGTCGAGACTCTTCTTCAGACTCCTTCTCCCGCTGAGTTACTCCAGCATTTTGTGTCTATCTTTGGTGTAACCCAGCATCTGCAGTTCCTTCCTACACAGTGAAAATATTTACTGATAATTAAATCCCAATTAAGGTTTATAAAAAGGATTAAATATTCACCACTAAAGGATTAAAACTGACTACGCATGGAACTTTTCTTTTGTTCTTTGAATAAAAATATTGTCGTGGGATTAATTAATAACTATTCAAAATAAATATATGAAAAGGATTGATTCTGTTCATTGTGTAATAGTAAGCCAAGTCACATAGGAATTGTTGATGTACCAAGATGCACATTCTTTGGTCCTCTATAAGAGGCTCAGTTAGTTATGAAGCTGTAGAATGAACCCAGGGGATGATTCGTTTAGCGTATGAAGAGCATTCGACGGCCTGTACTCGCTGGAGTTTAGAAGGATGAGGGGGAACCTCATTGGAAATGGCGGCAGCGGTGAGCGGTGGTGAGAGGATTATCCGAGGTTAGACCTTGGCTTTCATTGAAAAACTGAGTAGCTGGAGTTTACCTGAGTAGCTGGTGACCATGCCTCCGAAGAAGGTAATAACAACGGAGGATAGCGACGAAATAAAAAGAGCGCTGGAGTTCTTGTCGGAGGAGATTTCTGCTGTCAAAAAACAGCAGAAAGCCATCCTCGACCTCGTGGCGGAGGTAAGGGCTCTTCGGATCCAGAGCGCCGAAAAGGACCGGAGACTGGTGTTCCTGGAGAGCAGAGTTGCAGATCTGGAGCAGTACACCAGAGAGAACAACATCATTATTACCGGGCTCAGTATAAAGCCCCGGTCATACGCACGGGCGGTGACTGAAGAAAACGGGGGGGAGCCCGGGGAAATGGACACAAGCTCCACGGAGCAACAGGTGGCGGCCTTCCTGCAGTCGAAAGGTATACAAGTAGACTGCGATAACATCGAGGCTTGTCACCCACTGCCCAGGAAAAAATCGAAAGATGTTAAAAATAGTGATGACAAACCTGCCATCATAATAAGGTTTGTAAGCAGGAAATATAAAGTCAGTCTCCTAAAGCAAGGAAGAAAGCTGAAGGGAACAAATGTATACATGAATGAGCACCTAACAAAACGAAATGCCGATATAGCCCGACAAGCAAGATTCCTTAAGAAACAAAAAAAAATATTAAATACCTGGACTGCAAACTGTAAAATCTTTATTAAATTAAATGGAACACCAGAGGAAGCCAAAGTGCTGGTCATCAGAGATATTGCAGATCTGGACACATACCAATGACCATAAAACGGGAAAACACTGAAGGAATTCAGCCATTAACATCTGGAAATGGAAGTCAAGTAACTAAAATAATAAGCGAAAAGGAACAACCGAAGTTACAACCATTCGAATATACAGAACACAATTTACAGGATTTGGAATACGATATAGACCCGGACAATAATTTTTACTTTAATTCTAACGACAAAAATATCTGCTGCTACTACACAGAGGAGCAGTATAATCAGAATATTAATACAAAAGGCAAATTATCTATTATCCACTTTAATAGCAGGAGCCTCTATACGAATTTCAATAATATTAAAGAGTATTTACAAAAATTTTCACAACCATTCAATGTCATCGCAATATCTGAAACATGGATTAATCAAGAAAAGGGAATTGATTTTGAGATGGACGGATATGACTTCAATTACATCAATAGAAAAAATAAGGGGGGAGGAGGGGTAGCACTATATGTGGATACAACTCTGAATTATAAGGTAGTAGATAATATGACAACTGTGGTTGACAATCTGCATGAATGTATAACTATAGAAATAAGTAATGGTGGAAATAAAAATGTAATCATTAGCTGTATATATAGGGCACCGGGGTCAAATATTGAAATCTTCAGGGGCTGGATGGAGAGTATGTTTTCAACAACAGGTAGTAAATCAGTGTTTTTATGTGGAGATTTCAATATTGACCTACTAAATCCTAATCAACACAACCTTACAGAAGATTTTATTAATACTATGTACAGCATGAGTCTATTTCCGAAAATCACTAGACCTAGTAGAATTACTTCCCATTGCGCTACACTCATTGACAATATATTTAACAATGATTTGGAAAATAAAATAGTAAGTGGATTATTAATTAATGATATAAGTGACCATCTGCCAGTTTTTGTAGTTTATGATGGTGTCCACAGGAATAACAAACCAAGCAGATTAATAGAATATAGAAGAGTGAGATCGGAGGAAGCTATCAATGCACTAAAAAAGGATCTATTGGCACAAAACTGGGATATAATATACCAAAAAAGAGACATTGATAGTGCTTATGAAACATTTATTGATATGTTTAAGTTATTATATGATAAAAATTGTCCAATTAAAGAATATAATAGAAAATCAAAATATACTAAATGTCCATGGATTACAAAGGGATTACAAAATGCTTGTAAAAAAAAAAATGGCCTATACAGAGATTTTATAAGAGAGAGAACTAAAGATACAGAAAATAAATATAAAAAGTATAAAAATAAATTAACTTACATCATAAGAGAAAGCAAGAAAGATTATTATAAGAAGAAATTAGATGACAATAAAGACAATATAAAAAGAATATGGAGCATACTTAATAGCATTATCCGAAATGGTCCGGGGAGAACAAATTACCCGAAGTATTTTATTGATAAGGATAAGGAAATTTACAACATGGAAGATATAGCTAATAGCTTTAATAATTTTTTTGTTAATATTGGACCAGACCTGGCTAAACAAATCCCTGATTCAGGGACATCTGGAGAAACACCTGAGAAATTAGTGGAAAGAAATCCCTGCTCTATGTTTCTTACGGCAGTAGAAGAGAAAGAACTGCTGGATATTGTCAAAACATGTAAAAATAAGAAGTCAACCGATTTCAATGACATTGACATGTCGCTAGTTAAGATGGTCATTGAGGGGATCTCCAAACCTTTAACATTCATCTGTAATTTATCCTTCCAGACCGGAACTTTTCCAATTAAAATGAAAATAGCAAAAATAATACCAATATACAAAACAGGGAACAAGCATCATTTTACAAACTATAGACCTGTTTCCTTACTCCCACAATTTTCCAAAATATTAGAAAAAATGTTTAATAATAGACTAGACAAATTTGTAGAAAATAATAAATTATTAACAGAAAGTCAATATGGATTCAGAACAAATAGATCAACATCACTTGCAATACTAGAATTAATTGAAGACATCACAAACGCCATTGATAAGAAATTATATGCAGCTGGGATATTCATTGACATAAAAAAAGCATTTGATACAATTAATCATGATATTTTATTAAAAAAATTGGAGAGGTATGGAATTAGAGGAATAGTACTGGACTGGATTAAAAGCTACTTAAGTAACAGGCAACAGTTTGTAAATCTGGGTAGTCATAATTCTACATGTTTGGACATTGTGTGTGGTGTACCACAGGGGTCAGTGCTGGGCCCAAAATTATTTATCATGTACATAAATGATATTTGTAATGTGTCCAATGTCTTGAGGCTGGTTTTGTTTGCAGATGATACAAATATTTTTTGCTCTGGAGAAAATTTAAAAAGGCTATTGGATAAAATAATAAAAGAAATGGGTAAATTGAAAATATGGTTTGATAGTAATAAAATTTCATTAAATCTGAGTAAAACTAAAATAATGTTATTTGGTAATTGTAGAATAAGTC
Organism: Malacoraja senta; assembly: GCA_038087875.1. Classification (NCBI taxonomy): domain Eukaryota; kingdom Metazoa; phylum Chordata; class Chondrichthyes; order Rajiformes; family Rajidae; genus Malacoraja; species Malacoraja senta. The sequence goes on from CM075980.1 coordinate 23,384,127, forward strand.
CCCTAGTAAGTATAAAGATAAATGGGGTGGAAGTTGAAAGAGTGCATGAAAATAAATTTCTTGGGGTTATAATTGACGATAAAATAAGCTGGAAATCACATATTAAACATGTAAAATTAAAATTATCAAAAAGTATCTCTGTATTATACAAAGCCAAGCAAGCTCTGGATTACAAATCACTCCGTATTCTTTATTGTACATTAATTTTACCCTACTTAAATTATTGTACAGAAGTCTGGGGAAATAATTATAAAAATTCGATACACTCATTAACCATGATGCAAAAAAGAGCAATTCGTATTATCCATAATGCTAAGTATCTGGGTCATACGAATCCATTATTTTTAGAGTCAAAATTATTAAAATTAGAAGATTTGGTCACATTCAAAACAGCTCAGATAATGTTTAGGGCCAAAAATAAAAATTTACCTGGAAACATTCAAAAATTATTTAACGAGCGTGTGGGGGGTTACAATTTAAGAGGAATATTTAACTTTAAGAAACAACAAGTCCGTACGACTAGAAAATCCTTTTGTATTTCGGTTTGTGGAGTAGGAGTGTGGAATAAATTGAACGGGGAATTGAAGCAATGCACAAACATGAATCATTTTAAAATGATATATAAAAAAATAATGCTCAAGGGGTACAGGGATGGAGGGGATGGTTGACAAGTGGGGGTTGATGTTTATCTTGTTTACAATCGTTGATGTTATCTTGTTACTATTGTTGATGTTTATCTTGTTTACTATTGTTCACTGATGTTGGGTACTTCAAATATGAAGATTGTATGTACATAATAGTTGAATGTATATAAGTGTCTGTATGTATTATGGGAAATTGCCTAGGGCAGTACTATTATTAGTAAGGAATTGATTTTTAAATACGATAGAAGTGTGGGAAAAGGGGTGAGATTTAATAAGTTATTCTTCTTCTCACTCCTTTTCGAGCTTGTACAGACTCTGAGTTGGACATTGGAACCTTGATTTTGTTCTTCTCAATTGTAAATGTTGATTGCAATGTTCAATTGTTTGATAATTTCGATTTTGTTAATATCAATGTCTTTAATGTCTTTACTTGTTCGGAATAAATAAATAAATAATAAATAATAATAATAAATAATAATAATAATTGAAACCTACCGAATAGTGAACGGCCTGGATAGAGTGAATGCAGAGAGGATTCTAGTGGGAGAATCTAGGACCAGTGAGCACAACTTCAGAATAAAAGAATGTACCTTTAGAAAGGAGATGAGAAGGAATGTCTTTATTAGGAGGGTGGTGAATCTGTGGAATTCATTACCACAGACGGCTGTGGGGACGGTTATTGGTTATTTTTAAAGCAGGGATTGATAGATTCTTGATTAGTAAGGATGTCAACAGTTATGGGGAGAGGACAGGAGAATGGGGTTGAGAGGGAAAGATAGATCAGCCATGATTGAATGGAGAAGTAGACTTAATGGGCTGAACGGCCTAATTCTGCTCCTATGACATGAACTTAACTGGAGCCATGCAAACTGGAAAACCACTGGGCTATCCATCTCTTGGTGCCCCTGCATTAAGGATGTGGTGGTTAGTCTGGGGAGGAGGGTGGTAGAAATGAAAACAGAAAGTGCAGGAAATAGCAGATCAGACACCCGTGGAAAGGGAAACAGGGTTGACCTGAAACATGAACTCTATTCACTTTGCAGTTGATGAACATTGTTAACGAAACAGCTTCGAACCCATCACCAACAAGCCTGTTGACCCACCCTTGACCCCAACCCTAACTACAATCTTACCTCGGCACTGAACTCCTATAGACTTTGTATTTGGTTGTACTGCGTAATTTGGCTTACACTCTTATGTTATGGTCACCTAGTATAGCTCGGTCTGCCAAGGCCCATGGTATCTTTTGGTTGCTAACCATTTCAACTCCCCTTCTCATTCCCATACTGACCTCTCTGTCTTGGGGCCTCCTCCATTATTGGAGTGAGGCCACACGCAAATTAGAGGAACAGCACCTCATGTTTTGCTTGGATAGCTTACAACCTAGTGCTATGAACATTGAATTCTCTAATTTAAAGTATATTTTACTTGTGGTCGTAGCCCAGACCATCATGCAAACCAACCTCCCTTCCATTGACTCCATCTATACTTCAAGCTGCCCTGGCAAGATGGCCAGTATAATCAAGGACGTCTCACACTCCCTCTTTCCCATCAAGCAAGAAGGACAGAAGTGTGAAAACACACACCTCCAGATTCAGGGACAGTTTCTTCCCAGCTGTATCAGGCAACTGAACCATCCTCTCACCAACTAGAGAACGGTCCTGACCTACCAACTACCTCATTGGAGACCCTCGGACTATCTTTAATGGGACTTTATTAGACTTTATCTTTCACTAAACATTATACCCTCTATCCTGTATCTGTACACTGTGAACAGTTTGATTGTAATCATGTATAGTCTTTTTAGTGACTTGATTGTATGAAACAAAAAGCTTTTCACTGTACCTTCGTACACGTAAGAATATTAATCTAAACCAAACTAAACTAAATTAAACTAAATTAAGTTAAGTCAAGTTAAAAAAAAATAGCTAGCACATCCACATATCGGCCCCAGCATTAACTAGAAACAAAAGAACATAGCACATAGAACAGTCATATAAGGAACAGGCCCTTTGGTCCACAATGTCCATGTCGAACATGATGCCTAGTTAAACTATTCTCCCAGACCTGCATATGATCCATATCCCTCCAATCTCTGCATATCCATGTACTTCTCTAAAATCCTCAAACCCCAGTATTGAATCTGCCTCCACCACCACCCCTGGCAGGGGGTTTCCAGCCACCCACCACTCTCTGTTTAAAAACATGTCTTGTACCCTAGTTTGTAAGGAATGGGATAACATAGAACTATGTTATCTATGGACAGCATGGACTTGGTGGGCTGTATCTCACATGCTGTATCTCTAAACTAAACTAAAATCTCCTTTAAACTTTGCCCCATTCACCGTAAAACTATGGCGTCTAGTCTTTGACATTTCCACCATATCTATGCCGCTCATAATTTTATATATTTCTATCCAGACTCTCCTCAGCCTCCCGAAGTTGCAGAGAAATCAATCCAAGTCTGTCTAACTTTTCCTTATAGTTAATACCCTCCAATCCATCCTCTGCTAAACCTCCTCTGGACCCTCTCCAAAGCCTGCGCATCCTTCCTGTAATGGGGGCGACCGCAACCGTACGCCACTTGCCCGTGGTGAAGTATTCCAGGTGTTAGGGGAGCTGCTGCTGACCATGGCCCTGCTCATCCCCGACAGTGCATCCACATCTCAAAAAAAAAATGTCCTTAAATAGAATCCCAAATTTCCTGGAATTTGATGGTATTTCCTGAAATTTTCAAAAAAGCTGCCGGCGTGCTATTTGTTGGGTTTTTTCTCGCGGGCACACGTTAACAACACTAAGAAGAACAATGCCAAACAGATCTATGTGACGACACCGTATCTGCCTGCTTCTGTTACTCACGTACAGTGTTATGCAAGGCAGCTTTCGTTGCCTCCAACAGCTTTCGTTGTCTTTGTTTTTTCAACCTGCTATCATGTGTCTCAGTCTCTGCTCTCTCTCCCTCCCACTCTCCCTCCCTCCTTCCTCCCACCCTCTCTCCCTCTCTCTCTCTCTCCCTCCCTCCCCTTTCCCTCCCTCCCTCTCTTCGTCCCTCCCTCACTCCATCTCTCTCCCTCCTTCTCTCCCTTTCCCTCCCTCTCCCCCTCCCTCTCTCCCTTCATCTCTCCCTCTCCCTCTCTCCATTCCTCTCTCCCTACCTCTCTATCTCCCCCTCTCTCTCCCCCTCCCCCTCCCTCCCTCCCTTTCCCTCCCTCCCCCTCTCTCTTCCTCCCTCCCTCCCTTATTCCCTCCCTCCCTCTCACTCCCCCTCCCTCTCTCTCCCTCCCAACTTCTCCCTCTCTCCCTCCTTCTCCCTCTCTCCCCCTCACACTCTCCCTCCTCTCCCTCTCTCTCCCTCCCTCGCCCTCTCTCCCCCCCTCTCACACTCCCGCCCCTCTCCCTCTCTCCCCCCTCCCTTTCTCCCTCTCAGCCCCTTGAGCCCACCCACCGTTCTGTAAGATCAAGGCCAATCCCAATGTAACTGCAATCCCACCGTCCACTGGTAACTTTTCACCACTAGGCTTATCCAGAATTCTACCACTGCCTGAAAAATAATCAAAGGCTCAACTTCCACTGAGAAAGAGAATTCCAAAGACTCATTGTTATACGAGAATTTTCCTGAACAGTCTTTGACCCATAGCGCTGTGGCCATAGCGCTATGTTTAAAGCCCATAGCGCTGCAGCCGACAGCTCTTTGTTTAAATTCCCACACATCAAATTGACAGCGTCTGTTTAAACCTTTGAGCGCCAAACGGGCAGTGCTGTATGTATTACGTTTACACCCCTTCGCGGGCCAGATGTGGAAATTTCCCAAAACTTCCCGAAATTATTCAATTTCCCTAAAATTACCCAAAGACAACCAGAATTTCGGGTAAATTCCTTCAAAGTGGAAACACTGAAACCCGAAGACCCGAGGCACCACTGGTGACGATAGACAAAGGGCCATATGGCGGAAACTTCCGGACGTTTGGGCAGGCGTTTGCCAAACCCCGACAGGCAGCTGGCCGCAGAAACCCCGGGTATCCGACCCGGAATGGGTCCCAGCCTCGCCTCCCGCTCGCCCCCAGCGGACGGAGAAGGAAGTCGGCGACACCGGCGGACGATGGACTAAGAGCCAGTTGGGGAACAGGTGGGTCTAACCTTCCGCACCTTCAAGGTCAGCTGCAGGGGTCGCCAAGGCTAAAATAGACAAAGACAAACAGCTAAAATAATATTAAATAATGGAAACTGATGCAGTACATGATAAATATGAGCAAGGTGAGAAAATAGTTTTAATTGGATATTAGATGATGATATGGTCTGAGCTTCTTAACACTGCTCTTATTTTAGAGCCGTGTTAATTATTCATTGTTTGTCTATGAGGCCTTGCATCTCTCAAGTGCATAGATATTACTGTAAGCTTCTCTTGCTTTCTCCCCACAAGAGACAGGCATGAAAATATTGAATGCTAAAATATTAGTTAACTCTTTAAACTCAGGAGGGCAATCAAACAGGTTCTGGAGTCCCACTCTTAGCATAAAACATGTCCCATTTTAAAAACTGAATAAGAAAAATCAAAGCTTTTAATTGTGCCACCTTCATGAATGAATGAATGAATGAATGCTTTATTACTCCTTATTACACGGTGGCACAGCGGTAGAGTTGCTGCCTTACAGCATCAGAGACCCGGGTTCGATCCTGACCACGGGTGCTGTCTTTACAGAGTTTGTATGTTCTCCCTGTGACCGCGTGCGTTTTCTCCGGGTGCTCCGGTTTCCTCCAAAACTCCGAAGACGTACAGGTTTGTAGGTTAATGGTTTTGGTAAGTTGTAAAAATTGTCCCTGGTGTGCAGGTTAGTGTACTTGGTGGTCGCTGGTCGGCACAGACTTGATGGGCCAAAGGGCATGTTTCCACGCTGTATCTCTAAACTTTAACATGTAAAGTCTTAATCACTTCTTACAGTAATCTCAGCGCTCAGTTCATATTCCACTGTCTGCTCGTTTCATTCCTTTTTTATTGTTGCTCCTATATTTCTAGTTTGGTAAAGTGCTTTGAAGTCCTTAAATAATTTTCATTTAAATGGGACATGAGTCATAATGGGCAGTGTAGCATCTTGTTGAGATAGAGTTATGGAATCATGGTAGCATCAGAAACCATTCAACTAACTGACTCTGTGTCATTATCTTGGAGGGCAATCTATTCAGAATGAGAACCTCCAGCTGTTTCAGTTTCTATTTCAGATTCCTCACATCACCAGCTTTCTATCTTTCAATTTACTCTGACTCATTCCCCTGCCCTTTTCCCTTAGTTCTGCAGATTATTTGCTCTCCGGCAACACAATGCCGCTGCCGTTGGTAGAGCCGCTGCCTCACAGCGCCAGAGACCCGTCGTTCTATTCTGGCCTCAGCGACTGCCTGTGTGGAGTTTGCACGCACGTTCTCCCTGTGACCGCGTGGGTTTCCTCCGGGTGCTCCAGTTTCCTCCCACATTCCAAAGACGTGCGAGTTTGTAGGTTAACTGATGTCTGTAAATTGGCCTTAGTGTGTCGAGAGTGGAGGTGATGTTGGGATAACATAGAACTAGTGTGAACAGGTGATCTCTGGTCGGCGTGGACTCGGTGGGCTAAAGAGCCTGCTTCCATTCTGTACCTTTCAATCAATTTTTAATTCAATATACATATCTATTTACCTGATTCACTCTGTTACCCTCCACTTTAGTTTTAGTTTAGATATACAGCATGGAAACAGCTTCTTCGGCCCACCAAGTCCGTGCTAACCATGATCACCCATACACTAATTCTATCCTACACACTAGGGATCTTTTTTTTTTAACAGATGCCAATTAACCCACAAACCTGCACGTCTTTGGAATGTGAGAGGAAGCCAGTGCACCAGGAGAAAACCCACGCGGTCACGGGGAGAACATACAATCTCAGTACAGACACTTGTAGTCATGATTGAACCCAGCTCTGCCGCTGAGGCAGCAACTCTACCACTGCGGCACCATGCTGCTTATGTCAGAGCTCTGGAATATGAACACTCTCTGTTTTATTCCTCACTCTCTCACATCTTTTGCTCATCAGCTAAAATCCAGTTAAAGTGCATGCTATACTTTACAATAATCAATATGTTGATTACTGAGACCTTGTTTTATAAAAACACCTAACGATTATATCTCAGTGTTATACGCTCCTCTCTGCTACCACTGCACCTGCTGAGCCCCAACTCAGATACCGAGGCCAACTCAGATACAGATTCCATCATTCACGATGAAAGGCTGAGGAGGGCCGGCAGTGAGCGATGTGAGCTGTCGGAGAGTGAGGAGACCATCTGAGGGCTGCCGAGATTGAAGGGGGGGACCCGGCAGGGGGCCACTGAGGACAAGACGGGCACCTGGTGGGGGGGAACCCCCACTGAGAACGATGGGAGACCATGTGGGGGAGGGGTGGGGGAGGGGTCCACCTGCTGCCACGTGCAGTGGCAGGCAATAGATAGACTGTTCGGTGAACAACCGACACTTGTGTACTGCCTGGATGAGGTCTGCTGTACGATTTTACCGGATTGTATGCAAAACAAAGCATTTCACTGTACCTAGTACATGTGACAATAAAGTATCATGTGACAATTGTATCTGAGATGCTTATCTAAGATGTATCTAAGTGCTGGTGTATAGTGATACTTGAACGGAACTGTATACAAATAAAAATGAATTTCACAGTACCATGTCACAATTAAATACCTTTGAACCATTGGCAGAGAACTTCCGAGAGGACTGAAAGTGACTTTCTGATATAGACTACAGATGGGTAAAAGGACAGAAATATCATAATGTCATGAGTGAAAGTAGTTGAATTAGGTATTCAGCCCATCGTCTACTCTGCCATTCAATCGTGTCTGATCTATCTCTCCCTCCTAACCCCATTCTCCTGCCTTCTCCCCCATAACCTCTGACAGCTGCACTAATCAAGAATCTATCTATCTCTGCCTTAAATATATCCACTGAAACATTGCACAAAGTAGCTGGGGCTTAAAGAATGAACAAATAATTAGCAGTTTTCAGATGTTATCTGATGGCATGTTTCCGCGGTGCTAAGCTTTAATTAGAAATTTCAATTTCACTAAATAAAGTTATTCAATCATATAATTGATTAATTCATATTAAACATTAATTAATTAACATAAACCAGCTTGAATCCTTTTTATCATTTGTACCTTCTCTCTGGCAGCAGATTCTTTTGAATGAATTTAGGAGTTTAACGAAGCCAAGAGGTCAATAATTTCATTGGGTTTATTTATTGCATTGTCTTAGGTTTAGGTTCATTATTATCATGTGCACCGAGGTACAGTGAAAATCTTTTGTTGCATACTAACCAGTCAGCAGCAACAATCGAACCATCCACAGTGTACAGATATGTGATAAAGGGAAAAATGTTTAGTGCATGGTAAAGTCCAATTAAAGATAGTCTGAGTGTCTCTAATGACGTAGATAGTAGCACAGCACCACTCTATAGTTGTTGATAGGATGGTTCAGTTGCCTGTTAACAGCTGGGTAGAAATTGTCCCAAGCAGAACAAAAGGTAGAGCAAATGAAACGATACAGAGTGCAGAATATAGTTCTCAGCATCGCAGTGTATCAGAACCATTAACAAAGTCCAGTCCGCAATGGGGTCGAGGTGTATTGGACAGTGCCCTAGCTTATGGACGAACTGTTCAGAAACCTGATTACAGAGTGGAAACTATAAGCTAATAGCAGCAGCCACTGCCTTCAATGTTGTTCCCACACAAGGTAACATGTGTTTTTTGTAATAAAAAGCTGCATTACCTGCAAATTTTTTAACTATGAATTAAATTAACAATAGTGTGTTCAGAAGAAGTGGAATTTACCAAATTTCCCTCCGTTTTTCATTAATTCTTTTATATTTTTCCACTTCACTTACAGTCTTCAATTTTCATTCACATTTGCTTTGCATCAACTATTGATCATTTTCTTCCCTTCTCTCCAAATCATTTCTCAGCCTAACTCAGAAGCGACTTTGTTTTAGGATAACTGCATCTCCTTATCTTTCAGCAGCTGAAGAAACCTTCGACATAAGCTGAAGTTTCTCCCCTTTTAGTTTAATTTAGACATGCAGCGCGGAAACAGGCCCCTCAGCCCACTGAGTCCGCGCCGACCAGCGATCCCCGCACACTAGTTCTATCCTACACACTAGGGGTAATTTACAGAAGCCAATTAACCTATCATTGGGATGTGGGAGGAAACCAGAGCACCCAGAAAAAACCCACGCGGTCACAGGGAGAATGGACAAACTCCATACAGACGCCATCTGAGGTCAGAATCAAACCCGGGTTTAGTTTAGTTTAGAGAAACAACGTGGAAACAGGGCCTTAGGCCCACCGAGTCTGTGCCGACCAGCGATGCCCGTACACTATCCTACACACTAGGGACAATTTACAATTTTATCAAGCCAGTCTACAAACCTGAACATCTTTGGAGTGTGGAACACCCACCACCCTCTGTGTAAAAAACACTCGACTCTCATGTCTCCTTTATACTTTGCCCTTTTCATCTTAAAGCAATGCCCTCTGGTAGTTTTTTGATATTTCTACTCTGGGGAAAAAGGTTCTGACTGTCTACCCTATCTATATCTATTGGAAGTTTTTAGGCACTTGTCAATAGCCACAACTTTCTTCTTCACAGTCTGAAGGAGGGTCCCGACCCGAAATGTCACCCATCCATGCTTTCCAGAGATGCTGCCTGTCCTGCTGAATTACTCCAGCACTTTGTGATTTTTGTTGTTAACCAGCATCTGCAGCCTCTCGTTTCCAAATGTTGTCACTGCTTTTATATTGGGAAAAAAAATCGTATTTCAATTTGGCAGAGTCTTGCCTCTCGGATTCCACTTTCTTGAAACATGTGTAGCCTTGTCTGTCTTCATTGTCAGCGTAAGGTTCGGGCTTGTTCGGCAGAGGTTCGATTGCTGCAGCCGCTAGAAAGCGGTAGAGAGCTGCCGAACTCGAATCCACCTTTTTAACTTCCCCTCTCTCACGACTGTGTGGGATGTTGCAACAAACATCTTCAGAATGAATCTGAAGATCACTTCGCGTTGAAATGCATTGTTCCACAAAAAAAGCTGCGTTATTTTCTCCAGATGAAACGAACCCTTTAATTTAATCCTTGCTGTTTTTCAGTGAGTGATTTGGAAACAAGAAACTCGTTACATTTCAGCGTTATATGAGCCGTGCCTTGGATAAATGGGAGAATTTGTAAGCACCCCAGGTTCTGGGCATTTTAGACAGCACTCCTCAGAGATTGACCCAGCTATTTTCACTCTTGTTCTTGCCGCATTGAGACCGTGCCTCTCACAGATTGGGTGCAATGGACACAAGGAACTGCAGATGCTGTAGTCTTGAGCGAAACAAAAACACAAAGTAACTCGCTGAGTTACTCCAGCGCTTTGTGAAGTTTGCATACACTTTAATGCAGCATTCTCCGAGTTTCCCTCCACTCCTTCTCACCCTCTCTTGAGCTGCCTTTGCTCTGCCCGTGGGTGAGGCTGCGCTTGTACATTTTCATTCATCTGAAGCCCCAGCAGTGAGACCCGAGACCACACGCCCCTTCACATTATTTCACCCGTGGTTTCTCTCTTCCCCCAGCAATTAATATCAGCTCAGACCGAACTTCTGCCCAGATATTGCCACTGAAATGAAAGTTGTTATTTCAAGTGGAGATGAGGACGGGGGGAAAGGGGAAAGGGGAAAGGGAGTCCCTCCGTCTGACCTCCACCTTGGGGCCGGACTTGCTGCTTAACCTCGGCAGGTCTGTACCGGACCACCGGGGGCTAGCGGTGCAAGGAGCCGTCTGTCCGGGACCTTCTGCGGGCGGAGAGAGTCGGTGCGCCCCTCTGCCGAGGCAGTCCCACCGGTAGCACAGAAGTGAACTCTCATGGGCGGGACAAACATTTAATTCTTTTGCTTGCATTCATCTTTATTTTAAATAAACATTTACATTTTTGAGAAGCATTTTTAAATACGTTTTATTTATTTTAATTTAAAATGCATGTTTATTATTGTAATTATTAATTTGTCATTTTAAATGCACATTTCTGCGAATATTATTTAAATGATTCACCGTTTTTAAATAAACATATATTTTTAAAGCATTTTAAAATATTTTGTTATTTAGTTCAATTTCAAATGCATTTATTATTTGCAATTATTTAAATTACAATTTTTAATACACATTTCTGTGAATATTATTTAGAAATTTCATTCACCTTTTTAAAAACATTTACATTTTTTATTTTTGTGTTCTTTGGTTCAATTTTAAATGCATTTATTATTGCAGTTGCAATTATTTAAGTTGCAATTTTAAATGCAAATCTCTGCGAATATTATTTAAAACTTTCAGATTAAAAAAAATAAACATCTAGATTTTTAAAAAGCATTAAAATAATTGTATTTAGTTCAGTTGTAACTGTATCTCTTCATGCAATTGCAATTTAAATAATAATAATTTTGAATGCAAATCTGTGAATATTATTTTAAACTTTCAGCTTTTCTTAAATAAACATTTATTTAAAAAATACTTTTTTTGTTATTTAGTGCAATGCATGTTTGTTATTGCAATTCCAATTATTATTCAGATTGTGATTCTTAATGCAAATCTCTGCGAATATTATTTAAAACTTATTTGCAAAACTAATCCTGTAACATTTATCAAATTATTTACCAATTAAAAGTGACCCTTCCCACGTCCCTGACTGTCAGCATCACAGTGCGGGAAAGGTGGTTGGCGCATCGTAACAAATGCAGGCGGCTGTGTGTGCGCCACAGGGTCGATTAGACCGCCCCCTCTCTGCATTGACCATTGTGTGCAAGCCAGGACTAACCTACTGTAGAGAGCGGCAGGTAGCTACCACATTAATTACTCTCTTTTACAAAAAGACAGGCATCGGTTCTTAACCAAAAAAGACCATAGATGCAACACAAAAGCAAAGGCTTTCAAAACTGCGGGAGACCAAGCGATATATATTGAGGCAAAAAAGTGTGAGTCAACAGCTGGTAGGTAGAGTTGCTGCCTCACAGCACCACACACCCGGGTTTATTCCTCGGAGTGCAGAAAGATGGGAGGGGAAAATATAGGGTGAATGCACAGTTCTTTACACAGAGTAGGGGAACCGAGAACCAGAGGGCATAGGTTTAAGGTGAGGGGGAAAGATTTTATAGGAGCTTGAGGGGCAACTTTTTAACAGAGGGTGGTAGGTATATGGAATGAGCTGCTAGAGGAGGCAGTTGAGGTAGGTACCATAACAACATTTAAGATATTTGGACAGGTACACGGATAGGAATGGTTAGAGGGATATGGACCGGTGGGACGAGTGTAGATGGGACATGTTGGTCGACATGGGCAAGTCGGGCCAAAGGGCCTGTTTCTGTGCTGCATGACTCTCTGACTCAGATCCTGGTAAATGTACTATGATTGTCCAGTGTTCTGACTTTCATTAAAGCTGATGCTGGTATTTTAGGAGAATTTTTGCAATTTATTTTTTGCTCTATTTGATCATTTAAATCATAGATTGATACAGCACCGGAACAGGCCCTGCAGCCCACAATGTCCGTGCCGAACATGATGCGAAGATAAACTGATCTACTCTGCCTCCACGTGATCCATGTCCATCTATTCCCTGCACGGAGAAGTATGTGTTAATGTTCTCTGGTTTATTTTATGTGGGGGATGGGGGAGGGGGTTGGGGAAACTTTTTTCAATCTCTTACCTTGCCAGAGATGCGATTGTTTTCCGGATCGTATCTCCGGTCACTCTGCGGCCTAACATCATGGAGCTAGCGGCCTTGCTCGAGAATGACTTTGAGCCCCACCGCGGGGCCGTGGACTTACCATCAGAGCCTGCGATCCCTTGCCTGGGTTCGACGCTCCAACCGCGGCCTGCGGATTTCAACATCGAGGAACTCGCAGTCTCGGGTAGAGACTAATGTTGGGAAGTTCCGAAAGTCGCAGGAAGTTCGACTAGCCGCGACCCGGGGTCCGATCGCCCGGCGTGGGAGAGCTGAGATCCCCCGATGCGGGAGCTTGATCGCCCCAATGCGGAGGGCCCGACTGCCGGCTGCGGGAGACACAATTCGTCCCGTCAATGGAAGGCTAGTGGCCCCTGACTGCGAGAGGACAAAGAAGGGAAGAGATTTAACTTTTTTTTCGCCTTCTATCGCATCCAAATTCCTCGTATGTTTCAAAACATACTTGACTAATAAAGTATGATTATGATGATGATGATGATGATGATGTCAATGTGCCCATCTAAAAGCCTCTTAAATACCATGATCGTATCCGACTCCATCACCACCCCTTTGGCAGCACCCACGACCATCTGTGTAAAGTCAACGTGTCCCTCACATCTCCTTTAAACTTTGACCCACTCACCTTAAAGCAGTGTCTTCTTAGTATTTTACATTCCACCTTTGGAAAAGGGTTCTGATTTGGCGGAGGGGGAAGGGGTGGGAATGTCACAACAGCTAGCACCAAGTCCATTGCCTTTTTTGTGTATGAAGGAACTGCAGATGTTGGTTTAAACCGATAATAGACACAGAAAGCTGGAGTAAAGGACCTGTCCCACTTTCACAACCTAATTCACGACCTCTGCTGAGTTTGCCCTTGACTCATACTCGCAGCATGGTCGTCACGAGGTCGTAGGAGGTTGAAGGAGGTTGAAGGAGGTCGTAGGAGGTTGAAGGAGGTCTTAGGTAGGTCGTAGCAGGCCGTGATGCTAGTTGTAGGTTCTCATGGCATTTATTTTTGGTCGGGGCATTTTTCTAGCCTGATGAAAAATTTCCACGAGTAAAAAACGTCGTGAATTAGGTCGTGAAAGTGGGACAGGCCCTTAACTCAGCGGGACAGGTAGCATCTATGGAGAGAAGGAATGGATGACATTTCAAGTCGGGATCCTTCTTCAGACCAGTTAGAGATAAAGGAAACGAGAGATATAGACGGTGATGTGAAGAGATAAAGAACAATGAATGAAAGATATGCAAAAATGTAACGATGATAAAAGAAACAGGCCATTGTTGACTGTTTGTTGGGTGAAAACGAGAAGCTAGTGTGACTTGGGTGGGGGAGAGATATAGAGAGAGGGAATGCAGGGGCTACCTGAAGTGAGAGAAATCAAGATTCATACCGGGCTGTAAGCTGCCCAAGAGAAATATGAGATGCTGTTCCTCCAATTTGCGTTTAGCCTCACTCTGACAATGGAGGAGACCGAGGACAGAAAAATCTGTGTAGGAATGGGAAGGAGAATTAAAGTGTCCAGCAACCGGGAGATCTAGGTTAGTTCACGCGGGCTGAGCGAAGGTGTTCTGCAAAACAATCGTCCAGTCTGCATTTGGTCTCGCCGATGTATAAGAGTCCACAGCTTGAACAACGGATACAGTAGATGAGGTTGGAGGAGGTGTAAGTGAACCTCTGCCTAACCTGAAAGGACTGTCGGGGTCCCTGGACAGTCGAGGGAGGAGTTTTTTTTAATTGCTTTACAAATATGTCCCATCCTCACCTTCATTGTTTAGGGATTTGTCCTCGGAAGCAGCTCTGTTCTGTCAGAGATAAGGATGGATGAATTTCTATCTGGGAGAATTGTGAGCAAGAGATATGAGCTAGACAGGAACGGCCATTGCTCAAACACATTTTTCCTGTAGCTTGCAGGCTCCCGGTGAGAAGCTGTTGACACCTCTTTAAAAGAAAGTGTTGTTCCCTCATTATTTATCTACATTGTTTTGATTTATGCCACACAACATCCAGATCTCTCCTCATCTTTGCCTCATTCAGTCTATACCACATGCTTCCAAAAAATAGATTGTGAGTTGTGCGTATTTCACCATTGAGTACTAGATTAACCTTTATGCTTATTTTGCTGATTTATACACCATGTAAAAAGTTATGAGCGATTTGACTCAGGAACAGCTTCTTCCCCTTCGTTATCAGGCATCTGAACGATCCTTCCATAAGCTAGGATGCTGTTCAATTCACCTCTACCCCATTGAGGTCATTGGACTTTGTCAATGGAACTGATGCGCTACCACGCTGAGAACTACTGTATGTTTTGCACTCAGTATCTTCAACTTTGCATTATCTATCATAGACTTTAGACTTTAGAGATACAGAGTGGAAGCAGGCCCTTCAGCCCACCGAGTTCATGCCGACCAGCGCTCACCCCATACACTAGCACTATCCGACACACTAGGAACAATTTACAGTTTAGCTACTAATTAACCTAAAAACATTGATGTCTTTGTAGTGTGGGAGATAACCGGTGTACCTGGAGAAAACCCACACGGTCACAGGGAGAATGTACAAATTCCGTGCAGACAGCACCCGTAGTCAGGATCGAACACGCGTCTCTGGTGCTGTAAGGCAGCAACTCTACCGCTACACCACCGTGTCATACTTGACGTTGAATTGATTGAATCTATGTATGGTAATATCTGATCGGTTTGGATAGCATGCAAAACAAAGCTTTTCACTGTACCTCAATACATGTGCAATAATAAAACCTAAACCTAAATTAAACCTCATATCCTCTCTCCACCTGGTTGCACCCATTATTTACAAGCCTTTCCACCACCCCTCTATGCACTGTTATTTACTGGCAATCTTTATCCTTTTCTCTGAGTCCTGATGCAATTTGGAAGTCCTCAGCTTTCACCACAGTACATTTAGCTTGGATTTCCAAAGGTTTGGTTTGATTATGAGAGTCAAGTTTAAATTGAGATGAGATTACTTTTGTCCATGTTCTCCTTGTAGCAGTTAGTGTTACGGCCACTGCCACAGTCTGAAGGCGGGTCCTGACCCGAAACATCACCTATTCATGTTCTCCTGTGATGCTGCCCGACCCCCCTGAGTTACTGCAGCATTTTGTGTCCGTTTGCACACAGGAACCCCTCAGGAACAACAATGATGGAGTGACCACACAGTGTGCTTTTGGCAGTGGTTGGCTGACACCAGGAGAAATAATCCTTGTGTAGGAAGGGACTGCAGATACTGGTTTGAACCGAAGCTAGACACAAAATGCTGGAGTAAATCAGCGGGACAGCAGGCATCTCTGGATAGAAGGAATGGGTGACGTTTCGGGTCAAGACCACTCTTCAGACTCATCACTGTGCTTGTTTGGGTGGAGAGATGGCAGGCTTTGAATGAATGATACTTGATCACACATGACGGGTCGCAGTGAGATTCTTTGATTTGCACACACAAGTATGCAGAGTCGCCACGTATAGAGTGCCGAGAAAAAGTTCAAAACTATTCCATTTAGTCTCCAATGTTCCCCCTTTATTCTCGGTGCCCCCCCTCCACCCCAATGCTGGGTCCCCCTTTGTTCTCTCGGCAACCCCCATGCTGGGTCCCTCTTGACCCTCTGGCACCCTCCGCCGGCCCGTCCTCCGTGGAACATTTCTGAAGGACCGTACAAATATTCAAAGACTTGGGTCTGCACCCTTGAGACCATTGCCAGAGCTTAACTCAAGAGTTGGAGGTGCTTTTTTAGTTTAGAGATACAGCATGGAAGCAGGCCCTTCACCACACTGAGTCCACTCTGACCATCAATATCCCGTTCACATTAGTTCTATCTCACTTTCTCATCCACTCCCTACACATTAGGGGCAATTTATACAGAGGCAAATTAACATGGAAACCTGCACGTCTTTGGGATGTGGGAGGAAACTAGAGCATCTGGAGGAAATCCATCTCAGGGAGAAGCTAGTCCATTTGCCCGCATTAGCCCCATATCACTCTAAACCTTTCCCATCCAAGTGTCTTTTAGATGCTGTTATAGTATCCATCTCGACTATCTCCTCCGGCAGCTCGTTACATCTTCCCAGCACCCTGAGTGGAAAACGTTGACCTTCAAGTTCCTATTAAATCTTTCCACTCACAGTTTAAAACCATGTTCTCTGCTTCTCGATTCCCGTACCTCGGGTAAAAGTCCCAGTGCATCGTCTTATCTATTGGGTAAGTTCTAGAATTAGCATCAGGGAAGTAGAGAGAACTAGTAAAAAAAATATTCAAATGCCATGTTTCAGGCATTTTAAAATACTTTGACAATTTAACTTACCAGGAGTTTTTGGGAGAGTTTGAGTAGGCTGGGAATCTATTCCCTGGAGTGCAGGTGGATGAGGGGTGATCTTATAGAGGTGCACAAAATCATGAGAGGAATAGATCGGGTAGACACACAGAGTCTCTTGCCCAGAGTAGGGGAATCAAGAACCAGAGGGCATAAGTTTAAGGTGAAGGGGTAAAGATTTTATAGGATTCTGAGGGGTAATGTTTTTACTCAAAGGGTGGTGGGTGTACGGAGTGAGCTGCCAGAGGAGGTAGTTGAGGCAGGGACTATCACAACGTTTAAGAAGCAATTAGACAGGTACATGAATAGGACAGGTTTAGAGGGATGTGGGCCAAACACAGGCAGTGGGACGAGTGTAGATGGGACATGTTGGTTGGTGTGGGCAGGTTTGGCCTGAAGGGCCTGTTTCCACCCTGTATCACTCTATGACTCTAGCAGTGATTCGTTTTGATTATCCCTGGTCTATTATGTTGCTTTGTACTTAAAGCAGAACAGAATTTTGATCACTTCCAATGTATATTGATGTTTACACGTAATACATTTTTTCTCAGAGGTATGTCCAATATTATCAGTGAGAAAGCATTCTTTATTAGAAATAGGTAAAGTGAACATTTTTTATTAACGCATTTAGCTGTAAGTTAACTGAATCTTCCATTTCATACATTAAAACCCAATCAATTTTGAACTTAAAGCAGATCTGCTGGATAATTCTAATTGCCTTCAAAACTGCAATTATGCATATAATGCA
Source organism: Malacoraja senta (assembly GCA_038087875.1). Lineage (NCBI taxonomy): Eukaryota > Metazoa > Chordata > Chondrichthyes > Rajiformes > Rajidae > Malacoraja > Malacoraja senta. The sequence continues at coordinate 23,401,615 of CM075980.1, forward strand.
GTGATTACTCCAATTAATTCATCACACAGTCTTAAACATTTGGCAAAGTACTAAATGTAATTACAACGTGGAGGAAAGAAATTAAGCATCAATTGCTTTTGCTACAGAAGTTAAGAAACATTGAAGTCCAATGTATTCAAAGTACAAGAAAATAGTCTGTGGAAGAATTTCTTGTTAATGTCACTTAAACGCTTCATTGATCCAATTTAGTTTTAGAGATACAGCATGGCAAACAGGCCCTTCGGCTCACCGAGTCCACTCCGACCAACGATCGCCCGTTCACATTAGTTCTTACATGCTAGAGACAATTTACAGAAGCAGATTAATCTACAAACCTGCACATCTTTGGAAAATGGGAGGATATCGGAGCAGCCGGAGAAAACCCGTGCCGTCACAGGGAGAACATACAAAACTATGTACAGACAATACCTGAGGTCAGGATCAAACCCGGTCCTCTGGAGTTGTAAGGCAGCAGCTCTATTGCTGCTGCGCCCAAAACGTAGTGTAATAATTTTAGCACGTAAGCTTAGCACAGATAACACTTAGCATAGGTAAGTACATAAAGACTGTTTGTTGAATGTGCTCATCTGCATGATCATTTTAGCTGTAGATGTGGCAAAAAGGTGCATCGTCTGATGACGTAGTTTAGGCATTGGCTCTGTGCCTACTTCCACAAATCTCCATGTGGTCACACAGGAGGTAATGGACTGGGAGCTAACAAGCTGCAATAGAGTCCCCCACAAGAGAATGAGTAAAATGAATATTTAAATTACATGTTCCACTTTAAAATACTGCAACAATCCAACATCCCTGGATAGGTTAGTTTTATTACCTCTCATCATCATCATAGTTGAAAACATCAATGGGCACAGTGCCTTACAATGCCATGTACGACAGTGATCGCAACTTCTACTGAAGTGTGGATGGCCGTTGGCTCACTAGAAGCTCATCTGCCCTTTGACAGGTCTTGTTTTTGGTCCTGCTGGGGGTCCACAGTCCCCTCCTCCCCTGGCAAACCAGGTGGGGGAGACGGTTTAGTCACTGACTATCCAACCATGGAGCAGATAGCACGGGATTATATGGTACCCGTGGCGGTGGGAACTCTGGTCTATCATATTGCAGTATACTTAAAGTAGAACAGAATTCTGATCACTGCCTATATACATCAGGGCTGCAAGGTAGCACAAGTTTCTTATAAGTATGGCTAATATATAAGTCAGTGTGCAACCTCAGGATAGCTAGGGTATTTGAGTAGCATTCCAGAAGTATTATGCACTAAAGTTTAGTTTAGAGATACAGTGGAAATAAGCCCTTTGGTCCACCGAGTCCACACTGACTAACAATCACCAGTTCGCTAGTTCTATCCTACACATTAGGGACAATTTACAGAAATCAATTAACCTACAAACCTGCACGTCTTTAGAATGTGGGAGGAAACCAGAGCAGCCGGAGAAAACCCATACGGTCACAGGGAGAACGTACAAACTCCGTACAGACAATGTCTTCTTCTTCTTGCGTATGGCATGCACAGCCTAAAGTTGTAGGACAACTTGTTCTATTTGATCTTATTTGATTGTGCACACCAGGTTGATTGCATTCGTCGAAACAGGGCGGACCACGTGAAGGTTGCAATCTTCCACCCCAGACAATGTCTCAATAATTGAGACACAAGGAACTGTAGATCCTGTTTTGTTTTAAAAAAGACACTGAGTGCTGGAGTAATTCAGCGGGTCAGGCAGTATCTCTGGAGGAAATGTTTAAATGTTTCAGGTTCAAACCGTGGATAGGCAAAATTTCAGGTTGGGACCTGAAGAAGTGTACCTGACCCGAAACGACACATTTCCATGTCCTCCAGAGATGCTGTCTGACCCGTTGAGTTACTCCAGCACGTTGTGTCTTTTTTTTCAACAAAAGGTTATTTTGTTTGCTTCCAATCCATTCACTGTGTCAACAAGGAAGTGTTGATCTGCTTTGAGTCTGTCATGGAGGATGAATGTCACCCATTCCTCCATCCAGAGATACTGCCTGTCCCGCTGAGTTACTCCAGCATTTTGTGTCTATCTTCGGTGTGATCCAGCATCTGCAGTTCCTTCCTACACACTACTAGTTGCTGTGGCAGCTGTTGTAACTCAGCTTAAGGGTGAATCTTATGTCTTCGTGGCATTCAGGTTAAAGTTAAGGGGAATTCTTTAAATGGGACATTTTCCACTTAGAATTACCAGTCGGGAACACATAGGCTGGGGGTGGATAATGTTCGGATATACTCCCCTTATGTGCAGAGGGAACCTCCTCTGCTTATATTCTTGAACTGACGCTTCCAATTTAACAGCGTGTGCAAATGACATTTCATGAAATGACTACTTTTTGGTCTCATCACAAACTCAGTGAACGACATCTAACTGCGCGTTCTCAAAAATGTGCTTCGTAACAATTGTCTCAGTGTTTTTGGTGAGGTTCATCTCATCCCTTATCTGTTCGTACATCGGAGACTCAACGTTAGCTTGTAGAATCATTGCACATCCATGGTAAATTGCCACCTAATTTAATCTTCAAGTCCCAAGTGGCCCTGAGGGGTCATAGAAAGATATCCTTCATTTTCAGAGTGAAGAAGTGACTGTAGAATTCATTTTATGAAAGATCACATGAAATTTGTAGCCAAGGCACCTGCGGTGCCAAGGCATTAGATTGTTTGAATTACGGAGGTTGAAAATTACACATTGCATTTTGAAATATTATTTTTCTCTTTGCGGGACTTTGCCGGGTTTTAACGAATTTGACAAATCCCAAATGCTATTTCTTTATTGCCTGTTTTCCTTTAACAGAATCATGTTAAAAGTCTCCTTTAATTAAATGTCGGTAATAAATAATTGCACCACTTATTAACACTGCCGTCATTTGTCATGACATTTTAATAATTTAATCATTTAAATAAAATATTTATTCTTGGTGAGGGTGACACTTTACACGAAGTCATACAGATAAGGTTATCGAGTAAAATAAATTCGCAGCTTAAAGAACCAACCCAGTTTGATTAAAATTGAGTGTAATGCAAGCAGACCTCAGGATGAGTGAGAAGGTATGGTCTGGAAGGGAAAGGAATTAAATGTGCATTACATCAAGGTACCTCAAAAATAAATGTCCTTAGTTTTGAATTTGTTACCCTATCTGTTACCAATTAAGAACGGCATTGTATAATCCCTAGACATCTCAATTATATTTCATAAGTGGACGCATAATAAGTCTACATTAACAACTTAATTTTGCCTAACCCAGCCGAAAAGATATTGAAGGGGAAGATTAACACTGGACAGGGGATGTAATTTTAATGCAAATGACTCCCATGTGTCTCACACAGGTTATGTTTGGTCATAAACTCTATTTAAGTGGACATCAATTTCTTCAGTACAGAGTTAATATTCATAATGTGGGAAGAGATACGATGAACTTGCTCCCCGGGTGGGCTGTGACTGGGGAGCGCAGACTCAGTTTGCCAAGTGCAAACGAAAAATAAAAACAGAAAATGAAGGAAATACTCTGTGGGTCAGGCTGCATCTGTGGGAAGAGAAGCAGAGTTAATGTTTCAGCTGGAAGGCCGGATGTTAACAGCGGTGGCACAGTGGCGCAGCTGGTAAAGCTGCTGCGTCACGGCACCAGAGACCTGAGTTCAATCCTGGACTTGGCCGCTGTCTGTGTGGAGCTTGCGTGGGTTTTCCTCCCACATCCCCATTAATTGGCCCTCTGTAAATTGTCCCTAGTGGGTGAGAAAGGTATAACATAGAACTAGTGTGAATGGGTGATCATTGGTCAGCGTGGACTCGGGGCCTGTTTCCTGGTTGTATCTTCCAATCTTTCAATTCACCAATTTAACTCTGCAGGATATAAAATGCTGGAGGTGTCAGGCAGTATCTGTGGAGGGAATGGAAAGGCGACATTTCAGGTCATTTCGAGTCATTTCAGATTGAAGAAAGGTCCAGACCTGAAGCTTCACCTGTCCATTCCCTCCATAGAGGCTAGCTCGACACGGTGGCCCAGCCGTGGAGTTGCTGCCTTACAGCGCCAGAGACACAGATTCATTCATGACTATGGCTGCTGTCTGTACGGAGTTTGTATGTTCTCTCTGTGACCACGTGGGTTTTCTCCGGGTGCTCCGGTTCCCTCCCACACTCCAAAGACAGGTTTGTAGGTTAATTGGCTTTGGTAAAATTGTAAAATTGGCCCTAGTGTGTAAGATAGTGTTAGCGTACTGAGTGATCGTTGGTCGGCAAGGACCCGGTGTTTCTAAACTGTATCTATAAAGTCTAAAGAAACTGCCTGACCTGTTGTTCCTCAGCACTTTGTGCTCTATTTTCCAGCATGTGTAGTCTCTAGTGCCTCCATGTCAACTCTGTTCTGCTTCCCATAGATGCAGCCTGACCTCCTGAGTGTTTCCTGCATTTTCTGTTTTCAGTGTTAGATTTCCATGTCTGTGTTTTCTTTTGGCTTTCACTGTCAAATGAGAACAAAGTGCTGGGAACATAAGCATAAAAGACAATCATTTTGATCTGACCTCATCTTGCAGAAGCACTGATATTTCCTTCAGGTGCATCTCTCCCGACTGTAAGTACACATTTTTTTAAAACATGAAAAAGCAGCCTACTGCAAACTTACTTGTTATGTAACCTCATATGTTCGCTGTCTCTTCCCAGCACTTGATTCATCAGCGTTAGAAAGTCTTTCTTTCCCTGCCGCCCGACTTACAAATCCTGGCACTGTAACCTGGCTCTAACATTCAATCCTAACAATCAACAAAACACGACAGACTGAAGAAGGGTTTCAACTCGAAACGTCACGCATTCCTACAATCCAGAGATGCTGCCTGTCCCGCTGAGTTACTCCAGCATTTTGTGTCTATCTTCGGTGTAAACCAGCATCTGCAGTTCCTTCCTGCACACAACAAAACAAGCTGCTGAAGAATTGCAATATGACTTCTTATTTTACACTGACTTGGTGGGGAGTGGAAGTCTAGCTGGCTGATGCCTGCAGTTTTCTGCACCATTCCTTCCCTGTAAACTGAATGGCTGACTTTTAAGCTTCAGGCTCACGGGCAAAAACTTAATGTTGAAACATGGGGACTAAGTAGTATCACCTTACACTGAATGCAGCCACAACAGAGGTGCCCATAAACTACGTAACTCATTGATGGCTGGTATTTAATTGGAATGAGCCATTTTTTAGTTTGTTGCTTGTGAATTTCATAATAAAGACTGCATTTTGCTTGAAGGCTGGAGATTGATTTTTCCCATTGATTAGATGTTTTGGAGTTATAAGCAGCATGGAATCAGACCCTTTGACCCACCAAGTCCACGCCGATCATCGATCACCCGTTCCCACTAGTTGTTTGTTATTCGGCGGCACGGTGGTGCGACGGTAGAGTTGCTGCCTTACAGCGGCAGAAACCCGGGTTCGATCATGACAACGGGTGCTGTCTGTACGGAGTTTGTATGTTCTACCCGTGATCGCGTGGGTTTTCTCCGGGTGCTCCGGTTTCCTCCCACACTTCAAAGACGTGCAGGTTTGTACAGTAGATTAATTGGCTTCGGTAAGAATCGTAAATTGTCCCCAGTGTGTAGGCTAGTGGTAGCGTGCGGGGTGATCACAGCTCAGCATGGACGCAATGGGCCGAGTGGACTGTTTCCGTGCTTTATCTCTAAACTAAACTACAAAATTAAACTAAACTAAAATCTCAATTTCACAATGATTCCTTACACACTGGGGACATGTTACAGTAGTCAATTGACCTACAAACCTGCATGTCTTTGGGATGTGGAAGGAAACCGGAGCACCCGGAGGAAACCACGCGGTCACAATTAGATCAGACGCTGGGAAGAAGCTGTTCTTGAATCTGGAGGTCATGGTTTTCAGGTTCCTATATCTTTTTCCCTGTGGTAGTAGCGAGATGAGAGCGTGGCCCGGGTGTTGTGGGTCTTTGAGAATACTGGCTCATCTGTTATCTGGAGAAACTTTAAACTTTAGACTTTAGAGATACAATGTGGAAACAGGTCCTTCGGCCCACCAAGTCTGCGCCGACCAGTGATCACCCCATGCACTAACACCATCCTACACACTAGGGACAATTTGTTTACAACATACCAAAGCCAATTAACCTACAAACCTGTACGACTTTGGAGTGTGGGACGAAACCAGAGCACCTGAAGAAAACCCACATGGTCACAGAGAAAATGTACAAACTCCGTACAGACAGCATCCATAGTCTGAATCGAACCCGGGTCTCTGGTGCTGTGAGGCAGCAACTCTACCGTTGCCCCACTGTGCCGCCGTTAAACTTATTGAGATATTAGTACGTTTTAATCAAATAATGAAACTCCTGACGCTGAACATTTAGAGAATTTCTAGAGTATTTCCATGATTTAAAAAAAAAGATTGAGTGACCTTTCATTACAAACTTTCATTACAAATGCAGTCCAATTTTCCTGCTTGTTTATCACAGGAGTCTTTTGTGAAATAGGATTCTGCGCTTTCACGGCAAAGATACTGATAGTTCAACACAAAACATCACAAAAACTGCTGGAATACGAAAAGTAAATGTTGCATTAGCCTTTGATTCTCTCTTCAACATGGGCATTGCTGATAAGGTCACCATTACATGGTCGCCCCCTAATTACCTTAGTACAGGTGGAAGAAAGCATTTGAATGCAGGCATGGGATGCTTCATTAACCAAAGAAGTGTAAATGGAATTGAACATTTTGCAATCATCAGCAAACGTTCTCACTCCTGGCCTCATGATGTAGTTGAAGTCAAAGACTCTGTTATAGAGGCATGCAGGGTGGTAACAGGCCCTATGAACCAACTTCCCCACACCGACCAACATGTCCCATCTGCACTTGTCCCACCTGCCTGCGTTTGGACCATATCCCTCCAAACCTGTCCTATCCTTGTACCTGTCTAAATATTTCTTAAACATTGCAATAGTACCTGCCTCAACTACCTCCTCCAGTAATTCGTTCCATACACCCACCACCCTTGGTGTGATTCCACTTCTCTGAGCAAGGGACTCTGTGCGTTTACCCGATCTATTCATCTCATGATTGTGTGCAAAATAATGACGAATAGACTCTTATCTGAGAAACCCCTACAATGTTATCATGAGATTAAGAACATTGGCTTCTAATAACCACAAACATCTTCCTTGCGAGAGATAGGTCTACAAACAGTGGAAAAATCACCCGTAACTTCAATGGAATTCTTGATGTCACACAGAAATATTGCTGTTAAGGGAAGTCACTTTTACCAAAAAGTGGTGAAATGCAAATTGACTATCAATGATAAAGTAACATTTCATTAGCCAAAGGCATTTTGCTCTTTTAGTTTAGTTTCGTTTAGAGATACAGCATGGAAACAGGCCCTTTGGCCCACTGTGTCACAGGGAGAATGAAATCTCCATAAGGCAGCACCCGTAGTCAGGATCGAAACCAGATCTCTGGCACTGGGCAGCAGCATCTCTACCACTGCGCCACTGTGCCACCCACAGGTGATTGAGTGGGAGGTGGGCGAGGAAGCTGAGGGACAATCAAGGGTGTGTAAAGGAGCATTTGGGATCCATAACAGTATATTGGCAATATAAGGAGGGGGCTGGTTACTAGCAAATGCGATGGAAAAGGGCGAAATGGTGGCGCAGCGGTAGAGTTGCTGCCTTTCAGCGCTTGCAGTGCCTGAGACCCGGGTTCAATCCCGATTACAGGTGTTGTCTGTACGGAGTTTGTACGTTCTCACCGTGACCGTGTGGGTTTTCTCCGAGATCTTCGCTTTCCTCCCACACTCCAATGACGTACAGGTTTGTAGGTTAATTGGCTTGGTGTATGTGTAACTTGTCCCTAGTGTGTGTGTAGGATAGTGTTAATGTGCGGTCGGCGCGGACTCGGTGGGCCGAAGGGACTGTTTCCGCGCTGTATCTCTAAACTAAACTAAACTAAAAAATGACAGCTGATTGGTCATACACACACAGCAATGCACCGGATGAATTTGAGCCCTTTAACTGATGTTGTTACAGACCCTGCACGCACAGATGAAATGTGGACACTTGATGTTGGAATGTGCATCGCTTGCCCTTTGAGTTCACTGCACACAATAGCCTTTATGTAGATGACGCACAGAACCTGGAGAATCTGGAACAAATGTCCAGAATGGAGCCACTGTCACTTTAAGTACCCGATCAAGTGCAACTTCAGCGTTCAATTGTGCAGCAGTAATAAAACTTTGCGTCAGGCAATATCATTTCTCGGCCATCATTCTTCATCAGAATTAGTGCCATGGGATTAATGGATCACAAAACCCACACTTACAACAGGCTAGCGGGATTCACTTTGACCCATATATTTGTTTCAACAATTTTGCATTAAGCAATTGGGAATTAATATATATTTTTTGACGAATTATAACTGTGCTTCAAAAAGAACGTATCTGGCACTTCAAAGGGACCGTCTTTTATGTAGCAAAATTAAACCTCAGTTCCACTCTTGCAACACTTAATAACATATCCTATTTATGATAAATGCCATGAATTATTCATACCATATAACGCTCCAGTTATTGAATGTAAAATCCTATCAGGCCTTTGCATCGTCTGCCGTCGCTTCCAATATTTCCTTCTTTCCACAGCCTAAGGGGCACTAAGATTATTTCACAATAAACAGACAGTGATACAGACACCTCACTCTGTGCCGCATTCACAATATGGGCTGTGAAATCTCCTAGGTTTAGTCGAGGGTTACTTCATACCCCATCCGAAAGAAATGTAACTGAACCAGACTTATCTTTAAATGTATTCCTGCAATCGTGACATAATATTTCCACCTCCGTGCTTTGTTAGACTGTTACCTCAACACACTGACTTCAGTGATTATTTGGGATGTCTTTAACATTATCTTTGACACTAAAGGATTCTGAAAAATTGGAAAAACTTTATTTTAATTTGATTTGTATTCATGAAGTGTAATTTTATGAAATGTCAACTAGGTGGATTTTTACAGGCCGACATGCACACACGGACTTGACTGGACTTTATCTTGCACTAAACGTTAGTTATTCCCTTTATCATGGATCTGCACACTGTAGATGGCTCGATTGTAATAATCACATCTTTCCGCTGACTGGTTAGCTTTTCACTGTACCTTGATACACATGGCAATACACTAAACTAAAGTAAACTAAACTAAACTCATATGCTCAAGCCTGCATGTACACACACACATGCACACATACACATACACATGCATATACACATATACATGCACCCACATGCACACTCACCTACACATGAATACACACACACACACAAACATGAAACTACACACATGTGCCTACATACATGCAGTTTCTGTGCTATGGAGGGGGCGAAAGCCAGATTGGAGGGGTACACATTCATGCACAAAGACATGAGCTTGTGTGAACACACAGTACATGCACACATGAACATGCCAACACACACAGACTCACATACACAGACAATCTGACACCAAACCTACAAGGACAGTGGCACACAATTCTGCCCATACATGCGGAGGTACATTTGAACACAGTCACGTATCTGGCAGTGAGCTCCTGAATAACCCTAAACCATTGTGCTTCAGAGCTGACATTCAAGATACCAGTTATTAATATTCTAAACCATTCCACACTCATAATTGACACATTTGAAAGACACCCGGTTGGGAAGTCTTCAGGGAAATATTCCGTACTGCACCTAGTTCTAAATTAGAGAAATATAGTAATAGATTTCAACAGAGATATATTGAGCAGCAAATCACTATCACAAACTCTACACAATAATCCCTTTTAAATGTTCCATTACATTTCTACAGCTGCTGGCAATTGCTAATCTGGACTGATGTTGGACCAGATTCCATTTATAAAGCCATTGCTATCACCTACTCCAGCTAATTTACATACTCCTGTTGTGAGGAAATGATTAAAACTAGGTTTTGATGACCTGAATACTTCGGTGAGTTACAAAATGACACAAAGTGCTGAAGTACCTCAGCAGGTCAGGCATCTGTGGAGGACATGGATAGGTGACATTTTGGGTTGGGACTCGAATCGTCACCTATCCATTTTCTCCAGAGATGCCTGACCTGCTGAGTTACTCCAGCACTTTGTGTCTTTTTGTGTATCAACCAGCATCTGCAGTTCCTTGTTTCTACTCTTCGATGGGTTTATCCAATGGATAGTGGTACACTATCAGAGGTTATGGGGGATAAGGAAGAAGAATGGGATTGAGCGGGAAAACTGGATTAGCCATGATCGAATGGTCAAACTAAATACATTCCATCTACAGGTTCTCCTCTATCAACTCTCCTTGTTATATTTTCAAAGAATTCAAGGAAACATGTCAACTTAGTATATCTTTCATAAACCATGTTCACAAGATAGATAAGCCATGATTGAATGGCGGAGTAAATGATGGGCCGAATGGCCTAATTCTGCTTCTGCAACATGAATTTATGAACTGTCAATACCAGAATAATTCAGTGTCAATTGTCAGCCGGTACTAGGTTTAATGGTTGAGTCTGTGTATTGAAAATGCTGTGATTATTGTGATTCTTGGCCTTAGGTTAAGGAGAGGGGAGAGAAAGCCGCTGAGAGCCTGTTGTCCTCTAAAGTGCTGTGGTGATATCTGCCTCCACTACCTGGCAACACCCACAGGATCCAGCCAGGAGTGGCACCCTATTGTGCTGTGACTTTCAGGAGACTAGAATAGTTGAACCACTGGCATGTGGTATTATGTGGTCAGATACACCCTATCCTCACGTACTTTAAAATTAAATCACTCAGGTGGCTGGCATGTAGCCCGATTGTTGCTTCTTTATGGATCAATGTTCTATTGGCTTTTCAAATGTGCTCCCTAGAAAATTCAAAATATTGTTCCTACTAATTATTTTTCGAACAGTGCTTCGCGAAATTTGTTTTGGCATCTGGCACTGGATGCGGCATCTCTTCGACATTCTCTGCCTAAAACAAAGAGGCAAATCATCATTAAATTGAATTTGCTTTGACTGAAGTAAATTGGAACGAATCTCTCCAGAATAAAAGGAAAGTAAGAATAAAACCTGACATAAAGGGGCAGGCATAAATTAATTGTAATTGGTGATCCATGTTTGGGCCAAATGTTGGAAACTAAAGGAGAATAAAATTCAAGTTGTTGTTAGCACTTGAATTATTATTTTTCAAACTCTCTATGAGTCATAGAGAGTCATAGAGTCATACAGTGTGGAAACAGGACTTTCGGCCCAACTTGCCCACACTGACCAACATGTCCCATCTACACTAGTGTCACCTGCCTGCATTTTCCCATATCCCTTTAAACCTATCAAAGTACCTGTTTAAATGTTTCTTCATGGTCTCATCGCTGTAGGTCAGTGCAATGTGTGTAGCATAAATTACTAAAGCAACAAAGATGAAGAGCTGGAAATCAATTTCTTTCACCAAATGGAATTTGTTTGAAATCAGTGTGTAGTGTGTGTAGGATGGCGTTAGTGTGCGGGAATCGTTGGTCGGCACAGACTTGGTGGGCGGAATAGGGACCTGAGGGGTGGGACAAGTATAGATGGGGCATGTTGGTCGGTGAGGGCAGGTTGGGCCGAAGGGCCTGTTTCCACGCTGTATGACTCTATGATGCTAAAGAGAGCTAGAACTCTGGTCTAAGGAGGAGACAAAGAATAATAATAAAGTACAGATTTGTAGGTTAATTGGCTTCAATAAGTTGAACATTTGTCCCTTGTATGTAGGATAGTTTTGGTGTGCGAGGTGATCACTGGTCAGTGTGGACTCGGTGGGCTGAAGGGCTTGTTTCTGCTCTGCATCTCTAAAGTCTAAAGTCTAAAATAGTATTTTGTACAGGAAGGAACTGCAGATTTATACCAAAGATGGATACAAAATACTAGAGTAACTCAGTGGGTCTACTTTCAAGGAGGGTTCCGACCTGAAACGTCAACTATTATTTTTCTCCAAAGATGCTGCCTGTCCCGCTCTGTTACTCCAGCAATTTGTGTCTATCATCAGTAGTATTTTGGCATTTGTTCATTAGGTCCTGGAACCCAAGGGCCTCTGAATGTCTCCCATTAATATAAGCAGCCCGTCTATAATTTATCACCAACAATCGTTTACTAAAGCATAAATCAGAGAAGACAATCACAAGAATCCAACCAGCATCATAGGATTAGGATTATTTTTGTTGGTGGGTTTCTTTCCAGACTAATCCTGTTGGCAGTGTTTTGTGCTGATAGTAAACTCAATCATTTTGCACTCCACAAAATGGGGCGGCACGGTGGCGCAGCGGTAGAGTTGCTGCCTTACAGAGCCAGAGACCCGGGCTCGGCGCGGACCCGGTGGGCCCAAGGGCCTGTTTCTGTGCTGTATCTCTAAACTAAAACTAAACTAAACTAAAGATAGACACAAAAAGCTGGAGCAACTCAGTGGGTCAGACAGTATCTCTGGAGAAAAGGAATAGGTGACGTTTCGGATCAAGGCCCTTCTTCAGACTAAACTAAACTTTGCTCCATTTCTTTATCAAACTGCCCCATTCCTGGTATCCTTGCCTGTTCACTGCCTGTTCACTGCCTGTTCATCAGCGGGCTCATTTTAGTCACCTACGGTGCCTATGGTTTTAGTCACCTGCGTGCTGGCTAGAAGGGCCGAATGCCCTACTCCTGCACCTATTGTCTATTGTCTACTCCAGGTACTTGGGCTCTCCCCTATTCCCAGGGTCATCGAATACAGATTTGTCCCACGACAAGTGTTTTACTTTCATAGTTCCTCAGGAGGATATCCTGCATGGAATTTATAAAAAGCAATTTAATTATTGGGTAAAGAGATTAACGATTCTCTTTGGCACTGGTCCCACGATTGAAACCGACTGAATAATGAAAGGTCCAGATGGAGTGGATGTGGAGAGGATGTTTCTAGAAGTGGAATTAATTGCCACAGACGACTGTGGTGGCCAAGTCATTGGGTATTTTTAAAGCAGAGATTGATAGGATCTCGATGAGCAACAATGTCAAAGGTTACAGGGAGAAGGCAGGAGAATGGGGTTGAGGGGGAAATATAGATCAGCCACGATCGAATGGTCAAACTAAATACATTCCATCTACAGGTTCTCCTCTATCAACTCACACTGTTACATTCTCAAAGAATTTAAGGAAACATGTCATAGTTTATCTTTCATAAAACCATGTTCACAAGTTAAATTATATGAGTTTTGTTAGATATAAAGCATAGAAACAAGACCTTCACCCATCGAGTCTCCACCGATCATCGATCACTAGTTCACACTAGTTCCATGTTATCCCACTTTCTCCTCCCGCTCCCCACACAGGAGGCAATTTAGGCCAATTAATCTACAAACCCGCACATCTTTGGGATATGGGAGTGGGGGGAATCCCACAGGATACAGATTGCCCCCCAGTGTAGATTGTCCCCAGTGTGAAGGATAGTGTTAATGTGAGGGGATGGACCCGGTGGGCCAAAGGGCCTGTTTCTGTGCTGTATGTCTAAAGACAGATCACACAGACAGCATCCAAAGTCAGGATCAAACCTGGGTCTCTGCGCTGTGAGGCAGCAACTCCACTGCTCATACTCAAAAACACAGCTTTATAATGTAGAGTATGAAGAAGGGTCCTGACTTGAAACGTCACCTATCTATGTTTTCAGAAATGCTGCTGAGCCGCTGAGTTACTCCAGAACGTTGTGTCTTTTTTTAGAATGCGTTGTGCGGTGTTGATACTTGATATGTTGTAGTAATTTTCTTTCGAATTTTATTTAAAAGAACAGACCATTTTCAAAATCGAAGGCATTTAGTGTAAAATAGATATAAGACATTACCTTGTATGGATAACAGTGCATTTTAACAAATAGATCTTTGTTTAAAGCTGGTGATTGCTGTAGGTTAACATCAGTCAGACAATTCACACAAGCACCGCTGCGTACTGAAAGGAATTATTGAATGGGGAGGCAGTCATTTCATTCCCCTGTGTGATTAATATAAATAGAAATGAAAACTTTGCAAAAACAGCGAATGTATTATTGCGAACATTTAGTGCTTTCCTTTCTAATGTAAGTATTATTATACTGCATCACTTTGTTTCCAAATTTATTACACTCAATCTTAAATATTCATTCTTCAGTATGGTAATAGCCAAAGAAGCGTTGGTTCCCAAGATACAACCAATGAAATATAAATCAGGAGTTAATAGTATTTGCAAATGTTAATTATGTAATTAACTACTGGCAGAGTCTAGATTGGAAATAAACTCTTATTTTCTTTGCAATAGCTGCACATTTTGTGCAGGCTTGTAGCCCTTGTGGCTACCTTAATCATTTTAAACTCATCAATGCCTTTCCTTAATTGTCCAAAACCCAGCCTTGATCACAGTATTAATAGCCCACAGATCCATGATGTCCTTTGATGGCAATGAGGGTGGAACGAGGAAAATTAACGATTCAAGTCAAAGGAGTTTTATGTCCAAAACAGAACAATGAAATCCTTACTTGCAGCAGCACATACCACCATAATAAACAACAAATTCAAGGACGATGCTTTCCCAGATGTTATCAGGCAACTGAACCACCCCTATCACCAACTAGAGAGCAGTCCTGACCTCCCATCTACCTCATCGGAGACCTTTGGACTGACTTCAATCAGACTTTATTCAGGGCTGCCAACCTCTCACGCATTCAGCGTGAGAATACGCATTTCGACAAATTCTCACGCTTTCACGCTGATCACAAATTTCTCACGCTCTGTTGTGAGAAATTCTGTGATCAATGAAAATTGATTTCAACTGCATGGGCCGCGGGTGTTGGAGAGCCGGGGCTGAGGGAGGGATGAAAGCAGAAGGAGCAGCGGTGACAGATGCGGATGGGGAGCCGGGGCTGGCGAATGTTTGCCGGGCTGGCGAGTGTTTGCCGGGCTGGCTAGTCGCTCACTGCAGCTCCAGCCATGGAGCAGCCTCAGTGCAAGAGTCCCGGGACCACTTGAATTTGAAGCATTCATGCATGGTGGAGGTATAATGTAGTCATAGAGTGATACAGTGTGATCGGTCAGCCTCCCCACTTTCAAAAACGCTCTGTGGCCCCTGGTTCAGACAGAGTGTACTGCCAGATGTGAGCGGGGAACTGAGACCAGTTGTTCGTGATGTCTGGATCCCATTGCTCAGCGCTTCATGTTTCAGAGTTGGCTAATGTTATTGATTTGTAATTAGCCTGATTTGTAATTAGTTAACAAAACCTTAATTTATTCATCTGGAATATCCAGGGGGATGGGATAAGTGTAATATTAAAATGACATGCAAGGTGTCAGGCTGTCTGTCACAACATACAATCCCGATAACCCATTATTTCCCTCAGTTAAATATTGGGAAGGTAGCACTGTTGTCATTTGCCACTCAACTATTATGTTTGTTTACCTCACTGACTATTTCTAAACCCCGCCCCCCCCCCCCAAATTCCTTTGACAGGTTGAATAGAAATGTCCCCAATCTCGTTGTTTTATTAATTGAACACGTAGATGAACATCCTCAAGGAGTGTAATCAGATGGAAACTGATTCAGATGCGATGTTTAAGAGCTTGTTCAAAGAAGGGGCATATTTTAAAGGAGTCTGAGATACTTGCAGGGGAATGTATGAGGAGGTTATTATTTGTCTTTAGTTTTAGCTTGAACCAGGACATCTGAAGATTCAAAGTTTAATATAGTAATTGTGTTGATACTGACCCCAACAACCACGTAATGAATATCATCCATTCCGGAGGTTTTACTTTTATGATGCCATTCACTCAGATTTCAATCACTTCAATGTAGAAGTAATTGGGAATGGGGAGCATTGGAACAAAACGTTGCCCTCGGTACGTATTACCTGTAATATAATAATGTATGCATGTTGGTAGGTGCAATCAAAGCAAAGATATTTTTTATCATTGTTGTGTTATGAATACCACAGAAAATATTATGTACTCTCAAGATCACATTTAATAGAATAATATTGCTTAAATATATAGTTATTAGACTTTGCATTTCGGAAAAGTCCCAGCTGAGAGGAAGACAGTAAAATACTGAAAATATTGGGGGTGAAAATGACTTCAGGACAGTTTGTTCAACCAATTGATGACTTCTTTGACAAAGTAACTAGCATGTTAGATAACAAGGAAGCCAATGGATGTAGCAAATTTTGTTACACAATATTTGGTCTGTGAAGTGCTCCTTAAAAGATTACCACATTAGATAAGCACCTGTGGACTTGAATGTAATGGGTTAAGTCCAGGGGGTCAGATATGGGGCTTTATGTGTGGGCCAGGTTTATTGTCAGTGCAGAGGTGCTAGGAGCAAGTAAGGCCAAGTGTACATCCAGAGTCAAGGTCTGGAATAGTACGAGGTGTGCAGTCAAAGCTGGGACAATGGGAGTGTTCAGCACTGGGAACCTAAGCAGGTAAGCAGCTATGATCAGGGTAGAATAGGGGGCCAGGTGTAAGGCTGGACTCAGGGTCAGGAATGAGAGAAGGTATGCAACTGGAGTCAGGGTCAGGAGTAGTACCAGGTGTGCAGTAAGACCCAGGTTGGTCAACATGGGCCAAGTGTTTGATTATAATCTGATTTCCATACATGAATATACTGAGATCATTCATGTGCTGCACCTGTTGATCAGAGCCTGGCTCTACTGTGGAATGTAATGAGGAATGTAATTTAGCCTAACCTCATTCATAGCTAATCCAATTTAAAGCATAAATATTGCATTCAAGTGTAAGTTAAAAGACTCGCTACAGTATGCACCAGATTGCACAATTTCAAGCTGAAAAATGCAAAAGCTCTGTACCAATGGGGGACGGGGGGACAGGATGGGACACCCCCACCCTCCCACACCCTCCCCCCACCCCCTCGGTCACTACGCTCCCTTGGGCTTGGTCTCCCGCAATTTCTCACTCCTAACTCTCACCTAATGTTGGCAGCCCTGCTTTATTGGACTTTATCTTACAGTAAACCTTTACTCCCTTTATCGTGTATCTTATACACTGTGGGCGGCTTGATTGTAATCTTGTATTGTCTTTGCTTGTTGGAAAGCATATGACAGGAAGCTTTTCACTGTACACGATGACAATATACCAAACTAAACTAAGCTAAATGTTGTGCACATGACAATAAATGCTACTTGATTCAACTTGAATTGACTCCAAGGAGACCAAATCCAGCCTCCTAGTTAAAATTCATGCATCCCAGTAGCTCTTGCTCCTGAAATAAAAAAATGGACCAAAAAGCAAATTTCTCCATTTACGAAAATAGACTTTCCTTTCAAGCTGTGGTTCAATTATTGTACTGTTTTTTCATCTTATGCAAATAACCGTTCGAGTTTCTTTACTCGTGTTTAATACTTTGTCCGATATATAATGGGATATCAATCCTTTGATGGAAAAACTGGCCTGTGGTGAATTCATTGATAAAATAAAATTCAATAACAGAACAGCTAAAGCACTTTATAAAATATTCTCCTTCATCGTGAAGTTTCCATCAAATGGGTCTTCAAATCGTCTTCGTTCTGCACCTTCAGTAGGTAGAGGAAAAAATGGAGTAACTCAATGCTGAATAACATGCTGGAAAGGAAAAATACAGAGAGGGGATCCTGAACCATCTCTTGCTGTGTGTTGGCATTATAAATAAATATACTCAGTGAATAGGTGGAGCTCTGAATCGCTGGAGTGTAGCAGTTGTACGTGTTCAATGATATTTCACTGTCACGTTACTTAGAAACAGTGAAATTCCTTCTTTGCACAGAGTTCAGTAAAAATCTTACTGTACCGGGTGGCACGGTGGCGCAGGGGTAGAGTTGCTGCCTTACATCGCTTGCTGCGCCGGAGACCCAGGTTCGATCCTGGCTACGGGTGCTGTCTGCACGGAGTTTGTACATTCTCCCCGTGACCGCGCGGGTTTTCTCCGAGATCAAGTTTCCTCCCACACTCTAAAGACGTACAGATATGTAGGTAAATTGGCTTGGTGCATGTGTAAATTGTCCCTAGTGTGTGTAGGATAGTGTTAGTTTGCGGGGATCACTGGTCGGCGTGGAGTCGGTGGGCCGGAGGGCCTGTTTCCGCGATGATCTCTAAACTAAACTAAAACAATCATACTTAAGTACAAGAGTGTAGGAATTGTGCATTACGCTGAGGCAATACACAAGAGTCGCCATGTTTCCGGCACCAAATTTTATCCTTTAATTTCTGTTTAAAAAAATATTAGTCTTAACTTGGCCATGAAGACCCGTTGTCCTGGCAACGGCACTGGTTTGTAGTAGCAGGGGTGGGCCTGGCCAGGCGATGTTGTTGATGCCCTCCTCTACCCCTTTGGCCTCTTGAAGCAGCGCCTGAACTAATTGAGGTGCAGGCTGCTACAGGGCCTCCAGCAGCCCACTTCACCAGCACCTTAATCCGAGCACATCGATATGTGAGTGTGCCATCCCTCACCCCACACGACCACCGCTCAGCCTCCATGCCCCTGGGCACCTCCCACAGCCGACACAGAACACCAGAGCGCCTCTAAGAGCGAGAGAAGTGAATCCCCAGCTCCCTTACCGTTCCTCCATCCGCTGCCACCGCCATCTTGAAGGTGCATCCATCCAGTGGGGAAACTGCTAGAGTCAGTTATTAAAGATGGGATAGCAGCACATTTGGAAAGTGGCGAAATCATTGGACAAAGTCAGCATGGATTTATGAAAGGTAAATCATGTCTGACGAATCTTATAGAATTTTTCGAGGATGTAACTAGTAGAGTGGATCAGGGAGAACCAGTGGATGTGTTATATCTGGAATTTCAGAAGGCTTTCGACAAGGTCCCACATAAGAGATTAGTATGCAAACTTAAAGCACACGGTATTGGGGGTTCACTATTGATGTGGATAGAGAACTGGCTGGCAGACAGGAAGCAAAGAGTAGGAGTAAACGGGTCCTTTTCAGAATGGGGTACCGCAAGGCTCAGTGCTGGGACCCCAGCTATTTACAATATATATTAATGATTTGGACGAGGGAATTGAATGCAACATCTCCAAGTTTGCGGATGACACGAAGCTGGGGGGCAGTGTTAGCTGTGAGGAGGATGCTAGGAGGCTGCAAGGTGACTTGGATAGGTTGGGTGAGTGGGCAAATGCATGGCAGATGCAGTATAATGTGGATAAATGTGAGGTTATCCACTTTGGTGGCAAAAACAGGAAAGTAGACTATTATCTGAATGGTGGCCGATTAGGAAAAGGGGAGATGCAAAGAGACCTGGGTGTCATGGTACACCAGTCATTGAAAGTAGCCATGCAGGTGCAGCAGGCAGTGAAGAAAGCAAATGGTATGTTAGCATTCATAGCAAAAGGATTTGAGTATAGGAGCAAGGAGGTTCTACTACAGTTGTACAGGGTCTTGGTGAGACCACACCTGGAGTATTGCGTACAGTTTTTGTCTCCTAATCTGAGGAAAGACATTCTTGCCATAGAGGGAGTACAGAGAAGGTTCACCAGACTGATTCCTGGGATGTCAGGACTTTCTATATGAAGAAAGACTGGATAGACTCGGCTTGTACTCGCTAGAATTTAGAAGATTGAGGGGGGATCTTATAGAAACTTACAAAATTCTTAAGGGGTTGGACAGGCTAGATGCAGGAAGATTGTTCCCGATGTTGGGGAAGTCCAGAACAAGGGGTCACAGTTTAAGGATAAGGGGGAAGTCTTTTAGGCCGAGATGAAAAATACATTTTTCACACGTGAATCTCTGGAATTCTCTGCCACAGAAGGTAGTTGAGGCCAGTTCATTGGCTATATTTAAGAGGGAGTTAGATGTGGCCCTTGTGGCTAAAGGGATCAGGGGGTAAGGAGAGAAGGAGTCAAATACGGGACAAGGGCGGTCCCGTATTTGTGGGACAGTTGACAACCCTAGGTGGTGGTGAAGCCATTTACAATATGGCATTTAAGAGGCTTTTGGATAGACACATACAGTGAACGATGGGATATGGATTATGTGCTGGCAGATAATTGTCTTGACATCATGTTTAGCTCAGACACTGTGGGCTGAAAGGCCGGTACCCGTCCTGTACTGTTCTGTCATCTATTTCTAAGTGTCCTGACCTGAAACGTTGCCTATCCATGTCCTGCACAGATGCTGTCTGACCTGCTGAGTTATTCTAGCAGTTTGTATTCTACTCAAGATTCCAGTATCTGCAGTTCCTTTAGTCTCCAACTTTACTACTGGTGTGTCTTTGCCTGGGTGAATATTATCATTTACTGGATATGGTGAACACTGGCATAGAAACATAGAAAATAGGTGCAGGAGTAGGCCATTCGGCCCTTCTAGCCTGCACCGCCATTCAATATGATCATGGCTGATCATCCAACTCAGTATCCTGTACCTACTACTCGGGTTGAGGGGACTGTCGGGTCGGAGAGGCGTGTCCGGCCCCGCCTCACCCGTCCTGACGTAGTGCAGCCCATGGAGTGCAGCAGCAGCTCCTCGTCCGTGGCCCCTTGGGTCGGCAGTCCGACCTTCGGACCTTCGCTTACCACCGACACCATCACCCCTCCTTTTCATGGCCGATCACCGGTTCATGAGTTGAATGGGGTGCCGGACTTGGCGCGCGATGTCGCGCGACCCGGGCCAAAACTCCTCAGCTGGCCCGCCGGCTGGGCTTTGTGTGCAGTCCAGCACCCGGGCCAACTCATCATTCACCCAGCCACGGCCGAGTCGGTCAACGAATTGCCGTCGGGAATTTGTCCTTATTTTTGACCTTTTGTCCCTTATTTGGGAGCGAGAAAGTTGGCAACCCTACCACCACCACAGGAAGGTTTTTTACACAGACGGCGGGGCGTGCCTGGAACGCCCTGCCCTCTGCATAAAAAACATTCTTCGCACATCCCCTTTAAACTTTGCCCCTCTCCCCTTAAAGCTATGCCCTGGAGTAGTTGATATTTCCAGTGTAAAGCTGCTTGTTCAAAGAACTCCGAATGTGGTTGGAATATTTATAAAGTTAACTGTGTGGAGGAGTCAAACTGTGCTTTAT
Source organism: Malacoraja senta (assembly GCA_038087875.1). Taxonomy (NCBI): domain Eukaryota; kingdom Metazoa; phylum Chordata; class Chondrichthyes; order Rajiformes; family Rajidae; genus Malacoraja; species Malacoraja senta. The sequence goes on from CM075980.1 coordinate 23,422,678, forward strand.
AGGGGATTTTGGCATTGAATTACTACCAAGACTAAAGTGGCTTGCTATATTGCAAAAGGCACACTCAGTTCTCAGAGTATTGAATCTAAATTGACAATTATTTCATCCGCTTACCCATCAAGCAGTTAAAATTGTTTGATATTGTGTTATCCACTGATGATGCGTTTTACACAGAGGGTGGTGGGTGTATGGAACCAGCTGCCAGAGGAGGTAGTTGAGGCAGGTCCCTGAACAACATTTAAAATGCATTTAAACAATACATGGATAAGATAGGTTTAGAGGGCTATGGGCCAAACGTGGGCAGGTGGCGTTAGTACGCGTGAAGCATTTTGGTCGGCCTGGACAAGTTGGGCCTGTTTCCATGCCGTATGGCTCTTTGACATTCAATATTATAAATTATCTTTTGAACAACATTCCACTCCTCTCTCGGCTCCTTCCAGGGACGTGACAGTCCTTTCGGGTTAGACACAGGTTCACATGTACCTCTTCTAATCTCACCGCCACAGTAGTGCAGCGGTAGAGTTGCTGCCTTACAGTGCTTGCAACACCAGAAACTAGGGTTCAATCCTGACTACGGATGCTGTCTGTACAGAGTTTGGATGCTCTCCCTGTGACCCCATGGGTTTCCTCCGAGATCTTTGGTTTCCTCCCACACTCCAAAGACGTCCAGGTTTGTAGGTCACTTGGCTTGGGGTATGTGTAAATTGTCCCCAGTATGTGTAGGATAGTGTTAATGTGCGGGTATTGCTAGTCGGTGCGAACTCGGTGGGCCAAAGGGCCTGTTTCCGTGCCGTATCTCTAAATTAAGAAACTAAATTGACTGCATCTACTGTTCCCGATGTGGGCTCCTGTACATCCTCCACTGTCAGAGTGTGGCCACACACAAATTGGAGGAAGAGCACCTCATATTTTGCTTGAAGATAGACACAAAATGCTGGAGTAACTCAGCGGTACAGGCAGCATCTCTGGAGAGAGGGAATGGGTGACGTTTCGGGTTGAAACCCTTCTTCAAACTGATGGATGTCTTTTTGCTTGGGTAGTCTGCAATATGATATGAACATTGAATCCTCTCAATTTAAGTAACTTCATCTTACACTCCCCTCCCCTCCTGTCACCCTCCTTGCCCCCTTCCTCCCCCTAGTCGTTTTTTATCAGTTCCACAGTTCTCCATAATGTTCTCTTGAGATCACACCTTCCCCATGCCAACAATAGACCTACCAGGCACAGCTCTGCCTGATGTCATTAGTGGCGGGACATGATCAGTCCTGGTCTTTTCTTACCTCTAGTTCTTCACCTCTCTCTCCCCCCCCCCCCGCCCCCCCTCCCCGGTCAGAAGAAGACTAGTCTGAAGAAGGGTTCCGATCAGAAACATCACCCATCCTTTATCTCTAGAGATGCTGCCTGACCCGCTGAGTAACTCCAGCACTTTGTGTCTATCTAGGAATAGAAACTGGAACATGAGACCAAAAGAGCTGACGTAATTGCTCCGTAAAGTCGACCTCCGCCAGTAAAATAAATATAGAAAATGCAGGAAATACTCAGCAGGTCAGGCTGCACCTGTGGAAGAGGTGAATATTTCCAGTTTTACTATTTCTATTTTAGATTTCCAGCAGCAGCTGTTTGTTTGATGGGAAAAGATCGTTATAAGCAAAGCCAATCATGATAAGTCTTTGCATGAAGTCCATGCGTGGACCAAGGCATGACAAACTGATGGGGGATATCCTGCACAGCACCAGTGAGGCATGTAATACAGCAGGTCACTGGCCATTGGGCCCAACAGAGGGATATCTGCCATATGCGAGCAAATGGAACAAGCTTAGAAGGGGAATCTTAGTCAGCATGGACCAATTTAGTTTAGTTCAGTTTAGTTTATTGTCACGTGTACCGAGGTACAGTGAAAAGGTTTTTGTTGCGTGTTATCGTCAGTGGAAAGACAATTCATGATTATAATCCAGCCATCCACAGTGCATACTCCGCCATTCAATCATGGCTGATCTATCTTTCCCTCTCAACCCCATTTTCCTCCCTTCTCCACATAAACCCTGACAATCTCCGCCTTAAAAATATCCACTGACTTGGCCTCCACAGCCGTCTGTGGCAATGAATAGAGGGGGAAACAGGTAATATTTTACTCCAACAGTTGTGAGAGAAAGCACATTTTAGCCAGAGTGCGAGTCGGGCAGGAAATTAAATCCCAACAGAGTCACACATGTGGCCATTTCATCTGTCACCTTTAAACTTTACACTTTAGACTTTAGAGAAACAGCGTAGAAACGAGCCCTTTGGCCCGATGAGTCCGCGCCGACCAGTGATCATCATGTACATAGGACTATCCTATACACAAGGGACAATTACTTTTCTTTTTTTCACAGTGCCAATTAACCTACAAACCTGTACGTCTTTGGAATGTGGGAGGAAACCGGAGCACCCAGAGGAAATCCACGTGGTAACCGGGAGAACATACAAACTCTCTATAGAACGGACAAATTATTAACGGCTGTGCTTTCACTCCTCACAGGCAAACCTCAATGCGCCCGTAGTCAGGATCAAACATGAGTCTCTGGCACCGTAAGGCAGCAAACTCTACAGCTGCACCACCCTGTCTCCCCGGCAAGGCCACATGATGAGCAGTGAGTACATCATAGCAGTCTGACAGATGTACAAGTCAACAACTGTTACACCTGCAAAATCTGTCTGGGCTGTAGATCTGCAAAAGGTAGAAGCCCAGGGGTCTATAGACTGCACTTGCACAGGATGTTGATTGATTGAGGGATGCAGCCGGGAAACAGGCCCTTCGGTCCGTCGAGTCCACATCGACCATCAATCACCCGTTCACACTAGTCCTAAATTATCCCACTTTCGCATCCACCCCCTACACTCCAGGGCCAATTAACCTACAAACCCGCAGAAGATGACTGAAGAAGGGTCTCCACCTAAAAATGACACCTATCCATGGTCTCAAGGGATGCTGCCTGACCCACTGAGTTACTCCAGCATTTTGTGTCTTTCCTTGGTAAACCACCATTTTTGTACGTTTCTTTTCAATTCATGTACTACTGTGCTCGACATATCCTCACTGCCAGGGAGCCATGGGACAGAATCATTTACTCCCTTATACTTCATATCTGGAGGTAGTGGCAGCCAGAATAAATAGAGAAAAGAAAAGTCTTTTTTTGTTGAACTGAGGGAGAATAATCAAATAAACTAGGATTCTCATTCTAGTTCCGGATATTACAGATTTTAGCAGCAGTGCGGACAATAAAGGAAAGGTTTGGTTTAAATTATTAATGGTTCTGCTCTCACTCCACACAGGCAGAAAACAGGGCAGCATGGTGGCGCAGCTGGTAGAGCTGCTGCCTCACAGCGCCAGCGTCCCAGGTTCGATCCAGACCTTGGTTGCTGTCCGCGTGGAGTTTGCACGTCCTTCCAGTGACCGCGTGGGTATGCTCCAGGTGCTTCCTCCCACGTACCCAAAACGTGCGGATTTATCTCCGTAAATTGCCCTTATGGTGCAGGGCGTGGATGAGAAAGTGGGATAACATAGAACTGGTGTGAACTGGCGATCGATGGGCCGAATGGCTTGTTACCATGCTGTATCTCTAAACTAACCTAAACTAAACTAAACTAAATCTGCAGCATCAACCAGACTTTTATATTTTAATTTTTATCTTTAAAAAATGTAAATCTTTAAAAAGATATTTGCACAGGAACATGAATAGGATAGGTGTAGAAGGATACGGGCCAAATGCTGGCAGGAGGGACACGTTTAGATAGGGTATGATAGACTCAAAACTCAGCGGGACAGGCAGCATTTCTGGAGAAAAGGAATAGGTGACGTTTTGGGTCAAAACCCTTCTTCAGTCTGAGAGGTGGGCGAGTTGGGCCGAAGAGCTTGTTTTCATCTAGTATGACTATGACTCTATATTCATGATCTGACTGATCATTTGGTACCGAGAAGTAATGCAGACTAAGTTGTTTGTACTACACTGCGCAAACAGTGGATGCGAGCTCAACAACTCCGCTTTACGATATAATCAGTCAATCTGTAAGTTTGAAATAGAACATAGAAGATAGAACAGTACAGAAGATAGACACAAAATGCTGGAATAACTCAGCGGGACAGGCAGCATCACTGGAGAGAAGGAATGGGAGGCGTTTCGGGTCGAGACCCTTCTTCAGACTGAACGACCCCTAACTAGTCCTGGATTGTTCTCACCTCTTCATCTCCCTCCCCTCCCCCTACTTTCAGTCTGAACTAGGGCCCCGACCCGAAACGTCACCCATCCTTTATCTCCAGAGATGCTGCCTGACCCATCCAGTTACTCCAGCAGTTGGTGCCTATCGGTTGAAAGACTATATTGGTGCTTGTGTATCTGTGGCTTTATTGCTATGATTTAAAACAAAAATGCAAATTACATTAAAATTGTATATCTCTCCGACTGGAATCTAATTTTGTCACACTTGTGCTCTCATAAATTATTCCTATTTGGTTAGGAAAGGCAGTTGCCCAGAGCCTGGTGATTGATGAGCTCAGTGTCTTGGGATATGGTAGCAGGTTAATCTATAAATCAGGTCTGCATCATTGCTTAAAATTACCAACTTTAACATTCCAATTTTAGACCTCATTTGGTATTTTTCCATGAAAGAACTAAGCAGTAAATGTAAGTGATAATCCCGTAAACTAATCCCCGCACATCCTGTGGCGCATTGATGTCAATTGGCGGAGGCTTCTATTCAGAGCATTTACAAATGTAACATGACCCTCGAAAACTGATTTCAATGTCTAATAACCACTTACTTATTATAATGAAAAACACAATTGGAATTTTTCATGACAGGAGTGATATGTTTTCGCATCTACCCATGTGCAAGTGAAGTTTTTATTTCTGAGCTCCTCATAATAAATGTTGGTTAAAAGTCAGTACAGGTTCACCACCGATTTTCCAGCAGCTGGTGGTCCGGCGCCTCCTTTAATCTGGCCTAAATTACGATTAAGCATTTGAAATCTCCCCCCGGGAACTCCCCCCGAAAATGTGGCTCCTAGGCCTGGTGAGGCGACCAATCTCCACCTCATCGGGACTTCCGCGGCCGATCTGGGGGTGGAATTTGCCCTCTTCGTCCGGGGCTTTGAAACTCCAGCCCAGCCGGAGCTGGCAGATCCATTCCCATTGCCGACTTCCACAGCCGGTCGGCAGGGCAAATTTGCCCTCTGAAGCCGAGGCTCTGGAACTCCGGCCCAGCTGGAGCTGGCAGATCCCTTCCCATAGCTAACTTCCGAGGCAAACTTTGCGGGCGGGTATCTCGGCTGCTTGGCGGCCCAAGCAGACCGTTCTAGTACTATTGGACTCCTCTCGGAGGCTGCGACCTCTGTTGGTCCCGCAAAACAGATAATCCAGAAAGGGTCTGGAACCAAGGATGCCGGAAAATCTGTGGTGGACACATGCCTGTGGGGATGTGCACATTCCCATTAACAAATGGAATTATTGATGATTCCCAGATCCTAAAAGACACAAAATGCAGGAGTAACTGAGCACATCAGGCAGCAATTCTGGAGAACGTTGATGGGTGGCGTTTCGGGTCGAAATCCTTCTTCAGGCTGATTGTAGGAGGGGGATGAAAGCTGGTAAAGGGGTGAGGTAGGACAAAGTGTATCAGTAATAGGTCAACGCAGGCGAATGGGATTTTTTATTGATGGGCGGATGGTTGGAACAAAGGCCAGAGATAAGAACAATAGGTGTGAGACAGGTTTGAAGAGGTGCATTATGAAGCAGGGGGGAGGAAAGTAGTGGGGGCTGGTGGAGGGGAGAATTAGGTGGGAGTCCAGGTGGTGCCCAGGGGAGGGAAGGGGAGAGATAAAGAGGAGGGAGGATGTGTGGGTGAAAAGAGTGCGGGGGTTAGTTAGAGATAATGTAGAATTGGAGAATTCGTGAAATTATTTTTTTATTGGAGGTAGATACATATCATATTAAAATCGATACCAGTCTTACATTTTTAAATTACTAATATCGTCCATTATTATTACAATGTCTCCAATACTTTTTTATTTTTTTTATTTAAACTAAATAGAACTAAAAAGATATAGATGAAATAAAGAAAGAAAGAGAAAAAAGAGAAGAAACAAAAAAACAAAAACAAAAAAACAAAAACAAAACAAAAAAAACAAAAAAAAAACAAAAAAAAAGATAAAGAAGAATGGAATAATTTACTACGATAAAAAACTTCATTCGAGATATATTCGTACATTTCAGAGTATAACCTTTCATCTATTCCTTGCCACGGGTGTTAGTCAGGTTCTTGTGCTGAACCATTCTGACCCTTTAAATAGTCAATAAAGGGAGACCATGTTCCGACGAATAGTTCCTGTTTGTCCAACAGGACAAGTCTAATTCTTTCCAAGTGTAAGGTCTCCGTCATTTCTATAATCCACATTTTAATTGTGGGGGTTATAGGGCCTTTCCAAAATTTTAGAATTAATTTTTTCCCAGTTATTATACTGTAATCAATAAAGTTTCTTTGAGTTGTTGTAAATGTTTGATTTAGTTCTAATGTTCCAAGTATTATCAATTTTGGATCCGGGTCCAATTGAATGCTAGTCACTTTAGATATTATTGTAAAAATATTTACCCAGAAATTTTTAATTTTTATGCAATTTGCAAACATATGAGATAAGTTAGCTTCTAAATGTTGACATTGATCACATATTGGTGAGATATGTGGGAAGATTTTATTTAATTTTGTTTTAGAATAATGTAACCTAGGTATTACTTTGAATTGTATTAGAGAATGTCTGGCATTTAATGAACATTGATGTATGTGTTGTAAACTTTCTTCCCAAGTATCTTTCGTTATTATTTGATTTAGTTCTTTTTCCCAAGTTTGTCTGTGTAAGTCCGTCAATGGAATATCACTGTCTAATAAAATATTATATATATAAGATATTAGTTTTTCTGTATTAGGATGTTTATTCCAACAGTCGTCAAAAATTTCTGAATTTCTAATTCTAAAATTTCGAGTATTTGCTTTTACGTAATCTCTAAGTTGGAGATATCTGAAAAAATCATTTACTTAAAGTCCATAAATCTGTTGCAACTCCTGAAATGAAAGAAAAGTGCCTTCCTTATAAAGTTGTCCCATCTTTTTAATTCCATAGTTTTTCCATTGTGTGAAACCTTTGTCCAACCATGAGGGCTTAAACAAAGGGTTATTTGCAATTGGAAGAAAAAGTGATAAATTATTTAGTTTTAATGTCTTTTTTAATTGTTTCCAAATTCGCATAGTACTATATATTATAGGATTTTCCCTATAATTTTTTTAATTTAATTTAGAAGTAGCAAATAGTATCGAGCCGATTTCGAAAGGTGAGCAATCTTCCTTTTCCATTTTTAACCAATCTGGTTGTTGATCTATTTCTTCCAACCAAAAATTCATATTTTTAATGTTAACTGCCCAAAAATAAAACAAAAAGTTTGGTAAAACCAAACCTCCATTTATTTTTGATTTGCACAGATGTTTTTTGCTTATCCTATGATTCTTATAATCCCAGATAAAGTCACTGACAATGGAATCTAACTTTTTAAAAACGTTTTTTGACAAATATATCGGAATTGTTTGAAAAAGGTATAATATTTGTGGTAAGAAAATCATTTTTATGGCATTAATTTTGCCAACCATTGAAATAGGAAGTGTTTTCCAATACTGAATATTCTTATGTAGTTTATTCAGTAATGGGGGAAAGCTTGCTTTAAATAATGATGTATATATCTTAGTAACATAAATGCCTAGGTATTTACATTTTTCATTTACTATTTTAAATGGAAATTGTTGTATTATATGTTTATTATGTTCCCTTATTGGCATCATTTCACTTTTATTCCAATTTATTCTGTATCCTGAGAGTGAACCAAATTGGGTTATTAGCTTTAATAAATTTGGAATACTAATTTCTGGTTTTGTAATGTAAATTAATACATCATCTGCGTATAAAGAAATTTTATTCACTGTATCCTTTGTGTTATACCCATATATTTCCGGATGGGTCCTGACTCTTTCTGCGAGTGGCTCTATAACAAGCGCAAATAATAATGGAGACAACGGGCATCCTTGTCTACAACCTCTAGATAGGTTAAATTTAGATGATAACGTTTGGTTTGTTAATATTCTAGCCGTAGGGTTTGTATATAACAGTTTTATCCATGCACAAAATTTCTCGCCCAGCTGCAATTTTTCCATCACCGAAAATAAATAGGGCCATTCCACCTGATCAAAAGCTTTTTCAGCATCGAGTGAGATTATTGCTAGATCTTCATTAATATTTCTCTTTGAATATATTATATTAAATAATCTTCTTAGATTGTAATATGAATACTGCTTCTGAATAAAACCTGTTTGGTCAGGGTGTATTAGTTTATTCATCACTGTACTTAATCTGTGCGCTAAAATTTTGTTAGTATTTTCTGATCTGTACTTAAAAGTGCAATTGCTCTATATGATCCTGGATCTTCCGGATCCTTATCAGCTTTAGGAATAAGTGTTATTATATATTCATTTAAGGTATCTGGAAGTTTCTGTTGAGTATAAATATGTTCATACAGCATTTGTAAACGTGGAGAAAAGCAAATCATAAATTTTTTTATAGAGTGGTCTAGGGTGGTCTATAGCCGAGCAGAAGGTACAACACATAAAACCTGACCTTGTCCCCGAACCTCAGATAGATGAATTTTAAATAACATACTTCGCTCCTCCGAACACATCTCCTTGAATTAACCCTGTAATTCCATTCAAACTTAAAATTATAACAATAATTAAAGTGAAAAAAGTGATATAGATGATTAGTATAGGTGAAAGAAAAAAAACGACAACTACAATTAGTGTAGTTAGTGTTAGCCACACTAGCATGGCTAGAATTCGAAAGACTTCCGTAGCCTTTGTAAAAGAAAAAAATCCTAGCTCCGCGCTAAAATTTTTTTTTAAAAAAGGGATGATATTTCTAACAATCAAATAACTTCTTTGGGAGTTGCAAAATTTTTGTTTTCTTTTCAAAAACCCCAAAAAGGTAAACAACAGTAAAAGTTAACAACGTTATTATTCTCTACATACCATATTAATATCTTCTTTAAGTATGTATTTTTAATTTTTAATTGAAAAATAAAGAGGAAAACCATCAACCCTTATTAATACATGGGCTAAATTACCTCTTACTTATATTCCTATGGAATATATGTATGTAATCTATTTCTACGTTAACCAGAAACTGTTAGTTATTAATCATTGTTATTATTGTTATTATTCATACACGGTAAAAATATTTATGAATAATATAGATTTAGTAATTTTAATAGTAATAATGATATTTAATAAGTATTAGTAGTTACATGTATGGTTAAATATGAAAATACTAAATAATAACAGTGATTAGTAACAATTGATCATAATTGTGATATTATTGTTCTTAGAATTTATACTAAATGCGAAGAATGAATAATAAAAAAAAATTAGAGATATTAGGAGAAATTAAAAAATAAAAAATAAAAAACTGAGAATCAAAAAACCCCAGGTTTTCTCCAATGTCCATTTCAATTTTCAAACGTCCTTAAAGCTCTTAAAAGTACTTTAAAGATCCTTTTAGACCTGGCGAGGTCCCGTTATTCCTTGACTCCTGAGGAGTGATGTATATTGTTCAGTCTGTGGTCACATTCCCGATACCTTTGGCGAATTCCAGTGCTTTTTCATGGTCTGTAAAAAATTGCTCCTTGCTCATGTAGGTGACTCTTAATGTTGCGGGATAAAGCAAGCCGTATCTCAAATTCGCTATATTCTTCAGTATTCTTTTTGTCTCAGTAAACAGTGCTCTTTTCTTGAAGACCTCCACCGGGTAGTCTCTGTAGATACTGATCCTCACTCCTTCAAAAGAGAGGTCTCTGGTACGGGCAATTTTCTTCATTATCTCGTCAAATTCATGATCAAGTTGCACCTTTACTATAATTTGTCTTGGGTAGGCATCATCTCGTGTACGACGCCACTGCGCTCTATGTGCTCGACCAAGTACAGGTTTTTGATCCAACTTTAAGGCTTTTTGTAGTAGATCTGCCACAAAATCCCGAGTGCCCATATCCCTCTCACTTCCTTCTTTCACACTTACAATTCTTAGGTTCTGGCGTCTTTGACGCCCCTCCAGGTCGATACCTGTTGTAATTGAAAGTTTCATGAACCTCCACATTAAGACCTATCTGTGTACCAAAGTTGACTACTTTACTTGCAGTACTTCTTGAAATTTAGAATTTAGAATATAGAATGTAGTGTGCACCAAATATGATGCCAAGTTAAACTAATCTCCTCTGCCTGTACATGATCCATATCCCCTCATTCCCTGCAATCCACGTGCCTATCCACAAGCCTGTTAAATGTTGTGTTTATTCTTTCTTCTCAATGGACTGTCACCTTGTCGTGGTGGAGAAGCTTGTGTAGTCCGGAGATCCTGAGAGCGATGCCGTCTGGAGCTATGCTCCTGGTAGGGCCACCCATGGCGGTAAGGTCGAGGGGGAGGTCTCTGACAAAGAGTAATCCAACCAAGACTTTAATGGTGGAACAGGCAGAGGACGATGGCTGACCTTAGTGGAGCGTCACAACGGCTGGGAAGGCGGATGAAGGCTGCAGCAGAAAAGGGTCTCCGGTCGTCTTGGACTCCATGCCTTCTTCTTCTTGCGTATGGCGTACACAGCCTAAAGTTGTAGGTCAACTTGTTCTATTTGATCTATTTGTTTGTGCACTTCGGGTTGATTGCATTAGTCGAAACAAGGTGGACCACGTGAAGGTTGCAATCTTCCACCCCGACTCCATGCCACTGGATCCTGACCCAGATCTGTCAAGGTCCGTGTGATGGCTGTTTGTGCACCAGTCTCCTCACATTAAACAACATCACGCACAGGCGTCCTCCAACCCTGGAGACACCCATGGTCAGCCATGACCGAAGGGGGCCTAAGACATTCTTTCTAGAGGGTAGACTGTATCTCCACTGATGTTAACCCAGCTCTTTCACACTATCCTGCAGAAAGGAACTGCAGATGCAGGTGAGAAGAAGTCTGGTCTGAAGAAGGGTCCCGACCCAAAACCTTTTTCTTTGTTTACGAGGATGTTGCCAGGACTAGAGGGTCTGAGCTTCAGGCAAAGGTTGATAAAACTGATTGATTGATTGATTGATTGATTGAATAGGCTGGGACTATATTCCTTGGATGATGAGGGGTAATCTTATAGAGGTCTATACAATCATGAGAGGAATAGATCGGGCAGATGCACAGAGTATCTTGTCCAGAGTAGGTGAATCGAGGACCAGTGGACATAGATTTATGGTGAAGGGGAAATGATTTAATAGGAATCTGAGGGGTAACTTTTTCACACAAAGGGTGGTGGATGCATGGAACAAGCTGCCAGAAAATGTATTTGAGGCTGGGACTATTCCAACTTTTAAGAAGCAGTTAGACAGGTACTTGAATAGGACAGGAGGGATATGGACCAAACACTGGTAGGTGGGAATAGTGTAGCTGGGACATGTTGTCCGGTGTGGGCAAGTTGGGCCAAAGGGCCTGTTTTCACATTGTATCACTCTATGACTCCAGAGATGCTGCCTGACCCGTTGAGTTACTCCAGTATTTTGTGTCTATCTTCTCTCCACTATTCCTCAGAAACTGCTCTGCTCCAGTAATCTGTGTACTGATGTGCTCCTTCACAAATAGTACCAGGGATTGCATCAATGCACCTTGCTTAGTTTAGCCATTTCCTGCCTGAATTTACTGCAGTCTAATTTTACTTTCATTGAATTCCTTTCTATTTGGCAAGAAATGCGTTTGATTCAGGATTATTGTTCCTGCCTTTCTATTCCCAGTTCTGCTGGCAAGTTACTACTATTGGAAATCTTGCATGGGCAAATGGAGTCACTCACAGGGGGGGAGGGGGAGGGGGAGGGGGAAACTGTTTACCAATCTCTTACCTTGCCGAAGATGCAATTTTTTTTTCTGGATCGTATCTCCGGTCGCTCTGCGGCCTAACATCATGGAGCTGGAGGCCTTGCTCGAGACTGTCTTTGAGCCCCACTGCGGGGATGTGGACTTACGTTCGGAGCCGATCCCTTGCCTGGGATTTCACCATCGAGGAGCTCGCAGTCTCGAGTAGAGACTGATGTCGGGAAACTCCAGTCACAGAAGCTTGATCGCCCCGACGCGAGGGCCTAAACATCGCCGGCTACGGGACCTAAGATCACCCCGTCAACGGAAGGCTCGAGGTCCCCGACCGTGGGAGAACAAAGAAGAGAAGAGATTTAACTTTTCTTTCGCCTTCCATCACAGTGAGGAATGTGGAAGAGTCACTGTGGTGGATGTTTATGTTAAAATATATTTTGTGTCTTGTTGCTTTTTATTGGTAAATCAAATTCCTCATATGTTGCAAAACGTACTTGGCTAATAAAGTATGATTATGATTATGATTATGATTTATTTGCACGTGTAAATCTAATAACACTTGCACAACCATTACGCTCAAGATTTAGAAGTATGCATACTCTACAGTCGAAGCTGTTCATCCATGCCTGATTGCAAACTGTTTCTAAGGCTTCTGTAATTACTGCTTTTGCAGGGAATTGTACGGGAATTGTCTGAGACAACTCCCTCTAATTGTTCTCCAAAATTTCAATTATCGAGGGGCAATAGGCAGGGATGTGCATTATCACCCCTGCTATTTGCCCTTATGATAGAGCCCTTGGCTGAAAGTATAAGAATTCATCCGAATATTCAGGGATATAATACTAAGGACTCAAATAATAAAATTTCATTATACGCAGACGATATACATTACAAATTCACAAACGAGCATACCAAACTTATTAAATTTAATAGAGGAATTCAGTTCTTTTTCAGGATACAGAATATACTGGAATAAAAGTGAAATCATGACGTTAAAATCTCAAGAATCGACACACCTATTAAAATTCCCCTTTAAAATTGCAACAGAAAAATGTAAGTATTTGGGTATTCAAATTACTAGAAAATACAAATCATTATTTAATGCTAATTTTATGCCTTTATTAAATAAACTGAACGCGTTGATTAAATTCTGGAAAACACTTCCATTGTCATTAATAGGTAGAATAAATGCTATAAAAATGATCTTTTTACCACAAATATTATACCTATTTCAATCTATACCATTATATATACCAAAAAACCTCTTCAAAAAACTAGACTCTAACATTACCAACTTTATTTGGGACTATAGATCACATAGAATTCAAAGAAAACACCTGTGTAAACCCAAAGACGCTGGGGGACTTTCACTTCCGAACTTTTTGTATTATTACTGGGCAGTGCATATTAAAAATAAAATTTATTGGTTGGACAGTTCTACCCAACAGACAGAATGGATAAGAATGGAGAAAGAGGATTGTTCTCCTTGTAACATAGGAGCGATTCTCTTCTCCACGATAAAACTGAACAACACAATATATAAGAATAATCCAATTATCCATAATACAATAAGAATTTGGAAACAAATAAAATTAACTTTAAAATTAAGAAACCTATCATTGTTAACGCCAATAGTGAATAATCCTTCATTTAAACCATCTCTTACCGATAAATCATATAACCAATGGGAAAGAATGGGAATTAAAAGGATCGGCGATATGTATGAAATGGGGAAATCTGTTATCATTCCAACAATTACAATTAAAATTTAAGTTGAAAAATAACCAATATTTTAAATACCTTCAGATCTGCGACTTCATGAAGAAATACATACAAAGACATCAAATTATAACTTTAGACCCACTGGAAGAAGCAATGAATATTAAGGCTGACTCACAGAAATTAATATCATATTTATATAATAGTATTTTAAATATAGAACTACCATCGACAGGCACTCAGAGAAGATTGGGAACGCGAATTAATGATAAAAATCATGAAAGAAACATGGGAAAAGTATTTGATATATATACACAAATGTTTGATTAATGTAAGACATAACTTAATTCAATTTAAAATTCTACATAGATCATATTATTCAAAAACTAGACTGAATAAATTCTATCCAAATACCTCTCCCATTTGTGATAAATGTTTATCTCAAAATGCCACTATAACACACTCTTTTGTTTCCTGCATAAAACTTCATAAATTCTGGAGCGATATCTTTGAAATATTTACAAAATTATTCAAGATAAAAATGGAGCCTAATACTGAAATGATTATACTTGGAGTAACAGAAGACAGGAACAAATGGAATACATTTCAAAATTCATTTTATAATTATGGGTTAATAACGGCAAAAAAACATACTTACATTTTGGAAAAATACACCCATACCAATGTTTAAAATGTGGATTTCAAACATGTTGGACACCGCACATCTTGAAGAAATGCGATTCCTCCAAACAGACAAACCAGACCAATTCTTAACGAGTTGGTCTCCATTTATCGACTTCTTGGAAGCATATGGTGCAACAAAATCGTAGAAACCAACTGTTTCAGGACTGGGTGAAGGATGGTCAAGAATATAAATAACTATCTCCTATAATCTCCTACTCTCTACTCTTTCTCTTTCTCTCTACCTTTTAAAAAAAAAAAAATCCCACTTTCCCCCCCTTTTCCTTTTCACACACCATACATCACATGTTTTTCTATTTTTTATTACCTATTCTCTCTTTCTCTCTTTTATTATTTAAAAAAAAATACGAAGCTGTACATAACATGTAACCTGCCAATATATATTAGGCACCTTGGTGCCACATTACTGTACTTACTTCTAATAAAATAAAAAAATATATTTTTTAAATTTAAAAAATGATTTATTTGCATGTGTAAATCTAATAATACTTGCACCAACATTACGCTCAAGATTTAGAAGTATGCATACTCTACAGTCGAAGCTGTTCGTCCATGCCTGATTGCAAACTGTTTCTAAGACTTCTGTAATTACTGCTTTTGCAGGGAATTGTACGGGAATTGTCTGAGACAACTCCCTCTAATTGTTCCCAGAACTGGCAAGGGTTCAATGAAGTGGAATTTAACTTGTTTTCATTGAAAAAAAGATTTGAAAAAGGACATTATCCTGATCACGAAAATTCTGAGGGGAACATTTATTTAATTTAAGACCGTGCTTCGAGGAATGAAAGGGAAGAGTGTAACTACAATATTATTGTGCCTCAAGCAAGGTTAGAGATTAGAAACATTCTTCTTTCCCACTGAGTTGTATATATATTGAAAAAGTCCCTCAGGAAAAACAGAATTGATGCTATTTTGCTGCATGCTTTTAAAGTGGAACTGGATAAAAGAAATTAAGGAAATGAATAAAAATGGTTTTCCATTTGCTCGATGATTAAAAACCCATGTGATATATCCGTAGTTGTTTTACTGGTTGGTTTTAAAATAGAGTAAATTAGAGGAATGCAAGTAACCAGGATCATATAACATTGACGGATTGACAACTTGAAGTCCTAGATATGTGTAGGAGGGGACTTCCGGACTGCTGGTTTATACTGAAGATAGACACAGAAGAAAGCAGCTTTTCATTGTACCTCAGTACATGTGACAATAATAAACCTAACCCTAAAAATCTGGACTAACTCAAAGGGTCAGGCAGCATCTCTGGAGAGAAGGAATAGGAGAGTCTAAATTCTGTCTGAAGAAGAATTCCAAACTGAAACGTCACCTGTTCCTTTTATCCAGAGATGCTGCCTGACCTGTTGAGTTACTCCAGCATTTTGTGTCCAACTGGAAGTCTTAGTTGACCACCTCTGGATCTCCAGCTCCACGGCTTCCACAGGGTTACCTTCCTCAGAACTGGAGAGGGTCCAGAAGACGTTAACGATAATGATCCTGGGGACGATTGGGTTAACGTATGATGAGTGTTTGACAGCACTGGACCTGTACTCGCTGGGTCTCTGATGATGCTGTAAATCCTCCTGCACAATCCTGTAAATCCCTTAGATGGTGGGGAGGTCAGAACCCATGATGGACCGGGCAGTGTTCACTACTTTTTGCAGTCTTCTTTGCTCCTGGGCGTTAAACCAGTTGTTGAACCAGGCTGTGATGCCGAATGTACACCTGTAGACATTCAAGAGAATCCTCTCTGACAACCTCTCTGTCTGTCCAACCTCTCCCTGTAGCGATCACCCCCTCGTCCAGGCATCATTCTGGTAAACCTCCTTTTCTTGAGTTTAGAGATACAGTGCGGAAACAGGCCCTTCTGCCCACCTAGTCCGTGCCGACCCCATACACTAGTTCTATCCTAGACACTAGGGATAATTTACAATATTACCAATATTACCAAAGGCAATTCACCTATAAACCTGTTTGTCTTTGGAATGTGGGAGGAAAGTGGAGCACCCGGAGAAAACGCACACAGTCACGGGGAGAACGTACAAACTCCGTACAGACAGCACCCGTAGTCAGGATCGAACCCGGGTCTGGCGTTGTAAGGCAGCAACTCTACCTCACCGCCACTGTGGCTCCCCTGCACACTTCCCAAAGCCTCCACATCCTTCCTGTATTGGGGGCAACCTGAAGTTGGGAGTTCATAACCCGGGAAGTCCAGTAATCGCACACCGTACACCTTTCCTGTCTGGTTCTTGATACTCCCCTGACCTGCTTGCGGCTTTGACAGCTGGCAGACAGCTCAGGTGGTAATCCCAACTTTTCTAATCTTGATTTTTAAACTAGTGTAGGAGGGCGAGGGAGGAACGTTGCTGGTGTAAGCTGACAATCGGTGACCAGATGATCGGGCTCCAGGTTGCAGGGGTCCCCGACAGCACAACAAACTGACCAATCATTCTTGCTGCCACTCACTTTTCTATCAAAAATGTCTAGCTTGCAAGTCT
Organism: Malacoraja senta; assembly: GCA_038087875.1. Taxonomy (NCBI): domain Eukaryota; kingdom Metazoa; phylum Chordata; class Chondrichthyes; order Rajiformes; family Rajidae; genus Malacoraja; species Malacoraja senta. The sequence goes on from CM075980.1 coordinate 23,439,542, forward strand.
GACATCCATATTTTTCACATTTCATTAAGGTTGACATATCGGACAGCTTTAAAAGAGTGATGTTCATATGAATGTTCCTTTATGAAGATACCACTCTTGAGACTGTCCAAACAATATTTAATATAAAACTCTTGACTGATTCCATCCGACCGTCTTTCCAGCAGTCAGTCGGTCGGCAGCTGCCTCAGCAGCCAGCTCAGCACATGCAGTGACCTTCAACTGACACTACACAGCAAAAGGTCTACCACCTTTTAGTGCAGACACCTCCGTTTCTGATCTTCCTTTATAAATCCTTGGGTTACATGGATTTCACATCCGTGAAATATTATACTAGTATACATATTGGTATTATAGAGTAGTAGGAAGGAAATTGCAGATGCTGGTTTAAACCGAAGATAGACACAAAATGCTGGAGTAACTCTGCGGGACAGGCAGCATCTCTGGAGAAACGGAATGGGTGACGTTTCGGGTCAAGAACTCTTCTTCAGGCTCTGTGTCTCCTTCTCCCCTGACTCTCAGTCTGAAGAAGGGTCTCGACCCGAAACGTCACCCATTCCTTTTATCCAGAGACGCAGCCTGTCCCGCTGAATTACTCCAGCATTTGGTATTATATAGTATCGTGAAAGCTGCCTTGTATCCCTTTATCAATTCTTTACCTGGTCTTCTTTTGAAATAATCAGTCTTAAATCCAAATAATTTGTCCGTCTAATTCCCAAACTCGCAGAAAGGCTTTGCAAGTCTCCAAATTGGAAAATGGTTTCCGAGAGAATTGGGAAAAGCATGAGTATTCTGATGTAATTTATTATTAAGATTATTCTTTCACCAAGATACATGTAGATTATGGGAATTAACAGCTTTGTGAATACCTTGTACAACTATGAATCCAATGTGTTGGAAATCTTCGCAAATGTACTGTTAAAAGAGTTTAGTTTAGTTTAAAGATAGTCCATTTGGTCCACCGAGTCTGCGCGGACCAATGATCACCCGTACACTAGTTCTATCCTACACACTAGTGACAATTTACAGAAGCCAATTAACCTGCAAACATGCACGTCCTTGGAGTGTGGGAAGAAACTGGAGCACCTGGAGAAAACCCACGTGGTCATGGGGAGAATGTACAAACTCCACACGGACAGCACTCGATTTTTGATTAGTAAGGGTGTCAGGGGTTATGGGGAGAAGGCAGGAGAATGGGATTGAGAGGGAATCGACCCTGGTTCTCGGCATTGTAAGGCTGCAACACTGCTGCTGCGCCACAGTGCCGCCTCAATTAGCCGGTATTCATTAATGACTTTCAATACTAGTTATGTGGTTACTTCCAAAAAGAAATTGGATGAAACATTCACAATAAAAGTTTTTCAGCATTAAAGCATAGAACATAAAACAGTGCAGCACAGGAACAGACCCTACGGCCCACAATGTCTGTGTGAAACATGATGCCAAGAACAATTCCTATATGCCTGCACATAATCCATATCCCTCTATAATCTGCATATTCATGTGCCTATCCTTGTATAGATGGGGCATTTTGGTCGGCATTGGACGGGTTATCCACTTTGGTATCAAAAACAGGAAGCCAGATTACTATCTAAATGGCGTCAAGTTGGGAAAAGGGGAACTACAACGAGATCTGGGGGTCATTGTTCATCAGTCTATGAAAGTAAGCATGCAGGTACAGCAGGCAGTGAAGAAAGCGAATGGCATGTTGGCCTTTATAACAAGAGGAGTCGAGTATAAAGAGGTCCTTCTGCAGTTGTACAGGGCCTAGTGAGACCATACCTGGAGTATTGCGTACAATTTTGGTCCCCTAATTTGAGGAAGGACATTCTTGCTATTGAGGGAGTGCAGCATAGGTTCCCGAGGTTAATTCCCGGGATGGCGGGACTGTCATATGCTGAGAGAATGGAGCGACTGGGCTTGTACACTCTGGAGTTTAGAAGGATGAGAGGGAATCTTATTGAAACATATAAGATTGTTAAAGGTTTGGACATGCTAGAGGCAGGAAACATGTTCCCGATGTTGGGGGAGTCCAAAACCAGAGGCCACAGTTTAAGAATAAGGGGTAAGCCATTTAGAACGGAGACGAGGAAACACTTTTTCTCACAGAGAGTTGTGAGTCTGTGGAATTCTCTGCCTCAGAGGGCGGTGGAGGCCGGTTCTCTGGATACTTTCAAGACAGAGCTAGATAGGGCTCTTAATGATAGCGGAGTCAGGGGATATGCGGAGAAGGCAGGAACAGGGTACTGATTGGGGATGATCAGCCATGATCACATTGAATGGCGGTGCTGGCTCGAAGGGCCAAATGGCCTACTGCTGCACTTGTTGTCTATTGTTGGACTGAAGGGAATGTTTCCCTGCTGAATGACTCTATGACAATGACTCTATACACAACGGGCCATTTGGTCCAACGGGTACATGCCAGCACCAAGCAGAGCAATTCCATTAACCCTATTCCCACTCTACTTCCTTCCATTGAGCCTTGCAATTTATTCCTTTTTAACATGTCGAACAACTTTGCCATTCTTTGCTTCTTATCTACATTAATGGGCAACTTATAGCAGCCAATTAACATTGCAGCACAAATTCGGAATGCAGGAGGAAGTCAGGACATCCGAGGGAAGCCCTCACGGAAAGCATGCAAACTCCACACAAGCAGTACCCGGATCAAACCCGCATCGTTGGAAATAAGTTAATAAGTTCTAGGAGCAGAATTAGGCCATTCGGCCCATCAAGTCTAATCCGCCATTCAATCATGGCTGATCTATCTCTCCCTCCCAACCCCATTCTCCTGCCTTCTCCCCATAGCCCCTGACGCCCTTACTAATCAAAATTTGTCAATCTCAGCCTTAAAAATATCCACTGACTTGGCCTCCACAGCCATCTGTGGCAATGAATTCCACCGATTCACCACCCTCTGACTAAAGAAATTCCTTCTCATCCCCTTTCCAAAGGTGCATCCTTTCATTCTGAGACAATGGCCTCTTGTCCTAGTTTCTCCCACTAGTGGAAACATCCTCTCCACATCCACCCTATCCAGACCTTTCACTATTCGGTAAGTTTCCAAGAGGCCCCACCTCATCCTTACAAACTCCAGCGAGTACAGTCCCAGAGCCTTCAAATGCTCATCATATGAAGTGTGAGACAACAGGGCCAAAAGGGCAGAGCACTCACGATGGGCCGAGTGGCATCCCATACCTGCTTCCATTTCTATGTTGTTAAAAAAAAGCACACCCAGAATATCTATTAGATGTAGGGACAACCTCTTCAGGAGAAACATCATAGAAGCTTTATTGACCTGTTTCGTGGTTTTACAACATTAGCTGAGGGCTTGATATGTTCTATCTGTTCAGTGTGACCTCAATCATAAATCTCATGCAATTCAATAAGCTCAAATGCTCAAAGCACCACCGCTGGGAAAAAATATACGTTTTGTAAAAAAAAAAAATCACAAATTTCACAGCTGCGACATAATATTCTTATATTTTCTCTGAAGTATGGAGCGCTCCCTTGGAAGCAGGAGGCTGAGGGGAAATCATGAGGGGAATAGATAGGGTGAAGGCACAGGGTCTTTTACCCAGGAGAGGGGAAACAAGCACCAGGGGACATAGGTTTAAGGTGAGAGGTGCAAGGTTTATTAGGAACCTGAGGGGCAGCTTTTTCACTCAGAAGGTGGTGAGTGTATGGAACGAGCTGCCTGAAGATAGACACATAATCCTGGACCAACTCAGCCGACCAGGCAGCATCTCTGGAGAAAATGGACAGGTGACGTTTCAGCTCGGAACCCTTCTTCAGAACGATTGTACAATTGATCACAATAAGTCCGAAGAAGGATCCTGACCCAAAACACAGCCTATCCATTCCCCCCGGAGATGCTGTGTAGGAAGGAACTGCACGTGCTGGTTTACACTGAAGATGGACACAAAATGCTGGAGAAAGTCAGCGGGACAGGCGGCATTTCTGGTTGAGGAGAAATTCTTCAAAGTAGGCATACCTTGAGGAGATTTCGCAGTGGAGCAAACAGAATGTCTGGGAAAGAATTGTAGATGCTGGTCTCGACCTGAAACGTCATCCATTCCTTCTCTCCAGAGATGCTGCCTGTCCAGCTGAGTTACCCCAGTATTTTGTGTTTATCTTTGGTATAAACGTTTTATTATATTTTGAGCTGCCACAGGAGATGGTTGAGGCAGGTACTATACCTAGCAATGTTACAAAATTTTGAGATTTAAAAAATAAAGTCTGCAATTTATCCCATCAGATAAAGCATAAAAAGAAGTTTAATTTGACATCTAATTCACTTTCATATCTTCAGTATTAAAGAAGTTATGGCCATTTTCATACTCGGAAATTAGCATCTTGTTCCCTATTGCTTTTCCATTGACTTAACACAAAAGCTGTGATCGAGGACAGTTAAAAGCCCATAACTTTCTTAAAAATTAAGATAACTGAAAGAAATTTTCAGTTATTATAGATTGAAGCATTCTGAAACAAATATGAAACAATCTTACTTAGAAGACATGAAAGTAAAGCATATAATTAGTTAGTTACCTAATTGTAGCTAATTACAAAATTCAATTACTAGATCTAAACATCTATCAATTTCTTAAGAATAGATTAACATTTTTAAATAGCCTAAGTGTCCAAATAACATTCACACAATAATTCACAATATAACATAATTTTTAAATCTCATTTTCATGAATTTACAGGCCAAATGGAAGGAATTGAATGTTTAATACCTGTAAATTAATGGGCATTTAAATCATCTTGTGAGTGAGGATTTCTGGAACGCGATCTTTTGGAACGTTCATTTGCGGTGAATTTAACCCCGTATTGGCATGAAAAATACTGCCGTTAGTTTGGGGAATAAAATCACCGTTTCGCATGAAAAAATGTGAATTAAAGGCCTCTTAAGAAGCACTTTTATACATTTAAAGAAACCACTTTCGTTTACCTGTCCCGTGTGTGAAATCCGTCCCCGTTATCGGCGTTGACGCTTCAGGAGCTGCTTTTAAAATTACTCCAGCGCTGACATTGACAATTTAATAAAAATATAAAATTCACAAAACGCCCCTAGGAACAATTTTTTCAGCCAACGCTTGTACTCCAACAAAATATAATTCAGGACAAGGGAGGAGAAACCGCGTTTTAACCCCGCCCCCCCCTTAAAGGCGCCAAAATCGCGCACACGGCCAGTGACAGAAATACAGCGCGACTGAAGGTAAGTTTTGTAACATACCTACTATAACACCATTTAAAAGAGAATTGGACAGGTACATGGACTTGGCAAGCAAGTGGGACTAATGTAAATGGGGCATCTTGGTTGTCATGGGCAATTTGGGCCGAAGGGTCTGTTTCCATGCTGTATGATCTCATTGAAACATACAGAATAGTGAAAGGCTTGGATAGAGTGGATGTGGAGAGGATGTTTCCACTAGAGGTAAAGTCTAGGAATAAAGGTCCTAGCCTCAGAGTTAAAGGGCGTTCTTTTAGGAAGGAGATGAGGAGAAATGTATTTAGTCAGAGGGTGGTGAATCTGTGGAATTCTTTGCCGCAGAAGGCTCTGGAGGCCAAGTCAGTGGATATTTTTAAGGCAGAGATAGATAGATTCTTGATTAGTATAGGAGTCAGAGGTTATGGGGAGAAGGCAGGAGAATGGGGTTAGGAGGGAGAAACAGAGCAGCCATGATTGAATGGCGGGATAGATGATGGGCCAAAGGGCCTAATTCTACGCCTATCACTTATGACCTTATGACCTTATGACTCTTGGACTCTTTGTACCTAATGGAACACTCGATGTGTTGAGCATTCTATCCATATGTGGTGGATTTTGAATGCAAGGAAACTCCGTGGGAAACTCTTCACCCATCCCGTTTTACCTTTCTGATTCGGCAGCAACTGGTGTTCTGCATGAGAATGTCCAAACTGGAGATCATCATGCGAAATATTCCCGGCAATGATTTGACATCTAAACCTGTAATGATCATTGAAAGCAACATGAAAGTCTGCAAGATCTATAAATTAATAGTGTCATTTATGCAAATGAAAGGTGGTATGTAGATTTACTTGAGGGTTAGTTTTCAAACAGTTGTCCTTTTAAGGAAGGAAATTCCTCTGATCACTTTGATAATTTCCATCTCGTGATGTGTGAGCATTTGCTGGCACTGGGCCTGTACTCGCTGGAGTTTAGAAGGATGAGGGGGTACCTCATTGCAACTTACCGAATAGTGAAAGGCCTGCATAGAGTGGATGTGGAGAGGATGTTTCCATTAGTGGGAGATTCTTGGACCAGAGAGTACAGCCTGAGAATAAAAGGATGTACCGTTGGAAAGGAGATGAGATGGAATTTCTTCAGTTAGAGGATGGTGGATCTGTGGAATTCATTCCCACAGAAGGCTGTGGAGGCCGAGCCAGTGGATATTTTTAAGGCGGAGATTGATGGATTCTTGATTAGTACGGGTGTCAGGGGTTACGGGGAGAAGGCAGGAGAATGGGGGTTGAGAGAGAATGGCGGAATAGACTTGATGGGCCAAATGGCCTAATTCTATTCCTGGAACTTGTGAACATGAAATATTACATGTTTGAGTACCATTTAACAACCTCACTGTATTCATGAGATTCCACAATAATGCTTCGAGGCTCAAAGGTTATGAGACAGAGTGGATTCTGATGGTGGGTGAAATCTAAAATGTAAAAGCTGGTATTGGTAACAATTGTATTAGAGCTTCCTGATCATCTGGTTCAATGTTGCTCTTCCTCATCCTGTCTGTTCCCGATGGCCTGCAAGGAGCAGTGTATTTGAGCAGACCTGCTCCCATTAATCTATTAATGTTACTCTTTAATTCAATCAAATAATACACAAAAGTACTGAATATCTGGGCACGTTCAAAGTTGATCTGTGCCAGCAAACCTACAGCCTAGGGAAATATAATTTATACTTTTTCACCCATGGAAAAGGACCAAGGATAGGGTGGCACGGTGGTGCAGCGGTAGATTTGCTCCTTCACAGAGCCAGAGACCCAGGTTCAATCCTGAATACGGGCACCGTACAAAGTTTCTACGTTCTCCCTGTGACCGTGGGAGTTTACTCAGGGTGCTCCGGTTTCCTCCCACACTCCGAAGAAGTACAAGCTTGTAGGGTAATTGGCTTTGGCAAAATTGTAAATTGTCCCTAGGATGTAGGATAATGTTAGTGTGGGGGGGCGATCGTTGGTCGGCACGGACTCGGTGGTCCAAAGGGCCTGTTTCCATGCTGTATCTCTAGAGTCTAACGTTATCATGCAATGTAGGTTGCCAGAGCTTGGACATCGGTTTCGCCCCTTACCCAAGACGGAATTTCCTCTCCCTTCCTCTGCAACACTTGCGTTAGGTGGGATATTGGCTGTTGATCATCATTGCTGTTTTAGCAATTCACCACTTTAAGTATTGTGCTGTGTGAACGGCAGTTCTGTGTGTGTTGTAACAATGTTTAGTGTCAAAATATGCAAGAACAGAAATAATAAACTGGATTGATGTAGCTAGTGCAGGTGATATGATGTATGTAGACCTTGGTCAGGTCAGGTCAAGTCACGTCAGCAGCATCTGTGGCGAACGTGGATATGTGACATTTTGAGTCGGTACCCTTCTTCAGACTGAAGAAAGGGTAGGTGATTCACCCAGTCTATTTTTGTTTATTATATTTTATCTTATTATCTATGTGTGTAGGAAGGAACTGCAGATGCTGGTTTACACCGAAGAAAGACACATAATGGTGGAGTAACTCAGCGGACCAGGCGGCATCTCTGGAGAGAATGAAAGGCTGATGTTGCGGGTCGAAACCCTTCCTCAGACTGAGAGTCAGGGGAGGGAGACATAAAGATATGGAAGGGTGAGGTGTGAAAGCGAGAGATCAAAGGGGATGCAGATCAAGGAAAATGTAGAATGGATCATTGTTAGCTAAGGGGAAGGTGGCAATGAAGCTTACAAATTAATCAGGAGGACAGTGAAACTAATCAGGGAACCGGGATGGGGAGGGCTGGAGAGAGAGGGAAAGCAAGGGTCTCGACCTGAAACGTCACCTATTCCTTTTCTCCAGAGATGCTGCCAGACCCGCTGTATTGTCTATGTGTTATGTTTACAGGCCTGTAATGCTGCTACCAGTGGCAGTCTCATGTTCTGTTGTGGGTACATGTGGCAATTAAACACTATTGACTCACACAGCGGTTCCAAGATTCACGGAGGGAGTCCATGTAATTATTTTTTAAGTTCTTCAATGCTTTCTGTGCTCAGTGGTTTCACGTTTAGCTCCTCTGATCCTCTGCCAGCATCTAACCATGATGACAGCAGGAGTCAGTGGTGAGAGAAGAACGTTGCCGTGATGGCAAGTGGATCTGACTCCTTCGGGACACACACAGGAACTCTATCCGGATCTGACTAGGTAGATTGCTCTGGGCTCCACTGAAGAGAGGCACAAAATACTGAAGTAATGCTCTAGAGCCTTCTTTAGACTGAGAGTCAGGGGAGAGAGAGCCACAGAGATATGGAAGGGTAAGGTGGGAAAACAAGACATCAAGGGGGATGAAGGGCAAGGAAAATATAGAATAGATCATTGTTAGCTAGGGGAAGTTGACAACGAAGCATACATAGATAAACTTCAATCAGGAGGACAATCAGACTGCTCGGAGAACTAGGATGGGGGAGGAATGGGGAGAGAGGGAAAGTGAGTTCAACTAATTTCCTCTGCCTGCACAAGTTCCATATCTCTCCATTCCCTGCATATCCATGGCCTATCGAAAAACCTCTTAAACATCACTATCGTATCTGCCTCCACCACCAGCCCTGGCAGCGCTTTCCAGGCATCCACCACTCACTGTGTAAAAAATAACTTGCCCCAACATCTCCTTTTAACATTACACCTCTCACCAAAAAAAAGGTTTTCACTTTACCTCAGTACACGTGACAATAAACTAAATTAAACAAACTAGACTAGACTAGACTAGACTAGACTACACTAGACTAAACTAGACTAGGCTAGACTAAATTAAACTAACTTAACCTAATCCAAACTAAACTAAACTAAACTAAACATTTCAACCCTGGGAAAGGTTCTGACTGTCTGTCTATCTATGCCTCTCATAATTTTACATTTTTCTATCTTTCCTTCTGTTTGTGGATGATGTTGAAACGATACTGTGTGAGTTGCTCCATTTTATATTCACACAGAATTTTATCATTAAGACCAGTGAAAGAACAAGATAATAGTCCGGTAATTGAAAACTTCAGCCATGAAGCAATTGTGAGCAGTTAATAGTTTCTGTGCACTAATGTAATGATATTGGTATTGGTTTATTATTGTCATGTTTAACGAGCTGCAGTGAAAAGTCTTTGTCTGTGTGCTATCCAGTCAAATCAGAGAATACTATGCTTGAATATAAACAACAGGTAGAGTGAATAGAAGAAATACGAAGAATGTAGTTTTTCAGCATTGTAGTGTTACTGTTGAGAGAGAAAATCCAATGTTTACAACAAGGTAGGTTGGAAGATCAGGACTGGGGGGACTAAAGAGCCTGTCCCACTTTCACGGCCTAATTCACGACCTCTGCTGAGTTTGCCCTTGACTCATACACGCAGCATGGTCGTAGGAGGTCGTAGGAGGTCGTAGCAGGCCGTGATGCTAGTCGTAGGTACTCGTGGCATCAAGTAGGTCGGGGCGTTTTTTCTAGCATGATGAAAAATGTCCACGAGTAAAAAAGGTTGCGAATTAGGTGGTGAAAGTGGGACAGGCCCTTAACAGAGAAGAAGAAGCTGTTTATGGTCATTGAGTCACGGAGTCACACAGTGTGCAAACAGGCCCTTCGGCCCAACTTGCCCACGCTGACCAACATGCCCATCTACAGTAGTCCTGTCTGTCTGCGTTTGGCCCATATCTAAACCTGTCCTATCCATGTACCTTTCTAAAAGTTTCTTAAATGTTCCAATAGTACCTGGTGATTTTAATCCACTAAACCCGGAGGCAAATACAGCCTAAAAAGGCTGAATTAAGGGAATAGCATTTGTCCTCTGGCAGCAAGCTCCATATTATTTGGTACATTTTATTATTTGTCAGCAAAATATATTAAAAACGTCACTGGAAAGACTTTGTCGATGAAATTAGTTTCCTGGGAAAAACCAGCAGGGTTTAATTTATTTGGAGCAGATCACAAGGTTAAAACAAATATACAGTTTACAGAAGAGGCCATGTGGCAGATAATGCTTGTGTCAGCTCTTTGCACTTGTCCAACAAACCACTATAGTCACCTACTCGTTATTATCTTAGAGACCACTTCTATTTGACAACCCTTCATCACAGAATCCCTATACAGTGTGGCATTTTATCACAAGAAATAACTTTTATAATTTTAAAAGCCAGCTGGTATACCTTCTTTTAATCTTCCCATTCTTCTGAAAATGTCCCTTGTGTAGTGCAAATGAATTTGTGCTGTGCCTCCTGGAATAGGGTCCTTTAGTCATTCTCGTCATTATTTAGGGTATGATTGCAACACTACTGATCCACTCCATGCTTGTTTCATAAACACAGTTTAATACACTACTTCACAGATTTAATGTATATTCATTTAACTCCCATTCTTTGTACCTGATTAATTGATTGAAAGATGGAGCCTGGAAACAGGCTCTTTGAGCCAGCGAGTCCACGTCGACCATCGTTCACCATTTCACACCAGTTCTATGTTATCCCACATTCGTATCCACTCCCTACACAATAAGGACAATTTACAGAGGCCAATTAACCTACAAGCCCACATGTCTTTGGGATGGGGAGGAAACCGGAGCACCCGGAGGAAACCCACGTGGTCACAGCAAGGACGTACAAACTCCACACGGACAGCACCTGAGGTCAGAATCAAACTAGGGTATCTGGCACTGTTGGACAGCAACTCTACCAGCTACAAGACTGTAATCACAAACCTCACTTATTTACAACCTTCCAAAGCACAAGGAACATTAGACTTACATTCATTATTTAATCTTTTATATAAATTTTCTCTATCATTTAATAATCTATGCACATTTATTTCTTTTAATGAGTTACCAAATTAACCATCCAATTATATGCTCCCATTAGAATATTTAATCTTTCTCTTCATAACGAATATATCTTGCATCTCCCGAACACAAAAGATCCTAACATATTATTCTGAGGACGAGAAAAAAGGTACTCTCTCTCTCGAGTCCTGGTAAATATATTTATCTTGAAATCAATATTAAAAAAGAAATGATGTTCTTATAATTTCCTGATTGCTGTTTGTGGGATCTCACTATGTGGAGAATGGTAATTGTGTAACCAACATAACAACAACTGTGAATGCAACTCAAAATGATTTTATGGGAGCTCAAATAGAAAAGCATAAATTATATGGTATAAAATACATATATAATAAATGTTGTAACACACACAGAATAGATCATAAAAACTTGCAATGACAGTCAAAAATATGACTAAGGGTCTAGTGCAATTTCGCACTCCCTTTCCCAGGCAATATAGTGGAGATCAACCATCAAGACACTGGGATCATTTCCAGAAGAACAGGGAAGATTAAAAGATTTCATAGCATATTTTTAAAATTACTACGAGCTTTTTTATGGTGCTAAAGGCTGTAATGCACTCTGGATCATTCTGAGGCCAGAAAAGGGGCGGCACAGTGGTGCAGCGGTAGAGTTGCTGCCTTACAGTGCCAGTGACCACCGTTAAATCCTGACTACAGGTGCTGTCTGTATGGAATTTGTACGTTCTCCCTGTGACCGCGTGGGTTTTCTCCTGGTGCTCTGGCTTCCCCCCACATTCCAAAGACGTGTAGGTTTGTAGATTAATTGCCCTCTCTGTGTGTAGGATGGAACTAGTGTGCAAGTGATGGCTGATCGGCGTGGACTCGGTGGGCCGAAGGGTCTATTTCTACGCTGTATCTCTAAACTAAAAGATGTTGCAAGACTACCAGACTTTTCTTTGTTCCAAACTAATCAGTTAGTTAGATATGGTTTGGGGATAAGTGCCTGAATATGTTTCCTTCCATGGATGCCCTAGAGCGACAGATGATTAACTGGTGGTGAACAAAGGGCAAGGAACATTTCACAACAAGCCTACTCCCAAAGTGAGAACGGGGCTGGTGGATACCAAACGGATGATCAAGCAATTTCTGGTGCATTCCTCTCACACCCCTGTTGACATTTCTACAACGGGTTTCGCAGCAACGTGAGGAGGGCTGCCTCAGGAATATTTTAATGTCACGTAGTGCTACTGAAAACTACACAGACTTCAACATGGCATTGTTGGAGGACATGTAGGATTGGAGCTGGGAGAGGTACGTGTGATTGTCCCCCGTGCGTAGCAGCCTGCAAGGAGACCATGTGCCTGCCCAAAGGGCTGACAATTGAGAAGCACACACAGCAGGAAAATGAAAATGAGAAGTATCTGCAAGATAACAGTCAGGCTACATTTGGAATCCTGCTTGCTGTGTGGGTGTGAGAGAACAATAGTTTGACTCCCTCATCCTGATTCTGATCTCTGGAAACCTCCCCAAAAAACAAACAAATTCCCCACCTGTATTTCCGAATAACTGAGATTTGGGTTCAGACACAAATGTTGGTTTTCACTGTGAGTTTTAGTTTAGTTTATTTAATTTGAGGTACAGTGAAAAGCTTTTTCTTGTGTGCTATCCAGTCAACTAAAAGATTGCATGATTTAAATCCATCTATCCACAGTGCACAGATACAGGATAAAGGGCACAACATTTAGTGCAAGATAAAGTCCAATAAAGTCTGTTAAAGATGGTTCAAAGGTCCCCAATGAGGTAGATGGGAGGTCAGGGCCGATCTCTAGTTGGTGAGTGGACGGCTCAGTTGCCCGATAATAGCTGAGAAGAAACTGTCCCTGAATCTGGAGGTGTGTGTTTTCAAACTCCTATTCCACTTGCCTGATGGGAGAGGGGAGAGGGGAGAAGAGAAGAGGTGATTATGCTGGTGGCCTTGCCGAGGCAGCGTGATGTTTAGATGGAGTCTATGAAAGGGAGGTTTGTTTGCAAGACGGTCTGGGCTATGTCCACAACTCTCTTTTTGCGGTCTTGAATGGAGCTGTTCCCAAACCATGTTGTGATGCATCCTGATAGAATGCTTTCCACGGTGCATCTGTAGAAGTTGGTGAGAGTTGGTGGCAACGCGCTGAACCGCGCCAAGCCTTCTAAGGAAGTAGAGTTGTTGGTGTGTCATTTCTTCACCCTTCTGGGATTGCATCTCCCGCTAAGCATATTGAAGTGCTGGAGTAACTCAGCGGGTCAGACATCATCCCTGGAGAACATGGATAGGTGAGGTTTCGGGGTGGGACCCTTCTTCAGACTCCTGCGTTCCTTTACATCCCCTCTCTCCCCCACCCAAACTAGTCATCCTACTAGTTCCACTGTTCGCATCCTTGTATCCCTGACGTTAGCACATCTTCCCCAGCCAACAATGGACCATTATGGACTCCACCCATCCTGAGGTCATTTGTTGCCGGCTCTGTTTTGTTCTGGCCTTCTCTATCCTTCAGTCTGAAGAAGGGTTCCAACCCAAAACATCACTTATTCTTTTTCTCCAGAGATGCTGCCTGATCCATTGGGTTACTCCAGCATTTTGTGTCTATCTTCAGACTGATTGGGGAATGGCAAGTACTTTAATTAAATCACAGAAATTGGTGAATATTTGAGACATTCAGCTCATCATGTCAATGAAGTGCTGCCCAGTCTGGTCTGTAATTCTGAAGATGACAGCTCTTCCATCACACATTCATGCGCTGTTTAACCCTCTGTGTGAAAAACTCTCTTCATTACCCATTTAATCCTTCCACCAAGTAGCTTAAATAAATGCTTGTAGTTGTGGAAACAAAGAACTACAGGTGCTGATCAATACACAAATGGACCCAAAGTGCTGGAGTAACTCAGCAGGACAGGTAACATCTTGGAGAACATGAATAGCTGATGTTTTGGGTCGAGACCTTTCCCTGCACTTCCTTACCCTATGGGAATTGGCCCAAATGTCACCTATCCATGTTTTCCAGAGATGCTGCCTGACCTGCTGAGTTTCTCCACCTCTTTCTGTCCTTTTTAAATTAATACGTTAGTTTCTGATACTTCTGCTAAAAGAAATAGGCCTTTCCTTTTTACTAAAGGTAGGCATCTAATAAAGTTACACACCTCAGTTAAGGCCCACCTCAACCTCAACCACCACCTATTCAGCTATTCTTCATCACTGCACTTTTCCAGTCTCAAGTATATGGACACACTGATCTGTTCTGTATTATTTATGCTTGCAATATTATGTTGAGCTGAAGCAAAGCAAGAATTTCATTGTCCTATCTGGGACACATGACAATAAACTCTCTTGAACTTGAACTTGAACAGTACAGCATGGTAATAGCCCCTCCAGTCCACACGGTCAGTGCTGAACATGATGCCAAGTTAAACTACTCTCCTCTGCCCCCAGATGATCCATATCCTTCCATTCCCTGCATATTCATGTGGCTTTTCCAAATGCCTTTCAAGTGCTACTATCTTAACTGCCTCCACCACCACCACAGTGCAGTGCATTACTGGAAAAATGCTTCCTTGCTCTCTTTCCAATGCAATCATCTTTCTAACAAGATGGAGATTGGAACTGTCATCATTTCTCCAGAAAATATTCAGGACCCACCAAGATAAGATCATCAGCCTTAATGTTTATTGCAACTCATGCAAATTGTTTTCAAAGGGAGAAATATTTCTGTCATTAATTATTTTTCTCAAGGCTCCAACAAATTTATTGTCAAAAAAGGTAGTGGTAGAGTTGCTGCCTTGCAGCGTCAGAGACCCTGGTTCGATCCTGACTTCTGGTGCTGTCTGTACAGAGTTTTTACGTATTCCCCGTGACCACATAGGTTTTCCCCGGGTGCTCTGGTTTCCTCCCACACTCCAAAGACATACAGGTCTGTAGGTTAATATGGCTTCGGTAAAAATTGTCAAATGTCCCTAGTGTATAGGATAATGCTAGTGTATTGGAACCCCTGGTCAGCGCAGACTCGGTGGGCCAGGTGTGGACTCCTATATATCGGCGACACCACGTGCAGGTTCGACGATTGTTTCGTTGAACACCTCCGCTCAGCCCGCCTTAACCTGCCTGATCTTCCGGTTTCAAAACACTTTAACTCCCTGTCCCATTCTCACACTGACCTTTCTGTCCTGGGCCTCCTCCACTGTCAGAGTGAGGCCCAGTGCAAATTGGAGGAACAGCACCTCTTATTTGGCTTGGGCAGCTTACACCAGAGCAGTATGAATATTGACTTCTCTAACTTCAAGTAACCCTTGCTTTCCCTCCCTCCCCATCCCTCCCCCTTCCTGACTCCGACCAGTCTGACTGCCCCAATTACATTTTATCTCCGTTTGCTTGCTCTGTTGGTAGGCCGAAGGGCCTGTTTCCGCGCTGCATCTCTTCACTGAACTAAACTAAAAGGAGCATGGATATGCAAACTAATCTGCTCATGTTGTCTAAGGGATTATTTCAAGGACTTTTCCGAAGGCTGTCTTCGAAAGGTGGAAGGTGAGATGACAAATGTTTCAAAGTAGATATTGAAAGAAACATAGGGCAGGCACAGATAAAAGAGTTAATAGATTGCCAACACACGAATGGACAGTGAAAATCAATGGACAAAACTGATAGTTGCTGAAGCTGACGGTGAGAGACTAAACTGAAATGTAAACACGGAAAATTGCTGGGATGAAGGATGAGAAGGACAACGCTATCAATGACATTGACAATCTAAGCCAAGGATGGATGGATTGCTATGAACAGCGTTTTAATCAGAATCAACCACACAGAGTGTCACGTAACCTGCTCAGCAAACCTAGTGCACACTATTGCCCGATGAAACAGCTAAACGCACAAAAGGACATCAGGGAAAGGGCTTAAGATTGTCCCCGTCATGATTTGTATCTGGGGACTGGAATTTCTGGTCAAATCCTAGAGTCTTCTAACCTAGCAGCTCAGCCTCCCTCTATCGAGGGTATCAGGGGTTATGGGGAGAAGGCAGGAGAATGGGGTTAGGAGGGAGAGATCAAATGCCGTGATTGAATGGCGGAGTAGACTTGAAGGGCCGACTGGCCTAATTCTGCTCCTATCACTTATGAACTTATGAACACAGGTAGTAATGACGGCAAATGCAATGCTAGCATTTATTTTGAGAGGACTAAAATATAAAAATAGGGATGTAATGCTGAGGCTTTACAAGGCACTGGTTCGGCCGCATTTGGAGTAGTGTGAGCAGTATTGGGCCCCATATCTGTGGAAGGATGTTCTGCGCTGGAGGAGGTTTACGAGAATGATCCCAGTAATGATTGGGTTAACATATGATGAGCGTTTGATGGCACTGGGCATGTACTCGCTGGAGTTTAGGAGGGTTAGGGGGAACCTCATTGAAACTTGCTGAATAGTGAAAGGCCTGGATAGAGCCTGTAGAGAGAATGTTTCCACTAGTGGGAGAGTCTAGGACCAGAGGCCATAGCCTCAGTATAAAAGGACGCACCTTTAGAAAGAAGATGAGGAGGAATTTATTTCGTCAGAAGGTGGCGAATCTGTGGAATTCATTGCCACAGAAGGCAGTGGAGGCTATGTCAATGGGTATTTTTAAGGTGGAGATTGACAGATTCTTGATTAGTACGGGTGCCAGGGGATATGGGGAGATGGCAGGAGAATGGGGTTGAGAGGGAAAGATAAATCAGTCATAAGTGAATGGCGGGGTAGACTTGATGGGCCGAATGGCTTAATTCTGCTCCTATAATTTATGGACTAACACCAATGCCTCTACTTCCTGAGGAGACTGAGAACATTTGGCATGTCTCCAATGAGTCTTACAAACTTCTGCAGGTGCACCATAGACAACATACTGTCATAAGGTCATAGTGATAGGAGTAGAATTAAGCCATTCGGCGCATCAAATCTACTCAGCCATTCAATCATGGCTGATATATCTCTCCCTCCTAACCCTGTTCTCCTGTCTTCACCTAGAACCCCCGACACCCGTACTAATCAAGAATCTATTTATCTCCGCCTTAAAAATATCCACTGACTTGGCCTCCATAGCCTTCTGTGGCAAAGAATTCCACAGATTCACCACCCTCTGACTAAAGACATTTTACTAAAGAAGACTGGGGTGGGAGATTGCAACCTTCACTTGGTTCGCCCTGTTTCGACGAATGCAATCAACCTGGCGTGCACAATCAAATAAGATCAAATAGAACAAGTTGTCCTACAACTTTAGGCTGTGCACGCCATACACAAGAAGAAGAGACTAAGAAGACTAAAGAAATACTGCTGGGTTGCATCGCACCTTGGTTTGGGAACAGTTCTGCCTCAAGAAATTGTAGAAAATTGTAGATGTAGCCCAGTCCATCACACAGACCAGATGCGGGAGAAGGGCCTCGACCCGAAACATTACCCATTCCTTCTCTCCAGAGATGCTGCCTGTCCTGCTGAGTTACTCCAGCTTTTTGTGTCGGGACACAGACCAGACCCGCCACTATTGACTCCACTTGCACTTCACGATGCATGGGAAAAGCAACCAACATAATCAAAGACTTGTCCCATCCCAATCATTCCTTCTCATCGCTCCCATTGGGCAGAAGATACAGAAGCTTGAAAGCACGTCGCAGCAGACACAGGAGCAGCTTCTTCCCCACTGTTATCAGGCTTCTGAACAGTCCTTCCATGAGCTAGGGTACTGTCTGATTCACCTTTACCACATTGGACTTTGTCTATGGATCGGGTGCACTACAATGTTCAGATATTCAGCTTTTTGTTCTACCTTAGTACATGTGACAATAATAAATCTAAAAATAAACCTAATCAATCAAACCGCTGATGGAAAAATGTCATGACTCAAATTTGCATCATTAGTTTCCAGCCTATAAATGGCAGTGCCAATAAATTTGAATGAGAGTTGTTTGGAAACCTCTGACCAGCTAGAGTGCGTCCTGACCTTCCACTTGCCTTATTGGAGACCTTTGAACATCTTCATCGGACTTCAGTTACTCCAGCTTTTTGTGTCTGCTGCCTTTCCCGCTGTTACTCCGGTTTTCCGTGTCCCCAGTCTGAAGAAGGTTCTCGACCCGAAACGTCGCCCATTCCTTCTCTCCAGAGATGCTGCCTGTCCCACTGAGTTACTCCAGCATTTTTTTGTGTCTCTCTTCAATGTTATATCATTGCACTAAATGTTGTATACTATATCTGTGCACAGTGGACGGTTTGATTGGATTCATGTATAGTTTGTCCTTTGACTGGATAACACACAAACAGAAAGCTTTTGACGTGTGACAATAATAAACTAAACTAAACTATCTCGGTGAGACCAAGCGCAGGCTTGGCGATCGCTTCGCTCAACACCTCCGCACAGTCCGCATTAACCAACCTAATCTCCCGGTGGCTCAGCACTTCAACTCCCCCTCCCATTCAGTATCCGACCTTTGTGTCCTGGGCCTCCTTCATGGCCAGAGTGAGTCCAACCGCAAATTGGAGGAGCAGCTCCTCATATTTCACTTGGGTAGTTTACACCCCAGCGGTATGAACATTGACTTCTCCAATTTCAGGTAGTCCTTGCTTTCTCCCTCCTTTCCCTCCCCTTCCCCAGCCTACTGTCTCTCGCCTCTTCCTTTCTTCTTCCCGCCCCCCACCCCCCACCCCCACATCAGTCTGAAGAAGGGTCTCGACCTGAAACGTCACCTATTCATTTGCTCCATAGATTCTGCCTCAGCCGCTGAGTTTCTCCATCATTTTTGTCTACCTTAAAAAAATTGGGTACGTTTTCGGGTGTGTTTGGGAGGCAACATTCCTCGTTTCTCTCAGTACCTCAGCCTCAATAGTGAGTGCAGTAGGTGTTATTCAGTGGGTGTCAGGAGACATCCTTCCTCAGCAAGCTGGTTGCATTTCGTCACTAGGGAAGCTCCCGTCACATCAAAGCTGTCACAAATGAAGACCGGGCTCGTAACTGCCTGTGGGCAAGCCGCAGGAAATCCACAGGCACACAACAAATCTGATTGCCTTTCCAGACTGAAGTCTGCCTGAGTGACTTTGTTCCAAACTGAATCACTACAGTGCACTCCATATAATAATTGTTGGCACAACGTTGCCTCAGATGCACAAGGCTGCAATTGGATAGAGGGTTTTACAGCACAGTTGGAGTACTACACGAGCTCGCTCGCTATTTCTGATCTATTTTATGAAAACTGTCCTGTTTTATGCCATCAAGGAATTAGAAGTGGTCCCAACGAGGAACGGCATGAAGAGGAACGTGCTGATTGATGCAGATGGCGGCATGGTGGCGTAGCAGGTAGAGCTGCTGCCTCACCGCGCCAGAGACCTGGGTTCGACCCTGAGCTCCGGTGTTGTCTGTACGGAGTTTACACGCTCTCGCTGTGACCACGTGGATTTCCTCCCGGTGCCCTGGTTTCCTCCCACATCCCAAAGACGTGAGGATTTCCAGGTTAATTGTCCTCTGTATATTGCCCCGTGTGTGAAGGAAGTGGATGGGAAAGTGGGATAACATAGAAAGAGTGTTGTTGGTTGAAGATTAGAAAGATGAAGTACCTTTGATAATTGGTCGCTTACTAATCAATGCTTCGGGGGTTATATTATACTTAACAAGGGAGAGCAACAGCGCCTGACAACAGCAATAGCGCCGGACAAGTCAACAGCTGTGTTTGGAAGGGAAGGGTCTGAGGAAGGGTCTCGACTCGAAACGTCACCTATTCCTTTTTTCCAGAGATGCTGCCTGACCCGCTGAGTTACTCCAGCCTTTTGTGTCTATCTTAAGTCAACAGCTATCATGTCTCTGCCACAAGGAATCACGGGAAGCAAGTTGCCATCTCGAAAGAAGACGGCACGGTTGTGCAGCTGGTAGTGCTGCTGCCTCACAGCGCCTAAGATCCGGGTTCGATCCCGACCACGGGTCCTGTCTGTGTGGACTTGCACAAACTCCCTGTGA
The DNA here is from genome assembly GCA_038087875.1 of Malacoraja senta. NCBI lineage: Eukaryota > Metazoa > Chordata > Chondrichthyes > Rajiformes > Rajidae > Malacoraja > Malacoraja senta. The sequence goes on from CM075980.1 coordinate 23,459,550, forward strand.
CCGAATGGGATTCCTCCAGGTGCTCGGTGTCCTCCCACAGGCCAAAGACGTGCAGGTTTGTAAGTTAATTGCCTCCTGAAATTTGCCCCTGGTGTGTAGGGAGTGGATGAGAATGTGGGTTAACATAGAACTAGTGTGAACGAGTAATCGATGGTCAGCGTGAACCTGGTGGGCCGAAGGGCCTGTTTCTGGGCTGCATCCCTAAACAAATATCAATGATATTTGTATCAATTGGTACACAAATATACCAATTGTATATTGCTATACAATTACCAAATGGATACCACTGCACTGGAGAATATGAGGGGTCATATTAAATATTCTCTTTTTGGTATCGAGATGAAGAAGAAAAATAAAACACAAAGCAATTAAAGGTAAAAGACACAGAAATGTCAAAACTGAACTCAGAGAACAGGAAGTCAATAAATTCACATATCTTGGCAGTATGATTAATCAAAGTACAACATCTTTAGCAAGGACATCGATGCAGTTATCAGACTTGCAAACCTTGCCTTTTAATTCCTTGCTTATTCGCAGGAGCACGGTGCTTCCCAATCAATTAAAGAATAATCACTCATTTTCACCTGTCATAACCAGATCAACTAGCCTGGAGCAATGTGGCATTGAGTGTAAGATGTGTGGAAACGACATTAGAATCGTGGAGTTGTAGCCATTCAACATGGAACCAGGCCCTTCAGCCCAATTTATCCATGCAAGCAAGATGCCCTGTCAGCTTCAGTCCCATCTACCCCATATCCCGCTTGACCTTTCCTATCCATGTGCCTGTCCAACTGTCTTTTGAATGCTGTTAGAGTAGCTAAATAGTGTTATCATACCATGGTGGCACAGCAGTAGAGTTGTTGCCTTACAGCGCCAGAGACCCGGGTTCGATCCCAACTACAGATGCTGTCTGTACGGAGCATTTTCTCCCTGTGGGTTGAAACGGGGTGGGTTTTCTCTGGGTGCCCCGGTTTCCTCCCACACTCTAAAGACGTGCAGGTTTATAGGTATTTGTCTTCTGTACATTGTTCCTATTGTTTAGGATAGAACCACTATGAATGGTGATCACTAATCTGTGGTGCCGAAGGGCCTGTTTCCACGCTGTACTTCTAAACTAAATAAACTATGTAATTCTATATTAAGTCTAGATGAAAGGGTTAAGGTAATATTCTCTCAGTTTAGAAGGATGAGGGGCAAACCTCATTGAACTTACCGAATAGTGAAAGGCTGGATAGAATGAATGTGGAGAGGATGTTGGAGAGTGGGAGAGCTCAGGACCAGAGGGCGTAGCCACAGAATAAAAGGCTGTACCTTGAGAAACGAGATGAGGAGGAATTTCTTTAGTCAGAGGGTGATGAATCTGTGGAATTCTTTGCCAACACAAGACAGTGGAGGTCAAGGCAATGGATATTTTTAAGGCGCAGATTGGCAGACTCTTGATCAGTACGGGTGTCAGGGGTTAAGGGGAGAAGGCCAGGAGAATGGGGTTGCGAGGGAAAGATAGATCAGCCATGGTTGAAGGGCAGAGTAGACTTGATGGGCCAAATGGCCTAATTCTGCTCCTATAATTTAAGAATTTATGAACCTTCAGTGCCGAGAAATCCAACATTCAGAATAAATGTGTGGATTACACAAAAACAGGATCTACCTGACGAGTTACTGCAGCATACATCAACACTGAGGGGAGAATCGACAAATATCTCAGGCACTGAGACGTCGCTGGTTGGGAATATAACTGTAAACGCCTGTCAATTTGACATCTCAATTATGCAGCAGGCAGTGCAAGGCAGAAAGCTGCTCCTAAAATGGCAGAATAAAATACTAATTACAATACCAGCATAATGCCCTCAAGATTATTGGTAATCCTTATAAAGTTCTATAAAGTAGTTAAAAAATATATATTACTTCTGGCTTTAAAAGTACTGCAAGCCAGATTTTGGAAGGGCTTTTCATCTATATTTTAATACTTATTGCTGTTCAGCATGGGGTCAGTGGGCAGAAGGGCCTGTTTACACGCTGGATCTTTAGACTTTAGACTTTAATTTTAGACTTTAGACTTTGGCGATACAGGGTGGAAACAGGATCCCCGGCCCACCGATCCGTGCCGACCAGCGATCACCCCGAACACTAGCACTATCCTTCACACCAGCAGCAATTTACAGAGGCCAAGGATCCTGCAAACCTGCACGTCTTTGGAGTGTGGGAGGAAACCGGAGTACCCGGAGAAAACACACGCGGGTCACGGGGAGAACGTACAAACTACGTACAGACAACACCCGCAGTCAGAATTGAACCCCGGGACTCTGGCGCTGTGAGGCCGCAACTCTACCATGGCCCAACTGTGCTCCCCATTATCTATAAACTCTAAACTCTAAATGTTTACTATATTCAAGCTTTAAAATGTTTTTACTATTGAAGGAGTGTGAAGGATGGCTACATATTGGAAACTCCTCTCTGCAGTACAGCTGGGATGTATTATTGTGCTGAACCCTTACAATCAATTCTCATCTCAGTGCTTCAGTTTCTGACCACATGATCCTGAAAGACCTCATTGAAATCATGACCCTTTTTTGTGAGGAATTATTTAATAATAATCATATTACAGTTGATAAACGTCACCTCCACCATGTTCCACTTACCTAAATTACCAGCAAGCAAACATTATAAGTTTCATTATAGGTGTCAGGCGTTATGGGGAGAAGGCAGGAGAATGGGTTGAGAGGGAATGATGGATCAGACATGATTGAATGGCGGAGTAGACCTGATGGGCCGAATGGCCTAAGTCTGCTCCTACAACTTATGAACTGATGAACGAAGAGTTGGCACTGAAGGAACAACCTTTTTGAAGTGCCTGAGGATAATTTAACCAACAATTTTTCAGATGAATTCATATTAAATGAAGAGCCACTTCTAAATTGTACCTCAGAGCTCCTTCAGACAGAGTCGATTATATATTGTTAAGTATTCCACTTAATGCTGAAAAGTAATCATAGCTCTCACCAAAATGAATAAACATAAAGATGAAAGTATTATACCTGTTCCTGTACCTAAGGACGAGTTGCTGCTGGGCCATTTCTTGTCAGTAAATTGCCAACCTGAAATCATTTTGTAAACCTAGAGATAAGGATAGGTGGGAAATTAATTTACTTTGAGCAACTCATCCATTTACCAGCTGAGTTCCATTCAAAGTTCCTCTATAACCTGAGTTGTACTGTGGATAAAATTCATGAAAACTTTATTCTCTTAAGAAATTAACAGGCAATTGAACCAAAACATCCTTTAGGTACGGAGAAAACAAAATAACCGCTGTGATGTGGCAACAAATTAATACAGGTCCCCTTGGATCCGGAGCCTTGCCGCATTATCAGTTTTGCCAGATCAACAGAGGTCTCAGCCTTGGAGGGGCTGAGATACCGGCCCGCAAAGTCGGCTGCGGAACACGGCTATGGGAACGGATCTGCTGGCTCCGGCCGGACCGGAGTTCCAGAGCCCCGGCCGCAGGGGGAAAATTCGACCCGCCGATCGGCCGCGGTAGTCCCGATGACGTCGAGATCGGCCGCCTCGCCACATTCTATCGGCCACCTCACCTAGGCACCAACATTTCGGGGGGGGACTTCTGGGGGGGAGGGGGGTGGGGGATTTCAAGGGGATTTCAAGTGCGCTCTCGGAATTTTGGGAGTCAAGGGGGTGAAAGGTTTTCACTGTACCATGGTACACATGACAATAATAAACCTAAACTTAAATGTGATGCCTGGCTACTGGGACCAATCTCTAAGCTTAGCTCATTTGGGAAAGATGTCGTATTGGAACAAAAATCCTTAAACATCAGTCTGCTCAATGTGAAGCTGATGAAGAGCACTGAAGAGAGGAAGACCAGGTCACTCACTAGATATGACCAATGCTTCCCTCCACCCACAACCTCGGGCTCTAACAACTTCCTGAAAAATACTGTCATTGATCATCTTCCTCCGAGGTACACTAATTCAAATAGCCCATCCTCTTTTGGTCTAATAGTTTGCAGAACTAATGAACCTGAGATCCAGTAACAAAAGATAAGCACAGATCCAGCAACAAAACCTGAGATCCAGCAACAAAAAGATAAGCACAGTAGCACAGTGGGTAGAGCCGCTGCCTCACAGCGCCAGTGACCCGGGTTCGATCCAGACCTTGGGTGCTGTCTGTGCGGAGTTTGCACGTTCCTCCTATGACTGCGTGGGTCTCCTCCGGGTGCTCCAGTTTCCTCCCACATCCCAAAGACGTACGGGTTTGTAGGTTAATTGGCCCTCTGTAAAATTGCCCCTTGTGTGTAGGGAGTGGATGGGGAAGTGGGATAACATAGAACTGGTGTGAACGGGTGATCGACGGTCGGCATGGATTCGATAGGCCGAAGGGCTTGTTTCCATGCTGTATCTCCAAAGTAAACTAAACCAAACTAAACTAAACTAAACTAAACAACACAGGAAAGCATAATGTAACTATTGTAACTGCATTGGGCTGATGGATCTACTGTGAATACTTTATATTCCGTATATAATGGGACTTCCAGCCCAATAGTGGGCGATTATGGAATAAACTCACTGCAAGAAAGGAAGAGTCTGGTAGACATTTTCTTCGGGAAGATGTTGATGATTTTTGCATCAATATGCATCAATTCAAACTGAAATCCACAGAAGCTGAGCTGAGAAGAAAACTGTCTAAGCTGCCATGGTATTTTTAGAACTGCCATGTATCTGTAGGAGGATGGCTGTAAGCTTGGCTCAAGAGAGAAGACTATATAGTTCTGAAACTCCTCACCAAATTGAGACCTTGCATGGTGTAACACTGTGTGAACAGCTGGCCTGTCATAGTGGTTGTGCTCGACATAACCTCCCACTAAAATCCATCCCTGTCGACCTGCTTTCCGTTTGTCGCCTCTCATGAACTTATCCCACTACCTCTCCACGATTCCCCTCCTCAACTTCTCTAAGTTCATAAGTCATGAGAACAGAATAAGGCCATTCGGCCCATCAAGTCTACACCGCCATTCAATCATGGTTGCCAAACTACCCCGCCAGTCAATCGTGGCTGATCTATCTTCCCCTTCTCCTGCCTTCTCCCCATAACCCCTGACACCCATACTAATCAAGAATCTGTCAAACGTCACCTTAAAAATATCCATTGACGGGGCCTCCACAACCTCCTGTGGTGTGAATTCCACAGATTCACCACCCTCTGACTAAAGACATTCCTCCTTAACTCCTTTCTAAAGGTATGTCCTTTTATTCTGAGGCTGTGCCATCTGGTCCTAGACTCTCCCTCTGGTGGAAATATCCTCTCCACATTCACTGTATCCAGGCCTTTCATTATTTGGTAAGGTTCAATGAGGTCCCCCCCCCCGCCTCCCCCATCCTTCTAAACTCCAGCGAGTACAGGCCCCGATCCGTTAAACATTCATCATACATTAACCAATCATCCCCAAGATCATTCTCTGGACCCTTCCCAATACCAGCAAATCCCTCCTCAGCTGTGGGGCCCAAAACTGTGCCAGTACAGTGACACAGTGGTAGAGTTGCTGCCTTAAAGCACCAGAGCCCCAGGTTCGATCCTGACTATGGGTGCTGTCTGTACGGAGTTTGCACGTTCTCCCTGTGACTGCATGGGTTTTCTCCGGGTGCTCTGGTTTCCTCCCACATTCCAAAGACGTGTGGGTTTGTACTGTAGGTTGATTGACTTGGGTAAAAATAGTAAATTATCCCTATTGTATAGGATAGAACTAGTGTAAAGGGCAATTGTTGGTTGACACGGATTCAGTGGGCTGAAGGGCCTGTTTCCATGCTGTATCTCACAGGGAGAAGGTACAAACTCCATACAGACAGGATCAAACCCGGGTCTCTGGGGCTATAAGGCAGCAACTCTACCGCTGTGCCACTGGGTAGTTTAGTTTAGTTTAGTTTAATTTAGAAATAGAACATGGAAACAGGCCCGTCATCCCACTGATCCCAAGTCGACCTGCGATCACGCTATGATATCCCACTTTCTCATCCACTCCCCACAAATTTACTGAGGCTGATTAGTCTACAAACCTACAAAATGTCATCAAGATCGAACCATCATGACTAATTAATTTGAATCAGATTACTGGGGATTGATGTCGATTGAGAAAATGACTCCATATTATTGGTCAATAGTGAAAATCATGAGTTAGTTACCTGTTACCCTTGGAGTTCTGAGGAGTATTTCTCTTCAGCAACTTCGGACCTGGTCAGGGGAAAGATAATTTTCTAAATAATTTAATGTTAGCAAAGAGGTGCATTGTACTAATGAGATAAATAATATAACATGTGCATGATAATAACCCCAATAATTAGACAGTAATGAAAATAAATCATAGTACCTCAATAACATGCATGTGCAATGCTCCTGTTTACAGTCTGTATAGAATTAACAGAGGACTATTCCTCTGCTACTGAGTAAATGCTGAACTGCTAATTGCTATGTTGTGCTTCTGGTGACAACAAATAATCCTGACATCTGGAAAGTTAATGTTCAATTAAAGTGCAAGAAACATATGTTTAAGATAACAGCAATTATTACCCATTAGCAATTATTTGCACTTCTGATCCTCACCAACACCTTCTCTTCCTTTCAAGTACCTCATTATTTCTTGAATTTGATTCATGGAATCAATCTGAAGAAGGGGCGCACGGTGGCGCAGCAGGAGAGTTGCTGCCTTACAGCGCCAGGGACCCAGGTTCGATCCTGACTACGGGTGCTGTCTCTACGGAGTTTCTCCCTGTGACCACATGGGTTTTCTCTGTGTGCTCTGGTTTCCTCCCTCAGTCTAAAGACGTACAGGTTTGTAGGTTAACTGGCTTTGGTAAAATTGCAAATTATCCCTAGTGTGTAGGAAAGTGAGCGGGGATCACGGGTTGACGTGAGCGGGGATCGCGGTGGGCCGAAGGGCCTGTTTCCATGCTGTATCTCTCAACTAATTTGCTCAATTATTCAGCTGAAAGTCATTGCCAACATCTTTAGCCAAACAGTGGTCCCAGTTACTTAGTGCTGACGTTTGCCCTCTGCTTTTAAAGCTGTAGGTGGAAGAAGTGAATGTCTTAGAGGGAGAATACACTAGCAATATCTGTTACTGCCAGAGTAGGAGGAAGTCTAATGGCTTTCACTGTTATTATTTGTAGTGATGCCGCAACAACAAAGAGCTTTAGAAATCTCGCTGAAATATAAATCTGGACGGCCAAGGCATTTCCTTGTCATTTTGACTGAAGACCAGGATTTACAGAACAGTCTTAAAAGTAGCCAGAATTATTGGACTGGATGAGGAAAGGAAAGAAAAATGCTGACGATTTATTGCACTATACAATTTAATTGCCTGTCGGTTAGTTCCCAGGAAAGATTGATAAATTTAATTTTTCGAAAAGGGGCAGCATAGTGATGCTGCGGGTAGAGCTGCTGCCTCACAGCACCCGAGACCCGGGTTTGATCCTGACCTCGGATGCTTTCTGTGTGGAGTTTGCATGTTCTTTCAGTATGGCAGGCAGTGACTAGTGGGGTACCACAAGGCTCGGTGCTGGGACCGCAGCCATTTACAATATACATTCATGATTTAGATGAAGGGATTAAAAGTAACATTAGCAAATTCGCAGACGACACAAAGCTGGGTGGCAGTGTGAACTGTGAGGAGGATGCTATGAGGATGCAGGATGACTTGGACAGGTTGGGTGAGTGGGCAGATGCATGGCAGATGCTGTTTAATGTGGATAAATGTGAGGTTATCCACTTTGGTGGCAAGAACAGGAAGGCAGATTATTATCTGAATGGTGTCAAGTTAGGAAAAGGGGAAGTACAATGAGATTTGGTATCCTTGTTCATCAGTCACTGAAAGTAAGCATGCAGCTACAGCATGTAGTAAAGAAAGCTAATGGCATGTTGGCCTTCATAACAAGAGGAGTTGAGTATAGGAGCAAAGAGGTACTTCTACAGTTGTACAGGGCCCTGGTGAGACCACACCTGGAGTATTGTGTGCAGTTTTGGTCTACAAATTTGAGGAAGGAAATTCTTGCTATTGAGGGAGTGCTGTGTAGGTTCACGAGGCTAAATCCCGGGATGGCGGGACTGCCATAAGTTGATAGAATGGAGCGACTGGGCTTGTATACACTGGAATTTAGAATGATGAGAGGGTATCCTATTGAAACATATAAGATTATTAAGTGATTAGACACGCTAGAGGGAGGAAACATGTTCCCGATGTTGGGGGAGTCCAGAACCAAGGGCCACAGTTTAAGAATAAGGGGTAGGCCATTTAGAACGGAGATGAGGAAAAACTTTTTCACCCAGAGAGTTGTGAATCTGTGGAATTCTCTGCCTCAGAAGGCAGTGGAGGCCGATTCTCTGGATGCTTTTAAGAGAGAGTTAAATAGAGCTCTTAAAGATAGCGGAGTCAGGAGATATGGGGAGAAGGCAGGAACGGGGTACTGATTGTGGATGATCAGCCATGATCAAAGTGAATGGCAGTGCTGGCTTGAAGGGCCGAATGGCCTACTCCTGCACCTATTGTCTATTGTCTATTGAAATGAGAAGGTGGTGTGGCGGCGCCTAACGGCAGCGGCGCGACTGAGGTCCGTCTGTCTTTTTTGTCTCGTTAAATGTATGTTTTGATTCCAGTTTTATTATTATTTTTTTAGCTGTGTATATGTGTGTGGGGGGGGGGGGGGGGGGGGGGTGGGGGAAACCGTTAATCTCTTCCCTGCTCGGGGACCCGACTTTTCCCTGTCGGGTCTCCGATGTCGTTGGGCCTAACACCATGGAGCCGGCGGCGGCCTCCGGCCGGAACCGACCTGACGGCTCCAGTCGCGGAGCCTGCGGACCTGCCATTGTGGAGCTGGTCGACTTCGGAGCGGGAGGAGCTGTGGTGGCGCGCGGCTGCGACCTGACTTGGGAGCTTCTGAGGCTCCGGCCGCAGGCCCGGTTTGAAGGATAACATCGGGAGCTCGCAGGTCCCTGGTGGGAGACCGCTTTTCAGAGCTCCCGGAACGGCAACTTCTCCCGCTGGAATCGCGGGGTGAAATGGCTTAACGGCCGCGGGACTTACCATCGCCCACCGGGGGCTTTAACATCGGGAGCCCCAGTTCGCCTCGACATTGCAGTTGGACTGTTGGACCGCGGGAGAAGAACAAGGGAGGAGATAAGACTTTTGCCTTCCATCACAGTGTTGGAGATTCACTGTGATGGATGTTTATGTAAATTGTGTTAAGTGTGGGTCTTGTTTTTTTTTGTAATTGTTAAGACTGTAGAAAATGCAATTTTGTTCAAACCAAGCTGTTTGAATGACAATAAAAGGCATTCTATTCTATTCTATGTCAAAGACTAGAAAGCGTAGCTTTAAGTTTAGAGGGGCATCATTTAAAGGAGATGTGTTTTAACGCAGAGGGCGGTGGGTGTCTGGGGTGGTGGTGGAGGTAGATACCCTAATGGCATTCGGGGCTTTCAGATCGGTATGTGTGTATGCAGGGAATGGAGGTCTGTGCGTGGAGGATATTAGTTTATCTTTATGACCCTTTGTATCTCCCTTCACAAATGCTGCCTGATCTGTTGACGTTCTAAAGCACTTTGTCTTTTACCCTTTCTTATGTACACACAAGGGTGGGGGTGGGGGTGGGGGGGACGGCACAGTGGTGCAGCAGGAGAGTTGCTGCCTTACAGCGCTAGAGACCCGGGTTCGATCTTGACGACGGCTGCTGTCTATACGGAGTTTGTCGATTCTCCCCGTGACCACATGGGTTTTCTCTGGGTGCTCTGTTTTCCTCCCGCACTCCAATGACGTGCAGGTTTGTAGCCGAATTGTAGCCTGAATGGCTTTGTTAAGAAGGTTTGTAGCGTAATTGGCTTTGATAAATTGTTGCTAGTGTGTAGGGAAGTTCATATGTTCTAGAAGCAGAATTAGGCCATTTGGCCCATCATGGCTGATCTATCTTTCCCACCCAACCTCATTCTCCTGCCTTTGCATCATAAACCATGACACCTGTACTAATCAAGAATAGTACTAGTGTATGGGTGATCGCTGGTCGGTGGGCGGAAGGGCCTGTTTCCGCACTGCATCTCTAAACTAAACTAAGCTCAACTTGCACAAGAATGCACTGAAGATTTTTAACAGGTTGATAGATGCTAAAACAAAATACTGTTCTTTTTGCCAGTGGTGAAGTGCTCGTAACTCGGGGAGTTTACCAGGAGCCTCATTGCGTCTTGTGCCAGTCATTCCCATGCTACCCACGTACGCCGGGCGATCTATAATAATCCAGTTTTCCTTTCTTCACCGAGAGAGAGAGAGAGAGAGAGAGAGAGAGAGAAAGAGAGAGAGAGAGAGAACTCTTCAAACATGACATTTCCACGTGACGCAGTGACAATTTTCTTTATAGCCTCTCAGGAGAATCCCCCCTTGCAGCAAAGTCCAGGCTTAAATAGTTAGCGATGACAGGCGCTGAATTTCAAATTGTGGTAATGGATCACTTTCCTCATTGAGACTGATGGGGGAATGGCAGAGAGCTGGCACGGTGCAGGGATAACTAGCCCAGCCCCAGTTCATTCCGGGGAAGAGGGCCATGGAGCCGGAATCTTTGGAGGAATCACACGGACAATTTTATTCTTCTTTCATAAATTAGGCAGAGATTTGGAAGACATTGTCTTCAAGACGGTAGCAGGGGATTCAGTGCTGGTTTTTTTGTCAGTGGTGAGTCTCTTTCCCACCTGAATATTAAGTGGTTCGTGCAGCAGTGGGAAATGACTCCAAACTGATGCCCCCTGCAGCCTTTAGTACTTTAGAGATACAGCGCGGAAACAGGCCCTTCGGCCCACTCAGTCCGCGCCGACCAGCAATCACCCCGTACACTCACACTATCCTACACGCTAGCAACAAGTTGTTTTTTTCCAACTTACCGAAGACAATTAACCTACAAACCTGTACAACTTAGGAGTGTGGGTGGAAACCAGAGCACCCGGAGAAAACCCACATGGTCAGGATCGAACCCAGGTCTCTGGCGCTGTAAGGCAGCAAATCTACCAGTGCGCCTCTGTGCCGCCTCATGCTACTTAGTTAATGCAATGGCAGAAGGATGTGTTGAATGCTGTGGTGGAGTTTGTCCGCTACAGCATGGAATCAGGCCCTTTGGCCCACTGTGTCCGTGCCGATCATCGATCACCTGTTCACATTAGTTCTGTCTTATCCCACTTTCGCATCCACTCCCGACACACTTTCCAGAGGTCAATTAACCTACAAACCTACACGTCTTTGGGATGTGGGAATAAACTGGTGCACCCAGATGAAACCTACGTGGTGACAAGCTGGACGTGGAAACACCACCCAGACAGCATCCGATGTCAGGATTGAACCCAAGTCTCTGACGCTGTGGGGCACCAGCTCTACTGCCTGACAGTTAATATTTCTTAGACACAAAATGATGGAGTAATTCAGCCGGTAAGGCAGCATCTCTGGAGAAAAAGAATCGGTGGCATTTTGGGTCAGGGCCCTTCTTCAGACCTCACCTATTTTTTCTCTGAGTTGCTCCAGCATTTTGTGTCTATCTTCGGTGTAAACCAGCATCTGCAGTTCCTTCCCATATATAATTAATGTTTCTTTCTCTATGGATGTTGACTGACCTGCTAAGTGCTTCCATTTCTTGTTTATAAGTTCTGTTTACAAGTTCCTAAATGCCCACAAAAGCCACAGAGATAAATAATTGAACATTCCTTCTTGGCTTCTCTATCTACCTTATTCACTGGAGAAGGTACTTTTAGTTGTGATATTGTCTTATCCATCTTCTTTGATCATTGTTGTAGCTGAACGAAAACTCATATTCAGTAAGCTGTTGTGAACCTCATGGGCAGGATTACCAAAAATCAAGCTGTACTTGCGATAGGATGAACAACAACTAAACAAAGATGTCAATTAAGATCCACGCTGTCTCCTCAAATCATAAAGAAAAGTTTATAGCAAGAGCTCGTATAATCCAGAAACCACCAACGCTTGTATACATGTTTAAGAAAGAACTGCAGATGCTGGAAAAATCGAAGGTAGATAAAAATGCTGGAGAAACTCAGCGGGTGAGGCAGCATCTATGGAGGGAAGGAATATGTGATGTTTCGGGTCAAGACCCTTCTTCAGACTGATGTGGGGGTGGGGGGGGGGGGGTGCGAGAAGAAGAAAGGGTGTATACTTGAGTCTTGGGGCACATGTGTACTGATTGACTAAACAATGTGTTGCCAATCCTGGCCCAATCGATGACAGATATCCGAAGGCATGCTAGCAGAAGCCTCCACGTGGCACATCCTGGGCAATGCTGACGACAGAAACTGTACCACAGTGACTGACTGAAGTAGCCAATTCTGCAACCACCGACCGTCAACCGTCACTGACCGACCGGAAAGACGTGATATGGAAGATGGCCGGACACGAGGAAGAAGAGGATATCTGAAACCATTGATCACTGTACTGAGAGTGGACAGGTGACGTTTTGGGTTGGGAGCCTTCTTCATTCTCTGAAGAAGTGTCCTGACCTGAAGCATCCACAAATACCTCCTGACCTCAGTTGAGCTGCTGCCTCAGAGCATTAAGGGTGGCATGGTGGTGCAGCGGTAGAGTTGCTGCCTTACAGCGCCAGAGACCCGGGTTTGATTCTGACTACGGGTGCTGTCGGTACGGAGTTTGTACGTTCTCCTTGTGACCACATAGGTTTTCTCTGGGTGCTCCGGTTTCCTCCCACACACCAAAGATGTACAGATTTGTAGGATAATCGGCTTTGGAAAAAGTGTAAATTGTCCCTAGTGTGTGGGATAGTGCTAGTGTATGGGGTGATCATGGGTCGGCGCGGACTGTCTGGCCATATCTCTAAAGTGACCAAACATAACTAACTTTGAAGATCAACTGAAATTTAGTTAGAGATACCGTAACCTTGCAGAACTGTCAAAATGTGTAGGAAGGAACTGAAGATAGACCGTTTGTATTCACTTGTTTGTACCTTCTCCACCGCCAACAATGGACCATTGTGGGCTCCACCTTTCCTTGGTCATCGTTGCTGGCTTTGATTTGTCCTTTTGCAAACCTTTCATTCCTTTGTTCTCTGTACCTTTTCATGCCCCTTGTTTCCCCCTGCCCTGACTCTCAATCTGAAGAAGGGTCATAGATTCATAGAGTGATACACTGTGGTAACAGGCCCTTCGGCCCAACTTGCCCACACCGGCCAACATGTGCCAGCTACACTAGTGCCACTGCCTGCATTTGGTCCATATCCCTCCAAACCTGTCCTATCCATGTACCTGTCTAACTGTTTCTTAAATGTTGGGGTAGTCCCAGCCTCAACTACCTCCTCTGGCAGCTCGTTCCATATACCCACCACCCTTTGTGTGAAAACGTTACCCCTCAGATTCCCATTAAATCTTTTCCCCCTTCACCTTCACTGACCCGAAACCTCACTTACACCTTTTGTCCAGAGATGTTGCCTGACCCGCTGAGTACTCCAGCCTTTTGTGTCTGTTTAACTTGCAGAACAGTGATGGGAAGCCCTGTTGTATTAGCCTTACCCCTTCACTTCAGGCTATAATGGGGATCATATAAATGTAAATGCTTAGAACAGTTGACACCGCGAGAAGCGTATACTTAATTCCATTCTGCCGCTCAAAGAAAATGTGATTTCTTTGCGCAATCTTTAAATTACATTAAATCCTGAAACCCTCATTTCCCTTGTAAAAAAATACCATTAGAACAAGGCTATTTTCCCAGAATGATTCCAAGTCTCTCTAATCTCACGTCATGGATTAAATTTATACTCCAAAATCAGGTGTATGTTGGCGTAATTTACTTTAACCACTGCTATTCCTATCGTTTATCAAATGTTTTCCTCTCAAATTGGCTGTTCCATTTAAGTTAAAGTGTTCCTGGATATTTACTGCACCAAGGCACCTGGGTTGTGACACCGTGTGTTGTTGTTTCAGCTGCTGCTTTCCAGCTCTCCGATGTTCACACCGTGACACTGTTGTCACCCGTCTAGGTTCAAGGCACGTCCCTGCCATCTCTCTCTGGATTCCAGCAGCTTGTTTGTTTCTGTCAGCAACCTGACTTCAAGAAAAGCAACAAAGAAGGGCCCCGATCCAAAACATCAGCCATCCATTCCCTCTCCAGATGCTGCCTGACCCGCTGATTTCCCCCAGTACTTTGTTCGGTTCAGTTTAGTTTAGAGATACAGCGCGGAAACAGGCCCTTCGGCCCACCGGGTCCGCGCCGACCAGCGATCCCCACGCATTAACACTATCCGACACCCACTAAGGACAATTTTTCATTTACCAAGCCAATCAACCTACAAACCTTCACGTCTTTGGAGTGTGGGAGGAAACCGAAGATCTGGCAGGTCACGGGGAGAGCGTACAAACTCCGTACAGACAGCACCCGTAGTGGGGATCGAACCCGGGTCTCCGGCGCTGCATTCGCTGTAAGGCAGCAACTCTACCGCTGCGCCACCGTGAGTTCAGTTTAGAGATACAGATATGGCGCAAAAACAGGCCCTTCGGCCCACTGGGTCCATGCCGACCAGCGATCCCCATACATTAACACTACCCGACACACACTAGGGGCAATTTAGATCAACAACCATGTTTATTGCAAGGGATTAATGACAAGGCAGGACCTTCCAGCTTCACTCAGGAATCCTCTTCAAAAATTCTCTCTAAGCAATTGAGCATCCGAATGTTTTTGCTCATTTCAGCGTAAAATACAATCCCATTAATCCGGATTTTCCCACCAGAGGAAGCACTGAATCACAATTTGATTGTTTGTGTGGAATCAATGAAGCTTGACAAGGCACAGATATATTTTGTTTTAAGAGCCAGTCTACCGCTTTGGCCCTTTGAGTATTGTATATAATATTATTTCATGCATCAAAAAGATGGTTTGACTTGTAGTCAATTTAATGATCTCTTTTCACATGTGAGAAGTGGACCCTTGTTTGAAAAGGATCTTCTTTTAGTTTAGTTTAGCAATACAGCATGGAAGCAGGCCCCTTGGCCCACCGGGTCTGCGCCGACCGCCGTACACTAGTCCTACACTACACACTAGGGACAATTTACAAGTTCACCCAAGCTGATTAACCTACCAACTTGTACGTCTTTGGAGTGTGGGAGGAAACCGGAGCACCCGGTGAAAACCCACGCGGTCACAGGGAGAACGTACAGACAGCACCCATAGTCAGGATCGAACCCGGGTCTCTAGCACATGAGAGAGCCCCCCTCATCCTTCAAAACCAGCGGATACAGGCCCAGAGCCATCAAACACTCCTCATATGCTAAACCAATCATCCCTGGGATCATTCTCATGACCACTCCCGGACCCTCTCAAATGCCAGCACATCCTTCCTCATATATGGCCCAAACCTGCTTGCGATATTCCACTTCAATGTTTCCCGTACTTTTGACTCCAGCCCAAATATTAATCATCCTTCCCAAGGCCAGATTAGTTTTAGTGGAAACTGTCAGCTTTGCAGTGGTAAATCGGAAATGTGAAGCATAAAAGCAGGCATTTCTTCCAATTCCTCTTCGACAAAGAAACTTAGTCCCTTAGAAACAAGGAACTGGAGATGCTGGTTTACAAAAAAAGACACAAAGTGCTGGAGTAACTCAGCGGGTCATGCAGCATCTATGGAGAACATGGATAGGTGGCGTTTTGGGTTGCGACCCTTCTTCAGACTAAAGTTACTCCAGCATTTTGTAGTTTATTTAAGATGTGATATATGTTGTATTAACGTCTCATTGCAACCATTAGTTGTTGAACTTGCTGAGAACAAATTACATTTTTGCTTTAAGACACAGCATAAAATCCCATTACAGCCCGGGTAATTTGATGTCATTACACTATTAACTTGGGATTATTTGTCATAGATCTTAACACTAAATAGCAACAGATTTCACCTACTTTGGACTGTATTTAGAAAAAGCATAGAGATGTTTGGTGCATTATCCAAAGGCTGAAAATGAGCTGGGGATTTGGAACTTCCCAAAGCTGCAATAAGAGTGTCGATGATAAATCTATAATCATTACTGTCACCAGTTTTATAAGGAGCAAAGCAAGCCAAAGAGTAAGTTAACAATCAATAGCACCTTCTTAAAGGTCATTTTTTTCCCCTGCCTAAAATACAGTAGAGAGCAAACAGATCAAAAGTGCTGGCAGTGCTAATGGCCGTAAGACTACCAATGTTTATGGTTTATACACAAGGAACAGCAGATGCTGGAATCTTATGTAGAACATAAAGTGCTGGAGTAACTTAGCTGGTCAGGCAGTCTGAGGAAGGGTCTTGACCCGAAACGTCACCCATTCCTTCCCTCCAGAGATCCTGCCTGTCCCGCTGAGTTACTCCAGCATTTTGTCTCTATCTTCAGCATCTCTGGAGGACATGGACAGGCGACATGTTGGGTCAGGACCTTTCTTCAGACTGATTGTAATTGGGGTGAGGCAGAAAGGTAGAAAACAAAGATCCTATAGCAAGCAAGATAGATCACTTGACGAAAAAAACGTAGTATGGTCATGGGCAGATTCATGGGTAATTTTCGGCCCAATTTCCCTAACCGGCTTCCGTCTCCGCACCAAAGATCCCATAGTGCGGAGACGGAAGCCGGTTACGGAAACATCCTCGTAAAAATAAAAGTTTTCAGAATTTTAATTTATTAACACAAACTGTTCCCCCGCAACGTTGATTACACTGCGAGTCGGGTCGGGTCAGGTTATGGAAATGGATGAAAAAAAGGCCCACGTTCCGTTCCATTGTGTACTACACGTCAGTCCATTGCAGTTAGGAGTGATCTATCTTGCTCCGCTATAGGATCTTTGGTAGAAAAGAGGTGGGGGGGGGGGGGGGGGGTGAGGGGTCAAAGATTGGCAAGTGATAGATTCGTGTAATGTGAGAGGGGGGTTGAATGGCAGACGGGTGGACAATGGCCAGAGATGAGATTGAGAAAAAGATGATTAAAGGAGTAAAAAAGAAGACAAGAAGATAAGGGGGCATATTGATAAGGAGAGAGGTTTGAAAGAGGTGTAAAAAGTAGTGAACGAGATTACTTTGTTTACACAAAGGGCGGTGGGTGTATGGAACCAGCTGCTGGAGGAGGTCGTTGAGGCAGGTACTGTTGCAATGTTTTAGAAACATTTACACCGGTACATGGATAGGACAGGTTTAGAGGGATAAGGGCCAAATACAGCAGGTGGAACTAGTGAAGACAGATTGGTCTGTTTGGGCAAGTTGGGCTGGAGGGCCTGTTTCCACGCTGTACGACTCTATGAAATGTAAAGCCGGAGGGAGAGATTTAGTTGGAAGGGGAGGGGTGGAGGGGTGACGTGGGATAGTGGGAGAATGGATGTGCGCCAGGGTCAAGAAAAAGGGGTTGTGGAAAGAAGAAAAAGAATGGGCTGGAATGTTACCAAAGATCGTAGACTTCATGATCGTCCCATTGGGTTGTCAGCCACTCAAGGGGAATATGAGGTGCCGTTCCTGCAGTTTGTGTGTGGCCTCACTCTGGCAATGGAGGAGGCCCAGGACAGAAAGGTCAGTGCGGGAATGGGAAGGGGATATAAAATGGTTGGCATCCGGGAGATCCAGCAGGCTTAGGCGGACAGAGCACAAGTATTCGGCAAAACAGTCGCCCAGTCTACGCTTGGTCTCACTGATGTAACGAAGGCCACATTGGGAGCATCAGATTATGCTTTGGACATCAGACTCATACTGTGTTACTGTTGTCCTGTCCATGACGAATGGTGTCTTGTGCTTCTAATGGGCCAATACTTGGTCCTTGGCATTTATTAGAGTCATACAGTGATGCAGCGTTGGAACAGGCCCTACAGTCCAACTTGCCCACACCAACCAACATGCCCCAACATAGTCCCACCTGCCTGCATTAGGCCCATATCCCTCTAAACCTGTCCTATCCATGTACCTGTCTAAATGATTCTTTACGTTGGCTGTCAAACAACCAGCACTTACCTCTGCACGTGGTCACTAAGTTGTGAGGTGTCACGCGGCGGAGGTCTTCCTGAGGTTCCGCGGCCGCGATACCCGCCTGGAAGGTTCATCGGTCAGCAAGGCCTTGCCCAAAGGACCGGGAACCCACCATAAGGGCTTGTCGTGGCCCACTGAAGGCTCGCAGTCGGCGGGACCTTTAACCCTCCCAAAAGCTAGACATTCGGCATGACCAGGAGAGAGCGGGAGATGTGGGATGTGAGGAGCCAGGGCCGGGAGGAGGGTGAACCGAGCTAATGCCTACAGCGCCTTCAAGGTCGGCTGCAGGAGGCGCCCTCGGGACGGGGACACGGGACTTTGGACAAAGAATATTGCCGCCAAAAATGGCGGCATCAGCATGTGTAAAATATGCAAATTGAATTTCACTGCGCAGTTGCTTATGTGACAAATAAACACCATTGACTATTAACTATTGAAGCTGTCGATCTCTGATGTGTCCAGGAGAAACAAAGAACTTTTCCCAATTTGATTCCCCTCCCCCTTCATTGCCTTCACCCACAGCCAGACTGCATTCAGCAAACCTATTGATCAATGCCATTTATCAATGTTTTTTTTAATTACCTGTCCATGGGGTAAGCATGTTGCTGTGCAATTTTGAGTAACAATCCCATTCCTCAGATCCACAATCTCTCCCCTCTTGGTTTACATTTATCATTGTCATGAAAGCTTTGTTTGGCATGCGATCCAAACAGATCAGACATACCATCCATTTGTCAGCCTGAAGAAGGGTTTCGGCCCGAAACGTTGCCTCTTTCCTTCGCTCCATAGATGCTGCCGCACCCGCTGAGTTTCTCCAGCAGTTTTGTCTACCTTCGTTTCCCCAGCATCTGCAGTTCCTTCTTGAACATACCATACATTTGGACAGGTACATGGATAGCATAGGTTTAGAAGGATACACAATACAATACGATACGATACGATAGAACTTTATTTATCCCAGGTGGGAAATTAATTTGCCAACTGACATAAAAAACACAAATACATGAAACATGAAAAGAAAGTGACGAATGGTAAAGGGCCTGTCCCATTTGCTCGTAATTTACGCGACATCATTAACGCATCGTGACACGCACGTGATGCGCGCATGGTGCGCAATGACATAGGCAGTGACGTGCGGCTGCGAGCGTCGTCGCAGGATTTTGTGATGTACAAAATCTTTGTGACGCGCAAACTGCGTGACGCGCAAATGACGGCCAAGTGGGACAGGCCCTTTAGGCTTTGAGGATGTGCAAAGATTGAGGAGGTGGGGGGGTCAGTCTCAGTTTCAGTCTACCCGATGACAGAAGGGGGAGGAGTTGTACAGTCTGATAGCCACAGGGAAGAAGGATCTCCTGTGGCGTTCTGTCCTGCATCTTGGTGGAACCAGTCTGTTGCTGAAGCTGCTCCTCAGGTTGACCAGTGTGTCATGGAGGGGGTGAGCTGTATTGTCCAGGATGCTCCACAGTTTCAGGAGCATCTTCCCCTCCGAGACCACCTCCCATGAATCCGACTCCGCCCCCAGGATGGAGCCAGCCTTCCTGATGAGTTTGTTAATACTATTGGCGTCCGTGGCCTTCGCCCTGCTGCCCCAGCACACGGCAGCGTAGAAGATGGCACTGGCTACCACCGATTGGTCGAACATCTGCAGCATCCCACTGCAGACGTTGAAGGAGTGGAGCCTTCTCAAAAAATGCAGGTGGCTCTGTCCCTACTTGTACAGGGCCTCAGCGTTCCTGGACCAGTCCAGTTTACTGCCAGGTACACTCCCAGTTATTTGTATTCCCCTGGTAAACTGCACATCCACACCACTGATGGAGACAGGGGTGTTCCTCTCCTCCTAAAGTCCACCATTAACTGCTTGTCTTGTCAGTGTTGAGGGGCAGGTGATTCAGCCCACACCTATCAACAAAGTGGTTGGCCAAGCTGGCCATCCGCGAGTCAAGGCGCCAGGCGGTGGAGGGCTCTACCCGAGCCGGCTGCCTGCCCCTTTTCCGGGGATACGTCCATGCCCGGGTGCGGTTAGAAAGGGAATACGCCCTGTCCACGGGCACCCTGGGGGATTTCCGGGACCGCTGGGTGTTGAATGTATCCTCAATAAGGATTGTATCATAGTTGTATAGTAGGTTATTATGGATATATGTTTGTGTTGTATTATGGTGGTGGGTTCTGGCTTGTTTTATTGTAGTGTAATTATTATTTTTAAATAATTGAATACATTTTTTGATTAAATTTTTTTTTTTTTTTTAAAGTTGTTGACTACACCTCTGCATTCAGGTTCCCTCACCTCACTGATGCAGCCCACAATTGCAGAGTCATCTGAAAACTTCTGCAGGTGGTAGGAGGCGAAGTTATATCTGATGTCCGAGGTGTAAATGGTGAACAGGAAGGGCGAGAGGACTGTCCCCTGTGTTGCTCACCACCATGTCCGAGACACAGTACTGTAGCCTGACATACTGTGCATGTCCAGTCAGGTAGTTGGTGATCCAGGACACCAATGGAGCATCCACCCGCATCTTCGTCAGTTTGCTCCCTAGCAGTGCAGGCCGGATCGTGTTAAAAGCACTGGAGAACTCAAAAAACATAACTCCCACGGTGCTTCCTGGCCTATCCAGGTGAGCACAGGAACGATGGAGCAGGTGGATGATGGTGACCTCAACCCCCATCTTTGCTTGGTAAGCAAACTGCAGGGGGTCCAGGTAGGGTTTAACAGGGGTTGTAGGTGAGTGAGCACCAGTGTCTCCAGGGACTTCATGATGTAGTCATTGGAGGAGCTGGGGCGCATCCTCTTTGGTACAGGAACCAGGCAGAATGTCTTCCACATCACAGGAACCTTCTCTGGGCTCAGGCTCAGGTTGAAGACAAGCTGGAGTACTCGGCACAACTGGCTGGCTCACGCCTTGAGTACCATCACGGGCTGACACCATCATGACCCGTGGCTTTACCTGGGTGGAGTCTCCTCAGCTCCTTCCTCACCTGCTCAGCCTTGATGGTCAGGCTCGGCAAAGAAAGGGCAGAGGAAGTGGACCAGGGGGATTGAGGGGGAGAATCTGTCGGGGAGCAGGGGGGAGGGTGGGCAGATGCCCCTCCATCAAATCTATTAATAAACAGGTTTAGCTCAGTCCTGATTGCTTTCCCTCCCCAGGCCACTGGTCTTCTTGTAGCCTGCAACGCTCTTCATCCCGCTCCACACATCCCTCAAGTTGTTCTGCTGAGGTTTACGCTCCAGCTTCCTCCTGTTGTCACCCTTGCCCTGTCTCAGTCTCGCCTTCAGGTCTTTCTGCACCCGCTTCACCTCCTCCCTGACACAGCCATCAGCTACACACACGCTCCTTAACCAGGATGTGACCAGGGTTGCACCACTTGTTGTTAACGAGAATAGCAAGTCCCTCACCTTTACACTTGCCACTCTCACTGCAGTCCCTGTCCGCCTGAACAGTCTGAAAGCCGTCCACACTGGTGTTGAACTCAGGGATGTCCTCATGGAGCCAGGTCTCTGTGAAAAATAGCACACTGCTCTGACGGTACTCCCTCTGGATCCGCACTGGTGCAGCTAGCTCATCCATCTTGTTAACCAGTGATCTCACACTCCCCGTTGTAATGGAAGGCAAGTGTGGCTTGTGCCTCCTTTTCTCCGCGCTTCATTTTACTCCCACCCGGCATCGCCTGTATTTCCTCCTCAGTTACTTGGGGATTTCTGACATAACCATGGCGAAGGCAGCCGGTCGGGGCGGTTGGAGCTCCAGCACTTGATCCCTGCTGTAGTCAACATAGAGACCAGCTCCAGGTTGTTGCAGTGCAGAGACAGAGACACGCTGAAATAGTATCTTCCCAACGAGGAAAGAGATTAAAGGTTTCCCCCACCACAACATGGTGCAATAAACTAACTAACTAACCACAAAAAAACCCCAAATAAATATGAATTAAGTAAGTAAAAATAAAGGAAAAGCCGATGGACTGTTGGCTGGCTGCCGTGTGCACAGCGTCAGAACCAGAAACAGGAAGTAAAAATGAGGGCCAAATGAGGGCAGGTGGGACTGGCCATGTTGGTCAGCCTCGGCAAGTTGGGCCGAAGGGCCTGTTTCCATGCAGTACAACTCTATGACTATACATAAATATAATCGTCAAACTCAAGGGCTATAGGTGGGGTAAAATAGAAGATAGAGAATGCAGAATATAGTTCTTAGCATTGTGGTGCAGCAATTCCATAGACAAAGTCCATTGTCCACAATGGGGTAGAGGTGAATCGGACAGTACCCTCTCTTGTGGAAGGACCGTTCAGAAGCCTGATAACAGAGGGGAAGAAGATGCTCCTGAGTCTGGTGGTGCGCGCTTTCAAGCTTCTGCACCTTCTGCCGGATGGGAGCAGGGAGAAGAAGGAATGACCGGGGTGGGACAAGCCTTTGATTATGTTGGCTGCTTTTCTGAGGCAGCGTGAAGTGTAGATGGAGTCAATGGTGGGGAGTGTGGTCTGTGTGAGGGACTTGGGCTACACCTGCAACTCCCTGCAATTTCTCGCAGTCTTGGACATCGGCAATTTCTTTTACATTTTCTTACCTGCAATGACACCATTTGAATTTCTTACATTTACGGCACCAGTATTAACTTGATCAATTAACTTTTAGCTTGCCAAATGCACTCAAAGTTACAAAGTAGTCTTACCACTAGTAGTTGACAATTAACCTGTACTTATTAAAATGAACAGCAATTTGAAATTATGAGGGTGGTGGAGGCAGGTTCTCTGGATGCTTTCAAGAGAGAGCTAGATAGGGCTCTTAAAAATAGCGGAGTCGGGGATATGGGGAGAAGGCAGGAACGGGGTACTGATTGGGGATGATCAGCCATGATCACATTGAATGGCTCGAAGGGCCGAATGGCCTACTCCTGCACCTATTGTCTATTGTCTATTTCTATGATTGAAGATTTATTATCAATATGTCAGTATGTCAATATGACACAGTACAGACCACTCCACCTTGAAATCGGATGCCAATAAACTAGAATTGAGGAATTTTCCACTAACAAGAAGCATGTTAAAGATGAAAGCTATTTCTGGTGAATCTCTGAGAATATTGGGAACTAATTGGGCACAGAGTGATTGCACGACAAGGCCATCAATACTGTGGCGATTATAATATGATCTTGAAAAGAACGATGTACTTCAAATGGTGCCTCAGCAACCTCTTGTACAACTGTGACATAATGTCCCAGCATCAATACTGAATCTGAAGAAGGTTCCCGACCCAAAACATTACCTATTCAGGTGTAGGAAGGAACTGCAGATGCTGGTTTACAACGAAGATAGACACAAAATGCTGGAGTAACTCAGCGGGACAGGTAGCATCTCTGGAGAGAAGGAATGGGTGACATTTTGGGTCAAGAACCTTCCTCAGACCGATTCTTCATACTGTTGCCTATTTCTGTCCTGCTGCAATTTTGCCTGACCCGCTGAGCTACTCCAGCGCTCCGTGTCTTCTTCTATATTTAATACCTGACAGATGAAGACCAACAGCCTTCTTTACCACCCTATCTACCTGTGACACCATTACCAGGGAACTATATACCTGTATTCCTAGATCCCTCTGCTCTACAACACTCCCCAGGGCCCTGCCATTCACTGTGAAGGTCTACATATATATGTGAATGAATGAAAACATTATGGAAACATTATTGTCACATGTGACAAGTCACAGTGAAATTCTTTGCTTGCATAACTTGCCAAGGCATACAATAGTCTCCCATGAAGGGTGCTTACAAAGTTACAAATCCCCCCCCCCACCACGCACAAGTTGCCCCTTTGTTCTTCCCCCCCCCCACCTCCCTGATGGCCCTTGTTCTACCACCCACCTCCCCACCCCCACCTCCCTCATGGCCCTTGTTCTACCACCCCCCTCCCCCCCCTCACAGCTGTCCCCCACGCCAGGTCCACCTTCATTCCTTCCCTCGGCAGCGAGATCCTTACTTCATGTGTCTGTTTCGTCCGTCGGTCTGCGCCATCATCGCGGCAACATTGCCGGGTCCTCTCCTGAGGCCTCCGTGGTGCCGACCCAGGCCCGAGCCACGTGCTCCGTCAACTGCTCCGTTGACCCGGGCTCCGATCCGTGATGCCCCGGCTGGGCTCTGATCCAGGCTTCTCCGCAGCCATCTGAGAGGCATCGAGTCTCCAGGTTCACCTGGTTAATTCCCGGGATGGCGGGACTAACATATGATGAAATAATGGAAGAAATAATTGTAATCACTGGAATTTAGAAGGATGAGAGGGAATCTTATAGAAACATATAAAATTCTTAAGGGATTGGACAGGCTAGATGCAGGAAAAATGTTCCCGATGTTGGAGCAGTCCAGAACCAGGGGTTGCAGTTTAAGAATAAGTGGTTGGCCATTTAGGACTGAGATGAGCAAAACCATTTTTACCCAGAGAGTTGTGAATCTGTGGAATTCTCTGCCACAGAAGGCAGTGGAGGCCAGTTCACTGGATGTGTTCAAGAGAGAGTTGGATGTGGCTCTTTGGGCTAATGGAATCAAGGGATATGGGGAGAAAGCAGGAACGGGGTACTGCTTTTGGATGATCAGCCATGATCACATTGAATGGCGATGGTGGCTCGAAGGGTCGAATGGCCTACCTCTGCACCTATTTTCTATGTTTCTCTGAGACCACGCCGCCTCACATGCATTCCCAGTCTGCAGCCAGGAAGCCTTGAATCGTACATACATAATTCTACATGTAAAGCTTTTATCATTAATTGTATACAACAAAGCAACTGTTCAGAAGCCACACTGACCACCAAGCAGCCATTCTACATTGACACAACTGATGTTATTGCACATGCTGGATTCCAGATGCATAACCAATCTTAGTGGATTGCCATATTATGGCAACAGACCAGATTCTTCCTTCCATTTATTGCTCTATTTAACAATTTTTAGAATCTATAATGTTCATAAAGTCAAAACTCTGAGTATCTAGACATTAAGGTGAGAGGGGAAAAATTCAATGGAAACCTGAGGGGCAACTTTTTCACACAAAGGGTGGTGGGTGTATGGAATGAGCTGCCAGAGGAGGTCGTTGAGGCAGGTACTACAACAACATTTTAAAGACATTTGGACAGGTACATGGATAGGAAAGGTTGAGAGGGATAAGGGCCAAATGTGGGCAGGTGGGGCTAGTGTAGTTGGGGGCATCTTAGTCAGCATGGGCAAGTTGGGCTGAAGGGCCTGTTTCAGTGCTCTATGACTCTATGACATCTTTTGTACTTGACATTAAGCCTTTATAACATGTTTGGTCAACGAGGTTGATGTGAAACTCACATTCTGTTGTAAAACAACTATAAAACTTAGACTGTCCTTAACAAATAATCCTGCTGTTTTTGATGAATAATTTAATGTACAGTTGAGTAGCTCCAGTATTAAGTATTAAATATTCCTTCCTGAATTTACTCAGGGTAGAGCGTCGAGTGCATTTTAAACAAAATCTCGCAACATCAGAAAGTAGACTTTCAAATTTCTCTATGATGGGAAACATTTCAAATGCTCCAAAGTCTTCAGTTTGCTGATATCCGAGGCTTGATTCCTGAACACTGACATTAGCAGCAGAATACGATGCATCTGTAAAGCCTACGCTGCAGGTACACCAGCAACGTTTCTTCAGAATGCTGACAGTAGTTTCCATCCGCTCTTCAAAGGGTTAGAAAGTATCACAGAACTCCGCATATCATGGCAACTTTTGCTTAAGTTACGTTTCATTTCACTCAGCGGGGTAACGCACACCTTCTGCTTTATCTCAACTAGATACTTCTCCTTGCCAAACGGGGTTTGTCGCAATGCAGAAATTTCATCTCCCAGATCGCCCAATTCCACATGAGGTTTGTAGGAAGGAACTGCAGATGCTGGTTTAAACCGAAGATAGACACAAAAAGCTGGAGTAACTCAGCGGGGCAGGCAGCATCTCTGGAGAGAAGGAATGGGTGACATTTTGGTTCGAGACCCTTCTTCAGACTGAAGTTGAAGTTCTTCCACATGAAGTTCTTCCTTTTCTTTCCTCAGGTCGAGTGCCAAGGTCAACGGAGGATCACTGAGTTCTCAATGGGTCCAGTAGTAGCATTTTAAACCTTGTATTCAGGTACAACGGTTGTATGTCATCAGACCAAAGCATTAAAATATCTGCAGACCCTAACTAAAAAAAATCAACATATCATAACTAACAAAACAAAGAAACTATGGAATTACAACTAAAGGACTGAAGACTGAACATGAATGGTAAGATTAAACAAGAACTTACCAGTTTGAAGTTTGATCTTTATTTTATGAGGAGTTGCGTTGAGGGATTACGTGAAGACCCCGCCAGCCCGCATGCGCGTCAATCTTCAAAGCAGCGGTGTGAAATCACAGATAACAGTTGTTGAACTGAATATAGTAAGATTAGAGAAACTAGAATACCAGCTGACCTTTATGATAGAGGGTTGGGAGTGGAGGGCACGTAATCCCTCAACGTAACTTCTCATAAAATAAAGATCAAACTTCAAACTGGTAAGTTCTGGTTTAATCTTACTATTTTACTTGGGAGTCACGTGAGTGACTACGTGAAGATTTCAAAGCTCTGTGATTTCATGCCGTGGAAACGAGTCCAAGCGTCACACACTGCATCAGTTAACCAATGATGAGTGAACATTAATAATGCATTCAGACATGACATAGATATAGACATGTTGATGCTTTCAATGAACAAATAATGATAATAGTAACCTCCCTCAACTGGGAGGATACTATGAAACAGAACCTAACATAGAGTTGGTAAATACCCCCGATCTGGCAATGGGTTTGTTCTAAACATTTAGAAAGATCGTTTGTTTGACCATCCTGCAGCCGCTAGGATGTGGTCCATAACCCTGCTGCTGAGGTTGTTGCAGCCCTGGTGGAGTGAGACTTGAAAATGTCAATGTTCACTCCTGTATAAATCAGACCCGATGTAACCACCTGGAGATGGTCTGTAGTGATACCTTCTTACGAGGCTTTATGTAACTAACAACATTGCTAGTTCAGAGTCTGTAAGGCTCTTAGTGACCCTAACATTCTGGTGTAGATGTGTGACCACACACAACCGAAGGTCCATGGGATATGCAAACAAATCTAGTTTGAGACCTGATGCCCCTGGTCTACTCTGCTTGACTAAGTCATAAACATAAAATGTTATTTAGCCCGCAGATATGATCATCCTATCCAGTCACAGCTTATGCAATGACTGGACCCGTTGCGCTGAACTCAGCGCCATGAGCATAACCACTTGTAAGTGAGTTTGACCAAGGACAGGGATGTAGCTGGAGCCCACCAGCGAAGCGACGTAGCACAATGTTAACATCCCATATCTCTGCCTACCTAGGCCTGGGAGGTTTAGAGTTGAAGATACCCCTCATAATCTAGATCTCAGAGGGTGAGACCCGACAGAGTGGATTCTGCTCCCCGCAGCCAACATGATGAGAAGGCACTTTAGGCACAGTAAATGGCACTTTAACTTAATGATTGTCAAAACCCCATATAAAACTTCAATTCGGCAGTCATCCGTGCCGAATTAAATGTAATATAAGCATAAAACAAATACCTCCCACCTCCTTATGAGGAAATACTGCTATTTGATGCTATCCCTGCAATCTGCAGTGAGCACGTCCAAGGTTTTTGGTTTAACAACCCGAGCCGCAGGAACGGTCTTCTCAGAGTCTGCAAGTCAATGAATTGATTATATCATGCAGAGGATGGTTTCCCGAGTCACGGCTAAACCAGCAAATTTTGTGTTCAGAAATAACCATATAAGGTTCTAATATCATTCCCCACATCAGCGGGAACCATGGCTGTATAAGCCAGGCAGGCACTACGAAAATGCCTGAAGCGGGAACTGGCTGAATTTTTGCAAGACCCGTCTGATGAGGCAAAATGGAGGAAGACATAAAAGAACATTCCTCCCCAGTGTAGCGAGAATGCACCCATCGCCATTGATATGCCACATATTTTCTGCAACTGGTGATTGAGCCTGGATGCAAACATCTCGATCGTTAGTGTTCCATCGAGCCACAATGTCATTAAATACTTTGTGATCCCACATCCATTCTGTGTTGTCATTGATTTACATGATGATACACCAGAGCTAAATGAGGTTAGGTAAACTATCACCGGATACTTTGACTTGATTGCACCCAAGTGATTAACATATACCACCACCAAAGTGTATCAACTGGGACTTGAGCATGCAGATTATGCATATTCACACAACCCTTTAATCCACAGAATGCACCTGGTGTCTATAGGTAGTTGATACCATAACTGAACAATTGGTAACTCATGCAAATCCCATCCGCCTCCGTAACTAGAGATGGTATTAGTAATTTTCCATCTTTGAGCAATAGCATCAGTTTGTAATTAACTGAAGAAAAAGTTAGTGGAGCAATGCTGAATACTGTTCGTCCACCATTGTGACTATGATAGTTTCAGCTGGGAATAGCAGAGGTCTGGTACCAATGGTACTTGAGAATTAATTCCAATCTCTTACCTCAGGGCGGAGTCCCAGACAAATTAATAGAGTTAATTGTAAACCCCAATAATCAATAATTTCAGTTGGTATCAACTTAAATTTAACTTAAATTTAACTGGATGGATGAGAAACAAATTTCTCAAATATAGTTTTGTGGCTGATACAGCTAATTTAGCAAAATACAGTGTTTAGAATATCATCCAGTTAGGCCATAACAATTGTTTTTTAGCTCTGAGCAGCCGAAGCACTGGTTGTAATAATTTGGTAAATAATCTGGGAGCTGTAGCCCATTTTGCAATGCTTCTGAGTGTATCATTGCCCCATCCAGCTAAATTTCCAATATCTCCGGTGCCCTGTGAATGGAAACTGATCCCACGGAAGTTAAACAGTCACGAAGTTTCCTATTCAGAAATGTCTATACTGCACATGCGAGTTGAACCTGTTGACAATGAACAGGTCACATCTGCCACAATTGCGAGCCTGCCTTGAAAGGCAACTCTAGCCATATTTTCGAGAACTCTGGACAATTTCCGCGTCTGTCTTGCTTGTATGCTGTGCAATATAAACTAATCTCATGTTATCATTTAATTTATAAACAGATCTGAATCTTATGTTATTATTGTCATCTGTACAAAAACAAGTGTAAATACT
This sequence comes from Malacoraja senta, assembly GCA_038087875.1. Taxonomy (NCBI): domain Eukaryota; kingdom Metazoa; phylum Chordata; class Chondrichthyes; order Rajiformes; family Rajidae; genus Malacoraja; species Malacoraja senta. Next base: position 23,488,734 of record CM075980.1, read on the forward strand.
ACCAACTTGTATCTGTGACAGGAGGCATCATATATATGGCTCCATCTTCATCCTTCATACCTCCGAATGGGAGGACTTATGCAACCTGAACCAGGAGCTGCCTCAACCAGCTTCATCCTTCCAACATCCGAATGGGAGGACTTATGCAACCTGACCCAGGAGCTGCCTCAGGCATGTGTGCATGTATTTTAGCACCATCTCCATCACTACGTTCGATCGAGTGGGAGGAATTGCAACCCTGAAACAGGTGTCACTTCAGGCACATGTGCACTTCTGTAGCACCCTCTACCACTCCTTTGAGTAGGATGAAATTTGCAACCCTGAACCAGGTGCTGCTGCCTTAGGATGGATCGTTCTTGACTGCGACGAGTCGCAATCTTGTCTGACATAGATGCCCAAGACTTGGCACTCACTCTGAGTTGGGGTTTGTCAGGTTGCTTCCTTCAGCAGCCGCCAGGACTAGTTGTGCAAATTGCTTCTCTGCTGGTATCTTCATTTACCAAACAGGCTGCACGTGCTAGTGACTCTGAGTTCTGCTCCTTTCCGATGCCAACGCAGTCTACAGGGAAGGACTGGAGCGCCTCTGGCCCCCGTATGCCAGACATAGTGGGAGAAAAGCTGGAAAAAAAATCTGCCAGTTATTTGTCATGGGCAAAGACGTTTACATAAACGAAGACGCCCACCCAGTTAAATCAAAGATTTGATTACTTTATTGAAATGAATAAACTCGGCGTCTCGGGGAAGAATTTCCCACAGTCCCTTTAATGAGCGGAATTACCATGACACCACCATGTGTAGCTCACACAGGTGGCTTATCGGTACAGGGCTATCCAGGCCAGGGATCTAGATCGCCATGGCAGGTCTCATTCCACTGGCATGATGATACATGTTTGAAACCAAGAACAAACCCCTGAACTGAAACAATTAATCAGAGGATACCAGCATAATGGTGCCTACCCTCCATATACTTGAAAGAATACACTAACTGCTACTGCCATGGAGGCATAGGGGTGTTTATGCCGTTAGTAACATTCATGAATGGCAGCATGTGCCATGGACATTCCTCCGGGGTTGGGGTCAGTCACAAACTGACCCATGCACACCTCTCCACCGAGAGGAAGATCTGTGAGCAGCCCTGTACACAGGTGCTGCCGTAAACCTCCGTGGACCTCGTGCTGATATGGCCCTGTTTTAGTGGACCATATCAGGCTGGGTAAGATGTCTGAGGAAGTACCCTAGTATGTCAGAGGGGAACCCTCCTGGCCGGGCTCGTACAGCCCGGGCCTCTCCGACTTTGTTTGGTTGCCTAACTTTGGGCTGCCTAAGTCGAAGTCGCTGGCTCCACCGTGCGAACCCGACGGCCACCAGCTACCCGCTCTCCCGTGGTCCGTAGCCGGCATCTCTGTAGTGGCTTACCCTCCAAGCGGGGTTGCCTGGGTGCTACCGGCACCAGTCTGAAGCCGCTGGCTCCACTGCCAACGACTCGAAAAAGTGAATTCGACCGCTGCCCGCTACCCGCATTCCGCGGTCTCCGTAGCGGGTTCCCCGCGGTCCGTGGGCGGGATTTCCCGAGGTCGTGACCGGGATTCCCTGTGGTCCGTGATTGGTGTTCCCCGCGGTCCATAAAGGCTCCCCCGCGGCCCGTCCAGACTTTGCCCCAAAATTTAGCAGGACCTCTGTGAGCAGAGATTCCTCCAAGAAGAACATAACCTGGGAATAAGTTTAAAAACGTACCTTCAGGTTTGACCGCCGGCAGGAGCAGCGCGCCCCAGCCAGTCATTGCGCAATGCGATTGACGATATGACACGCATGCGGGCTGGCGGGGTCTTCACGTAGTCACTCATAGATACATAGATACATAGAAAATAGGTGCAGGAGTAGGCCATTCGGCCCTTCGAGCCTGCACCGCCATTCAATATGATCATGGCTGATCATCCAACTCAGTATCCCGTACCTGCCTTCTCTCCATACCCCCTGATCCCTTTAGCCACAAGGGCCACATCTAACTCCCTCTTAAATATAGCCAATGAACTGGCCTCAACTACCCTCTGTGGCAGAGAATTCCAGAGATTCACCACTCTCTGTGTGAAAAAGTTTTTCCTCATCTCGGTCTTAAAGGATTTCCCCCTTATCCTTAAGCTGTGACCCCTTGTCCTGGACTTCCCCAACATCGGGAACAATCTTCCTGCATCTAGCCTGTCCAACCCCATAAGAATTTTGTACGTTTCTATAAGATCCCCTCTCAATCTCCTAAATTCTAGCGCGTATAAGCCAAGTCTATCCAGTCTTTCTTCATATGAAAGTCCTGACATCCCAGGAATCAGTCTGGTGAACCTTCTCTGCACTCCCTCTATGGTTATAATGTCCTTCCTCAGATTTGGAGACCAAAACTGTACGCAATACTCCAGGTGTGGTCTCACCAAGACCCTGTACAACTGCAGTAGAACCTCCCTGCTCCTATACTCAAATCCTCTTGCTATGAAGGCCAACATACCATTCGCTTTCTTCACTGCCTGATGCACCTGCATGCCTACTTTCAATGACTGGTGTACCATGACACCCAGGTCTCGCTGCATCTCCCCATTTCCTAATCGGCCACCATTTAGATAATAGTCTGTCTTCCTGTTTTTGCCACCAAAGTGGATAACCTCACATTTATCCACATTATACTGCATCTGCCAAACATTTGCCCACTCACCCAGCATATACAAGTCACCTTGCAGTCTCCTAGCATCCTCCTCACAGCTAACACTGCCCCCCAGCTTAGTGTCATCCGCAAACTTGGAGATGTTGCTTTCAATTCCCTCGTCCAGATCATTAATATAAATTGTAAATAGCTGGGGTCCCAGCACTGAGCCTTGCGGTACCCCACTAGTCACTGCCTGCCATTGTGAAAAGGACCCGTTTACTCCTAATCTTTGCTTCCTGTTTGCCAGCCAGTTCTCTATCCACATCAATACTGAACCCCCAATACCGTGTGATTTAAGTTTGTATCCTAATCTCTTATGTGGTACCTTGTCGAAAGCCTTCTGAAAGTCCAGATACAACACATCCACTGGTTCTCCCCTATCCACTCTACTAGTTACATCCTCGAAAAATTCTATAAGATTCGTCAGACACGATTTACCTTTCGTAAATCCATGCTGACTTTGTCCAATGATTTCACCACTTTCCAAATGTGCTGCTATCCCATCTTTAATAACTGACTCTAGCAGTTTCCCCACTACCGATGTTAGACTAACTGGTCTGTAATTCCCCGTTTTCTCTCTCCCTCCCTTCTTAAAAAGTGGGGTTACGTTTGCTACCCTCCAATCCTCAGGAACTACTCCAGAATCTAAAGAGTTTTGAAAAATTATCACTAATGCATCCACTATTTCTGGAGCTACTTCCTTAAGTACCCTGGGATGCAGCCTATCTGGCCCTGGTGATTTATCGGCCTTTAATCCATTCAATTTACCCAACACCACTTCCCGACTAACCTGGATTTCACTCAGTTCCTCCATCTCCTTTGACCCGCGGCCCCCTGCTATTTCCGGCAGATTATTTATGTCTTCCTCAGTGAAGATGGAACCAAAGTAGTTATTCAATTGGTCCGCCATATCCTTGTTCCCCATGATCAATTCACCTGTTTCTGACTGCAAGGGACCTACATTTGTTTTAACTAATCTCTTTCTCTTCACATATCTATAAAAACTTTTGCAGTCAGTTTTTATGTTCCCTGCCAGTTTCCTTTCATAATCTATTTTCCCTTTCCTAATTAAGCCCTTTGTCCTCCTCTGCTGGTCTCTGAATTTCTCCCAGTCCTCTGGTATGCTGCTTTTTCTGGCTAATTTGTACGCATCATCTTTTGCTTTGATACTATCCCTGATTTCCCTTGTTATCCACGGATGCACTACCTTCCCTGATTTATTCTTTTGCCAAACTGGGATGAACAATTTTTGTAGTTCATCCATGCAGTCTTTAAATGCCTTCAATTGCATATCCGCCGTCAACCCTTTTAGAACTAATTGCCAGTCAATCTTGGCCAATTCACGTCTCATACCCTCAAAGTTACCTTTCTTTAAGTTCAGAACCGTTGTTTCTGAATTAACAATGTCACTCTCCATCCTAATGAAGAACTCAACCATATTATGGTCACTCTTGCCCAAGGGGGCACGCACAAAAAGACTGCTAACTAACCCTTCCCTAGAATAGCCTGCTCTCTCGTTGGTTCCTCTACATGTTGGTTTAGATAACTATCCCTCATACATTCCAAGAAATCCTCTTCCTCAGCACCCCTGCCAATTTGATTCACCCAATCTATATGTAGATTGAAGTCACCCATTATAACTGTTTTGCCTTTGTTGCACGCATTTCTAATTTCCTGTTTGATGCCATCCCCAACTTCACTACTACTGCTAGGTGGCCTGTACACAACACCCACCAGCGTTTTCTGCCCCTTAGTGTTTCGCAGCTCTACCCATACCGATTCCACATCCTCCAAGCTAATGTCCTTCCTTTCCACTGCGTTAATCTCCTCTCTAACCAGCAACGCTACCCCACCTCCTTTTCCTTTCTCTCTATCCCTCCTGAATATTGAATATCCCTGGATGTTCAGCTCCCAGCCTTGGTCACCCTGGAGCCATGTCTCCGTGATCCCAACTATATCATAATCATTAATTGCTATCTGCACGTTCAACTCATCCACCTTATTACGAATGCTCCTTGCATTGAGACACAAAGCCTTCAGGCTTGTTTTTACAACGCTCTTACCCCTTATACAATTACGTTGAAAAGTGGCTCTTTTTGATTTTTGCCCTGGATTTGTCTGCCTGCCACTTTTACTTTTCACCTTGCTACCTATTGCTTCCGCCCACATTTTACACCCCTCTGTTTCTCTGCTCACCCATTTAAGAACCCCACCACCTCTTATTCTCTGTTTATTATTGTTTTCTTCTTTCCCCCCTACATGTTGGGTCTGAGTGCTTTCCTTCTCTGCCTCCTGCCTCACACACTGTCTAATAGCATTCTCTATTTGAGTCCCTCCCCCCAACCATTCTAGTTTAAAGTCTCCCCAGTAGCCTTTGCAGATCTCCCCGCCAGGATATCGGTCCCCCTCAGGTTCAAGTGCAACCCATCCTTTTTGTACAGGTCGAACCTTCCACAAAAGAGGTCCCAATGATCCAGAAATTTGAATCCCTGCCTTCTGCACCAGTCCTTCAGCCACGCATTTATCCTCCACCTCGCTCCATTCCTACTCTCACTGTCGCGTGGCACAGGCAGTAATCCCGAGATTGTTACCTTTGCTGTCCTTCTCTTTAGCTCCCCTCCTAACTCCCTAAATTCTCCTTTCAGGACCTCTTCTCTTTTTTTACCTATGTCATTGGTACCTATATGTATCACGACCTCGGGCTCCTCTCCCTGCCCTTTCAGGATATCTTGGACACATTGAGACACATCACAGACCCTGGCACCAGGGAGGCAAACTACCATCCGGGTCTCCCGACTGCGTCCACAGAATCGCCTGTCTGACCCCCTAACTATAGAGTCCCCTATTAGTATTGCCCTCCTCTTCTTTTCCTTACCCTTCTGAGCAACAGGGCCGGTCTCTATACCGGAGGCTCGGCCGCTGTCGCTACCCCCAGGTAGGCTGTCCACCCCAACAGTGCTCAAACAGGAGTACTTATTGTCAAGGTGTACAGCCACCGGGGTACTCTCTAGTCCCTGCCTGTGCCCCTTGCCTCTCCCAACCGTGATCCACTTGCCTGCCTCCTGTGGTGTTGGAGTGACCACATCCCTGTAACTCCTCTCAATGACTTCCTCGCTCTCCTTGACCAGACGGAGGTCATCGAGCTGCTGCTCCAGGTTCCTAATACGGTCCATTAGGAGCCCCATCTCGATACACCTGGCGCAGATGTGGACGTCCGGAGGGCTATCAGACTCCATGACTTCCCACATCTGACATCCAGAACAGTAAACTGCCCTGGCCCTCATACTCCCCTTACCCTGGATACAATACATCTGACATCCAGAACAGTAAACTGCCCTGGCCCTCATACTCCCCTTACCTTGGATAGAATACATCTGACATCCAGAACAGTAAACTGCCCTGGCCCTCATACTCCCCCCTTACCCTGGATACAATACATCTGACATCCAGAACAGTAAACTGCCCTGGCCCTCATACTCCCCTTACCCTGGATAGAATACAAAACAAACTGCTATAATACAAAACAAACTGCTACAATACAGTACAATCAGCTGGGATCCGACTCCCAATCAGCTGCTCCCTCTTGTCTGCTTCCACCAATCAGCGGCTTCCTCAAACCCACTTGTTTTAGAAGTGGAACTTGGAACGTGACTCCAAAGTAAAATAGAAGACAAAAGACACTGTACGTTCAACTAACACAGTTCGGCACAGTGGTGCAGCGGTAGAGTTCCTGCGATACAGCGCCAGAGACCCGGGTTTCATCCTGACTACGGGTGCTGTCCGTATGGAGTTTATATGTTCTCCCAGTGATCTGTGTGAGTTTTCCCCGGGTGCTCCGGTTTCCTCCCACAAATCCAAAGACGTACAGGTTGGTAGATTAATTGGCTCGGTACAAAATGTAAATTGTCCCTAGTGTGTTTAGGATAGTGTTAGTGTGTGGGGATCACTAGCTGATGTGGACTCGGTGGGCTGAAGGGCCTGTTTCCACTAATCTAAGCTAAACTAAACCAAATCAAACCAAACCTCAGGCCTTAGTGGTGAGAGGTTGAAAACATCTGTAACACTGCCACCCCTAGTTAATTTTTTTCTTTTTTTTCCTTCTTTTTTTTTTTCTCCCTCTCTCCCTCTCTCCCTCTCTCCCCCTCTCCCCCTCTCCCCCTCTCTCCCTCTCTCCCTCTCTCCCTCTCTCCCTCTCTCCCTCTCTCTCTCTCTCTCTCTCTCCCTCTCTCCCTCTCTCCCTCTCTCCCTCTCTCCCTCTCTCCCTCCAAACAAACAAACATCTGCAAATTCTTGTTTCTACATTCTTTGCATGACATAACATTTTAAACTTTATCCCAACACTATTTCAAAGGTTTCTAGATAGCCATATTATCTAAATTTATTTGATATCACGTTAGTTCCAAAGCTCTGACTAAGAGTCACTTCTAACCTCAATGTGATTGCAGCCCCAGTAGATGGAGAATGAATGCAGCATTCATTGATTTCAATACACCATTTATTGATTCAACTTCTTGTTTGCATGATAGAAATGTGAAAGATACACTTGGATCAACATCATTGAAATAGATTCTGTAACGATTCACACAAGCTCTTATGATACCACATCTCCAGGGATTACTGCAATCATGCAAGCTTGCATTTATTATATTAATATTGCTGATAAGATATTGAGTATCTCCATTCTAACAATATCACTGATCTTAAAAAGTCATTAATTATTTTATTTTATTTACTGTCTTATTTAGTTTCATAGATTCATATAGCACAAAAACAGGACTAAAGGGCCTGTCCCACTTAAGCGACTTTTTAGGCGAGTGCAGGAGACTCAGATCGCCACATGGTCACCACATGTTCGCTGGTGGTCTCTGGTGAGGCTCCTTCATGGTCGCGAAGAGTTCCCGCATTCTGAGAACTAGTCGCGGCCTCAGTATGGTCGCCGCAAATTTTTCAACATGTTGTAAAGTTTTGTGCGACCAAAAATTGGTCGCCATGGAGAAAATCGATAATCCTGTAGTCGTAGGTGCAGTTGTAGTGGGGTCGCCATGTAGTTGTTGGTTGTTGAGATAATCGAAGGTAGTTTTAATTAATCGCCTTTGCTGACCGGGCATTTTCATTGGCTCATTGGGGAAAAAAAATGTAAGCAGGAGTTTTCAGAACCAAGGATAACCGACCGGTAATGTTAAATGCCTGCTAAACCTCACAGCTGTCTCTGGCTTATTAAAAGTTATCGGGCTTCTTAAAAGTGTCTCCACTCCTTCTCCCCCCTTTTCTCCTCCCCCTCCCCTCTTTTAAAGGACTTACCGTACACTGTGCTAGCCGTCTTAACGTACGTGTGTGTGTGTGTGTGTGTGTGTGTGTGTGTGTGTGTGTGTGTGTGTGTGTGTGTGTGTGTGTGTGTGTGTGTGTGTGTGTGTGTGTGTGTGTGTGTGTGTGTGTGTGTGTGTGTGTGTGTGTGTGTGTGTGTGTGTGTGTGTGTGTGTGTGTGTGTGTGTGTGTGTGTGTGTGTGTGTGTGTGTGTGTGTGTGTGTGTGTGTGTGTGTGTGTGTGTGTGTGTGTGTGTGTGTGTGTGTGTGTGTGTGTGTGTGTGTGTGTGTGTGTGTGTGTGTGTGTGTGTGTGTGTGTGTGTGTGTGTGTGTGTGTGTGTGTGTGTGTGTGTGTGTGTGTGTGTGTGTGTGTGTGTGTGTGTGTGTGTGTGTGTGTGTGTGTGTGTGTGTGTGTGTGTGTGTGTGTGTGTGTGTGTGTGTGTGTGTGTGTGTGTGTGTGTGTGTGTGTGTGTGTGTGTGTGGTGTGTGTGTGTGTGTGTGTGTGTGTGTGTGTGTGTGTGTGTGTGTGTGTGTGTGTGTGTGTGTGTGTGTGTGTGTGTGTGTGTGTGTGTGTGTGTGTGTGTGTGTGTGTGTGTGTGTGTGTGTGTGTGTGTGTGTGTGTGTGTGTGTGTGTGTGTGTGTGTGTGTGTGTGTGTGTGTGTGTGTGTGTGTGTGTGTGTGTGTGTGTGTGTGTGTGTGTGTGTGTGTGTGTGTGTGTGTGTGTGTGTGTGTGTGTGTGTGTGTGTGTGTGTGTGTGTGTGTGTGTGTGTGTGTGTGTGTGTGTGTGTGTGTGTGTGTGTGTGTGTGTGTGTGTGTGTGTGTGTGTGTGTGTGTGTGTGTGTGTGTGTGTGTGTGTGTGTGTGTGTGTGTGTGTGTGTGCGTGCGTGCGTGCGTGCGTGCGTGCGTGCGTGCGTGCGTGCGTGCGTGCGTGCGTGCGTGCGTGCGTGCGTGCGTGCGTGCGTGCGTGCGTGCGTGCGTGCGTGCGTGCGTGCGTGCGTGCGTGCGTGCGTGCGTGCGTGCGTGCGTGCGTGCGTGCGTGCGTGCGTGCGTGCGTGCGTGCGTGCGCGTTTGCGCGTTTGCGTTCCAGTCCCTGGTTTTTCAGGTGACTGCTGCGAATTTGACAGTCACCGGCAGTCCACTGAAAAATCACCTAAGTGGGACAGGCCCTTAACACATCTACGCCGACCAAGATGAGATATCCAAGCTCATCCTATTTATCCACTGTTTGCCCCTATCCCTCTAAATCTTTCCTCTCCTTGGATCTGTCCAAGTGTTTATTTTAATTGCTGTTGTAGTGCCTGCCTCAATGACCTCGCCATTGCAGCTCCTTCCATGTGAGAAAGTTACTCCTCAGCTTCCTATTAAATCTTGCCCCTTTCACTTCAAACCTATGTCCTCTTGATTCCGCTACACTGGGTAAAAGACTCTGTGCATTCACCCTATCTATTCCCCTCATGATTTTATACATTTATATATGATTACCCCTCAGCCTCCTGCGTTCCAATGAATAATGTCCTAGCCTTCCCAACTTCTCCCTATATCTCAGGCCCTTGTCCTGGCAACATCCTGGTAAATCTTCTCTGCGCTCTTTCTGGCTTAGTGGTATCCTTTCCATAGCAGGGTGACCAAAACTGAGCATTGTCCTCCAAAATATGGCCTTACCAATGCCCCGTACAATTGTAACATAATGTTCCTACTTCTATACTCAACTGGTGAAGGACAATGTACCAAAAGCATTCTTTACCACCCTCTTGACCTCTTTCAGGGAACTATGTGCCTGCACTCCTAGATCCCTCTGCTCGACAACACTCCCAAGGCCCTACCATTCACTGACAGATCTCAAAATGTACACCTCCTATTTCTTCTCCCATTTCCAATGTGCATATTATTATTTACACAATGTGCATTGTTCTGTTTTTCTTCACATTTGTTATGGGCCCACTTGCTGAAACTTACATTTCGGACTCTGCCACAAAGGGATTTTTTAAGTCTGACATCTCTATCATTTGGAAGAAGGCTTACTAAAGACTGAAAACCATTCAAAGCACTCTACCAAATGTTTGCCAAATGTTTGAGATAATCTTTGCCATATCCAGTAATCCACCTGGTAAGTTTGGTTTGATTGAATGAAAGATACAGCATGGGAACAGGCCCTTCAGCCCACCATGGAACAGGCCCTTCAGCCCACCATGGAACAGGCCCTTCAGCCCACCACGATGGCCATGGATCACCCGTTCTGTGTTATCTGCTTTCACATCCACTACACACTAGGGGTAATTTTACTGAGGCCTGTTAACCTACAAACCTGGGGTCAAGGAAAGAGCGTTCACGTCGCGGCCCTGTTTCCACCAATCTTTCCACCACCACGCACAAGAAGCACAAGACAGACACCATTGTTTGCAGATGGTGAGAAGTGTGTTCAGCTCTGGCTGAACAACTTGTAATCTTGTGTGTGGACTCGACAAGAAGCAGACCTACAAACCTGCATGTCATTGTGATGTGGGAGGAAACTGGAGCACCTGGAGAAAATCCATGTGGGAGAATGTGCAAACTCCACACGGACAGCATCTGAGGTCAGAATCGAACCCGGGTCTTGGCGCTGTGAGGAAGCAGCTCTAGAGGCTGCGCCACTGTTGTTGGCAGGACGACTAGTTAACCATAATTTGGCAACAGTGTTCATAGAATCATAGTCTTACAGCTTGGAAACAGGCCCTCCAGCCCAACTTGCCCACACCGGCCAACATGGGCAAGAGACTCTATGCGTCTACCCTCTCATTCCTCAAAGAATTCCATTCCTCTTTGTACACCTCTATAAGATCGCCACTCATTGTCCTGAGCTCCAAGGAATAGAGTCTGAGCCTGCTTAACCTCTCCCTATAGCTCAGGCCCTCGAGTCCTGGCAACATCCTTGTAAAATCTTCTCTGCACCCCATTCCAGCTTGACAACATCTTTCCTATAACATGGCTACTTGTTAGCTGTGAGTTTAAATCTTGATGGGACTTAATGTGAATTTATTTTGAAACCTTCATACAGCAAGATGCCTGATGACCCACCAGCTGTGCCCATGACAAATACCACATTCCCATCTTGTGAATCAGTGTTAATCATGGTAACACAGACGGAAATATAACATTCTTTATCTGTTTCTGCTAGATTACAGGTTTATACATCAGAGTCGCAATGGTCAGAGTGTGTTAAAGCCCCTTTTCCAGCATTGTGCTTTAAGTCCTGACCTCTGTTGTCCAGCCCGACAATTCATTTACCGCACCGTTCATCCCTGCAATATCAAATTAGGGTCAGATCGATTTTTCAAGTAGGTGTCCACTGGGATAAGGGCTAAGACTGTCCAAACCAATTTCAATTAAAGCCTTGTCTAAGCACCTGAGAGAAAGGAGACTCAAAAATCCTCATTCCTTGTGGAGCTGTGTTCAAATCGCAGTCTGAGATGATTCGTCACTTATTGCCTGCAATGGAACTTGAGTGGACTGGAATGAGTGCAGTGCAGCCATCTAGAACACGTTGGAATTAGCCTGGTAAAGAATGTTTAGCTCTTGGCTGTGCACAGTGGCGCAGCGAGTAGAGCTGCTGCCCTGTAGTGCCAGAGACCCGAGTCCGACCCCAACCTCCGGTGCCGTCTGTGTGGAGTTTGCACGTTCTCCCTGTGACCGCTTAGGTTTCCTCCGGGTGCTCCGATTTCCACCCACATCCCAAAGAGGTGCGAGTTTGTAGGTTAGTTGGCCTCTGAGTGAGTAGGGAGTGGATGAGTGGATTAGCAAAGAATATAATAAAAAGGAACTGCAGATGCTGGTATATACAAAAGATAGACACAAAGCGCTGGAGTAATTTAACAGGTCAGACAGCACCTTTGGAGAAAATGGATAGAACTGGTCTGATTGATGGTTGGCATGGACTCGGTGGGTGGAAGGACCCGTTTCCATGCTGTGACTTTCAATAAATCAAACTGACAACTTGAAATATGACACTCGGGACAATTTCAATTTTACAGAAGCCAATTAAACTACAAACCTGTCTGTCTTTAGAATGTGGGAGGAAACTGGAGCACCTGGAAAAAACCTGCGCAAACTCCGTACAGATGGCACCCAGATCAAACTCGGGTCTCTGGTGCTGGCAGGCAGCAACTCTACCACTGCGCCACCCTGAAGGGACAATCATCTGTCACTTTAATTCTTTATCTCACTCTGACCTCTCAGTCATTGGCATCTTACGCTGTTCTAACAAAGCGCAATCTAAGTTCAAGGGACAGTTCGTACATTCTAGTCAACACTGAGTTGAATCATTTCAGATAGCCAGCCGTTTCAGTTTGCATTGGAGCTGCTGCCAACGTGCACTTTTATTCCAGGTTTCTAGAGTTTCCAAGAGAGAGGTAGACTTAGATGAAGATAGACACCAAATGCTGGAGTGATTCAGCGGGTCAGGCAGCATCTGTCGAGAGAAGGAATGGCTGATGTTTTGGGTCGAGACCCTTCTTCAGATTGGTTAGGGATAAGGCTCTTCGGGCTAACGGAATCAAGGGATTATGGGGAAAAAGCCGGAAAGGGGTACTGATTTTGGATGATCAGCCACGATCATATTGAATAGTACTGAAGGTTATTCAAGGGCATCGAATAAAGCTTAAATGCAAATTCTGATTTACCCATGCAACATGTTCCAAAAAAAGGAGTTTGACTTCAGTATCACTGAACAATTGGAAGTTCAGCTGGAACTTGCAAGCTTATGTAATAAAAGTGTAATTGCTAAGGCAGTTTACCAAAGCCATCAGTTTGTGTCCAATATCTTTCCCAGACCAAAAAAGGATGGGGGGGTTGCAGAATTATACAGACCTGAATAGGCTTAACCCTTTTGTACGGTATAGACATTTTAAGAGGAAACGTTTGTGAAGGAGATCTTAAAGATGCGGATTCAGTGTCTGTTCATTTGCAGGATAGAAGATTTAAAATTCAGCTGGATGGGGAATTATGCCAATACAATCCACTGCCTAATGGTTTGTCTTCAGCTCCTAGAGGGATTACAAAGTTGTTAAAACCTATTCTAGGCATGAAGAGAAGTCAAGGTCATGTGCTCATGGCTTAGCTAGATAATATCTTGATTATAGGACAATCAAAGGAAACAGCTGAAGCAGTTGCAGTTGGTAAAAACCAATTTTTAATTGGGCTTTATAAGCTATTCTGAGGAATCTAAATTTATACCTGTGACACAAATTGACTAGTTGGGTTCACAATGGACTTAATCAACATCATTGTGACCTTGCCCAGGCAAAAAAGGGTACAGCTAATTAAGAGCTATATCAAGTTAATTGCTAACACACAGCCTTCAATTAGCCAGGTGACAAGACTGCTGTGGTAATGGCTGGCAGCATTTCCAGCAGTTCAATATGGCCACTTTATTATCTACAATTACAAAGGTCAAAGGAACAAGCATTGAGGATACATTGGGGTCATTATAATAGACCTATGCTTCTATCAATAGAGGCTGTTGCTGATGTACAATGGTGGATTCAGCATGTGTCCACTAGTAGTTCCAAAGTGTTATTGGACCAAGCTTCCATGATTTGCAGACATATGTCAGAGCACTTTGGTAGGGTGCTACTGATACAAGATCCAGCGGTGGAGACAGATGAACATTGCTTCTGCATACATGGGGAATTAACCAAGAGTATTTTATGGACTCAAGGCTTATGGCACTAACTAAACTAGTTTGCATGTGCAGTGCAAAATAGACAACACTGCAGCAGTTGCTGATATGAATCACATGGGTGGAATCAAATCGTTATCATGTGACAGGTTGGCAAATACAATTGGACCTGGAGTAGGGATAGAGAGATTTGGATTGGAGCTATCTATCTGCCAGGGAAACTTAATGTAGTACCAGATGGTAGCTCACGAAAATTCCATCATAACACAGAGTGGATGTGGAACCAGGATGTGTTCAAGAACATAGTACTTCTATATGGAAGGCCAAAATATGTTTCATAGGCACCAGATCCAGGGGCAGTGGCAATTGATGCTTTTTCACTAAATTGGGATGATATGTTTGTGTACATTTTCCCACCATTCTGCCTCATAGGTCGGTGTTTGAGAAAATCAAGCAGGATGCCGCTTCAGGGGTTTTGGTGATACCAAATTGCCTGATTCAACCATGGTTCCCTTTGATGTTACAGATAGCGATCCAACCTCTTTTTGCTGATTCCAAACAGTAGGAATTTGCTGGAGCATCCAGTAACGCATTAAGTTCATCCGTTATGTGACGGTATGGATCTGTTAGTTTGCAGGTTTCAAGAATGCCTTACATTGGTCGAGGACTTTCTAGGCCAACGGTGTATATACTCGCTGCAGTCTGGAGAAAGAGTACTCAAAAACAGTATATGACTTATGAAAAAAAAAAAAAGGAACAATATTGTGTTCAAAAGAATATTCAATATGATACTGTAGTTATTGAAAATGTGTTAGAGTTTATCTACACTTTATTATGATGAAGGTCTTAGCTATACTGCTATCAATACAGCTAGAAGTGCTTTGTCCGCGTATCTTGTAATAGGTACACGGACACAAAGTATAGGTTCTCACCCTCTCATATCTAGGTTGATGAAAGGAATCTAATTCCAAACCGCCTAAGCCTAGGTATATGGTAATCTGCGAGGTAAGCGTTGTTCGTAACATACTTCGTCATTGGGTCCCTGTCACGGCTATAATTTTGTTAAAATTAACCATGAAATTGGCTATGCTAATGGCATTGGTGTCAGTACAGAGAGTGCAGACTTTCCAAAAAACTTCAGTTCGAGAGAATGGAAGTGAATACAGAGAATGTTCTGTTTTATATTTCTGACCTGCTCAAACAAAGCAGGCCAGGTGTGACAGGTTTTAAGATTGTGTTCTCAGCATATCCTACAGCTCCATGTTTATGTGTAAGGACACATTTGTTACATTACATTGAAGCCACAAGGGCTTTAAGACAAGAAGAAACAGGATTATTTGTCAGTTACAAAAAGCCAACATAAAAGAGTGGCAGTTCAGACTATCTCAAGGTGGTTAAAGCAAGAGTTGGTTCAGGCAGGAATTAACATTTATGTGTTTACATCTCATTCCACTAGCGCAGTAGCAACATCCGCGGCCAGGGCGATGGACGTTCCCATCGACCATATATTAAAAGCCGCAGGTTGGAAAAATGAACTTGTGTTTCAGCAATACTACCATCGGCCGATTGCCGATGGAGGGCTGTTTGCTAACTCAATATTGAGTGCTGTTGCTATTGTTTAAAGTCTGTTTTCAATACTGTTTCATTCTGTTTCGTTTGTTGCCCTACATTAAGAGGGTTTATTGGTTGTTTTATGACCAAAAATAAAACTGTTTTGTTTTTGCATGATATGCAATGTCATGTTTACAGCATTATTGATGATACTCAGTCAATCGATGCAGTGAGAAGCCGGGATTTTGATCTGCGGCATAAAAATCACAGAGCTTTAAAATCTTCACGTAGTCACTCACGTGACTCCGAAGTAAAATAGTAAGATTAAACGAGAACTTACCAGTTTGAAGTTTGATCTTTATTTTATGAGTTACGTTGGTGATTACGTGCCCGCCACGCCCAACCCTCTCTCATAGAAAAAAGGTCATAATGGTAGTTCTCATGTTGATCATCTTAATATGTTACTTCAATTATGGTTTTGTCTGTGATTTCATACCGCTGCTTTGAAGATTGACGCGCATGCGCCTGACGGGGTTCTTCACGTAATCACCAACGTAACTCCTCATAAAATAAAGAGCAAACTTCAAACTGGTAAGTTCTCGTTTAATCTTACTATTCTTATTCAACGTTATCTGCCTGAAATATTGAGCTTGTTGCACTCCCTTCACATATTACCTAACATGCTGATTATTCCCAGTATTTTTTGTCTCTATCACAGATGTTCAGCATTTGGTTTAGGCACGGTGGAGAGTTGCTGCCTCACAGCGCCAGAGACCCGGGTACGATACTGACTACGGGCGCTGTCTGTATGGAGTTTGTACATTCTCCCTGTGACCATGTGGGTTTTCACCGGGTGCTCGGGTTTCCTCCCACACTCCAGGTTTGCTGGTTAATTTGCCTCAGTATAAATGTAAAATTGGCCCTAGTGTGAGGAGGATAGTGCATGTTGTACGGGGATCTCTGATCGGTGCGGATTCGGTGGGCCAACGGGCCTCTTTCCATGTTGGATCTCCAAACTAAACAAAGCTGAACTCTAAGAGAATTGAAAGTACAAATGGCTGGGAAGTGGGCAGAGATAATAATAATAATAATAGATTTTATTTATATAGCGCTTTTCAGGACTCAAAGTCGCTTTACATTGAGAGTCAGGAATAAACAAAACAAAATAGAGCAGTAAGACAAAGGGGAGGGGAACATGGGACTAAGGGTATGCAGAGGTGAAGAGATGGGTCTTGAGGCGAGACTGGAAGATGGTGAGGGACTCAGAATTTCGGACCGGTTGTGGGATGGAATTCCAGAGCCTGGGAGCTGCCCTGCAGAAGGCTCTGCCTCCAAAAGTGCAGAGGTTTGCTTTCGGAATGGAGAGGAGACCAGCTGATGTGGATCTGAGGGACCGTGAGGGTTGGTAGGGGGAGAGGAGGTCAATGAGATAAGGGGGGGCCAGGTTGTTGAGGGTTGTTGAGGACCAGGATTTTGTAGGTGATCCGGTGGGAAATGGGAAGCCAGTGAAGTTCTTTGAGAACTGGGGTGATGTGGTGCCAGGATTTGGTGTGGGTAATGAGTCGAGCGGCTGCATTTTCATGAGGATGAGGATATCGGCTTGGGATGAGGATGAGGATATCGGCAGACTGAAGGCAACTAGCTTAGTCTTGTCCTTGGTTCTTTAAAAGTTCTTAAAACGAGAGAGGTGAATTATCTAGTGTCACATTCTTGCTGACTGCTTGTAATTTCTAATTGCTATCATTAAAAAATAATTGGCTCTGCCTGTCACTTAGAGCTACCGAGTGATCCATACCTGTCCGAGAATGACGGGCTTATCAAAGATTCAACACCACTGCTAACTGACATAACTTCACCTGTCAGGTCTGCTGGCACCATGCTCAACGTAGCTGCAAGCCATGTTATGATGGAGAGCTTTAAACAAATTCAATAAGATCCAAACTTATTTTCCCTAATCTCTTCTATGTAGCATGTTTGTGTGTTAATTTTTTTGCAAATATACTGCTTTTGCCAAGTGTATTCTTTTTTTTTCACTCTCCCCCCACTAAGGGTGACTGATATGTTTGGTTTAGAGATAAAGCAAGGAAACAGGCCCTTCGGTCCACTGAGTCTGCTGTCAAACAGCGATCCCCTGCACACGTAACACTATCCTACACATACTAGGGATAATTTACAATGTACCAAGCCAATTAACCTGCAAGCATGTACGTCTTTAGAACGCGGGAGGAAAACGGAAAACGGGGCGCAGTTTCACAGAGAGTGCACCCGCCACACGGATGGGTCTAAACTCAGGTCAGGTCAGCAAGGAAAGGCCTGGATAGAATGGATGGGGAGAGGATGTTTCCAGTACTAGGCTCCCACCATCAAAGGGATCTACAAGTCGCTGCCTCAAAAAGGCAGCCAGCATCATCAGAGACCCACACCACCCTGGCCACGCTCTCATTTCACCCCTGCCATGGAGAAGAAGGTACAGGAGCCTGAAAACTGTAACGACCAGGTTCAGGAACAGCTTCTTCACTACAGCCATCAGTTTATTAAACACCTTCAAATAGGCTCTGAACTATATAGATTTGGGGACATTATTTTTGACTTTGCCTATTTATTTGTCAGTTTAAAAAAATATATACTGAACTTCTTTGTGGTTGTTTATTGTGGGTTTTACAGAGTAATCTGTGCTGCTGCTGCAAGTAATTTCATTGTTGTGTTTCGGGACATCAAACAATAAAACACTCTTGCCTCTTGAGTCTAGAACTACAGAGCATACTCAGAATAAAAGGACATGCCTTTAGAATGGAGATAAGTTGTCTTTAGCCAGCGGGTGGTGAATCTGTGGAATTCATTGCCACAGATTGCTGTGGAGGCCAAGTTATTGGGTATTTATGAAGTGGAGACTGATAGGTTTTTGATTAGTAAGGGCGTCAAAAGTTACAGGAAGAAGGCAGGAGAATGGGGTTGAGAGGGAGAAATAGATCAGCCATGATCGAATGGAGGAGTAGACTCAATGGGCCAAGGACATCAAAATATTTCTCTGATGTCTTATGGTCATGGAAAAATTCCTTTGAAAGACATTAATCATGTTTTTTTATGGCAGTTTGGTGGTATGTCTAGTATTATTAATGATTCCAAATGCATTTATTTAGGCAGATTTTAATCCTCCGTAGGGCATGATGGATTTGAATACAGATCCTTTAATCAATAGACCAAGGCTTTGGATTTTAGTCCATTAATTACACACCTTTGTTACTACAGACATGCACAGATGTGTTAAATGTTTTGACATGAGTGATCGTAAGATACAATTTCAAAGAAGATCGGGGGAATTATCTTTAATGCCTTCTCCAAAATTTAGTTCCAATCAATTTTACAATTTTTTTTATCTGTTGCTGTTTGTTGGAGTGTGCTGTGTTCAAATTAGCGGCCATGCCTCCTGCTTTAGCCGCAACTACAAATCAAATTGTACTTCAGGGATTATAACATGCTTTGGAATGAATTAAGACTGTAAAAGTTGCTGTTTGCATCCTATTGTAAATTTCCTATGCCTAACAAAAATGTATTGGTCTCAATATTCAATAGTTTAACCGAACCAAGACCCAAGTTTAGTTTAGTGTAGAGATGGAGCCCTGAAACAGACCCTTTGGCCAACACAGTCCGCGCGGGCCAGTGATCCCCGCACACTAACGCTATCCTACACACTAGGGACAATTTAAATGTTACTAAACCAATTAACCAACAAACCTGCATATCTTTGGAGTGTGGGAGGAAGCCGGAGCACCCAGAGAAAACCCACGCAGGTCACGGGGAGAACGTACAAACGTACAGACGTCACCCGTAGTTAGGATCGAAGTCGGGTCTCTGGTGCTGTAAGGCAGCAACTCTACACCTGCGCCACTGTGTCACCCCTGTGTTTTGCAGTAAAGATTGTTCCGACATCTCTAACTCTGACTGAAATCATTGTTTCTGCTTTCATTCCAAAATAGCTTTGTTCTGTTTTTACCTATCAGCCCCCAACTCAGGATTCAGGAGAGTACAAGACAAATTTAGGAAACGTGCCCTCAAGGGCAGTGGTACAACGGTAGATCAGCTGCCTCACAGCGCCAAAGACCCTGGTTCGATCCGGACTGTCGGCGCTGTTTGTTTGGAGTTTGTACATTCTCCCTGTGTTCACATGGGTTCCCTCCGGGTGCTCCGGTTTACAGTTTAGACTCTAGACTTTGGAGATACAGGAAACAGCCCCTTCAGCCCACCGAATCTGATCTGACCAGCGATCACACACACTGTATCACTAGCACATCCTACACACCTAGGGACAATTTTATAATTTTACCAAAGTCAATTAACCTACAAACCTTTACATCTTTAGAGTGTGGGAGGAAACCGGAACACCCGGAGAACACCCACGTGGTCACAGGAAGAGCATACAACCTCCATACAGACAGCACCCACAGTCAAGATTGAACCCGGGTGTCTGGTACTATAAGGCAGCAAGTCTACTGCTGCGCCACCATGCCACCTTATTATGGTTTACTCCCGCATTGCAAAGACGTGCAGGTTTGTAGGTAAATTGGCTTCTGTAAATTGCCTCTTGTGTGTAGGATGTGAAAGTGGGATAACATAGAATTATTGTGAACGGGCGTCCGATTGCCGAAATGGAATCGATGGGCCGAAGGGCCCGTTTCCTCGCTGTATCCACAAACTCTAAACTGGATGTGTCCTACACCCTTTGCAAATCTTGTTCATCGTTGTCGAGGCTCCAAGTCAACACTGAACACAGTACTTGCTAGGGATCGATCCAAACTTCCACATAATTGAAGTACCCATTCCTTCGTTTTGTATTCAGACCACCTTGACATGAAGGTCAACATCCTATTAACCTCTGTGATTACTTTTTGTACCTGCGCATTTGCATTCAGTGATTTATATATACATGGGCATCTGAATCATTTGGCTTCTCCACAGCCCCAAGTCTTATACCATTAACAAAATATTCTGATTTGTCTTTCTCATATCCAAGGTGAATAACCTCAGACTTGCCCACATTGATCTTTTTCTACCGTGTGAGTGGGTTACTTTATGTGTTCATTAGCCTTCCATAACATCCTTCTCCCAACTTATTGTGCCTCCGATTAACTTATAAACATCTGATTTAAAGATCCCCATCTATAGCCCTGCACGTCATTGATTAATTTGTAGAATCGTAGAAACAAAAAACTGCAGATGCTGGTTCATACGCCAGATAGAGACAAAGTGATGGAGTAATTCAATGGTAGACAAAAAAAGCTGGAGAAACTTAGCGGATGAGGCTGCATCTAGGGAGCGAAGGAATAGGCGACATTTCGGGTCGAGACCCTTCTTCAGACTGATGTCGGGGGGGGGGGGGGGCGTGAGAAAGAAAGGAAGAGGCGGAGACAGTAGGCTGTGGGAGAGCTGGGAAGGGGAGGGGAAGGAGGGAGAAAGCAAGGACTACCTGAAATTGGAGAAGTCAATGTTCATACCGCTGGGGTGTAAACTACCCAAGCGAAATATGAGGTGCTGCTCCTCCAATTTGCGGTGGGCCTCACTGGCCATGGAGGAGGCCCATGACAGAAAAGTCAGATTCGGAATGGGAGGGGGAGTTGAAGTCCTGAGCCACCTGGAGATCAGGTTGGTTATTGCGAACTGAGTGGAGGTGTTAGGCGAAGCGATCGCCAAGCCTGCCCTTGGTCTCACCAATATAGAGCAGTTGACACCTGGAACAGCGGATGCAGTAGATGAGGTTGGAGGAGGTGCAGGTGAACCGCTGCCTCACCTGGAAAGATTGCTTGGGCCCTTGGATGGAGTCGTGGGGGGAGGTAAAGCGGCAAGTGTAGCATTTCCTGCGGTTGCAAGGGAACGTACCAGGGGAGGGAGTGGTTTGGGTGGGAAGGGACGAATTGACCAGGGAGTTACGGAGGGAACGGTCTCTGTGGAAAGCAGAATGGGGAAGATGTGGCACTTGTCACTTTACCTTTCCCCTTGACTCCAACCAAGGACTCCACCCTCCCCCCCTCTCTTTGTTTCCCATCCCTCTCAGCCCCACACTGGTGTGCTCCCAATTTGTTTAAACTTGTCTGTTTCATTGATTGAAAGATACAGCATAGAAACAGGCCATTCAGCCCATCTAGTCCACACCCACCATTGATCACCCATTCACATTAGTTCTATGTGATCCCACTTTTGGATTCGCTCTTTAAACATTAGGAACAACTTACAAAGGACAATTAACCTACAAACCTGCACGTCTTTACGATGTGGGAGGAAACCAGAGCACCCAGAGAAAACCCACATCATCCCAGCGAGAACGTGTAAACTCCACATGGACAGGACCCGAGGTTAGGATCGTAACCCGGGTCTCTCGTTCTGTGAGGCAGCAGCTCTACCGCCTGTGCCTCCCAGCCCCAGAGACGCGAGTTCAATCCCGACCTCGAGTGCTTTCTGTGCGGAGTTTGTACGTTCTCCATGTGAACATGTGCCTTTCCTCCGGGTGCTCCGATTTCCTCCCACATTCCAAAGGCGTGCGTGTTTGAAGGTTAATTGGCCCTCTGTAAATTGCCCCTAGTGTGTAGGATGTGAAAGTGGGATAACATTGAAACAGGTGATCGATGGTTAGCGTGGGTCTTGGTGGCAAAGAGCTGTGTTGCCACACGCTATCTCATAAATTAAAACTAAAACTTAAACATATCATGACAACATGAAAGGCAGAGAATGTACATCCCTGAAACAAAGCAACTTTAAATTGAGTTGCCCGCTCCTTGGCTACATCACGACATTAAGGGCTGATTTTATTATTGTGGTTGTCAATAACCTTAAGCAAGATCTGATGGATGTTTTCATTGCTTTAACTATTAAGTTCAGTGTCTTAAATGGATTAATTTGATGTTCCCCAGGACAATGTAAATGTTATAAAATTAATTGTCATTGAGATAGAAGGCACCACAGAGTAAGAAAGCAGCTGACTCCTCAAATCCTTTCTTATTCAGCGCTAATTATTCCATGCACAACAAGTCTGGCGACCATGTTGTAAAGGCTGCTGAATATCATCGGGCTTATTTTCCTTTCTATAATAAACAGCTCTTCACTGGTCAGTCCCACACCCAATGCAGCGATGGGGCTGAGCATGGAAAATCTTTGTGATGTTAAGGAATTGATTTTTATTTCTCTGGGGCAGCTTACAACGTTGATGTCTCTAATTTCACGTTTAGTTTAGAGACATAGTGCGGAAACAGGCCCTCCGGCCCACCTAGTCCACGCCGGCCAGCGATCCGCACACACGAACAGTATCCTGCACACACTAGGGCCACTTTACTATTTGACTGAAGCCAATTAACTTACAAACCTGTGCATCTTTGAAGTGTGGGAGGAAACTGGAGCTCCTGGAGAAAGCCCAGGCAGCTCAAGGGGAGAACGAACAAACTCATTACAGACGAGCACCCATTGTCAGGATCAAATCCAGGTCTCTACCGCTGTGCCCCCCACCGTGCCGCCCTGCAATGTAAACCGTGCATGGTGACCCCTGCATACCCACCCTAGACGTCCTCCCAGTTCCACTGTTCGCATCCTTCATTATCACCTCTTCCCCAGCCAACAATGGGCCATTATGGGCTCCACTCTTCCTTGCTCATCTGCTCTCTGGCCCTGGTTTGTTCTGCTCCAGTCACCCCTCCCCTCCCCCAGTTCGAGGAAGGGTCCCAACCTGAAATCTCACCTTATTGCACTTTATCTGCTTATTTATGTGTATATTGAACTGAACTGTTCTGTATTTTTGTT